>VDFB02000007.1:164194885-164555776 GCA_007258455.2 Sequoia sempervirens | reverse complement strand
GAAAAATTGTTAAGGATAGTGGAATCATGTTATTGCCAAGATGTACTATCACTGTTGCCATAGTATATGATGCAGTAAGAAGAGAGTCCCCTCAAGATTTAATATTTGAAGATCAATTTGAGGATAAAGTGTTTGGTTTTGGATATAGTCCAAAGTTGCATACTCTTGTAATTTGGTCTATGGCACCTAATACTAGTAAACATGATGTTGCTAGACCTATTGAAGAAGTTATTGGTTCTTTGGTGGTCAAAAGATCTATTGACATAACTCCTATCTAGGCAGCTGAGTTAACTACCCATGCTACAATACTTAGTGTGGATACTGCACATACTTCTCAAAAAAAATATGATTCTTTGGTTAAGGAGTACAATAAGGCCCTTGATGAGCTAAATAAGATGAGAGGCACTGTTCAGGCTACTCAGAAGACAATAACTCAGTCATCCTCTTCTTCATTTGATTTGTCTACATAGGATAGGGAGACCTTGGCCTTGATAATTGATGATTTGAAAGGTAAGTTGACTGTTGAAAAGGAAAATGTCAAGAAGGCCAAACTTGAAACAGTCAGGGTGGAAAATGTGAATTTTGAGGATGTACTGAAGCATAGGGTGACCAAGTTGGTCCACAAGGCCAATGATGTTTGGGCCACTTATAAGAATATTCATGAGGAAAATACAAAGTATCTGCAAGTACAAGAGGCTTTCAGGAATGAATGGAATAATTGGATTACTAGGGTGAGTGCTTTGAGGGAAATGGTCCCCAAAATGCAAGAGAATCCTGAGGCACCTACTAATATTCTTGACATTTTGCAAATCATTGACTCAATTAATGAGATAATTGCCTTCCATGGAAAGTTAGATTTACAACTTCAAAGTAAGTTGAAAATATTTAAAGAGATGGAGGAAATTGGTATGCCTCAGATATTGAGTTCAAAAGGTGAATTACATCCATTTGACACTTGGAAGAAAGATTTGGGAGGAATGCTTACAACAAATATGATGACCTTGGTTGTCACCGATTACATGTTGCTCAATTCAAATATTGATACAATGGAGGAAATTGAAACAAAGATGGACATATTTGTTAAAGAGGCCAGGGTTTTAATTAATGCTAGATATTCTCAGTACATTAATAAAGTACAAGATTTATTGAATGTAAAATGGCCCATTGAGGAAGAATATAATACTTGGTTGGAGAAATACATAGAATGAAACTATGTAGGGATTAATGAGTAAGATGAATAATGGATGGGAGAAGAATAATACATAGCCTAAATATAGTACAAACTAGGCTTTTGATAAAACATGGTAAAATATTATTCTCTCCCCAATTTGAAATGGATAGCACATGGTGCTAATGTGGATAAGTGAATTTTGACTTTTGTCTTCTTTCCTTGTCTTGCTTCATAAGTTTTGTTGTTTTGGTTTTCCCACAATTTGCATTTTTTCAGTGCATGGAGAATATCTTGAAATTGTTGTAACAAACTAATGATTTCTTTGGAGGTGGACCTATTTTCTACAATGAGTTGAGGTCAATTTTTCCTCATGTTTATTTGCTTCACCTGAAGACTTGAGTGTAACTAAAAATGGAATATTGTTGCAATTGTCCAATGAAATCTTGACATGTGTGCTTTCTATCCTGGAGCTTGTTTTGCTCCTTCATCCCTATAAGAAGGAATTCAAGGCCAAAAGTAGGAGTTAGTTGAAAATTTTGAGTTAACACTATGAAATTGTCAAGACAATATGAAGCAAGTTTTTAGAGTTTTTGTTTTAAGATTATTTTGGAGTTCATTTTTATGCATGTAAGTTTGATAGCAATATAACATTTATAATACAAAGTAATATCAGTTTCATTCCTATTTTCTCTCCTTGTATGTGTTCTATAAGTTATGAGTGAAAGGAATCCAGGATTTCTTTCACTTGTCTCTATCATTTCATGGTAGATGTTTAGTTTCATGCTTGCTTATTGATTCAATGAATTCATGTAAATGCTTGGGTGAGATTAATAACTTATAAGAACTAGATGCTAGGATGGATGTAAGTAGTAATAATCATGAACATCATAGAGAAATTTTGTAATGCAAGGTTTCTTAAGGTTATAGGTGCTATTGTTTAAATTGATATTAGGTCACATAAAGTGATATTATCTCCATGCTTGGGATAAAGGCACTGGTTCATGCAGAGTATTTGTGGTTCATTTCATGTGTTGATTCATTAGCTACTCAAATTTAAAATCATAAGCTCTCAAATGGATACTATTGCTATTGTTTTGTGTTAAAGTTTCATCTTCTCATGCACAATATATATGACATTGATTAATAAGTTGCCAACTTATTGGATGTAGATTATTGAATGGTTTTATGAGATATATCTATTATTGGAAATGTATTTCATTGTAATTGTGTGAAGTGTTTGAGTATACATTGTGGGATCACCCTCCCGAGTTTCACAGAGCCCAAAGAGTAGGAATATAAGTCTTAAAACTTCTATTCATTCATTGGCCAATCCCTTTAGAAATACTGATAATTGGAAATGGAAATGTCCATAGGTATTTTTGGACATTAGTTTGGTTCTTAAAAAATAACCAACAGACAAAACATGGGGAGCAGGATCAGACTAAAAATGGGAACTCACACTTTGGAAAGTGTGAGGTGATAGTTTTGATGTTAAAACTGACTCCAACCAAGACAAAAATAACAAGACAAAGCACAAGAGTAGGATAGGATTGAAAATGGGAAATTGCACTTTGGAAAGTGTGAGGTGATAGTTTCAATCCAAAACCCAAACTTGATAGAACAAAATAAAACAAGGAAAACAAAGACTTGGAAGAAAAAGACAACTTCCAAATCCAGAACAAAAACACCAAACGCAACAAAAATAACAAAGGAAACAAAAACAACAAGGGGGACCCATTTTGACCAAAAATAAAATGGGGTGGTTATGTAGGGCATAACAAGATCTTTAGGGAATGTGATATTAACAATATCCTTTTGTAATGCATCCTCTTCATTGATCTAGGATTGTTACTGTGAATTTTTTTCCAAAGGGGGTTCTCCTTGCTTTAAGAATTTACACCTCCATTGTAATAAAGATTTATTTATCTATTTTCCTTTTTTCTTGTTAGGCCTCTTCTTACCCTTGTTTTGATGTGTGCTCTTTGAAGCTCTTGCATGTCGATCTTGTTTTTCAACCTTCTGCTTAGACTGAACTATTCCTTTTTCTGATGAGGGACTCGTATCTTTTCGTTTGGTTGAAAAGATACAACTTACTCATTTTGAATATTCTAGGTTTTTATCCTCTCATTATTCCTTTTATTTTGATCTTCACTCTTCTTGTGAACATTCTGATCTCTAGTCTTCTTTTGACCATTGTTCCCTTCATGTATATCCTTGTTTCAATCTTCTTGCTTTGCATATTCATGCTTGTTGTGAAGATCCCTACTATGCTATACTCACGTGTGTTGATATTTTGGGTTAAAGGGAATGCCACTCTACATTGATTCATTGCATGTAAAGGGCTTGTTTGGAAGAAAATCTTCAGGTTTTCTTGAAACCCTAAATGTTGGCCATTTTGCATTTTGGCTTGATCAGAGATTAGCTTCGCTATCTTTGTAAAGGTGATTCAAAAAACTTGAATTATTTTCATAGTGTCTTTGTCATTTCCCTTCCCCTTGTGAATAATGAGACCTGCCATTTTCACAAATATCAAGAATTTCTTGTTTATCTCTAAGCAGATGCATGTGAGTGAAAAGGGACCCAGTTAAGTTTTGAGAATTTGTGTTTGACAACATTAGACCCACGCCTTGCATGTTACCACATCAAATTTCCAGTGGGTCCACAATGACGAGGAACCTTTTTTTTGTAGGTTTGGAAGCCACAAGGAGGGGGAACCTTGTCATTTTCTAAAAAAATACTATTGAATGACCATTTTCACTATTCCATTTTTGATCTTTCTTTAGTTATCTCATTTTCCTCATTTTTCTCTCTTATCTTAATTCCACCTATTTTTTAATTTTCTTTTCTCAATGGTAAATTATTGTGTTAATTTCTTATTTCTCCCCTTTCCCTCATCTTCTCCTCCTTTTTAAGGTCTTTTTTGCAATTCATTTCTATGATTTCCTCTTCTTGATGAGGGATCATTGAGTGTGATTTGAAACATCAATAAAAAAATATGCATAGTGAAATCCAAAAAAATTATCTACAACATTCATGGACTGTGGAAAAATAATACCAACCAAATAGACATTTTTCAACTCCTAGAACTTCTGAAAGAATGGAGTTATGGAGAGAAAAAATAGAACAGTTCAAGAAGTTTCTAGAACTATGATGAAGGAAGAAAGTCTATCGAATTCCTGTTAGAGAGAAGCAATTCATACTATAGTCTATATACTTAATAGAGGTCAAGCAAGAGTAAAAAATTCAAAGAATCCCTATGAGTTATGGTATGGTAAACCTCCTACTATGAAATAATTCATAGTTTTTAGAAGTAAATGCTATATCAGAAGAGATGAAGAAAACTTAGGAAAGTTTGATGCAAGATTTGATGAAGGAATCTTACTTGGGTATTGTACAAGAAGTAAGGTATATCGGTGCTATAATAAAAGGTTGAAGAAGATTATTGAAAGTGAAACTTTCCAAGTGGATGAAGAACCACATCATAGTTCTATATTGATAGAAGGATATGAATTTGATGAACCCCCATGTAGTGAAGAAGAAAAGGATGAAGAGAAGGAAAAAGAGATGACCGTTGAAGAGAAATAAGCTCTAAGAAAGACCCTTAAGACTCCTAAGTATGTGTAGAAGAATCATTTTGAAGATCAAATCATTGGAGATAAGAGTAAAGGTATGTTGACAAGAAGAAAAGTTTTATGATAGAGGAACAAGTAAAATTTTGTTTACTTTCAGTGGTGGAACCTAAAATAGTGACTAAAGCATGCAAAGATGAGAATTAGATCAAATCCATGAAAGAAGAGTTGGAATAGATTGAGAAGAATCAGACTTGGGAATCAGTCCCAAGACCAAAAAATTAGAATGCGATGGGAAATAAATGGATTTTTAGGAGAACATTAGAACAATAGACCAAAAAACTAGAATGCGATGGCAAGGATGGAAGCCATTAGAACATTTTTGGCCTTTGAAACACATAAAAAAACTCAAAATATATTAGATGTGTGTGAAGTCTACATTCTTGAATGGTGAGTTGGAAGAAGTGTGCACTGAATAACTAAAAGAATTTTAGTTATCAAATGATGTTGATATAGTTTGAACATTGAAGAAGGCATTGTATGGATCCAAACAATCTTCTAGAGCTTTGTATGCAAGGTCGGATAGATACTTGTTGCAGCAAGGATTCATAAAAGGTACTACAAATAGCAATATTTATTTCAAGGTTGAGGGAGAAAAAAATCTTGATTCTGGTAGTATATGTTGATGACATCATTTTCAAAGGAAATGAAGGTATGCGCAAGAAGTTTACAGATAAGATGCAAAAAGAGTTTGAGATGTCAATGTGTGGGAAGATGAGTTTCTTCCTTGGATTACAAATCATTCAATCAATAAAAAGGTATTTTCATTTCTCAATGAAAGTATGTCAAGGAAATGTTGAAGAAGTTTGGAATGGAGGATTCTAAACCAGTGTGTATCCCTATGGTTACTAGTTGTAAATTGGTAAAGAATGATGAATCTACTAAGGCTGATCAGAGCAAGTATAGATCAATGATTAGTGTATTGCTATATCTAGCTTCTACAAGACTGGATATCATGCATGTAGTTATTATTGTGGAAATATTTGAAGAAGATACCAACAAATCACTTGTTGCAGTAAGAAAAATATTCAGATACTTGAAGGGAACTCCGGATTTTGGTTTATGGTTTCCCAATGATACTAATTTATCTTTGAGTGCATATACATATGTAGATTGGGCAAGTTGTATAGATGGGAAAAGAAGTACAAGTGGAGGTTCTTTCTTTCTTGGAATCAGAATGGTTTTATGGTTGAGTAAAAAGCATGATTTAGTATCATTATCTAATGTATAAGTAGAGTATATTGCAACAACACCATGCTGCACACAAGTGTTATGGATGAAGCAAACATTGAAGGATAAAAAAGTATCATATGATGAACCTTTTTATATATTATGTGATAATACAAGTGCTATCAATATCTCAAAGAGCCTGATCATGCATTCGAGAACAAAACATATCTCTATCTAGTATCACTTTCTAAGAGAGAAGGTTACATAAAATGAAGTGAAGCTAGAGTATGCACCTACAAAGGATAAAATTGTAGATATATTTACAAAGACTCTTCCTAAAGATAAATTTGAGTATCTCCAATAGAAGTTAGGTGTTATTTCCCTTCATTTCAACTAGATACATAAGTTGGTGCATATATCCATGTGAGCATTCAAGATGCATTATTGGTCTTGGACTAATGTTGAAGGATACCTCTTAGGGGGAGTAGGTAGTAGTGTTTTTGTTTGGTGTAGTTAGGTCAAACATATCTTGTGTCCCTAAGGAGAGTGTACAAAAATTAAGTAGTATCTAGGGAGTGGTGAATAATGAGTAGTGTAGAATGTATAAGTTCAAGAGAGAATTTACTTGCTGATGTTGCCTAAAGTGAAGTGTACAAATGGTGTTAAAGTGATGTATGAAGATGTCAAAGGGGGAGAGTAGAAAAGAAAAATTCTATACAGATGATGTGTTAAAGGTGAGTTTTCTCCCTTTTCCATTGATGTCAAAGGGGGAGAGTGAATTCTAAAAAAAACAAGGAAAAAATTGATGTCAAAGGAGGAGAGTATGATCTAAAAAAATAGGGGGAGAGTAATAGTTGAAGAACTCCTAAAATAGGGAGAGAGAACATGATGATTGCAGAGAGAATGGTGTATAAAGAATAGAGGTAAACAAAGAGAGAGAAGTGTACTCTAGTAAGGGGAGTGTTGCTTAATGCAATGTTGCTTTTCTTGTTGATGGTTTTTTATAGATGGTGTTTCCATCACTGAAAAGGGGGATATTTTTGCAAGTATGCTACTAGTTTTGTCATTGATGTCAATAGTTGGTCAGTGATGTCAACAATATGGAGATTATTAGTGTTGTCAAGTGTTGGTGGTAGTAAAGATGTATTGTGGTTTGATAAGAAGGTGTTGTGGCTTTGTCATTAGTGTTTTCATTAATGTCTTGTATGGTTGTGATGTATGAGTATTGTAGTTGTAGTAAGTGTTGTGCTATTTTTGCACACACACCCCAGCCAAGGCAGGGATCCTCTTTGCCTTATTTTGATTTTGTGTTTTAGGTTTTGTATTTTCCCCTTAAGCGATAGGTCCTTTGAAATTTTTCTTATATTATCTTTTGCACATTTAATGATTGAAATAATGTTAAAGGTAAGTAAGCCTATGAAATATCATTTAAACCTCAAAATGGCTAAGTCTGGTGCAGGTTCAGGGATTTGATGAGACCTTGGATTCCTCGAGATTCTATTTTTCAAAATATCTAGAGGTGTTTGGATTACCTGAAGCCCTTCATATTACTAAATCTGTGACACCTTGGATTGTCTGAAAACTTCACTTTCATTGATTTTGTGATTGGGCGAATTACTCGTAAATTTCTATCTTAGTGGATTCCATTGATAGATAGATTCCCCAAAAGTTTTCATCACCAAATCCTTTCTCCTATGGATTTCTTGAAATATTTATTTTCATGGATTCTGGTTCCTCATGGATTCCCTGAAACTCTTGTCTTCACGAAATCCATCTCTTCATGGATTACCCGATTTCGTGGAGCCATCTTTTCAAGTCATTAATTATACTTTGTGGCCATTGATGCATCCTTTTGGGATTGGTTCATATTGTGACTGACTATCTTTTGATACCATTTTATGTTTTCTATTTGAAGAGTTTTGGTGTTGAGTGCTTGGATAGAATGAGGCTAGGGTTTTGGAGACTATGAGTGGATTTCTTTCCTATCATCTAGGGATTTCAAGGTGTAGTTCGTGTGCTTTTTTTTCACCATTAAAATCACAAGGTAGGGTCTAAACCTCCTCAATTTGGTTTTGCAAGTGGATTTAATGTCAATTTGAGCAGTCATTTTTCCCTAGATTGTTATTCAAAGTTACATTTTGTACTTATCATCGAGGTTGTAAGCTTGAACCTTGTTCCATACTTATTTGCACCTAGATTTTGAATAGTTTGCTACATATGACTTGGTTTTAATTTAGTTTGTATTTCAAAATGGTTTTTATTTTATTTTTATCTGCATTGAAAATATGAACTTGAGTTTAGGGCATTGTTTCTTCCATCTCCAATAAGCTAGGGTTTATGTTTTGGTTACTGATTTGAAGCATTTTGTTGATTTTGGATTTAATAGGCACAAACTAGGGAATCATTGAGTCATGCTTGAAATGTTATTATTGATCAAATTGATTTCCCTCATATTGATTTGAAATTATTGGGTGCATTGCTATTAAACCCTAGGATGGTTTATATTGAATTGCGATTAGATTTTTTGAATGATTATGCTCATCAATGTCTAATACATTTGGGTTTGTCTTTGATTTAGGTTTCTATTATGATTTTGTGATTGAAATTAAAAGTTGAATCATGGTCAGGTGGTATTTTTAGAGGCATGATTATCCAAACTTAGAATTATCACTGAATCCTCAAAAGTTTAGAAGTTTCAACATACATCCCTTCATTAAATCCATGCATCTTTTGAAATCCCTGAAGTTCCACTTTTGTGGAATCCCTCATCCTTTGGATTCTTTGATTTGTGCTTTTTCAATCCTTTTGTCTCTAGATTTTTTGAAATTTTGATCTTTTTGCTAAATCCTTGCTTGCTCAGATTCCCCAAAGTTTCACCTTTTCACAGAATCCATGGCTTCCTGGATTTCCTGATGGCCATGTTTTTGCTAATTCCTTTCCTACTTGAATTTCCTAATCTTTCATGATTATCATTGTTTTGAGTGCTAGGATGAAATTTGGGTGATGATTTGTACCTTCAAGGTTTAAATCTCAGTTATCAAATGCATTTGAATCACGGGGAAGATTGGATAATTCTTGATGATTACTTTGGTTTGTGTATTACTAAGTTTCATAGAAACCCGTGCTCATGGATTTTTCAAAGGATGGTTCTTCACAAAAAATGTGGAGGCTTGGACTTTCCAAAAATCCATGAGCTTCCAAAATACCTGAAATCCATGACAAAAGTAAAAACTAGAAAGTTTCTATAACTTGGGTTTGAAGGATTGAGACCTTGATTCTTTGAGTTTAATGATGGATAATGAAGTGCTACATATTGATTGTGAAATGTGATGATTAAGCTAATGATTTAATGATGAAATGACCAGTCTTGCTTTGTATTTTGAGTGATTATAGTTTTTTTCCTAACTAGATGTAGGAAAAGTCTTGCAAGGCCAAGACTACTAGGGGAAAGGCAACTGAACCATTGAAGGAGGAGCTAACCAGAGCAAAGAAAATGAAGTACAATTTTAAAGGAAGACTCCCAGAGTCCAAGATAGCTTCTCATTGGGCTATAGTTGGAGATACAAATATGGGACATGTTGATTATGAAGAATTCAAACAAATGATGTATTGCAATGCTTCCATAAAATTGGCTAGGAGATTGCTTAAGATAGGATTTGCATAAGTTGTAGGATTTCCTCCATCAGTGCAATGTCTAGAATTAATTATGGAGTGTGATAAACACTATGATTTAGATAGGAGAGTGGTATTTGGTCCCTAGAGTAGAATAATGGAAAATTTGACAAAGGAGTCCTTGGTAGAGGCCTTTGATATTGCTCCTCACAAGAAGCTAGTGAAGTTTGACATGGACACAATGAGGAAGTTTTATAATAATGCAATTGATCAAGCACTGGAAATAATGAATGCTTCATGGATTGACAAGCCTAAATCCCACTACTCCAAGTTTCCAAATCAATTATATAGAAGTGATTTCAAGTTGGAGTATACTGATATGATCACTCTTCTCACTAAAGTGATGGGATTAGAAAAGGCCACAATTTTTGAAGAATGGATGTTCTATGTAATGACACAAATTGAGAAGGGAGTCAACTGTCATTGGGAAAGTTTGATAAGTGAAAATTTGGATAAGCAATTAAGAGTTGTGCAAGACACAAGGAATTTCACTATGACATCCTATGTGGTCTATATGTTGGCAAGGTAGTACAAGTATAAGGATTTGAGCTACTCAGGCACTACTGGACAAGATAGAGTGTATGACATTTACCCTTAGCTCCATCTAAATACTTCAAAATACAGAAGGGTAAATGATGCATTTACTATGTATATCAAAATAACTTTGCAGGAGGCACTACATTTAAGGATTTCAAATGATGTCATGGATTTGATCAAGAAGTATGGGTATTGGTTCTTACAATTCACAAAGTTCACCTACATCATGATCCAAGTTAGTCCTAAGGTTCCATATAGGCTCCTGAGGCATCCAACTGATAAGGTTGTATTGGTGGAGGTAACAAGGAAGTTGGTTTCCTTTAATCAGGTGCTGAAAGGTATGCATAAGACTGGAGTCACTAGGGAATTCCCCCTAGCAATAAATGGTTGGGAGGTTTTCCCAACAATCCAAAGTACCTAGCATTCAAAGTTAGAAATGACACATCTCCATTTTCTCTTACATTCTATTAGGCATAATTTTTATCCATATGGAGTAGCCGAAAAGATGGCTAACAAAGACTATAGGCATATAGGTGATAGAGAAGAGTACTGGGCCAATTGTAAAGATGAATTTGAGGTAGTCAAGAGAAATTTTTCTAGTCTTTCATTAAAATTGATAAGGCTATATAGAGTAGTACAAGTGCTAGATCAAATTGAAGATGAGGATGAGGTAATACAATATCATGATTACATGCAATATCAAAATAAGCCTCTACCTCCTCTAGGTTAGGTTGAAGAAGAAGTAGTAATATTAGAATAGGTTAATGCCTCTATAATCAAGTATTCAAAGCAATGGGAAAAGCATAAAATGATAAATTTGGAAGAATATTGATTCAAACCAACATATGAACTAATTGGAGACTTTGAGTCTCATTATTCTTTAGAAGATGATTTAGAAAATATAACAAAAGATGCTCCTACTACCCAAGAGGAAGAATATGAAGAAGAGCCTCTTATTATTAAGAGGAGAACTAGGGGCTACTATGAGGCTAGGGCTAAGGTGGAGGAATAAAAAAGACAACCAATGTCAAAGAAAAGGAAGCCCATCACAAAAATATTTGCTAAAGAAGAAGAGGCATAGCCCTCTAAGAGAAGAAAGTTGGTCAGAGGAGGAAATAAGGGTCCCTCTCCCCAAAAGAAGTCAAAGAAAAGAAAAGATAATGAATAAAATATGCAAGATGCAGAGGGAGAAACTCAAGAAGAAAAAATTTATGTAGAGAGCTCTAGAGATGAAACCCAAGTATATACCAGGAATGATTCTCCTCAGTCTGGGATACCATTCCTGAATTTGGAAAACTTAGAGAGGGTAGCTGAGGAATTAGAGAAAGCTACAAATGAGCCCCAATTTGATAAGGAGGAAATCAAAAGAGGTAACTACAGAAGACACTCCTACTAAATCACCCCTTCAAGATGTTCATTCTAATAAAGAAGAAGAAGAAGAGGAAACAATAAAGGGCACAACAAAGGCTTCTAAAGAGCATAAATTAGATGATGACGGGCCAGAGACTCCAAAGGATGGATTCCTCAGAAAACTTGGAGAGAAATTGGAGAGGAATGTTTTTGAAGTATAAGATAAGGAAGAAGAACTAGAAAAGGTGAAGGAAGTGATTGTTAAATCACCAAGAAACAAGAAAGCATAGGAACTAGATAAGGAAGATGAGAATAAGGAGGGGAAAGAGTCAGAGAATCTTGAAATGGATAAATTAGAAGACCTCCGAGGAAAAAATAATCCTCACATTGACAAAAATATAGAAGAATCAACTAATCTAGAGTGGTTAAAAGAAATCCTAAAGCCTAAGTGGGTAGTGACTGAAGACATAGTTCTAGATTGGGACAATGTTTTTACAAGTTTAGGAAGGACTAAGGAGAAAAAGAAGATGAGTAATCTTGAAGATTACAAAGGATGAGTTTAATAATAGGGTCCTACATATTGCCACCCCTACTACTGAGAAGAATAAAGAGGAGGCTACCCCTGTAGACTATAATGTGCAGCAAATCAATCTATGACCATCTACAAAGAAGTAAGAAACTAAAGATTTGAAGGATTCTGTAGATGTAGTTTTGAAGAGATTGGACAAAGAAGTGCAAGAAAAAGAAAATATGCAAAAAAGGTAGAAGAGTTGCAGAAGTATATCCAACATCTTGTGAAAACCTTTGTAAACTCTGACACAAGTGGGTACATCCACCTAGGCCAATATTGTCTAAAGATGTTATAAATGAAGTGGAAAAGATGAAGACATCTATACAAATAACCCAATAATGGATCAATGGGGTATATCAAAAGGGCCTTGTTTTGATTAAAGAAATTTTACAATTACATGAAAAGACTCTTTCTTTTAAGAATAATGTGCATCAAGTAGTAGGAGAATGTAAGGCTAATAATGATAAATCCATGACAAGGTTAATAAAGGTAATAGAAATCCCTGGGGAAATATTGGTGAAAGAAGATATTTTAGTCTCTGAGGATATATATCATCCAAAAGAATGGATTGAAGCCTTTAAACTCAAGAGGGAGATCATGGATAAGGAATTAGAGCAGATTCCCAAGATGCAAAATAAAATAGATGGTATTCTTGTTGGTTACATATTGATTTTGGATATCATGACTGGAAGAAAGATCAGTAAGGAATAATTGAAGATTGATTAGTTAAAACAATGGTGGAAGGAGGTGTACTCTCAAGTTGAAGATGGATCAATTATAGAAAATCATTTGGAGGATGCATCTATGTACATCATTGTTTTGCATAAGTATGAGGAAATGAAGATTGATTGGGATAAAAATAAAAAAATATGAAGATGAATTAGGTTCAATTCAATCAATTTGAGACTAAATTTTATTCCAATTCCTAGTCAGGCCGACCTAAATGGAGTGTTTCATAAGTTTCAAGAATTTTCTAAAAACTTGCAAATGGGAAAGGAGGATGACTTAAGGCAATTACCTTGAGTTTTGTGCCTGCTACATCAACCAACTCGATAAGCAAGTCAACCACCTAGAGAATAGTGTCAAAGCATTTTATTTAAAATCAATGCATCATTTAGGGAATAACTTTAAATACTTTTTTTTTTAATTTAATGGGCATAGAAAATGTATTAGGTCAACCTATTTTGGCCGACCTATGTTATGAGCGCAAATTTAATTTTTCCTTGGCTGACCTATGTGATGTGAAGCTCTATATAGATGAGATCTCTCCTCATTTGTAAGACTGATTCTGGAATTGTTACAAATTTTGGTGAAGTTAATATATGAGAAGAGATTGGCTTGGTGATATTTTCTATGTTATTTCATCTATGTGCATGGTTCCTATATTTCAAAGCTATTTTAGTTAAGTTTTCAGATTTAGTTCAATTTTTCATGTTGATGATAAAGTATTTGAAGTGTTTGAGGAATCTTCATTCCATACTATTGGTGGCTTATTATTGTAAGTTACTGTGTATAGTTAACTTGGGCCTACTCTTATTGCAATAGTTCAATTGTGGGTGTTGATACATTTCATGCCATTTTTGAATGTATGTTTGAATGCTTCACAGTCTAAAAATCTTTCATATGATTGGAAATTGGATTATTTCTATTTTACTATAGATTTTGTCTTGGTTAAGCAAGAATTGGTTATTGAAGATTAGTCCACCTAGAATGTTGTATTGTTTTCATGATTGCACTTAGGTTCTAATTTAGATATCTCTCTTAAAACCCTTATCTTTTGATATTTCTTTGATATTACTATTAGTTTAGGAGAAAAGTGTCATTGGAATTGCTATATTTGATGAAAATATCATTTTTCATATCACATATCTAGGAGAATCGTTGACCTAAGAGTTTCAAATTTTGTTTTAACCATAAATTCCCCTTATGATTACCAACATTACACATTATCACTAAGTTGTTTATGCATTGTCAAGACCTGAAATTAGAGACCTTGGGGTTGTTTCTTGAAGTTTACTAATATAAATGACCTTTCAAGAGAGATAGAGTACATGTACTTTGCTTGTGTTATTGCAGTGCTAAAAATATCATCAACAAAATTGACACTAGAAAGATGTTTGTTTTGAACAAAGTTGGAGCAAATTTGGTCATTCACTCCTTAGAAGTTTTATAGAGTTACCAAGTCTACAGCTGATAAAGGAGAGTTGTAGGAATTAAAATCTCTTACCAGGTCTCAAAATACCAAGAAAGTGGAGGCTTCATCATCCACAACACCACCATACCTCCAACTCAACCTTCTCCATCATCCACATCATCTAGTTCTTCATCTTCATATTTTGATCATATTCAAACTATTGTATCCCAACCACAGGTTGTTGTAATTCAACCATTACCACCTTCACCTCCACCAAAGGCTTGGCTAGGCAACAACCCATCACCCTTGAACTTCAATGACTATCATGAAATGACTAAGTAACTTGAACACTTTTGCTCCAAGCTCCATACCAATGATCCTCATAGGATAGATGAAGAACACATTAAAATATTCCAAAATACTCTTAAGAAACAATAGATCGAGCATGAGGATGTGGCTTGCAGACTCTTTCCATACTCACTAGGTGAAGAAGCATTTTACTGGTATATTTACTTACCCACCAGTTCAATTACTTCTTGGGATCAAATGAAAGATAGCTTTCTGCAAAAAATTAAAGTCCCCATCAGTCACACTAATTTGTATCAACAATTTATGTTAGTTAGGAGGGAAGTCAATGAGCTAATAGGTTCATTCAAAAATAGGTTTCATCATGCTTACACTAGATTGCAACCCTTGTATGTTGTCGATGATGCATCTACCAGGGTTATTTATTATTCTACTTTAGACAATCTTACTTTTGCATTAGTTAAAAGGATGCATCAACCTCGAAGGACTTTAGTGGACGCATATGCAAAAGCATTCAAGGCTAGTACTGATTTGGGACAAAACTTAAATAGACCATTGCCATCATTAGGACCCACTACTAATCTTGGGAAGATTCAAGGATTGATTCAAGCTTTAGCCAATCAAACATCCTTAATGAATCAAATCCTTTAGTTTCCCTTAGTATGACATCCAGGTCCACCATTGAGTCAAGCTCAACCACTCCCTATCTATTTGCAAAGATCCAATCAAATAACATATCCCCAATAGGCCAAGATCCCATCATATTTACAAAACTCAGAGGTGTCTTCTTACCAGTAGAACTCTTCTGGAACACATCTAATTAATTTGTAGAATTTTGTCCCAACATAGAGTAATATGGAAAAGGAGAGGCTAGATGAATTAGTTGAACAAGTGAAGAGTCTAACTACAAAGGTCACTTGAGGAATCAAAATAATCAGTTGCAAGCTTCACAATGGAATATTCAAGCCAATTACAGTCGAGATAGTCGTGATCTTGGGAAAAGTACCAGAAAAAAAACTTGAAATAGGATAAGGATTTAGATAGAAATTTGAAAGGAGACAAGATCCAAGGAAAAAAAAACCTAGAATACAAGAACCAATAATGGAGGAGTCTCAACACCATTGGATCCACCTAGCAATCTAGAGAAGTCATCAAGTGGAGTATATTTAGCTAAGGATGCATTTTCTAGATGGTGTAGGATTCATCAAAAATGTAAGCATTTTGAATTAGATTGTCCATAGTTCTAGGTGTTGCTGCAATATTCTAGATGGAGGTACAACATGCTACTAGTAGTGATGGTTTAGGTGGATGTGATATTGTGCCTTTAGGGTCATAGAATTCAATCTCAGTGTTGAACTATGCTCCTTTTCCTAAAAGTGAAGAAAACGAGCCTAAAGAGGAGTCTTCTAGAGATGGTATCAAGATAGAGGATGTTTTTAATGAAGAGATGTTATCCCAACTATTTGAGAATGGTAACATTGTTGATAATGGTCCTTGGGATGAGGATGATCGAAAAGAGGAAGAAGTCTAGATGTTCCATCAATGTTCCACACAGTACAATTTATGACACAAATAGGTTGGTGGTCCATTTACTACTTCTATCCCACCAAATAATCTCAACATACCACCAAATCCTAATGCAAGCAATAATCCTTCCTATCCAAAGGTACCAACACAATACTTTTCTAAAGGTGAGGAGCTTAAAAAGGTAAAGGTTTGTCATTTTGATTTTGAATTATTAAGAGTTCCTACAATTAGGAATGTTTTTTCCAATCTTTAAATGTGAATTCACTTGCTAAGTCTTCACAAGACACTGCTGCAAAGAAGGTTATGTTCAACATGGCTAAGAATGAGCTAGTAATCAAAGAAGTTGTTTGAAAGGCTCAGAATCAACAACTAGCTAAAGATCAAGTCAAGTAGTCATCAAAGGATCAAGCTCAAGTGAAAACTAAGGAAAAAGTTAAGGAGAAGGATAAAACTCTAGTGGCTTAGGTAGATACTTCGATGTGTTTATTTCAAGGAAAACCTGAAACTCCTCCTTTCATGATTACTATTCGCTTATTTGGAAATAATGTGCATAATTACTTGTTGGATTATAGAGCTTCTACAAATTTCATGCCATTTTCAGTATGTAAGGCATTAGGCATCACTCTTTCTCCCATTAAATGAAAATTTACTCAACTAGATAAAAAAAAGGTGAGTGTGTTTGGAGAGTTGAATAGGATTTCTATGCAAGTTGCATTAGACCCAAGGGTGCAGTAGATAATTAATATTTAGGTGGTTGATATCCTAGATACATATGAGATGATTTTGGGCAGAGAGTTCATGAGAGCACTTAATGGTTACATCTCTACTGAAAATTCACATATGTGGCTCCCATGGAAAGGAATTCCAAATCATATTCACATTGAGTGAGAGCTAAGGATGAATTTTATGATCACTGAATATAATAACATAATGAACAAAGTGTTATTTGTAGATACTCAATTGGGAAACTATGTCCCTATTACAACTATGGATGAAATGGAAGTAGAGGAAGTTTTAATGATGCATGATCTACCTAAAGACCTAACTCAAATTCCTAGTAGTACTAAAGCAATTATCAAATATAATGATGATGAATCATGAATTAATGGTAATATTGACCTTGAAAGTTTCTAGGAATTCATCAAGAAATGTGTTGAGGATAAAGACAGTCTTGGAGGAATTATGTATTTCAAGGAATTGTTATTGCATAGTTGGTGTAGAGTACATGATCCATCCCATTTTGAGTTCAATTGTTACCTTTGCTAATCAATTATTGATCAAATCAAGAGAAAAATTACCCCAGTGCCAGTGAAAATAGATAATAAAAAAATTTAGGATAGGCCAGAAGGCAAAACAACAGAATTTGAAAGAAGATATTTTACCGCATAAGCATGTAGATATTCAGTAAATTCCAAATGTACATGCCCCACTTAGTTGTGTACTTTTCATTTTGATGGTTCTAAATCCAAACAAGGAGCTAATGTGGGCTTTGAGATAATTAGTGCAACAAGTAATACTTTTTTTGCAACACATAGACTATAGTTCCATTGTACAAATAATGTAGTGAAATATGAGGCCTTGGTACATGGATTACTGAAGGAACTATGAAAGAAGTTTAAGGCCTTGCAAGTCTTTGGAGATTCATAGTTAGTGATAAAATAGGTTAGGAAGAAATACTCATGCCATGATAGAAGATTGACAAATTATAGGGATAAAGTATGGGACTTGGCAGAGGGATTTGATACATTCAATATTCAATTGGTTCCTCAAAGAAAAAACCATACTACTAATGCGTTATCTCAAGCAACTAGTACTTTGTAGCCCTTGTCATTGTTTATTTTGCAGAAATTCACTTTTGAGCTCACTCGAGCTCCATTGGTGCATGACAATGTTACTAATTTCTAGGTATTTGAAGATGATAAGCATATTTTGGATTTCATCACTAGTTCAGATGTTTTTTCTTCACAAATCATTGATGAAGTGGAACTAGAAGAAGCAAAAATTGATATGGAGGGAATTATTAATTCGAAGACCAACACAATACCAAGAGGAATGGTACATCTAGAAAGAATATTTGATTTTGACAAAATAAGGGATCAAAATTAGCAGGCCAAGAAAGATTCAATAGATAATTGGTATGAGACACATAACATGGGTACTATAGATGAGATAAAGAATGTTTTCATTGGTAAATTCTACACCCCAAAAGAGAATGAAGGAATAGTCAATGCATTACATCGATATCGAGATATTATAGTGTGGAGCTTGTTGCAAGATGATGTGTCCCTTGGTCTTCCTTGTCCAACACAACACTTGGGTTTGTGACATGGTCTAACCGCCTCCTATGGATCTTAATTGATGCTTGTATTGGGCATTGATAGGTTGACCTTTTGATGCAATGGAAAGGCGAACAATTGGTATCAGAGCTAGTCATAGGTTCAAACCCATCACTTGTGCTTGGGGGGATTGTTGCAAGATGGTGTGTCCCTTGGTATTTCTTGTCCAACACAGTGCTTGGGTTTGTGACATGGTCTAACCACCTCTTGTGGATCTTAAATGATGCTTGTATCAAGCATTGACAAGTTGAACTTTTGGTGCAATGTCAAGGCCAACAGAGCTATGAGGATCTTAAAACATATGACACATCAATCATGACACATACGATCCCACTTAAGCTAGATGGAAAGCCATTTAGATAGAGACAAAGATTGATAAATGCACTACTTGAGCCTATCATTTAGAAATAAGTGATGAAATTGTTGTCTACTCGTATTATCTTTCTAGTTTGGCATTCCACTTGGTTAGAAAATCTAGTGCCAGTGTGCAAAAATAATGGGGAAATCAGACAGTGTAGATTTTAGAAATCTGAATCATGCATCCAAGAAAGACAACTACCTAGTGCCATCATTAGAAGAGGTATTATGTATTGCTAATGGTTCCCAAATGATGTCTTTTCTCTACAAATATTCACCCTATAATCAGGTGATAGTTCAGTATGAGGATAGACACAAAACAACCTTCACAATAAAATGGGGTAGTTTTACATATAGGAGAATGTTGTTTGTCTTAATTAATGTTAGAGGAATGTTTCAATGAGTGATGGATATTACATTCAGGGACTTAATAGTTAAGTGCATCATTATCTATATGTATGAATTGGCTGTGTTTTGAAAGAAAATGGGAGATCATATTTCAGACCTTTGTAAAGTATTTCAGAAGTGCAAAGATTTTGGCATCTCCTTTAATCCAAAAAAGTGCATCTTCGGAGTGACAAATGGTAGGTTGTTGGGTCATGTTATTTTAGAAAACAACATATCCATTCACCCTGAGAGTATCTAGGCCATACTAAAAATTCAGCCTCCTGCCAGTAAGAAGGAAATGAAGTCATTTTTTAGTATGATCAACTTTGTTAGAAAGTTCATTATTGGTTTTTTTGAAATTTTGAAACCTTTAGATGCAATGTTAAATAAAGATGCTAAAATAGAATGAAATCCTGAGGAAAATCAAGTATTTGAAGAAATAAAGTGAGCAATAGTAGAGGCTCTAGTCTTGGTAAGTCCAGATTATTCTAATCCATTTTTCGAACATTCTTGTGCTAGTATGTTGATGCAAAAATTAGTTCAAGGGGATGATCATCCCATGTTGCAAGAATGGAAAGATTGAAGGTGTTGTCATTGATTTCAACTAGTCAATTGGTTGTCAACTGTTTGCTATTGTCAGTGTCATGGATACAGGTTATTAGTTGTATATGTCAAGGATATTGAGAAAATTATAATGAAGACATGTTGCAAGTGTTCAATGGTTTCTTTGTGTTTTACTCCAAATTTCTCCTATATTTGTATGGTTTAGATATGTTGATCATGGTTGTTGGAAGCTTCTATATCCTAATTTTTGGATGTTGATTCATTGTACAGTGCGAGTTGTGCTCACCAGTTGTGAACTGTGGTTTTCTATGTTTCTGATTGAGGTCTAGGAGAAATATTGTTGGTCCAAATTTCTCTTTGATGAAGTCTTATGACTTGCATTTCTAGAGTTGAGTTTTTTTATTGTATTGAACATAATTTTGGTATCTAGAAATTTCGTGACTAATTTTTCTCTATATTCTACACTAGCTTGGCCGACCTTGTGTGGAATACTACTTTTAGAGTTACAAAAGCATGTTGGATCTATTTGAGTCCCAATGAAGCATGTGTTTGGGTCACCCTCATTCTAATTCCATCCTAGGATGTTTTGGTACCAAACTAATTTGAATTTGAATTTGGAAGGCCAACTTTGGATATGTTTCAAAGTTGAAGAGGGTATAAATCCAAAAAGAGTTAGGGAAGAAGAATCGAAGAAGAGAACAAATGAAATAGAGAAAAGAGTGCAAAGAGAATAGAGATTAGTGTGAATCAGTGTGTGTGTGTGTGTGTGATGTGAGTATGGAAGATCAATGTGAAGCCTAAATGTTGAGTTTCAGAAACAGTGAGATAAAGGTGCACTTTACCATTCATGCATGTCTACAAGTGGATTGAGAAAATTGTGGTGGAATCCTTTGTTGCATTGATATTGTATTCTATCTATACCAAGTCTTTTTTATCTTCTTTGTATCTATGTGGTAGTGAGCCCTCTGGGTTGTTATCCCTATTGGAAAGTGAGTCCTTATTCCAGACAATGAGTCCTTATTTTGGAAATGAGCCTTGCTTCTCAGGTAGTGAGCCTCTTGTAATCAATTTTGATATTCTCTATAGTGTGAGTTAATCCTCACCATGTATTTTCCCTTATTAGGTTTTCCACGTAAATCTAGTGTTATTGTGTTTATATGGTGGTTTTTTAGTTTTTGCACTAGTATTCATTGTTTAATATGCTAAACAGTGTTAAGGATTAATTTCAGTGAATGAATTAAAGTTTAAATATGTGATAAATGATTCAGCCCCCTCTTAGTTGTCTTATTCAACAATTGGTATCAGAGTTTGGTTCCTCGGTGAAGAGCTTAACTACTTGAGGAAGGTTCGGGATGGCTGGCAATATGACTTATGATTATCCAAGGTTCGATGGCACTAACTGTGCTATCTGAAAAATATTAATGGAAGAATAACTGGAGTATTGTGAATATGATGTGGAGAAAGCTTACAAGAATCCTTACACTCCTACTAATGTTCTGAGTACACCTGATGAGATCAAAGCACATGAAGTGAACAATAAGGCAAAGTACATTTTGAAGAATAGTCTGGTACATTCCAAGTTGATTAAGGTTCAAAATCTGATGATTGCTAAGGAAGTCTAGGATGCTTTGGAAAGAGCACATGAAGGTGATGAAAGAGTCAAAGAGGTGAAATTATAGAATTTGGAGACATAGGTTGAGCTTTTGCATATGTTTGAAGATGAGAATGTTAAAACTTATGTACAAAGATTGGATGAGATAGTGGCCAGAATGTGAGGACTTGGTGCTACTATAGATGAAACTAGAATTGTGAAAGAAATTCTTAGAACTCTCCCCGATGCTTATAGTGAGAAATTATGTGTTATTGAACATGGTATAGATTATATGACCTACACTAAAGATCTGTTGTTGGGATTTTTGACATCTTATGAGATGAGGAAGCCAAGTCTGAGGAATGGATGTAAATTAGAAACTACTTTTAAGGCTACAAGAGATGAAGATACGGATGTACAAAATTTTGATGAAATAGAAGCTAATTTTGTGAGAACGATGAGGAAATGATCTGATAAGTATGAAAGTAAGTTACCCTTTAAATTCTTTAGCTTTGGAGAAATAGATCATTATGGTGCAAAGTGTCTGGAAAGAGCTAAGAGGAATAAACAAAGATATGAGAAATAAAAGAAAGGAAAGAAGATTAACAAAGCATATTATGTGAATGAGAATGCTAGTATATTGGATGAAGATTCAAAATATTAAGATCCTAATGATAATGAATGCTTGTTCTTGGTGATTAAGGATGAACTTACTTATGCTAATTTTGAAAAACAGGTCAAGGAAAGCCCTCCAGAGAAGGAGAAAAATGAAGGTATTGTTATCTTTTCCCTACATGCTAAATACGAAAAGAACTATTGGGTTTTTGAAAATGGTTGTCCACATCACATGAATAGTGATAAAAGTAAGTTTGTTAAACTTGAAAAATATGATGGAGGCTTGGTTATGTTTGGAGATGATACTAGTGCTAAAATTTGTGAGATATGTTCAGTAAGTTTTGAAGGAAAGCATAATACTAATAATGTCTACTATGTTAAGAGATTAAGGCATAATATTTTCAGTGTTGGTTAGATGTCTAATAAGGGATATGATCTTGTGTTTAAGGATGAGAGGTGTGATATCTAGAAATGATCCAGAACATTGATTGCTGCAAGAAAGAAATTTGAAGGAAACATCTATCAACTTAAGGGTTATGATGGATGATGCTTTATGACTCAGATTAATGACAGTTGGTTATGGCATAGAAGAATATGTCACATGAATTTTGATAACCTGGTAAGGATTAGTGCAATTCAGGCTGTGAGAGATTTACCAAGAATTACAAAGCCTGTTAATGCAATCTACAAGAATTGTCAGTTTGGAAAGCAAGGAAGAAATCATTACAGATCAAAGGAACAATCTACTACTAGTCTACTAGATTTAGTTCACATAGATCTCTGTGGTCCTAATAGAGTGAGAAGTCTACAAGGTGAAAGGTACTTTATGATTTTAATTGATGATTATTCTAGATATACACGGGTTATATTTCTTTGAGAGAAATCAGATGCATTAGATAGATTTAAGACATTCAAAGTTATGGTTGAAAATGAAATGAATTTAAGGATAAAATGCTTAAGGTCTCAAAAAGGTGGAGAATTCAACTCCCATGAGTTTAATATGTTTTTTGAAGTGCATGGAATAAAGAGATAGTTATCTACTCTAAGGTATCATCAACACAAAGGAGTTGTTGAAAGGAAAAATAGAATAGTTCAAGAGGTTGCTAGATCAATGATTATTGAGGATGGTTTACTAGAAAGAAGCTATTCGTACTAATGTTTATGTATTCAATCGAGTTCAAGTAAGAGAAAATAGTACAAAGACTCTATGATCTATGGTTTGGAAGAATTCCTACTGTTAAGTATTTCAAGGTATTCATAAGCAAATGCTATATCAGAAGAGATGAAGAAACTTTAGGTAAGTTTGATGCAAGAAATGATGAAGGAATTTATCTTGGATATTCTACTAAAAGAAAAGCATACCGATGTTTCAATAAAAGGACGAGAAAGATTGTAGAAAGTGCAAATGTAAAATTTGATGAGACAGTGAAGAATTCAATTGATGTTGATGGATATGAATTTGATAAAATTGATCACATAATAATTGAAGAGATTATGGAAGAACAAGAAAAGGATGAGAAAGAGAAGAAAAATTAGTAGGATGAAAGAGAAGAAGACGCTTTGACGAAGTCACCTAAGACACCTAGATATGTACAGAAGAATCATTCAAAAAGTCAAATTATTGGAGATAAGACTAAAGGAGTATTAAATAGAAGTAGAGCTACTACTAAAGTTAATCTGTGTTTACTTTCTGAGATTGAACCGAAGACTATAAGTGAAGCATGTAAAGATGAACATTGGATGGAAGCTATGAAATTAGAACTTGTGCAGATTGAGGAGAATCAAAATTGGGAATTGGTCCCAAGACCGATAGATGAAAACATTATTGGATAAAAATAGGTATTCATAAATAAGTTGAATGAGAATGGATAAGTGGTTAGAAACAAAGAAAGGCTTGTGTGTAAAGGTTACTCCCAAGTGGAAGGCATATATTTTAGGAAACTGTATAGTCATAAAATTACACCTCTTGTAATTTCACATGTATTTTTGTATCCACTTTAGTGTCCACTCCCCTAGTATTTGTGTAGGATCATTTTAACCCCAACGTCATCCTTTTTTACCTTCTCAAGATGCTTCAACACCCCTTTTCAATAGCTACCCTCACGAGTCATCTTTTCGTCAAACCTTGGGCTTTTCTCATTCTTGTCATTTTATAGTGTGATGTGTCCAAACACTAGTGTGCCACACAAACATTTGTGCATTACACTATCATACTACAATGTTTCAATGCTCAAATAGCTATCTCTGAGGATGCTTTCCACTTGTCCTCACCTTTTGTTAGTGGTAATGGATCAGGACGCCTTGTAACGGTTGGAGAAGCTTCTTCTCTCTCCTTAAAAGTAGTCTTTTCACTCCATTTGCATCTTCTAACTTCTTCTAGCTCCACTCTTCTACTTCTATCTTCCTCTCCTTCTTGGCTTCTCTCTCAAGCATTCTTCCATCTTACTCTTTCTTGCACAATAACCTTATTTGTCATAGCATTTTCTCAATTTCTTACAACACTCTCACACCCTTTTCAACACTCTTGGCTCTTCTAACTATTTTTCTCTCCCTCTTTTTAGCTCCTTTGGATTTTGCATCTATCACCCTTGTCTTATGCTTGTGAGCATCTTGGGATTTCATACATTCCCTATCTATTGCATTCTTACATCATGATATGGGTTTTCCTCCTCAAGCGGGGATTTCTTTTATCACCTCTTTTGAGATATGGGTTCTCCTCCTTGAGTAGGGTTTACTTTTATCACTCTTACTTTGTTGTACGGGTTCTACTCCTAAGCGGATTTTTCTCTTACCACACGCTTTTTCCCATTTTGGTTTACTTCTCTCTCTCTTTCTATTTGGTTGTCCATGGAGGTGGGAACACCAAAATGGGGGTTTCACTGAGGACAACCACTATATAGCCCCAACACTTTCTCCAAATCTTACATATGTAAGTATTGAAGATATCTACTAGTTGGAGGCTTCATTACTTGGATTATTGTGAGCATCTTCTTCCTTTCTTCTCTTTATCTTTATCATTTCTACTTCATTTTATTGTAGTTCAATTGTATTTTGTTATCTTTGCATATTTTGGAAGTTCTCAGTATTCGGAGTAGAAGTAGTCATTTAGCTATTTTCTATGATAAAATCATTCTCTGGTCTATACGAGATGCCAACGCACCTCTAGGATGCTAGCATGCCGCACTGTCATTTGCATTTTGCGTTGTCATCCTTTGGCTGAGAGCTTGATAGTTTGTCTAGAAAACCTTTGTGACCTACTCTTTTCGATTTTAAAACTCTTGTCGTTGTTCCTTGAGGTAGTTTAGGGAAGCTCACCCCATGAGGCTCTCTGAATGAAGAAATCATGAGTAGCGAATACCCCTTCTCTACAGAAACTTTTGCTCCGGTAGCAAGAATGGAAGCTATAAGGATGTTCTTAGCATTCGTTGCTCATAAATATTTCAAAGTCCATTTGATGGATGTCAAGTCAACATTTTTGAATGGTGAACTAAAAGAAGAGGTATAAATGGAACAAACAGAAGGATTTCAGTTGTCTAAGCAACTAGATATGGTGTGTAGATTGAAGAAAGCTTTGTATGGATTGAAGCAAGCTCCTAGAGCTTGGTATGCGAGGTTGGATAAGTATTTTATTTACCAAGGTTTTAACAAAGTTACGATGGATAGTAATCTATATTTTAAGATTGAAAATAACAAAATCTTGATTGTAGTTGTATATGTTGATGACATTATATTTGGAGGAAATGAAAATATGTGCAAGATTTTTGTGAGAGATGCAAAAAGGATTTGAAATTTCTATGTTTGGAGAGATGAGTTTCTTTCTTGGGCTACGAATCAATCAAATAGAGAAAGGAACTTTTATTTCACAGTTCAAGTATGTGAAAGAGATGTTGAGGAAGTTTGGGATGGGTGGTTCCAAACTGGTATGTACTCCTATGGTGATTGGTTGCAAATTGGGTAAAGATAATGATTCACCTAAGGCTGATCAAAGAATGTATAGATCTATGGTTGGTGGACTATTGTATTTGATTGCTACTAGACCAGATATTATGCATGTTGTTTGTGTTGTGGCTAGATTTCAAGAAGATCCTAAGGAAACAAATTTTGTTGTTGTTAAAAGAATATTCAGATATTTGAATGACACTCTGGATTATGGATTATGGTATCCTAGAGATATTGACTTTACTCTAAGTGCTTATATAGATGTAGATTGTGATAGATGTGTAGATGGCAGAAAGAGTACAAGTGGTGGTGCATTCTTTCTTGGTTACAAATTAGTGGCATGGTTGAGTAAAAAGAAAGATTTAGTCTCCTTTTCTACTATCAAAGCTGAATATATTGTTCATGCATCTTGCTGTAACCAAGTTCTATGGATGAAAAAAACATTAAAAGATATAACAGTGGTGTATGGTGATCCTATTTCTATCTTTTGTGATAATAGAAGTGAAATTAACATTTCA
Organism: Sequoia sempervirens; assembly: GCA_007258455.2. Lineage (NCBI taxonomy): Eukaryota > Viridiplantae > Streptophyta > Pinopsida > Cupressales > Cupressaceae > Sequoia > Sequoia sempervirens. The sequence continues at coordinate 164,529,402 of VDFB02000007.1, read as the reverse complement.
AAGAATCTTGTGATGCACTCGAGGATGAAGCATATATCTATCAGGTATCATTTCTTAAAAGAGAAGGTCATGGAGAATGAAGTAAAACTTGAGTATGTTCTAATGAAGGATTAGGTGGCTCATATATTTATGAAGGCTATTCCTAAAGATACTTTTGAGTATCTTCGAGAGAAGTTAGGGGTCATTTCACCTCCTTTTTTGAACTAGATGCATATGGAGATGCATTAGTCTAATGGATCTATGGATTTATCTTTCTTTTGGACTGATGCTTTGGTGGCTACCTCTTAGGGGGAGTAGGTAGTATCAGGTGTTGTCATTGTGAGTATTTTTTTCTATGTCAAAGGGGAAATCAATGTAAAATATCTTTTTCCTTTGCCATTAATGTCAAAGGGGGAGAGGAAGCATGTGAAAAAGGAGAGGAGGCATGAGAAGGAAAGAGGAAGAATATGAAATACTATCTACTAAGGGGGAGAAACAGAAAAGAACAAAAAGAAAAATCTTGAGAAGTGTATTCAGAGCTAGTATGGTGTCTTTGATGGTTTTTCACATCATGTGTTGCCATCAATGACAAAGGGGGAGATTGTTACAAGAATGGAAAGATTGAAGGCATTGTCATTGATGTCAAATGCTCAATTTTTTTTCAAATGATTGCTATTGTCATTAGTGTCATGGATATAGGTTATTGGTTGTATACATTGAGGATATTGAGAAAATTTTAATGAAGATATGTTGCAAGTTTTCAATGGTTGCTACGGGTTTTGCTCTAGATTTTCTCCTATATTTCTATGGTGGGACTCGACAAGAAGGTGATGATGGTGGATGGTGATGAAGGCTGATAGGTGGTACTTCCCGATTGAGTAATTGGATGAATCACATCATTTCTGTGAGTCATGTGGTGCTACAATGGTGATGATCGAGTAGCCCAGATTTAAATGTTTTAAATTTGATGGTAAGGTTTTAAAGTTGCTTAAAGTGAGTGTCAAGCGTTGGATTTTGGCATGATTAAGATATATCAATGGCCGTAATTCAAAATGTAATTTCCCAATGGTTAGTTGCTCCTATTCACAGGTATTGACTGCACAATAATGGCACATCTATTTCTTAGCTACGAGATTGATTCTAGAAGGTGCTAGATAATGTTTTTGTGCTTCTTCCAAGGACGAAGTGATTGCTGAGTGGCACTATTTATTTCTTGGAGTGTTGCAGTGGTTTTGGTCTTTGTCAAGGTATGTTCTTCCTGACTGTGATTGCGAATTTCTCAGGAGTGGCATGCCTATTTTTAGAGTGCCATCAATGTTGGAGTGTGCTCGAGGTGTCAGAGGTCTTTATGGCCAGTTGTTGCTTCATTTTTGGGGGAAATTCTTGCTATTTGTAATTTGATCTAATTTAATCCTTTCTATAACTCTGATTGAGTTAGGGTTAGGTTTTGAATTTTAAATCTAAGTTATGCCTACATTATAAAGGAAAGTTTTGTTGTTTTTGTACTGTTCAGACTTCTACTCTCCAACCTGAGTGGTCTGGTGTAGTGTTTCCCTACCAGATTTTGTTTCTATGCTTTCTGTAATTCTTTTCTTTGAGTCAAGTTGAATAGGGTAAGTCCTTTGGACATAGATAGGGAATGCAATGAGCTATGCTCTATAATACCAACAAATGACCACCATACAACATTTGTATTTTGCTTCATTATATATATCAATTTGTGTGCACTATCTTTTGAATCAATGTAATCAAGGGTTGTTTTGATGCTTCAAAAAAAAATTCTATTTGAGTTATGTTTATGTTTTCCTATCATTCAAGAAGTGGTGTAATTTCTTGCATATAGATACTGAGGGTATTGTAGTGTAGTGTAGATAAATAAGTAACATGTTGATTGTCCTTTTGTTGGTTTCATGTTGCAAGGTAGTAGGGTTATGAGAAGCCATGGTTGGTCTATTATAGGATTTTATTTCCTTCCCAACTCTATTTGGATTAGGCACTAGTCAAGGAGATTCACAAAGCATGAAGCTATGGCAGAATCAAAACTTTCAATTCAAAAACATTTCCTACTTTCTTAGTTTAGATTTTTTTTTTATGTTTTCCCTTTCCACACTACCACAAACCATTGTTAGTAGTTAAGGTTGTGTAGATTATTTAGCCCATTTAAGGCCTTCCACCATTGTAGTGTGATGATCTACATTAATGTATAGGGATACCCACCTTGGTCCTACAAAGCCTAAAGTGCAAGGGAGAGGCTTTCCAATCAATCATCTCTTGTTCGTTGGCGACTGACCTAGGGTCTCTGAGTATAAGGAGTAGCTACCCTTTAGGAGATGCTATACCATCAGCTGGAACCTCCAACACTCCCCTCAACACATGTAGGAAGCCAACTCACAATCGGGTCCCACAAAGTGTTATAGCAGTTCTTAGAAACATATCACTTAGAATTTAATTAATAAAATATGAAGCAAAGGGACTAAAATAATTAATTAAATATCTTGGGACTCTCTAGGGTTGAAACATCTTAATCCCAACACTTATATATATAGAGGATGAAATTACCCACAATAATTATTTATCATTGTTAAGTACTTTAGTGGGAAAAAACAACAATTTATATTTAATATTTTTTTACCATGGTTAGATTTAATCAAATATTTATAATTGGTGTTTATGTACCTATTAAAAAGAGGGATACTTATTTTACCTATAGGTCATATCTCAAAATCATTATCCATATATATTAGATTAATAAATTATCTTTCGTACTCATAGTAGCTAAAAAATATGTATACGGATATGATATTGAGAGGCTATGAAGAGAAATTACTATTTTAAGTATAACTATATTATGATGTAAACAAGACTAAAATTTCATATGATTTTTTAATTAATTGTTGAAAAGATTACAAAATTGGAAAATGACTAGTTAATTTTTTGGCATGTTATAGATATGGAGGACTTACACATTATTTTTGTTGGAAGTATGGAGAATGAATTGCAGTTAGTTTTTTAATTGATGATGATTAAGGTAGGATCTTTTTGTTGAGAGAAGAAAGAACAATACAAACAAAAGAAAATAATCAAACACATAAACAAAATACAAAATCCATGCAAAAGGGAACAATAAAGTTTTTTAACATGGTTCACCAAATGGCTACATCCACTTTGAGTAGGGGATAACTCTCTGTATTAAATCTAGAATCAATAATTCTCATACAAATATATCTATAGCTATGTCTATATCTACAACAACTCACAATATATATTCTTCTCACTGCTGTTCCTACAACAAATACACTCAACTCCACAATTTCTAACAATAGCCAAATAGAAAGAACCTCTAGAAGACACTAATTTTAACATCATCATGGGAGATGGTAGAGAGTAAATATAGAAAAGAAGCGTTACAAAAAGTGAAGGATTGGGCTACATTAATAGAGGCATTACACCAAAAATCTACCACTTGCAGTCCAATTTGAGTTGCAAGAGCTGCACTGAGATATCCCTCACTCTAGGCTTATTGTCACAACTTGACAATTTCGTGAGAAGTTCTATAGAACTCAAACTTCTCCCTCATTACAATCTTCATCAAAGCATCCATTGGAACCCATCCAATAACATTCAAAGAATCTAAAGTATCACAACCTGCACTTTACCTCAATTGAGAATCACCATCAATTTAAGTTGCCCCAGGTTCTTTGGTATCAACCTACTCACTATCATCTAACTGGTCCCCAAAACTTTCACTGTCAAGCATACTAAGAAAATCATTAATAACATAATCAGTTTCAACATCTAATTGATCCAAAAAGCTTTTTTGGGTAGTCCATATTTCACATAATGATGAATCTGAAGTAGGATGTGTAGTGTCCCTCCAGTTTAGACATACTGTTTAGTTTGATTCTACTTGTTAGATGCTTACTTCATTGTGATACTATGTTGTTTCATTTCAGAGCTGATTCTGGATACTATGTTGTTTTGATTTTGCGGATGATACATTGACATCCTCGTTATTTGGTTATGTTGGTTTGATGATACTGTGATAGATTCATTCATGATATGGCTTATTGGTTATGATTATTGCTTATGTTATCATGTTGATATGATTGTATATGATTGATCTTGCTTGTTTGTGTTAGTGGATAAGACAGTGTAGCATTACTCATTCGTGAGTACCCTGCTACACTGCAATTCTTATTCACGGTGTGTTTTCTAACATGAGTTTATATATACATGTTTTAACCTTGATGTTTTCCTGCAGACACAGGTACCGGGTAACAGCTCCACCTACTTGTCAGGTCTGAGTGTACCCTAATTCATTATAAATATGTTGTCGGAGGTATTGACAGGTCCTTTTAAACCATCGTTCGTTTTTGAATGAGTATCTATGTGTTACCTCGTGTAGCCCAGTTTGTCTTGTCATGTTCAAATATATATTATTTTGTGTTTGCAAATATAATATTTAATTATATTAAATGTTTATTAATGTTTTAACCAACGTTAATGATTTAATTTATTAAGTTAAATTAAATAAGTTATTTCTTTGCAATGTTTTAATTAAAATAATATTATTGCTGTTTTAATTGTGCAAATTGAATTTTGTGAAATAGATATTTTTAAAGCAAGATATTTTCGATGAGATAAGAATCTCTGATTGTCAGTTAAAGGTTTGTTCTGATATTTTAAGAATGAGTTGAACTGAATGAGTTATTTACAATGCAAATGAAACTATCAGTTAAAATTGAATGATTGAAATCTTGATTGCATGAATTTATATCTTTTGGAAAATTGGGGGTTTGTGCATACATTCACAGAAAGAATTTTATGGCAGCAGCTTTTTAGAAAAATTTCAGTACAACAATTGTTTCAGAAGAGTTTTTCTTTAGGATTTTGTTTTGAAGCATAATTTTGAAGCTGAGTTCATAGAAAATTCTTCATTGAAATCTGGTGATTTGACTTGGGGGTTGACAAAAGTTTTCAAAGGATCGTTTTTCAGCCAGTTTTTGAGTTTAAGCAGGTTCTCTTCTTGAATTCTTTTTCATGTGTTTTGAATTCTGGAAATTTATTGTAGGAATTTTTGATTTGAAGGGAAATTGTTTTGTTGAACCTGCACAAACAGCAAAGAAACAAAATTAGAAAAATAATTAAACTTTAAAGTAGAAAAGAAATAAAATTCTTGAACTGAGCATTTAGACGGCTGCACCATAAAGTTGTGATATCATGGAACATTGTGAAATGAATCACAAATTTTTCTTCCGTCATCAATTTTACTCTGTAGTAAATCTTGTGTTTTTATTTCAAATTGAGAATCTTCAAATTTATCTCTATTTTTGGCACGTACTGAGATTTAGAAAGATGATAATATTTTAATGTCCCTGTTTGCCTTATTTAGAATCTCCTAATTATAAAATGTCCTGTATGCTTTAGTATACTGGAAATTTCATAGAATATTACTTGAAGGTTCTTAGCTTGTGGATTTAATGTATTCTGCCCATCAAATTTTAGCGCAATTTCTTCCTAAGCTATGTATTTAATCTAGTTAAGTTTTTCAGGATAGAATGAGGAATCTTGTTATAGTCTTTCCTGATTTAGTGTATGCGCACAGACTTGATCTTGAAGTAAAATCTGTAGCTTATAATATGAATAACATGTATATTGTCCTTCTCCCTTCACCAACGTATTTAGCAGAGAAAACAAATTGCTTATAGGGATTAGGTAGACTCCTTTATTTCCTTAACTTACCATAGTATATATCCTTTAGAAAATTTGTGTCGGCTATAGTTCTTGTATGAAAACTCTTTGATACTAAAGAAAATAAACTGTATAAAACAATCCACCTTCACCTGTCATTCTTAATTCGATAAACAACATATACTCCACCTAGAATCTGTATAACACTCATCAATATTTCCATGCTCATAGTTATGCCATATCCGCATTTTAAGTCATGCTGTATTTTGTATGCATTTAATAGTTTTGATTATATTAGGTAAAATAAATATACATGGAAACTGTCAACTTTCATCTTGAAGCGTACTCATCTATGCATGAGTTGTAGGTGGCAATTATTTAATTGTTAAATTAACTTAACGACCAGTTGAAAAGTATGTCTTGCTAGATCAGTGCATTTTTCTATTCCTCTCTGTTAACACTACAATTACAAAATGTAATGAAATATGTATTGTGAATATTGATGCATGGTAGATTCTTGTTTCTTGATTGCACATAATACCTCTAGTATGTTTGATTACAAACTACTAGTATAGTAGAATACTATGTTCGCAAGTATAGTTAAATTATAACATCAGTTAATTGACTTAAATCATAGATAGTGGTGAAAAATGGTAGATTATTCTTGTTAAGTAATGATTTCTTATGTTTGGAAACTATCACTTAACTTATGATTAATCTACTCTTCATGTAATAACAATGAAAGTACTCTTGTTAAGAAGTCATTGATATGTAATTATCAATTGGTAGATATGTAATGTAATTGAGTTTGTTTTGTTCTTCTTAGAGACTAGGGTAATGAAAATAGTGTTGATAGGTGTATTACCTATTAATTATATTGCTCAATTATGATGATCTTAAATTTGGGGTATAGCTTTACACTTTTTGTTGTTATTTCCAAATGAGACATCTTAGAGAATTTGTTTTGTCTCAAGTGAATGATTTAAACCTTTGTGGTATCGTATTTTTTTGTGGTTGATAGCTACCCCTAGATTCTCATGTTGAGTCATGTTATAGAGAGAGTGGCTTGCGTTAGGGGCCGAAATCCTATAGTGATTGTCTGGGTAACCTAACGTAGGTGTGTTAATTAAGTGATAACCTAACTAATATATTAGGGGTTGGGTAGTTCTAAACACTAAATCAAATAATGGTATGCCTCACCTACTTCTTAATGCTCGTTTAGGTTGAGAAAAGGCTAAGAAGGCCTGGAATGGCAAGTCGCCATCTTGTCCTCTTGAAAGATGTAACGACACCACATTAGTCTGCATAGGGGTCGGGAATCGGTAGAGGCTACCAAGGTAACTCTTGGAGAGGGCCGATAGTCTAGGAAGATTCACTAGGGTAACCTATCCCGACAATGTGATGACACTCTCTTAGTCTATATCATGATGGTGTTCCTTATGTTCAGATTTCTTTGAATGTGATTTGTTAATTGGATTTGTAGATGTTTTGATTTGTAAATGTGTCATATTGTGAATTGTAAACCCTATAAACGTGATGTTCTGTCTGCATTGTTTGTGGACCTGTCAGTATCTCCTAGCATGGAGGGAGTGGTCCTTTGGGTTCCACGTGGTTGGGAGGAAACCGTGCTACACCTTTCTTAGAATTTTCTTGCAGTTGATCCTATGCTTGCAGCAGGTTCCAGTTACTACTTTGTTTGTGACTATTGATGCAGAGCTTGTTCGTGGATATTGTATCAGATGTTAGATGAACACTATCTATTTTGTAAATTTATCACTTGTATAAGAGTGTACTGATTGTACCACCTTTGATGTATGGAGAGATTCTTTGAAATCTCACTTTATGTAAAATGGACATTTGGGATATTTGATTGTATGTAGTTTTATAAACTAGATCTTACATGAAATCAAATTTGTACTTTTGTTGATGATCAATGTGTTGAGTTTATTTACTAAGTTTATGTAACAATGTCTTGGAAAGTTTATAACATATGTGTACAGAATAAAAAAAATAAAAAAACTTATTCTGTTAACTTTGTTTTTGCTCTTTGTTATAACGTAACTAAGTCGGGGCATTACAGATTGGTATCAGAGCCAAGTTCTAACACTGGGTGCTCTGGTTAAATGAGCCCATTAGGTTGTTTAGTACGTTAGACTTGGTTGTGTTTTCCGTTTGCTTTGTTTTTCTTATAACAAGACTTGTCTTGGTTTGTGTGTAGGATCATGCCTAGGTGTCATGTTAGAGGTCATGGTCGAGGCTGAGGTGGTGGCCGTGTGTCGAACCACTAGGTTACTCGCCCTCTGAGCCCTCATCAGAGTGATCAGGCAAAACATTTGGGTCCGCAGTTGGATCAAGGTAATGAGGCACAGATTCCAGAACAGTCAGTGGTAGAGGGGTCATAGTTACGCCCTTTACTAGAAGAGGTCCTAGCTCAACTTGGACCTAGACAGGAAGTGGAATAGGAAGTGAATAGAGAACATGATAGATCTCCGAGGAGAGTTGATGATTCAGTGCTGCAGGATGCCATTATTGCAGGTCACATGTGAGATTTGTTGAGGGCATGCCCTCCTACATTTGATGGATCTGGTGGTGGTTTAGAGGCAGAGACTTGGTTGCTTGATTTGGGATGATGCTTTGCAATGCATCCTTATGGCAGCAATACTCGTGCTTGTTGCGCCATAATGCATCTTAGAGGCTTTGCCTCTACTTGGTGGTGATTGGAGGAGCAGAAGCTCCATCTAGAGATTGGTGCAGTCTCATGGGATATGTTCCTGGAGAGATTCAGAGCACGTTTCCTATCCAAGCATTGGAGGCAGCGACGTGCGGATGAGTTTCACAATCTTCATCAGATGGCTATGTCTGTGGAACAGTTTGAGCACAGGTTTTATGAGCTCAAGCAATATGCAGGGATTGTGGATGATGAGGCAATGTTGGTGCAGCACTTCATCAGGGGCTTAAACACCCGTATTAGTGGTGGAGTCAGAGTCTTTGAGCCAAAGACTCTTGAGGTTGATGTGGAGAAGGCACAAATAGTGGAAGAGAACCTCGCTATGGCATTGGGTGGACACACTGGAGTACAGATAGGTAGTGCTCCTATTTCAAGTTTTGGTCAGCATGGTGGTCAGTTTCAGACAGGTGGTTCCTCCAGGAATCAATAGGCACCCGCTAAGGGTGGACAACAACAACAACAATGCAATCAACAAAAGAATAAAAATTCACAGTTCCAACAAAGTAATAATTCTCAATCAAGAAGGAACCGCAATTAGTGGCACAATAAGCGCAATTAGCAGGACCAGCCAATTCAGAGTGCTTAGTCGATAGTGAGTCGAGGTAGTTATCAACAATCCAATGCACCTTTGGGTGGCAGAGGATTCGGCAGAAGCATTGGATGTTTCTCTTGTGGACAGCAGGGACATATTGCTAGGCAGTGTCCTATGCAAGGTACGTTAGGTTATGGACAGCGGTCGGTAGCTTCAGAGCCGATAGTTGGTGATGTGGGCCATACTCATACAATTTTTGCTACGGTAAATAACCGCCAAGCGGATCATCAGAACATAGTGGTTGAATCTTCAGGTCAGTTATAGGGTATTGATGTTAATATTCTTTTTGATTTTGGTGCTACAGATTCTTTTATTTCACCTTCTATAGTTGAGCGTTGTGGACTTGTGGCCGTAAAGCAAGGCGATAGGTGGCAGGTGGAATTTGCTTCTAGGGCTAAAGTAGCAGTTGAATCCCTCATCTGCAGTTGTGGACTTAACATTGGATCATTGATTACTTTTGTAGATCTTCGAGTCACACCTTTAGGATCATATGACATTGTTTTGGGAATGGATTGGTTAGGAACTCATCATGCAGTGATTGACTGTCGCTAGAAGACATTACGTTGCATTGATGATGATGGTATAGAGGTTGAGATTTTTGGTGTTCAGAGACCCATCTCTTTGCGGATAATTTCTGCTATGCAGTTGAAGAGATGCCTACGTCAGGGATGTCAATTTTTTGCGACAATAGTGAGTGACTTGGATTCTGGTGAAAGTCAAGAGATATCACTTAATGATCACCCCATTCTTAGGGAATTCGTTGATGTTTTTCCTAATGATATTCCTGGTATGCCACCGAAATGTGACATAGATTTTAGAGTTGATCTAGTTCCTGGAGCAGAACCCATCTCTCATGCTCCATATAAAATGACTACACAGGAATTGGAGGAGCTTCGTATTCAATTGGAGGAACTCTTGGCAAAGGGTTTTATTCATCTGAGTGTTTCCCCTTGGGGAGCACCTGTCATCTTCGTGAAGAAGAAGGATGGATCTCTTAGATTGTGCATTGACTATCGTCAATTGAATAAAGTAACGATTAAGAACAGGTATCCATTACCTAGAATTGATGACCTTTTTGATCAGATCAAGGGAGCAACTGTATTCTCTAAGATTGATTTGAAATTTGGTTACCATCAGTTGTGAATTGCAGAAGCTGATATTCATAAAACGACATTCTGAACTTGATACAGGCACTATGAGTTCACAGTGGTACCGTTTGGGTTAACGAATGCACCATCAGTATTCATGAGTCTGATGAATGGTGTGTTTCGCACCTATCTTGATCAATTTGTTCTTGTGTTTCTCAATGATATTTTGATTTATTCAAGAAATATGCAGGAACATGAAGAGCATTTGAGACAAGTTCTACAGTGTTTGAGGGAGAACCAATTGTTTGGAAATTTGAAGAAATGTGAATTCTTCCAAACTGAGGTGAAATACCTTGGACATGTGATTTCTGGAGAGGGAATAGCTGTGGATCCTGCAAAGATTCAAGCTATCATTGATTGGCCTGCGCCTAAGAATGTTTCTGAGGTTTGTAGTTTCATGGGTCTTGCTGGTTATTACAGATGATTTGTTCAGGGGTTTTCTAGGATTGGACACCACATTACTTCTATTCAGAGGAAAGGGAAGAAATTCATTTGGACAGATCAATGTCAATTGGATTTTTAGATACTTAAGGATAAGTTGACTAGTGCACCTATCTTAGCAGTTCTTGATCCTGCTAAGGATTTTTTTGTTTGCACGGATGCTTCTTTGGAAGGTTTAGGAGCTGTACTGATGCAGGATGGATGAGTGATTGCTTATGAGTCTTGCAAACTCAAGGATCATGAACAAAATTACCCCATGCATGATTTAGATCTCGCTGTAGTTGTTCATGCTCTAGTTCGCTGGAGACATTTCTTGTTAGGGCATCGTTTTGAACTTCATTGTGATCACCATAGTCTGCAATATATATTCACATAGCCTAATCTGAATGCTAGGCAGAGACGGTGGATGGAGTTCCTTTGCGAATATGATTTTGAGGTGAGATATGTTTAGGGTAAGGAGAATGTGGTGGCAGACGCTCTTAGTCGGTGAAGACATGAGTTTTCAGCTGTGACACTTGGAGTTCAGTTGAGGAGTCAGATATTGGCTGCTCTTCCTTCTGATAGATTATATCAGGAAGTGAAGATGGAGATTGATTCAGATAGACCTTTGGAGGGAAGATTTTCAGGATATACAATTGAGTTAGATGGCTTGTTGTGACATCTAGGTCGTATTTACATACCACCTACTGAGAATCTTCACACTCTTATTTTGATAGAGGCACATCGAGCTCTATACTCAGCTCATCCTAGGGTTAAGAAGATGCATGCGGATCTTTGACAGTTATATTTTTGGCCTGGTATGAAGCGTGACATTGCTGATTTTGTATCGAGATGCCTTGAATGCCAGAGAGTCAAGGTGGAGCATCAACATCCCGTTGGTTTGTTACAACCACATCTCATTCTTGAGTGGAAATGGGATGTGATATCAGTGGATTTTATTGTTGGATTACCTATGTCATCGCGTTGACATGATGCCATCATGGTTACTATTGATAGATTGACAAAGGTAGCTCATTTTTCACCAGTTCAATCATCTTACAATGCTTGCTTTGTGCCCAAAATTTTCATCGAGGATATAGTATGATTACATGGGATTCCACATAGAATCATTTTAGATAGGGATCGTGTATTTACTTCAGCTTTATGGACATCATTACAGCATGCTTTAGGTACACAGTTGAACTTTAGTTCAACCTATCATCCTCAGACTGATGGTCAGACAGAGAGAGTCAATCAGATTCTCGAAGATATGCTCAGAATGTATGTGATGGATCGATAGTCTCATTGGGAGGACTATTTATACTTAGTGGAATTTGCCTATAACAATGGTTATCAGAGTTCCATAGGTATGCCTCCATTTCAGGCACTATATGGATGTCCTTGTCGTACACCATTCAGTTGGGATTGACTTGAGGATAGAGTTCTACTCGGTCTTGAGATGCTTCGTGATATGGAGCAATAGGTAGATCGTATTAGAGAGCACTTGGTAGCAGCACAAGATAGACAGAAGAAGTATGCTAATACGCATAGGGTGGATAGACAGTTCTCAGTTGGTGACAAGGTTTTTCTTTGAGTTCGTCCACGCAAGAGTCCAATCCATTATGGAAAAGGCTCTAAGCTTGTGCCTCGTTTTGTGGGACCATTCGAGATTCTTGAGAGGATTATGGCGTATCGACTTGCTTTACCACCCAGTCTATCACAAATTCATGATGTCTTTCATGTATCTATTCTTCGACCTTATCATCCTGACATTTCACATATACTCGATTGGAATGCATTACAGGTAGAGGACGAGCAACTGGCTTTAGAGCCCGTGGGCATTCTTCAGCATCAGAGGCTCGCCCTCAGGGGTCGAGACATTGATCAGGTGAGGGTCCAATGGGATCCTAGCAATGAGGCATTAGCTACTTTGGAGGATGCGACACGTATGCATGAGCTTTATCCATATTTGTTTGCAGGCTTCCAGGAGTAAGCCTTATCCTAGGGGGGAGGATGTAGTGTCCCTCCAGTTTAGACATACTGTTTAGTTTGATTCTACTTATTAGATGCTTAGTTCATTGTGATACTATTTTGTTTCATTTCAGAGCTGATTCTGGATACTATGTTGTTTTGATTTTGCAGATGATACATTGACATCCTGGTTATTTGGTTATGTTGGTTTGATGATATTGTGATAAATTCATTCATGATATGGCTTATTGGTTATGATTATTGCTTATGTTATCATGTTGATATGATTGTATATGATTGATCTTTCTTGTTTGTGTCAGTGGATAAGACAGTGTAGCATTACTCATTCGTGAGTACCCTGCTATGCTGCAATTCTTATTCACTGTGTGTTTTCTAACATGAGTTTATATATACATGTTTTAACCTTGATGTTTTCTTGTAGACACAGGTACCGGGTAACAACTCCACCTACTTGTCAGGTCTGAGTGTACCCTAATTCATTATAAATATGTTGTCGGAGGTATTGACAAGTCCTTTTAAACCATCGTTCATTTTTGAACAAGTATCTCTATGTTACCCCGTGTAGCCTAGTTTGTCTTGTCATGTTCAAATATATATTGTTTTGTGTTTGCGAATATAATATTTAATTTTATTAAATGTTTATTAATGTTTTAACCAACGTTAATGATTTAATTTACTAAGTTAAGTTAAATAATTTATTTCTTTGCAATGTTTTAATTAAAATAATATTATTGTTGTTTTAATTGTGCAAATTGAATTTTGTGAAATAGATATTTTTAAAGCAAGATATTTTCGACGAGATAAGAATCTCTGATTGTCAGTTAAAGGTTTGTTCTGATATTTTAAGAATGAGTTGAACTGAATGAGTTATTTACAATGCAAATGAAACTATCAGTTAAAATTGAATGATTGAAATCTTGATTGCATGAATTTATATCTTTTGGAAAATTGGGGGTTTGTGCATACATTCATGAATAGAATTTTAGGGCAGCAACTTTTTAGCAAAATTTCAGTACAGCAATTGTTTCAGAAGAGTTTTTCTGTAGGATTTTGTTTTGAAGCATAATTTTGAAGCTGAGCTCATAGCAAATTCTTCATTGAAATCTGGTGATTTGACTTGGGGGTTGACAAATTTTTTCAAAGGATCATTTTTCAGCTAGTTTTTGAGTTTAAGCAGGTTCTCTTCTTGAATTATTTTTCTTTTGTTTTGAATTCTGGAAATTTATTGTAGGAATCATTGATTTGAAGGGAAATTGTTTTGCTGAACCTGCACAAACAACAAAGAAATGAAATTAGAAAAATAATTAAACTTTAAAGTAGAAAAGAAATAAAATTCTTGAACTGAGCATTTAGACGGCTACACCATAAAGCTGTGATATCATGGAACATTCTGAAATGAATCACAAATTTTTCTTCCGTCATCAATTTTACTCTAGTAAATCTTGTGTTTTTATTTTAAATTGAGAATCTTCAAATTTATCTCTATTTTTGGCACGTACTGAGATTTAGAAAGATGATAATATTTTAATGTCCCTGTTCGCCTTATTTATAATCTCCTAATTATAAAATGTCTTGTACGCTTTACTATATTGAAAATTTCATAGAATATTACCTGAAGGTTCTTAGCTTGTGGATTTAATGTATTATGCCCATCAAATTTTAGCACAATTTCTTCCTAAGCTATGTATTTAATCTAGTTAAGTTTGTCAGGATAGAATGAGGAATCTTGTTATAGTCTTTCCTGATTTAGTGTATGCGCACATATTTGATCTTGAAGTAAAATCTGTAGCTTATAGTATGAATAACATGTATCTTGTCCTTCTCCCTTCACCAGTGTATTTAGCAGAGAAAACAAATTGCTTATAGGGATTAGGTAGACTCCTTTATTTCCTTAGCTTACCATAGTATATATCCTTTAGAAAATTCATGCTGGTTGTAGTTATTTTATGAAAACTCTTTGATACTAAAGAAAATAAACTGTATAAAACAATCTGCCTTCACCTGTCATTCTTAATTCGATAAACAACATATACTCCACCTAGAATCTGTATAACACTCATCTATATTTCCATGCTCATAGTTATGCTAGATCCGCGTTTTAAGTCATGCTGTATTTTGCATACATTTAAAAGTTTTGATTATATTAGGTAAAATAAATATACATGGAAACTGTCAACTTTCATCTTGAAGCAGACTCATCTATGCATGAGTTGTAGGTGGCAGTTATTTAATTGTTAAATTAACTTAACTACCAGTTGAAAAGTATGTCTTGCTGGATCAACGCATTTTTCTATTCCTCTCTATTAACACTACAGTTACAAAATGTAACGAAATCTGTATTGTGAATATTGATGCATGGCGGATTCTTGTTTCTTGATTGCGCAGAATACCTCTAGTATGTTTGATTACAAACTACTAGTATAGTAGAATACTATGTTCGCAAGTATAGTTAAATTATAACATCAGTTAATTGACTTAAATCATAGATAGTGGTGAAAAATGGTCGATTATTGTTGTTAAGTAATGATTTCTTATGTTTGGAAACTATCACTTAACTTATGATTACTCTACTTCTGCATGTAATAACAATGAAAGTAATCTTGTTAAGAAGTCATTGATATGTAATTATCAGTTGGTAGATATGTAATGTAATTGAGTTTGTTTTGTTCTTCTTAGAGACTAGGGTAATGAAAATAGTGTTGATAGGTGTATTACCTATTAATTATATTGCTCAATTATGATGATCTTAAATTTGGGGTATAGCTTTACACTTTTTGTTGTTATTGCCAAATGAGACATCTTAGAGAATTTGTTTTGTCTCAAGTGAATGATTTAAACCTTTGTGGTATCGTATTTTTTTGTGCTTGATAGCTACCCTTAGATTCTCATGTTGAGTCATGTTATAGAGAGAGTGGCGTGCGTTAGGGGCCAAAATCCTATAGTGATTGTTTGGGTAACCTAACGTAGGTGTGTTAATTAAGTGATAACCTAACTAATATATTAGGGGTTGGGTAGTTCTAAACACTAAATCAGATAATGGTATGCCTCGCCTACTTCTTAATGCTCGTTTAGGTTGAGAAAAGGCTGAGAAGGCCTAGAATGGCAAGTCACCATCTTGTCCTCCTGAAAGATGTAATGACACTGCATTAGTCTGAATAGGGGCCGAGAATCCGTAGAGGCTACCAAGGTAACTCTTGGAGAGGGCTGGTAGTCTAGGAAGATTCACCAGGGTAACCTATCCCGACAATGTGATGACACTCTCTTAGTCTATATCATGATGGTGTTCCTTATGTTTAGATTTCTTTGAATGTGATTTGTTAATTGGATTTGTAGATGTTTTGATTTGTAAACATTATGTCGTATTGTGAATTGTAAACCCCATAAACGTGATGTTCTGTCTGCATTGTTTGTGGACCTATCAGTATCTCCTAGCATGGAGGGAGTGGTCCTTTGGGTTCCACGTGGTCAAGAGGAAAATGTGCTACACCTTTCTTAGAATTTTCTTGCAATTGATCCTATGCTTGCAGCAGGTTCCAGTTACTACTTTGTTCGTGACTATTGATGCGGAGCTTGTTTGTGGATATTGTATCAGATGTCAGATGAACACTATGTATTTTGTAAATTTATCACTTGTATAAGAGTGTACTGATTGTACCACCTTTGATGTATGGAGAGATTCTTTGAAATATCACTTGATGTAAAATGGACATTTGGAATATTTGATTGTATGTAGTTTTATAAACTGGATCTTACATGAAATCAAATTTGTACTTTTGTTGATGATCAATGTGTTGAGTTTATTTATTAAGTTTATGTAACAACGTCTTGGAAACTTTATAACATATGTAAACAATAAAAAAATAAATAAAATTATTCAGTTAACTTTGTTTTTGCTCATTGTTATAACGTAACTAAGTCGTGGCATTACAGGATGAACAACTCCTACTTCAACATGACTCTCTATTACATAGAAGTTTCCTAATTTTCTTCCCCTTGCAATTACCAATGCCCCCTTTTTAACTTTGCATCTATTAGATTCAAAACTAATTTCACAACCTTGAGAACCCAATTATCCAGTTGAGATTACATTTTCTTTGAGTTGGGGAACATATATAACATCAAGTAACAACCTAGAATATCCATTTTTCAATTTTAATGAAATATCCCCTTTTCCAACAACATCACAAGATTCATTGTTACCAAGAAAAAACTTACTGAAGTCACCAATTTGTAGATTTTTGAAATAATCCTTGCATGAAATGACATGAAACAATGAAGTTGAATCAAGCACCTAACCATTAGTTGTAATTTCTTCTTTGATTAAAATAAGAACACTTGCATCTTCTTGGTATGTTGTGTTGGCTTAGTTATTGATCACCTTTTGTTGTACCTTGTTTTAGTTCCAATAGTTCTTTTTTATGTGACCTAGTTTGCCACAAAACCAACATTCTCCATGTCTGCCCCTAGAGTTCGATCTTCCTCTGTCATTATTTCTACCTTTATCTTGACCCCTGCCTCTATTGTCAATACTTATAGTAGTCAAGGCATCACCAAATGAGGGCTCTTAATTCTTTCTCCTCATGTCTTCACTGAGAAGAGTGATTCAACATCATCAAATTTTAATTTACTTTTGGTAGCCACCAAAGTGCTAACTACCATCACCACTCCTTTCTAGTTGTTTGATAAGGAACATAATAATAAGATTGCCTTAATCTCATCATCTAAATTTATACTCACTGAAATCAATTGGGTGACCAAAGTATATAATTCATTGAGGTGATTCAACATGATCCCACCTTCTCTCATTCTCAAATTATATAATTTCTTCATGATGGATACCTTGTTTGATGCTGAAGCCATCTCATACATTGAAGAAAGTTTATCCCAAAGCTCTTTTGTTGTCTTCTTAGCTGAAACATTGAACAACTTTTTGCTGGACAACGAAAAAAATAGTTTCCCTCACCTTCTTATCCAATTTCTCCCACTCTTCATCCGATAGATAACCTTTCCCTTTGGATTTCTCTACTAGTGTGTTTGAGAGATCCTACTTAATGAGCAACGATTCCATTTGTACCTTCCATAATCTAAAGTTTTGCCCTACAAACTTCTCAATATTCCATTTGTCTGCATCATCCATGCTTCTAAAAATTCTTCATCGATTTCCAAAAGACTGCTTCACTATCGAGCTTCGACACTAGGCTTTGATACCAATTGTTGAGAGAAGAAAGAACAATACAAACAAAAGAAAATAATCAAACACATATAAACAAAATATAGAATCCATGTAAAAGGGAACAACGAAGTTTTTTAACGTGGTTCACCAAATGGCTACATCCACTTTGAGTAGGGGATAATTCTCTGTTAAATATATCTGCAGCTATGTCTATATCTACAATAGCTCACAATTTTTATTCTTCTCATTGTTGTTCCTACAACAAATACACTCAACTCCACAATGTCTAACAAAAGCCAACTAAAAATAACCTCTAGAAGACACTAATTTTAACCTCATCATGGGAAATGGAAGAGAGTAAAGATAGCAAAGAAGTGTTATAGAAAGTGAAGGATTGGGCCGCATTAATAGAGGTGTTACAACAACAGTTTCTTCTAATTGGTTATTCCTAGAAAAGTTAAAAGTACAAGTTACAATTTTTCTTTTAAGTGAGATTCACAATATTTTACTTAAATGTTTTCTATAGGAGTTTGAACTATTAATTTTACTTCATCAAATGTCAAACACATAACATAATATGTAGGTGTTAATGTATTGCATGTACCCTTTTTGTATATGCAAGGTGTCTCTTAACTATCAAATGATCTAATAGATAAACATAAAATTTTACAAATAAAAATAAGATAAATATTTATCATTTTGAAATGTAGATGAGGTGTAAAATTATCACTTATTGTTTCATTCTTGAACTATATAATATTTAAATAGATCATTTATGTCATATAAAATACAAATAAATCATGCAATATGTACATAAATATACATACACACACACACACACACACACACACACACACACACACACACACACACACACACACACATATATGTATCCAATGTAATGATTGATCACATTATGGTTGTTGTATTAGTTGTTTATAAATGGATTATATTTTCAATGAATATAATAGTGAGTGCAATGTGCTAGCCCTTTAACAATTCAATTATAAGAAAAATATTTTTTTATAAATTATGCATTATATGGTTATCAAAATTAAAGGTTTTGGGCATGCAAGTACAAACATGAAATAATACTCTCATAGAAAGATTTTTATTTAAGATCAATTGTAGTAATATACACTTCAATACCATGGATAAAAGTAGAGTCTACATAGAATTATTAAAATTGAAAGTATTACAATCTATAAGTGATACAATTTCCATGTAATTTTTTATAAATATGCATAATCATTCCAATAGGAATTATACTAACCTTTTTAAGGAAATGTTTAAAGAAAATAGTGTCCAAGTGGATTTATTAAAAATAAAAGTATTACACTTTATAGCTAGTGCAATTGATAGGGAGTTCTTACAAACAAACATAAGCATTCCAATACATGATCTATATTAACTTGTTCTAGGAAATATTTTTTGACCAGGAGACAAAATGCCTTTTGGATCAAACATCTTCTTTCTTTGTGAAAATTGATCCCACTTTCTTCCAAAATGTTGAATCCAATCTTCTTGGGTTTCATGGCTACCAAGATATTGCTTTACTTGAATGCCCGCACTTTTACAATAATCAATAATCTTTTTATTTTGTGCCATTAAAGTGGACACTGCAGGGCCTTGTGGATATGGCTTGCTGAAATATAAGAGAGATGCTCCATAGAAAATATCATCCTCATCCTCTGGTAGAATGGAAAATGTGCGAGAATTCCACCTAAATAAAAAAGTAGTTGTACATTCAATATAGAATAATATAAATAATTTTAAAAATATTTCATGAAATTTTAATATGGCATGTGCTAATTTTTTACAATATTGTTAGAACAAATATTTAAAAGTTTATTAAGTGGATCTTTTATGTTGTAATGATTAAATATATGATTTTTTTAAATTATTAGACAATAGAATCTACTTTAACAAATTTATTCATGAATGAAAAGGTTAAGGATGAAAAGTATAAAATAATGGATCATATAATGATTACATACATTTTTTATTATATTATTAACTTTTTTCTTTAAGCATTAAATAATGAAAATAAAAATAAAAATCACATTGAAGTAATAATATGGTTAGAAATACAAGAAGAAATAGTTTACAATAGATTGATAACAAAGAAATTTCATAAAGTTAATTTGTTTTAAACTAGTTTTCATATAATCCACAACCAAGAAATGAAAGGTATAATCTTAAATTTTTCTTTTTTTATTTGACGACAAGGGACAATGTGATAGGTATATTGTTAATGAATTAATTATTCTTTGATGTTTGATTTGGTATGTTGATTCCTAACTGATACTCTATAATAAAGGGACTAATTATATGTCAAAAATAAGAAAAAACATCTCTTGTGGGTGAGCCTAATTTATTTGGTGGCAAGTGTTTTTTCAAGGTGGCATAGGGGGAATTTTTTTAGTTTGTGATTAGAAAAATTGAAACAATTGTCATAAGATCTTATATCATTACCTAGTGTGTTACATCCATGGATTTATATATTAAGTGACACAACTAAGTAATCTACATAATGTTTCTCAATATTGATGGTGATAGATAAGTGGTGTGTTATAACATTAAGGTGAACATTTTATTTTTATGGCATTTTCTTATTGGTTAGTGAATTCAAAGTGAGAGACCCCAATGGATCTATCTTATCTAGACTAGTTTTGATATATCATTTATGTATGTTATGATGTTTTAAGTATATGCATGCAATTTTATTTATAAGAGTTCTAGAATTTTTGTGCACTTGTATTTGAGTGCAATATTATCATGATGATCTATTTGTTAGTTCAAAGAAAAGTAATAAAGTGCCACATGGAATTAAGATAGTAGTTGGTAGTTCCACTTATCTATTTAGTTGTCTTTCAAACTGGTTATATTGTCTTTTAGATCACTTAAATAGCTAAAAGACTAATACTTATATTTCTTCTATGTGATTTATCTTATGGTTGATAACATGTATATTATAAAATTAGATTAATAGAAAGATGTTAGAATGCAGTTAGTTCTTACTAACCTAAAGATTAATTCATTAGACTTTTAATGGATTTAATTATGTAGAAACAATTAGGTGAGTACCATGTGTCTTAGAGGTGGTGATGATGGTGAACCAAGAATAGTTATTTAGAAATGTAGTCAACACATATTATAAGGTTTCTTATAAGACCTGGTTAAGGGTAACATGTATCATTTCTATTGGGAATAATAAAATGGCCAAAGGTTCTACCATTTCATTTATTTAACTAAATCTTTCTCAGATTACATTGTAATTCTCTAAAAGGAATAAGGGTTGGATATGACAACAAAAAACATTTCCTATTGGTTGAAGACCACTAAGAATAATTCCAAGTGGGTCTATATGGAAAGGGCCTATAGGGGATATAAAGAGGGATAAGTCTAAAGGATGCTCTAACCACTGGTGTGATGTAGTACAAGAAGTAGAAGTCTCAAACCATCCCTGCCTTGTCATCTTCATCACTATCTCAATACTAGATTCCAATTTTCATGGTTTTATAAAATTGATAAGATTGTATGTCTTTTCAATTATTTTATTTTATCTACTTCTTTTACTAAATTATCTATCTATTTTATTCTCAATATATTAATATCTAAGTTTAATTTAATTAAAGTTAAAATTTATTAAATCATTTTACAATAAGGTGCATTTATTCCCATTCAACCATAGCATATATAATAAAAATATATGGGAAACATTCATCCCATTGGAACTAATACTTAAGAAAACTACATAAATAATATAATATATATAATAAAGGAACTCATTTCAATAATAAAAAAATTGATAGGAAAGAGTATATAAAATTTATTTTATTTAAGTTCGACCAATTTATTGGATTTTAAAAAATAAAATATTAAAAATGAATAAATAAATAATTGGTTTTAAATTAAATTATAAAAAATAAAAGTTTAGTGATGTGAAATGAAACTTACAAACTTTTATGCATGGGATAGCATATTATGACTCCATCGATGCCTTGCTTGAGGATTTCGTTGAAGACATGATGATCAAATTGAAGCATTCCACTCTTCGGAATGAAGAGATTGAGCCAAGGATGTGGAGCAAACCAGATACCATTAGCTTCATCAGCCACCTCTTCCGCATGAACACGGTATAGAAAATCAAAATATGTAGTGTCAAGGTTGAATTGTAAACCTCTTATAAAACCAAGTTCACCACTTATATTATGCACCACCTGCAATCAAATCGCTAATTAAATAGGCATAAAAATATAATAATGATTGAAAAATAAGTTTAAAGTTTTAGTTTGGAGATAAATGAAATAAATACATGTACAATCAATGAATATTTATGTTGGAGGGACACATTCAATATCACATCATTCTCAACGATATAAATATTAGTCATAAAATCAATTTTAGATAAATTTTTAAGGTATAGTATTATAGTTTTAGAGAATTGATAAAATAATGAACTAAATTGATCTACAAGAATTTTTTTCTCAAAAATAATAATATAAAAATTTAAAGAGAAAAAATTCTTAAATCCAAATTGTGAATAAAAAGCTAATTTAGAAAAAGTAGAGATTGAAAAACCAATACCTATTAATAAATTCTTTAAATTAATATAATATACACAAATCTAGTTTAAAAGAAGAATATACAAATATAGGGATAACAATCATGTGAAAATAATAATTTAAAATTCATATTATTTATTTATTTAATATATTTATTATATTCCTTTCTACAATTTATTTAGGAATGTATCAAGAGGTATTAAATATTTAGTCAAACAATTTCCACCATTGTATCATGGCCAAGCATGTACCTACACAAATTTTAAATTTCATGACCTAAGACATATTAATTGTTCAATTATTGAGGTTTTTTTCATAAATTCAAAGATAGATTGAATATTTAGGGGAATGACCAAGTTACCTAGATCCAAAATTTCATACCACCAAAGAACCATTTTGAATGATGAGTATTAGGATAATTTTAAATATTAGGGTGATATTGTTGTATATGTAGATAAGTCTTAGGACAACAAGTTAAAGACAACATAGTGCAACAATCTCCATGTTGGCATCAATGAAAACACAAATCTCCAACAATCTCCCCCTTTTTCAATGATGGAAACATTATCTCTAAACAACAATCAACAAAAAAAGTAATCAACCAATCATGGACCTGTACTTGCTCTAATCTGTCATAGGAGATCCTAGAGTCACATGTGGTAGCAGTAAAAAGGGTTTGAGAAGTACTTCAAAATTTGGTCTATGGTATCCTAGGGATACTGATTTCTCTTTGAGTGTTTATATAAATTCACATTGGGTAGGTTTTATAGATGATAAAAGAAGTACAAGTGGAGGTGCTTTCTTTCTTGGAAGCATATTGGTTTCTTGGTTGAGTAAGAAGCAAGATTCAATGTCATTATCTACTAAAGAATCAAAATACATTGCAATAGCATCTTGTTGCACACAGGTATTATGGATGAAGTATACATTAAAGGATATTAGAGTATCATATGATGAACCTATTCCCATATTGTGTGATAATACAATTATTATCAATATTTCAAAAATTCCAGTAATGCATTCAAGGAAAAAGCATATCTCTATTCGGTATCACTTTCTAAGAGAGAAAGTTGCAGAGAATTCAAAGTGAAGTTAGAGTATGTGCCTACAAAGGATCAAATAGCAGAAATTTTCACAAAGGCTCTTCGAAAAGATACATTTGAGTATCTTAGGTAGAAGCTAGGGGTTATTTCCCCTCCTTTCAATTGGATGCATAAGTTGGTGCATTTGTCTAGGTGAGCTATTCAAGATACATTCTTGGTCCTAGACTGATGAAAGATACCTCTTACTTGGGGAGTAGGTAGTGGTGTTTTTGGTTGGTGCAGTCACGAGGAGCATATCTTATACCCATAAGGGGGAGATAATAGTGGAGAGAAGAGCAAGAGAGAAAGTGTACTGGAGAGCAAGTGAGAGAGTATTACTTGCAAGTGTTTCTTGAAGTAGTGTGTGTAGGTATTTTCCTTTGCCATTGATTTCAAAGGGGGAGAGAGAAATCTGAAAAAGGGGGAGAGAGTAAAGTCTACGAAAATAATTGATGCTAAAGGGAGAGAGAAAACTGAAGTCTAAAACATAAGAAATGTATTAATGAGGGGGATTAATTCTTGATGTAGGGTTGTTGTTGTGAGCTGGTGTTTCCATTATAGTTTTTCTTTTGTTATTGATGGTTTTTAAGGGTTGGTGTTGCCATCAATGACAAATGGGGAGATTGTTGGAGATTTTTGTTGTCATTGATGTCAATAGGGATATTGTTGCACTATGTTGTATTTAGTGTTGCCATTGATGTCAACCTATGTCAACCTCTAGTATGGTGTTGAGCAAGTGTTGTAGATGGAGAGATTGTAAGTGTTGCAAAATATTACGATGGTGTTTGAATATTCTAAGATTTTGTGTGATGTTTCTTTGTGATCCACATGTTGTTTCTAGACTTGGAGAGGCATGCATGTTGTTGCTTGTTAGTAATAGTGTAGGTTTGGTCAACCTAGTGTGCTAGTTCTAATTTCAAAAGTTGCTTGTGGAAGCATGGTGAAGAATGTCAACTTGTAGATTTGGGTCCTAGTTAGCCCATGGTGTGTTCCACCTTCACTTATTTCCACCATGGAAGTGTTTATTTTTGGCCTATTTGTTGGTTGCATGTTTGAGGTGCATATATTTCATTAAGGTCAACGTAAACAAGGTTTTTTGAGGTTGTGGAGGATATAGAAGAAAGGTTAATTGTTGGAGATGTGTTTGAAGTGAGAAGATGTTGATGTGATCAAGTGTGGTGATCTGAGTGCAACCTTAAACAACTAAGGCTACTAGATGTAGTGAGTAGAAGGTGTCTATATTTTTAGTGAACCTGAAGTTGCTGGAGGTAGTGAGCCAAAGGTTGCCGATGGTGTAGAGTAATTATGGTTGATATTCCTATTGCTCTAAGATAGTGAATCTCCTTGTAATAGTGTTCTATTCTTCTTTCTTCCAGACAGTGAGTCCTATGGGTAGTGATCCTTGTTGGGAAAATGTGTCTCAACCTTACAAATACATAAGGTACTAATTATACGTCAGCGCGGGGGGGTACAGGGGGTACCCCCCTTGCGAGGGATTTGAAGGTAGCATGCCCTGGTGTGGGTTTGGAGGAAACACCCTTGAAAGCCACATTTTATGTATATTTTATTATTCTAAATTTTGACCATTCATCATTAGGTCTTAGATCTAATAGTCAATATTTTGTTGGCTTGACTTTCCCTAGAAGGAAACCCTATTTTATGAGGGTGTTGTATTATGGTTGTGTATTGTGATATTTTCTAAGAGTTTGATAGTAGTCATGTTGCCTCTAGATCTCTCATTGGTGATACTCCTATGAGAAGCTTTCTATACAATTATATTATAATCTTTGTGATTTATATGAATAATATATTGGGCGGCTTTTGGAGTGTGGTGCTTTCTCCTGAAAGGGTTTTCCCCACATAAATCACTATGTTGTGGTATGCATGATCTATTTATGTTTATTTCTTTTTAACTTTCTATAACTATTAAAGATCTGTATTTTTTTGTATTATTCTCCTCTCAAGATTACTGTAGGAAGTTGTTCTGCTACCTTAGCTTCCTTACAAGTGGTATTAGAGCCTGATAACCTTTGGTTTCAATTGAGGGTTGTTGGTTTTTTATGAACTAATCAAGATTTGGAAATAATTTTGAAATGTGGAAGCTAAAGATGGAGGATTTGTTGACAGATCGATATTTGTGGGATGTTGTTGATGAGAATGTTTCAAGGCCCACAGATCCTACTCAGGCTACTCAATATGATGTTATGGACTGTAAATCCAAAAGCCTAATCAGATTGTGCTTGGAAGACTCTATTTTAATCAATTTCCATGAAGAGACCTTTGCACAAAAACTATGGAAAAAGCTTTGTGAGATGTATCAAGCCAAATCTTTAGTGAACAAGATTTTATTGAGGAAATTATATTCCTTGAGAATGGAAGAGGGTGGACGAATTACAAACCACTTGGAAGAATTCAATATATTGGTGGCTTAATTGGAATTAGTTGGTGTCAAAATGGATGAGGAGGAGAAATGTTAGATCCTGCTTTGTTCTTTACTTGATTTGTGGGTTTCTCTTATTATGGCTATTGGGAGTACTTTTGTTATATTGAAGACTGCAAATGTGGTGGGTTCTTTTCTTTTTGAAGAGATGAGGAGGATGGTATCCATCCATGCCAAGGGAGGCCCTAAATTTTCATTGAAGACCTAAGTAAAAAGGAAAGAAGAATGAGAAGTGTGACAAATCCAAGTCCAAGGGGAGATCTAAATCTCTTGGAAAGTCCAAAGTTATTTGTTGGAACTACAATAATCTTGGGCATGTTTGTGAGGAATGTAAAGAAGAAAAGAAAAAGAAAAATAAGAGATTTAATTTTGAATCTGAGTCTAAGAAAGAGGATGGTGATGCATTCATTACAACTTTAGCAACTCATGTAGGTAATGATGCATGGTTAATTGAATCAAGTGCACCTTTCCATATGACCTTTAATAGAGATTAGTTTTCTGAATGTGAATAATTTGATGGAGGTAAGTTGTACTTGGGTGATGATTT
Source organism: Sequoia sempervirens (assembly GCA_007258455.2). Lineage (NCBI taxonomy): Eukaryota > Viridiplantae > Streptophyta > Pinopsida > Cupressales > Cupressaceae > Sequoia > Sequoia sempervirens. The sequence goes on along the minus strand of VDFB02000007.1, from coordinate 164,503,042 downwards.
TTATTTAAATATTTTTGGCCATGGTAAAGTTAAAATCAAGTTTCCTAATGGCAGAATAAAAAGGATTAATGGTGTGTTGCATATCCCTGTATGGGTATGTGCAGGATCATCATGGAAAAAATAGGCTCTTAAGTGGCAATAAAATTCAGAAAAATCAAAGTTAGGCAATTTGACATAAAAATTTCAATAAGTTATCTATATTATTTCAAAAATATGTAAGAATATAATCTATAGAAAATTGAATGTTGTTTCTAAACTACTAGGTTTTAAAAAATATATATATTTGTTGAAATTTTGAAATTTCAATGTAGTAGCACTTAAAATTCAGGGAAAAAATAAGGTGTCTGTTTGACCACCCTAACCACAATAAAATGATATTTTTTTATAATATTTTAGATATAAGTAGAGGACTCATGTCCTGATGTGATGCATATTTTTTGTAATTTTTTTCAAATTAAATAATTAATTATAATTTTTATTACAACTTTAAAAAATATAAAAAATTGTATGTCCTGACCATCTTAACTTGGTCAAAACTTCATGAAATTTTTTTTTAATCCTATAGTATGCAAAGCATAGAATGTGATGCATGTTTCAGATTCAAAAATGTGATACCGTTTGAAAGCTATAGATGTTTTTCAATAAGCCTATCAATCAGGACTTTAGTTCAAATAGAAAATGAATAATAATTATTTATTAAATTCAAAGTAAAGAATAATTTATATTAGTGGAAAGTTGAGAATCTCCTTTAAAAACACTTTTCATTTCATCAATTTTTGGTAAAAAAAAAAGTCTTCAGCCACATACCCTACACATACCCATCATATCGCCACTTTTTGGCCCACCATGATCCTACACATACCCGTATTAGCACAAAATTTGTTATTCATTAGAAAACTAATAGATACAGGTGTGCATGCAGTTTTTTCTAATGTAGGATGAAAGATGGTAAGAGGTTCTATGGTGATTGCTAGAGGTGTTAGATATGACACGTTGTATAAGCGTAATACATGCATTGCTGAGTGCTGTGAAAAGTAAGTCTGTGGAAGAAGTAAGGGTTTCACCTTTAGTAGATGGTCATGGCTTTTGGGTACCCAAGGATGCTCTTTTTTATAAATCAAATTTATCTCTATAGAAAACTATGTTATAACACCAAAGACTTGGAAACATTGGAGAAAATGGTCTAAGGACCTTAAAAATTAAAAACCTTGTTGAAGGTCTATCTGATTGTAATCTTGAATTTTATTTTTGTGATAATTGCATTTATAGAAAACAAAACTATGTTTAGTTTTACTTGAGTTCTCATAAATCTTGTGGTGTATTGGATCTTATTAATTCGGATGTGTTTGGTCCTATAGATGTTCATTCAATTGGAAAATCCACATATTATGTCTCATTTATTGATGACTATAAAAGAACATGGGTATATTTTCTAAAGAGTAAATTTGAAGTTTTCAGTTGATTTAAAGAATTTAAAGCAATGGTTGATTTGCAAATTGGAAAGAAAATAATTTTTTGGAGGACTAATAATGGAAGTGAATTTTTCTCTAATGATTTTGATAGATTATGTAAGATTATGGTATTCATAGACAAAAGATAACTCTATATTCTCCATAATAGAATGGAGTTACATAAAGAATGAATAGAACGTTGATGGAGAAGGCTAGGAGTATGTTGAGTTGTATTGATCTAGAAAAAAGGTTTTGGGCTAAAACTATTGCCACTACTTGTTACCTAATTAGTAGGTCTCCTACATCAACTTTTATTGATAAGATGCCTAGAGAGGAATGGTCAAGTCACAAACCTTCAATAATAATTCTTAGAGTTTTTGGTTGTGAGGCATATGCACATGTGTTAAAGAAGTGAACAAATTTGGAGAACAAGGCTGTGAAATGTATCTTCATCGGAATCAATTATGGCATGAAAGGATACAAGATTTTGGATCTTTTCGCATAGAAGGTACAATACATAGCAAAAGTGTTATCTTTAGAGAAACTAAGCCTTCTTCTATTACATTGCAGCTAGATCAAATTAAACAAGAAGATGTGATTCAATTTATTCTACACTTGAGAAAGTTGAATCAATGCCCATGGATAGACAAGAAGTTGAGGAGAGCTCATCTAGCTTTGAATCTTAAGAAGAGGAGGAAGAACCTCCAACTCAGATTGTTTGTAGGTCTACAAGGCATAGATAGCCACCTAAAAGGTATTCACTTGATGATTGGAGATGTATTTTTTCTTTAAATACTAACATGGATGAACCCAGATTGGTAGAAGAGGCATTAGGTATGAATTATGTAGAATCTTGGAAGATCGTTATGGATGAAGAAATGACAATTTTAAAAAAGAATGATACATCGGATCTTGTACCATTTTCTAAAGGATGAAAACCAATTGGTTGTAAATGGGTGTTCAAGAAAAACATTGGTTTAGATGGAGGTATTGAGAAGTACAAAGTAGGGTTGGTTGTAAAAGGTTATTCTCAAGTTGAGGGTGTTGATTATGGTGATATATTTTCTCTTATTGCAAAAATGGTATCAATTAGATTTTTTCTTTTTGTTGATGTTGCTTATGATTTAGAGGTTGAGAAAATTGATGTGAAAACTACTTTCCTTCATGGTGACTTGGAGGAGGATATTTATATGACATAGCTAGAGAACTACGTGGTGAAAGGTAAAAGTAAATTGGTTTGATAATTGAAGAAATATTTGTATGGCCTAAAACAGAGTCCTAGGATGTGGTACTATAAATTTGATATATACATCTTGTGTTTGGGATTTGAGCATTCTAAATCAAATAATTGTGTTTATTATAAAACGAATGGTGATGGTTTCCTATTTATTGCATTATATGTTGATGATATCTTATTTGTTGGAAAAGGGAGAGGTATGATTTCAAAACTGAAATCTCAACTTGCTGCTAAATTTGAAATGAAAGATCTTGGTGTAGCTAGGCACATTCTTGGGATGGAAATTAGAAGAGATAGAGTGAAAAAAAAACTATGGCTTGGCCAAAGTAAGTATTTCAATTTAATTTTCCAGAGGTTTGATATGTAGGATTGTAGACCATTGTGTGTTCCTATTTTAGTTGGATCAAAGTTATCTATTTCAGATTGTCTAACATCCCCATCAGAGATGGAAGACACGAGCAAAGTTCCTTACTAGAGTGCAGTAGTAAGTTTAATGTATGATATGGTTGTATGGCCTAAAACAGAGCCCAAGGATGTGGTACTATAAATTTGATATATATGTGTTGTGTTTGGGATTTGAGCATTCTAAATCAAATCATTGTGTTTATTATAAAACTAATGGTGATGGTTTCCTATTTATTGCATTATATGTTGATGATATATTATTTGTTGGGAAAGGGAGAGGTATGATTTCAAAACTGAAATCTCAACTTGCTGCTAAATTTGAAATGAAAGATCTTGGTGTAGCTAGGCACATTCTTGGGATGGAAATTACAAGAGATAGAGTGAAAAAAAACTATGGCTTGGCCAACGTAAGTATGTCAATTTAATTTTCTAGAGGTTTGATATGCAGGATTGTAGACCATTGTTTGTTCCTATTTCAGTTGGAACAAAGATATCTATTTTAGATTGTCTTACATCCCCATCAGAGATGGAAGACATGAGAAAAGTTCCTTACTATAGTGCAGTAGTAAGTTTAATGTATGATATGGTCTGTACTAGACTAGACATTGCCCAAGAAGTGGGAGTTCTTTCCAGATATATGGCTAATCCTGGAAGAGTTTTTTGGGATGCATTTAAAAGAGTCTTCTGATATTTGCATGGTACCTCATATTATTCCTTGTGCTATCATAGTAATATGATTGAAAATGTGATTTCCATTGATATTCATGCTTATGTGTTTACATTATTTGGTGGTGCAATTATTTAGATGAGTAAGTGATAGTTTGTGGTTGCTTTGTCCACTACTTAAGTGAAGCATATGCCAGATACTCATGCTTGTAAAGAAGCCATTTGGGTTAAGAGACTGTGTTCAAGTATTGGAATTAAATAAGGTGCAATGATAATTTATTGAGACAACTAGAGTGTGATATGTCCAGCCAAGAACCTAAGATTTCATGCTAAGACCAAGCACATTGATAAAAAAATTCATTTTGTTAGAGATATGGTTGAATATAACAAGGTGAAGTTGGTTTAGGTAGAGACTGTGATGAATGTTGTTTATTCTTTAACTAAGACTATGAACACACATAATTTCATATGGTTTTCAAAGACTATGGGCCTGTCGGCCCCTAGCAATTAAGAGATGATGTTTATATAGCCTCCTATTGTTCTTGCAAGGTGTTTGATAAGTGGGAGATATGTTGGGAAAATGTGGCTCAACCTTTCAAATACATAAGGTACTATTGATATGTTAGCATGGGGGGTGTAGGGGGTACCCCCCCTGTGGGGTTCCAGGGGCTCATATCCCCCAACAAGGGGTTAGAGGGCCACATGCCCCAATAAGGGTTCAAAGGTAGCATCCCTGAAATCCACATTTTATGATTGTAAATCTGGATGGTTCACCATTAGATCTTAGATCCGACAATCGATATTTTTTTGGCTTGAGTTTCTTTAGAAGGAAACCCTATTTTATGAGGGTGTTGTATTATGGATATGTCTTGTGATGTATTCTAAGAGTCTGATAGCAGTTGTGTTGTCTCTAGATCTCTAGTTGGTGATACTCATGTGAGAAGCTTTCTCTGCAAGTATATTATAATCTTTGTGATTTTTGAATAATTTACTGGGTAGATTTTAGGTTGTGGGGTTTTTCTTGTGAAAGGGTTTTTCCCATGTAAACTACTATGTTATGGTATGCATGATATTTATGTTTATTTTTGTTTAAGTTTCTATTGAACTATTAAAGATCTATAAGAGTTTTGGATTATTCTACTCTCAAGATTAGTGTAGGAAGTTGTTCGACTAACTTAGCTTCCTTATAAGCCCTTGGCAGTGAGCCTTTCTTTTCTTTTGGGTAGTGAGCCCTTCTAATAGTGCTCGCCTATTGTATTTGATGTTGTTATTCATATATATGTGAGTTAATCCTCTCTGTGGTTTTTCTATGATTAGTGTTTTCCATGTAAATATAGTGTTCTATTGTGTATGGATGCTGTTGTGTTGGTGTTTCATATGTTTAATTATTGTTGATGCTTAGTAAGGGTTTGAAGGTTAATAAGGGTTTAAGAATTATGAAGGGTTTGATGATTTTAATGTACAACTAATTCACTCCCCCTCTCTACTATCTTATGTGTCTAACAAATGCTCTATAACCAACCAAGCTCCAAAATTGAAGAAAAATCCCAAAAATCCTCTTCCCCTTCCATAATCTCCCCTTCCTCTTGAATTTTTACCTCTTCCTCTAAATGAATCTCTTCTTCCTCTCACATTGGTACCATAGTTTTTTGTGACCAACTTGCATCACCCTCCTTAGATGGTTTTCCTTATTGTGTATTTGGTTGTCCCCTACCTCTAAGAGGCTTACCTCTCCCTCTAAGAATGTTTTTTTGCTTCCTTGCTAATTTTCTTCAACTTTAAGTACATACTATTAGGCCTCTTCTATTGACCTTATCATGACTATACTTAGCTCATCTTGGATTGGGATTTGTAGGCCATTTGCATAGCTTGATACATGTTATTTATTATCCTCAACATGTTGAGCCAAAATATTTAGTTGGTAGAACTCCTCGGTGTACTCCATGACACTTACATCTTTCTTTTTTAGATTCTGCAACTTCTTGAATAAACTAATATTATAGTCTATTGGAAAAAAATAATGCCTTCAATTTGGCCACCATTTTGTGTCATGACTTGATCTTATCCTTTCCCATTCTCTTCATTTCAATTTTTAATTTATCCCACCATAGGGATGCATGTCCTTTCAACCTTGTGCAAGAATGCTTCACCTTCCTGCTATCATTAGTGGTCTCCAAGTCTAAATACTTTTCCATATTCACAATCCAATCAATGAGTTCTTTTGGATTTAGGCTTCCACTATAGCCTAATGGTTCCATACTGGCTTACTACCCATCTTGGATAGTACTTGTAAGATTCTTTCTTCTTGTGCATCTCCTCTTTCAACTTTTGCAACTTCTTCCTCTTCCTCACTAACATCTGCTATATGAATCCCTCTTTGTTGTGAGTTTTCTATGGCCTCCAGGCATGTTTTTATTCCTCTCAACGTCTCCATAATAGTGGTATTGTCTTCTCCTCATGGTGCTCTCCCTCAACCACATCCTCTATGCATCATGGCTTCTTTCCTCTTCCTAAATACACTCTAATACCAAATGCTACAGCTCAATAATTGAGAACCCACATGATTGTCAATTGTTGCAACAAGTTCACTTCTAAAATTTAAAATACATAAATGGAGAAACATAAAGAAATATGAAATATGAAATTTTATTTCATTTCAGAATGCTTACAACAACAATGAATTACAATAGCTTCCACATCCTCCAAACTATGCCAATCTGGAAATACCAACCTATAGGAAAACATAAGAAAACTTCCTATTCTCTGAAAAACACCTACAAGCAACCTAAAAATCAGATCATTTCTCTCTTTGAACAGAGAAAAGAAAATGCAACACAATTCAATTGACATCAAATTCTCCCTCCCTCAAAACAATCACCATTTTCACACATTCATTACATCTCTTTTCCTACCAAAAAGCTCCCAGGAAACTTGGGCATGGGATTTTCTCTTTCCTACTAGTCAAAGCTTCTGAATGCCAATAACTCCTTCCTAGGCATGGGTTTTCCTCTCCTAGCATTTGTCTTCAATGTGCAATTCAAAATTTCCTTCTTGCTTTTCAACCCACTCTCTCCACTTTCCCCAACACCTTGCATTCCAATCTTTTAACAAAAATGCAAATTCAAATTTTCAAATGGAGCTACAATACACATTAAATGCTCACTCACAAGCTTGGGCATGGGATTAAATCCAGGCTTTTGGCAATTTAACATCTTTCAAATAACTTTAAAATAATTTAAAAATGAATCAATTAAAAATTTATTTTTCCACAATCTTGTCATCAAATATTACTGTGCTTGAGAAATTTTGTATTTCAATAAATTATGCCTACAATAAAAATCAAAACAAAACACAAGCATTGAAATTAAAATATTTTTGGCTATGCAAATTATCTATACACCAGAATGCTCCTGCTTTAATGTTGGACTTAGTGATGTGTTGACATTGGTATTTTTGCTTCACTTTGTTCACACATGGTGAACTTAGTGATGCATTGGTATAGAATTTTTGTTGGACCTTATCAAAATTATCAAGGAGTATAATTCTTGGTTTAGTTGACAATGGGTACACACCTAGTGAATATCACACATCACTAGTCCTTGTGTGTTCTCATTTTGCTACTTGGTCTTGGGGGATCACTTAGTGAATATTAGAATTTGCTAGCCCATGGTGCCTTAGGTTTGTGATTCAGGTCTAGCAAATATTATACTTTCATAGTGTAGTGTATAAAAATGTACACCTTTACATTTTCACAATGTGTTTGGGTCCCTTAATTAATAAGACTTAATTAAGCTTCTAATGAAATTATACATCCCAAAGCCTTATTATTCTTGTTTTCTGAAAGGGAAACCTATATTAAAAAATTACCTACATTAATTTAAACACAATGGAAATTGTGTCTCCTCAACTTAGGTCCTAGGACCCAACTTTTAATATGTTTTTGGTGGAATTTGATTCAAATTCAAGTTTCAAATTTCAGCTTGTGGAATCTAATTTTTGGGAAATTAGATACACCTATAAATACAATTATTTTATCAATTCAAATCTAACTATCAAGAACACACTTTATGATAGCATTCCTCTAGTAAATATTATTATCAAGAGCATTGAAGAGTGTACTTATCAGTTATCTAGAGCAGTAATCAAGATCATATCATCATGTCAAAGATTGTGTGTGTTCATATCATGTTTTGGAGATAACATGTTGTGATGTATGTTTCAAGTATTTAAGCAAGCATTCAAGCATAAAATCAAGAAATCATTCAAACCAGTTCAAGAAAGATCCAATCCTTAAAGAGGTGTGTTAGACTTCATTCCTCTAAGGGCAACCATTAAGGGTTTAGTGAGTTGTAGCATAGATTTTTTCATTCATCAATTCCCTCTATTTATCATTGTTTTATCATCAAGGATTAATTACCAAACAAGGGTTTGACCAAGGAAAACCCCTATTCACCCAAAAATAAACATTTTTCTTCTCTTTGTATGTGCAGATTTATAGGTGAAGAAGGATTAAAAATCAATCAAAAGAGTAATTTTTCAAAGTTGTCAAAGTTGTCATTAAATTTGTCAATCTACTAAAATTCAAATACATAATTTATTTGCAGTTTTTTGATAGTAAAACTTGGATAAATTGGAAGCCTAGATCTGAGATCTGAGCGATATTATAAAAGATAATTTTGGACCCCTATAAAGAGACCCATCCACTCTAGGGTGAATCTATCCTTCAGAAATGTTAAACCCCACTTTTGGTGCCAGGTGCATGTCATTTTTCCCTTCTTAGGTCTACTTGTAGCTTGCAAGTTCTATTTTTTCTATCATAATACTCTACATTTCAATTATTAGGTCATACAATTGATTTTATTAATTTATTTAAATTTATCTCCCAAAACAACTAATCAATCATTTTTGTCATAAGAAAACAACATATCCTTCCTAATAGGGTTGAATCACCTCAAGATTGAAAGTCAATCTTATCCTTGGGGATATCTTTTTCTAATAAAACTAGGGAAAGTGTAAGTGTGTTTAAACCATTTAATCATTTCATATTGAACACTAACTTACATTTTTCTATGTTTCAATTATCCTGTGAGTCATGAGTGCCTTTGGGTGTGGATCCTAGCATAATACAACTTGCTAGTCCATGATATTCATACCTTGTGCATTTCATGTTGGCATTGCACATGTTTATGTATGTTGGTTTGTTGCATTTCATACATGTGTATGTTCCTTTGTGCTTATGTTTTCATACCATGGGATCTTGGATCTTGGTGCTTGTGCACCCCCTAGATTCATTTTCATCCCATCTCCTCAAAATTTGGACAATCAGACCCCTCTTGACATATTTTCTACTTTAGTGTGAGTCTAAGTGTAATTTCATACTCTCACTAAAGTGGGGGCTAAATGTAGCATCATAAATTTTCACCCTTGACAATTTCACACTATGTTATGCTCCCCTTTAAGCAATTGGACCTAATTGAACACTTAATTTCCTAAATTATGCATTTTGTGACCCATTTTTATCATTTTCCAGCAATTTGCAAGTACAAATCAAATGCATTCATTTAATACTTTACCCTCGACTCCTTAATTCCCAAAAAAATAGGTCTGCGACATTGGCACTTAGGGCACCTATGTCCCCCTATTTTGGTTTCAAATTCAAATATATGGATGTCAACATTTTTTTATGGGTGATCCCACAATAGTGGTTTACAATTTTTGGCCAAACTGAACACTTAAATTATTATTTTTAACTAAATCTTCACATTCGGGCACCTATAGTGGCTAAACAGTGAGGAATTTGAAGATGATACAAACTAGAGTATCGTCAAATTTTATCTGTAGATTCTAAAAATATATTTAAAAAAAAAATTGGAATCAGATTGCACTTCTTTTTCCATCTCCCACGAAAATTGGTTTTTTTCAGAAAACAACATTTTTAAAAAGTGATGTACACTGTATAATGCATAAATTTTTTTCAATGAAGGATAAAATTCTAATTCTTTTCAATTTAGATTTGTAACTCCGATATCTAGTGCTTCCACTTGGTTAGATAGTTTTTTATTGAATATTTTTTCTTTAATCAAGTTTCGAAGTCAAACCAATTACAATTCAAACATAGCACGACCGTATAATGTGTAACTTTTTTTCTATATATCAATTTTTTTATTTTTTTTTGTGTTGGATCGAGGACTTCAATATTTGGTGCAATTATATTTTTCTTTTTTTTTTTATAATCTGCTATTTTTCCACATGTGCAGAACAAAGACCTTCATTTTCGATGAAAAACCTATGTTTAATAAAACTAAAAAAACAAATACATAATAAAATTAAAACATATTAAAATTATATTCGTTGGATAGCTCATTCCGAGGACTACCTGATTCCAATTGGGTTTTTGAAGACTCCTCCATTTTCATCCTCAACCCGAGCTTTGAAGCGTAAAAAATTAGGTTTTTTTGTGAACAATTTCAAAAATCAAGGAAAAGGGGGGTTCGCTGGAACTAGGGGGGTTCTAGCGAACCCCCTTCAATATGCATTTTTCTTTTTTTTTTGGGTAGGAAATGTGGGCCTAGTAATTAATGGGTTTGCTCGAACACTAGTTCGGTCAAACCCCTTTTTGGTTCAGTCGAACTTGTAGGTTCATTCGAACCCCTAAAACCAATTTTTTTGCCATGGTGTCATTTTTTCTCAGTTTTCCTTCCTCCATCAAATTGTAAACCACTATTGTGGCTTCGCCTTTATTTGAATTTCAAATGTCTAATGTCAGTTGTCAGGATTTAATTTTTGAAAAATTAGAATAATTGCATATAAATACATAGTTATTGCATCATTTTAAATAATCTAGGAAAATATTGGAGAAAATATTATCAAGAGCATTATCAAGAAAGTCAAGAGTAGAATTTTAGAGATTTATTGATCCAACTCAAGATCCAAGCATCATGTCAAAGTGTGTGATTTTTGTTATTGTTTATGAAGACCAACCCTTGTAGTTCTCCAAGCAATTCAAGCAAGCAAGATTCAATCCTTGAGGAGATTGGTATGACTTTAGTCCTTCAAGGAAGCCATTGAAGGGTGGTGAGTTGCAACACTTTATTGATTCATCATTCCATTTGATCATTTATCCATTTATCATTAACATTTACATTGTGGAAGTGGAAACAGTAACATGGAGTTTGACTAAGGCAAGCCCCTAAATGGTACAACCCCTTCTCTCTCTTTGAATGTGTAGGTTTCAGATCCAAAGAAGAGTGGAAGAAGTTTGAAGGACAATTATCCATTATTACAATAAAACCCTACACCTTGACAACTCACATAAACTTTGTTACAAAATTATCCCATAGCGATCCAATAGTGTGACAAGCAGAGAATAGAAGCCTTGATCTAGCATTAGAGGAGTACGAAAATGAATCTGAATTATCCCTAGAAGGATAGTGGCACCTGGGGTGCCTATGTCCAACATTTTTAGCTCCAAATTTATATCATAGGTGCACAATGTTCTTCTTTGTTCATTTCTACAATTTGAATTTGTTTAAGATTTTTTGTGTTTGTTTTATTTGTATTAGAAAATTAATTTCCATCTTTAGGATAGTGGAATTATTGCATTTCATCCTTAGGTCCATTTCAGATTTGGTCAAGGGTAGGTTGACTCATATTTCAAGTTATAAATCAGCTCTATATCTTGTCCAGATCCATCAAACCCCCGCTACCTCAATTATAAATGAAACACCCCATTTGAAAAAGTGCCAAATCCTAGGAGTAAAACCTTAAGATTTCACTTTTTCACCATTTCAAATATTTATACCATTCTACAAATTTTAACATTTATTAGCATCAAATTGGTGAAAAGCATAAAACCATATAAAAATTTTACCAACCTACCATAAAAATATATAAATTCTAATGGTCCAACAATGTGTAATCTCCATATAGTTCAACACACACCTTCCCAATGATCCACATAAAATTTTAAAATATTTATCCTTTTAAATGCAAACCCAAAATAACCTTTTGAAAATAACCAAGTAATTTCAATTGAAAATCACAATTAACCCATAGAAACTCATTCAATAAATTATTAAACTAGATCCATCGAAATCACCTCAAAATTTATCAATAGACCAATCAATCACACAAAAAGTAGATTTGAAATTATAACACTCAATTACTTAATATGGTTAAATACATCCACTTTTCTTTATTAAAAAGTTTCAACTATTTTATTTACATTAGATTCTTATATTTCCAAACATAATGTAGATTGACCATGACACCCTTAAGATGCCCCTACTTAAGATTCCTAGGGTAAATAAAAAATGAGTCCCTCATTTTCCAAGGAATCTCACCCTAGCTTGGGAATTATAACCCATTGTTTCTTCTCCAACTCATTATTTTCATCTCCTTAAGTATGCCTCAAGAAAACCACGGTAAGCATTAATTTCACCCCTTTCATATATTTCTTTTCTCCACCAACAATCTTCTACACTACCTATCCATTATTTATATTGAATCACAAACCACTTCTCTTTTCTATCAATCAATCCCTCACATTTATCAACCTTCATCTTGACCATTGCACATCCTTATATTTTACACTCAATTATTACAAGTTCCTTCATACAACTCCTAATCCTCTTGTTCATCTATAATGTCCTTTAGGTTTTCTCCTTTTGATGGCTTCCTTTCTCACCACCAAATATTTGTGTTATTTTATCTATATTTGTAATAACATCAGCCATTCTAGAAATGCCACACATCTTTGAAAAATTAGTGCATATTATTATTCTCTAACACGTACCATTATGTTACTATAGAATAGTCCCTTGCTTTAATTTAGTTAAATCCACTTGTGCTTCTAATTTTTCTTCCATATTGTATATGTGTCATTCCTCTCATCATACATCATAACTATATCAAAATAAAATCACCTTCCTAATATTAAATGGCATAATATCACACAGTGCCTCATTATAACTTATACCTTGATGTTGAACATTACTCAACACTATTCCTCCACAAAAATGTAGTCCCCTTGTTGCCATTATCCAAGATGGTATGTTCATGGATGAATCATCATAATTACTCCCAACATGTCAACTAATTCCACAAACACTATATTTTCTATGTTGGCTCTATCTACCATTACATCATAGTATTTACCACTTTACTTGAATTAGGTTCAACAAAAAGTATTTCATTGTGGCTCACCCCTCCTAATGCACCTTAGATCCATTTTCCAAACTAAAAAATCCCCATCCTAAAGGTGCCTCTTTGAAGTAGGTGGATTATTATGACCAAATGAACCTCTCAAGACACCTTACCTCTATCTATGGACATAAAATTACTTTTTTCCTTCCTTACCACACTTGAAATAGGTTACCCTAAATAATTTCCCCCTTTCCTCACATACCCTTTTTTATCCTATTGAGGAAATCATATATGCTCCTCCAAATCTAATTTGTCATAATTTCAATCACCATCTCTACCCTTGTGGTATCTACTAATTTTATCTTCCATACTATCATGTTAGATCACATCATTTTCTCTCATTGTGATATTGATTACCCCATCATGACCTCTTGGGCTTTCTCCCCCATGGCTACATCTCATCTAGGCTCTCTAGTTCTTTTTCTCTCTTTATCTCTAGAAGTTCCACCTATTCTCTTAATTTCTATTTAGCTTATTCTATGTGGTGAGACAATTGATAGACCTATTCCACTATATACCTAATTCCTCTTGGATATATTGCTTCAACCCATTAACATGATTCACAACTTTCTTGATCCCTTTCTCAGAATTTCCTTACCTAATTTTCAGCCTTTAATACTCCTTAGTGTACTTTTTCATAGTCATATTTCCCTACCAAAAAATGTGTAGCTCCTTAAATAGTTCCAATTAGTAATTGGCTAGAATAAATTAGGACTTTATAATTTTCATGATTTAATCCTAATTCACAATGCTAGGCTTCTACATTCTATTCATTTTGAACTAAAATTCCTTTCACCATCTAATTTGATGGCTCTTCAATTTAGTCATTCCAAAGTTTTCCCTATATGGGTTTGGAATATCCTCATAATCAAAATGTTCCTCTAGATTTATGACTTCCTCTATCAATTTCTTATGATCCAAATTTCCAAATTAGTTTGGTATGTCCACCCTTTTTCTCTTACAAATGTTAGAGATGGTTTTGAAAAATTTCTCCTTGTTATCTTATTTTCTTCCAATTGGATCTATATGATCTAATTCCTCTTCCTCATCAACACTATCCTTTCCCATAGGATTAGGGAAATTTTAGTGGTCTTAGTCAAATATCTTCATTAACTTCTATAGCACCTTCAACACCTCACAAATATTTTACATTCTTCTTACAACATTTAGGATTTCTTGTCTTATGTTTTCTGACATATACACAACCTCTCTCAGCTAGTGCTCTATCCATAACTACCTCTTAAAAACTAACTCATAGTAAATTATCTATTTACAAACATATTTTAGGTCTTCTCAACTCATAAACCTTATTTAATTCTTATATAATATAATTCACTATGGCACACATCCTCATATTTTACTTAGTACTTAATTGAAATTTTTAGTATGAATAATTTTTTTCCACTAACTATTTCAACTATTAGGTCCTTTTCCAACATTAACTCAAGTTTACTTAGGGAAATTTTAGGTAATTTATATTTTATGTTAGAAGTTTGGAAGTCTGTCATTGATGATACAGTCTAGCAACATGAGCATGAAGTGTATATAGATTGGTTAATCTAGTGTTTTCATTGATGTCAACATTGTACTAATCATCCTAGTATTGTGGGGAAGTATTTTTGGATATCAAGTGGATATCAACTCAGTGAACTACAAAGAACAGACGTCATCTACTTTTCTCAAGTCATATGCATCAAAGGCATACAAGAGATGGAAACACAAGAAGCATGGAAGGGAATTTATAAGGTAATCATCTCATTTCATGTACTTAACACTCCATATCTTTCATGTGATTTTTCTATAGAGTGTGGATATTCAGGAAAGAGAAATATTTGGTTTTCAATGCAAGATGGAAAATTGAGGAACTTCATAACATGAAATTCAAAGTTTCGGAAGGTAGCCTTGCATGGTATGATATGAAGTTGAAAATCAGTCATCCTTTGATAATATTCAAACACCAATCAATTCATGATAGTCATTTGATGGAGTATAGTGAATGGAGGAACTCCTTATTTTTGTTTGATGGGTGTGATGAGCTATAGAAAAAGGGAAATACAAGAGATGTTGGTAGATGAAATATTCATAATGATTTCTTCTTGGAATGTTCTTATCTTCCATAGAGATCGAATTATTTCCATCATGAAATATTTTTTCGATGATGCACATTCCACTAACATTTTATATGGAATTTTGAAGAAATTCAAGCATATGCCAGTGAATGATTCTAGTGAGTACATCATCCGCAAGTAAAATACATTGTCGTTATTCTTTATGGTACTTAGAGTGCCATGGAAAGAATGTTTCTATTGTATGATTACTCCACTACTTTACTATGGATTCAATATACCAATCCATGAGAGTAAATTTTTTTCTCACAAGTTGAGGTAATGTATGGGTCCAATGTTATTCATTTCCATGATTTGTATTTCAGCAATGTAGAGGTGAATGAAAGATCTATTTTCAAAAGATGTATTGTTTGTGGAAGTGGATGTAAATGCTGTTATAACAAGCATAATAGCAGAAAAAATCAGAACCATAGCATCATCAAATGTAACAAAAGACTCAAATACAAGTTGCCCAGTGACAATGTATTTCCAGCTAGAAATCCAAGACACTATTTGACTTATAGAGAGAGATTTTCTTGGACGAGTTTCAAGGAGGAAACTATCAAGAATATTAGTAAGTTTCTTAACATGGTAAAATATGTCATGAAATTATTTTCTACCTTCATGTTGAAAATTTTATGTGGAGATCAAATTGTGTTTGTGGAAGGATTCAGAAAGTGCATAGTCTTACATTAGAAGAGCCTTTATTTTGCAAAATCAATATTTAGAGTTTTTTGGAGCATGAGATGTTGTTTTAAAATAATATAATTTGATGTCCCTTGTATGTTCCATTATTGTTCCAAATCGGATCTTGAATATGCATCAATCATCCTTCAAATTGTGGCCAAATTAGGAGTAGTTTATGTTGTTTCTAATAGGGAGGATCCACTCATCTCAAAGGTAAATGAGTCAAATATTTCCAAGATTTGTATTTACTATTATGAAGGATGTATTTACTATTGTAAACATCCTATCAACTACAACAATAAGATTTATATCGTTGATAAATACTCCAAGATATTTTGGGTTAGCTTTATTGGTGATAGTGCATATACTCAATTATGGAAAGGAGTTGAAAAGAGGAGGTTATTGTGTGGAACATATGCAAGGAATGTTATTAAACCATAGTTAATATGGAGTAATATTTTTCAAATTGAAATTCATTTTTTCAATATTACAAAGAACAAGTAGACTTTTTAGGAAATATTTAGGTTGTTTTGGAGGAAGAAGCAATATCAAATAGATACATGATCATTAATTGTCTTGTAGTTTGAAATGATTGGATATTTTGGGAATCAAGAACTTGAAGCATCATAGTTGAAATTTCTTGAGGAAAATAAATTTTGGGAAGGGAGGACTTATCATGTCCCTTTTTCTAAATTTTCTAAAAATAATAACTTACAGAAAGATAGTAAGTCATCAATCCCAAAATAACAAATCAGGATCACTTGACAGTTTGGGAAATAATGATAAATTTGGTGATTTGATTATGATTACAATATTATTTAAGCACCAAAAGATATTAATTTCAATATCTTCCCTCATTTTTGCAAGTGGAGATTTGGAAGCTTCACATGGATTGTTTGTTGGCTTTTAGTGGTCATTGGCAGTTTTGGTAAAGTTGGCAACTCATGAGGAATTGTGGAAGTTAGGAGAAACTTGGAAAAAGGAAGGTTTATTTTCCTTGGTAGTTGTATTTTGGCATCTAATTTGAGTTTCAAAATTAGTTTCATATATTATTGTTTTTGACTCCAAGTTTTATTATTCTTGTTTGCATATTTGACAAAGCTTCGACTTGTTTCTTTAGAGGCTAGTAAACCTATGAAGACCAATCTTCAAGGTTGATTAACCATGGAGAATTGATGATCAAGGGTAGTGATTTTAGGGTCTATAGGAGTAATCTCATTCAAAGGTTGTATTAGATCTCAAAGAATTTAGTTGTTTCGATAGTTTTTAGAGTTTTTCCAATTTGATTTTGTGGAGTTTTTAGTTGTTTCATCTATTTCAGAGGTTTAAATAATATGGAGAAGCTAGATATTTCTAGTTTGGTCTCAGGACTTTTGTAGGTGTGGTTTTAGGTGTGCTTTGGATGTAGTTTTGTGTGTTTTTTCAAGAAAAGTTTTTCTATTTTATGTTGTGCAGAATTTGAGATAGTGTTAAAGAAATATTATAATATTATAGAGTCTATAATTAGTCCTATTTACTGTTATTTTTAATTGATGAGCACATATTTTCAGTTCAGTGAAGTTCTAAGAAGATCAGGTAGCATTATTTTGGCATAGTTTGGTGATATGTGTGAAGAGAATTGGTCTGTGAAGCTCACTTGTTTGGTTTGAAGATGAAAATATGATTCTCAAACCTATTGTATGTTGAAATATATCAAAAAATTCCTTTGGTTTTCCATAAATTTTTATTTGGTTTGGTGGGTATGTGCAAGATCATGATGGGCCAAACAGTGGTAATATGATGGGTATTTGTAGGGTATGTGGCTGACGAATATTTTTTTACCCAAAATTGATGAAATGAAAAGGGTTTTTAAAGGAGATTCTCAACTTTCCACCAATATAAATTATGCTTTATTTTGAATTTAATAAATAATTATTATTTATTTTCTATTTGAATTATGACTAAAGTCCTGATTGATAGGCTGATTGAAAAACATCTATAGCTTTCAAACTATATCACATTTTTTGAATCCAAAACATGTGTCACATTCTATGCTTCATATACTATAGGATTAAAAAAAGTAAAATTGAATTTCATGAAGTTTTGACCAAGTTAAGGTGGTCAGACATACGAGTTTTTATATTTTTCAAAAGTTCTAATAAAAAATTCATAATTAATTATTCACATGGAAAAAAATTACAAAAAAATATGCCTCACATTGGGACATGAGTCCCCTACTTATATCTAAAATCTTATAAAAAATATTATCATTTTATTGTGGTTAGGGTGGTCAGAAAGACACTTCTTATTTTTTCCCTAAAATTTAAGTACTACTGCATTGAAATTTCAAATTTTTACCAAATGGATTTTATTCTAAAAAATAAACCTAGTAGTTTAGAAACAACATTCAATTTGCTACAAATTCTATTCTTACATATTTATGAAATAATATAGATAACTTATTCAAATTTTTACGTCAAGTTTCCTAACTCTGATTTTTTTGATTTTTTTGCCACTTAAGGGCTTTTTTTCCATGATGATCCTGCACATACCCTGGTGTTCTTCCACTGAAGTTTGGAGCAAACTGGGTAGTCTAGTTTCAACATAGTTTGTGGGTTTGTTGAGATTAATGGAAAAACAATTAGATTAATTTGTGGATGTTGTAGATGAGATCTAAGACCTGATTAATTTTTTTAAAATATCAGAAAAATAATAGTAATGGTGCTCCTTGGAAGGTTCATGAATTTTTTTTCCTCTTTATGCAGGAGTAGTTGAGCACTATTGGTGATTTTGGGTGATATTGGCCTAATATTTGCAAATCTAATTTCAAATATGAATTTATTCATTTATTTTGGTCGAGGACATTACAGAGTCTACATATATCAAATGTTCATGTCTCTCAAAACTCTTCACCTTAGTAGCTCAACTCAAATATGGATTTCCATAGTTTATAGATGGGGGATGGTATTGTTACCTAATTCTTCTACCTCCAATGTGATAATAACATTACTATCATGGTTTATGATTTTGAACATTGGAAAATTCAGGGTTGCTTCCCATATGCTTCACTTAATCTATTAATGAAAATTTTATCACCATAATCCTAGTGGAGATTGTTTATATATATTTTTTCCTCCATGAGATCATTATTAAGTATAATTTAATTATTTCATCCCATCCATTGTAAATTTGAAGGAAATTATTAATTCATTGTAGTGTAGAAAATTGTCACCCTTAACAATTTCACTATGTTTTGTCCCCCTTAATTTATTGGATCTAATTGAGCCCAATTTGATCCCCTAATTTCCTAAATTATGCATATCAAGGCCTATTCAAAGGATTGCAAGAATTGAACAAATGTATTCATCTAATACTTTTCCCCTGACACCTTAAATTTTGAGAAATAGGGCTGGGACTCATTTTCCATAATGGGACTCATTCGCCCAATGGGAGCATTGTCCTGCTACTTCATTTCCCTCCAAAATTGGACATGCCAATGGTGGCATTGTAACAGTTGAAAATTTCCACTTACAAAGGTTGACTATTGGGATCTAATTTTTAGGAAATTAAGCAAATACTTATAAATACCTAGAGTTTTCACCATTTGAAACTAGAAGACAATTTGGAAGAGAATTTATGATCAAGCATTATTTTCAAGAACAATATTTTAGGGTATTAATGTATCAATTCAAGATCCAAGCATCATGTCAAAGTGTATGTGAGTTTATGTGTTCATGTTATCATTATTTCATGAAGGCTAACCCTTTTTGTAGTTCTCCATAGCATTCAAGCATTCAAGCGAGCAAGATACAAATCCTTGAGGTGATGTGTATGACTTCAATCCTTCAAGGAAGCTATTGAAGGGTGGTGAGTTGTAGCATTTTTTGGTTTCATCATTCCTTCCTTTCAATTATCCCTTTATCATCACCATTTCCATTGTGGAAGTGGAAACACTAACATGGGCTTTGACTGAGGAAAACCCCTAAAATTTCCTAGCATTTCCTCTCTTTATGAATGAGAAAATCTCAGGTTTGAAGAGGATTGAAGAAGGCTTGAAGATCCATTTTGAATTGTTTCCATTGTTGTCATAAACCTTATCAAGCCATGGAAACTCACTTACAAATTTAGCATATGATATTCTAACACTTTTACAGATGAAAAATAGAATCTTATATCTAGCACCAAAGGACCCTACCTATTCACTCATAGGTGATTGAATCATATGCACAACCAAAATAGTTTTTTTGGGTAGGTACACAATCATCTACGCCTTCCAGATTTGTTGGAACTTAATTATTTTAATTTTTTAGTTGTCGTGATCTTGCATTTTTCATATTAGGGCATATAGGATCATTAGGTTAATCATTCCAAATCATTTCCAATCCATTCCCATCTTCAAATAGATATAGATCTAAGTCTGATTGGCTCACCTTCATGGTTGAAAGTCAATCTATTCACCTTTTTAATCTACATCTTAATGTAACATGGAAAAAGGCCACCCTTACATCCTAGGTTCTTTGTGTTTAGGACCTAGGATCACTTTATTCTACATTACATTTTGGCAGCAACATGATGGTCATTGGTGTGGTTCTCCTTGTCTCTATGCTTGGGGGGTAAGGATAACTTGTTTTGGGAAGGAATGCATTCTTTCCAAGGATAAGAGTGTGACCTTTCTTGGAATATGATGCTCCTCTTGGTGGTTATACTATGGTTGGTATGCCCTAAGGTGTGATTTTATATCCCTTGACTAGTTCCTCTCTTGGTGGTGATATCATGTGTGATGCTCCCTTTAAGGTGTGACCTTCATGAATTAAGCAAATCCCCTTTGATTGTTACCTTTTGTGGTGATGTTATTGCAACATCCCTTGAGGCTTTAAAAACTTGGAATATTTATCCCTTGTGATGTTAAACCTTAGCATATTTTTTCCCTATGATGTTAAACCTAGTCATATTCATGGAACCTAGCATAATACAACTTGATAGCCATGTGAAAACCTTTTTATTTTATAGAACCTGGCATAATATAGCTTTACAACCATGTGTACCTTATTTTGCTTCACTTTGTTCATGGGAGTTGAACTTAGTGTAGCGTTGGCATAACATCTTAATCATTTATGGCACCTTATCAAGGTTATCGAGGATTATAACTCTTGGTATGCTTGTTGTGGGTGCACTTGTAGACCTAGTGTGTTTTTTTCCCATTTTTTGCTACCTTGTTAAGGGCACAAATTGTAGACCTAGTGTGTGTCTCTCATTTTACCTTATCTTGGGGGCTCACCTAGTGAATATCGAACTTCACTAGCCCATGTGTCTCCTAATTTGTGATTCACCTATCAAATATCAGATTTTTCTATTATGTAAGCCATGAATGCCTTTTATCATGGCCACCTAACATAATACAACTTGCTTACTAGTGGATCCATGTGTTTCGTGAGTGATGTGCATAACTTTAGTCCCCATGGAGTATTTTTCTTTATTCGATGGATGGTGTTTGGTATTTGAGACAATTTAAGAATAAGGTCTCTTTTCCTTACTAACTCGAATCCCTTTAGTACTAACCCTATGTTTTTGTGTTTTTTCATGTTTCTTCTTCATGTTTACATCATGTTTTTGTTCATTTGGTTATCATATTTATGTTCCATCATCTTGTGTGTTTTCAATGTGTTTGCTTCATGTTTTCCAACATGTATGTTTGTGTATCTTGTATTGTTGCATATAATACATGTGTGTGTGTTCCTTTATGAATATATTGGTTTGCCATGGGATCCTGGATCCTAGGGGCTTGAGCTCCCCCTAGATCCTTTGTCATCCTATCTTTCCAATATTTAGACAATCAGACCCCTCTTGACATATATTTCTCTACTTTAGTGTGAGTCTGAGTGTAAACTCATACTCTCACTAAAGTGGGGGCTAAATGTAGTGTAGAAAATTGTCACCCTTAACAATTTCACACTATGTTTTGTCCCCCTTAATTTATTAGATCTAATTGAGTATGATTTGACCCCCTAATTTCCTAAACTATGCATCTCAAGGCCTATTTTTACCATTTTTGAAGGATTGCAAGTATTGAACAAATGCATTCATCTAATACTTTTCCCTCAACACATTAAATTTCAAAAAAAAGGGCTAGGACTCATTTTCCATAATGGGATTCATTCGCCCAATAGGAACATTGTCCTGCTACTTTATTTCCCTCCAAATTTGGACATGTTGTTGGTGGCATTGTATCATTTGAATTTCCACTTGCAAAGGTCAGCAATTGGAATCTATGTTTTGGGAAATTAAACAAATTGCTATAAATACCTAGTCTTTTCACCATTTGGAACTAGAACATAATTTGGAAGAGAATTTATGGTCAAGCATTATTGTCAAAAACAATATTTAAGGGTATTATTGTAGCAATTCAATATCCAAGCATCATGTCAAAGTGTATGTGAGTTTATGTGTTCATGTTATCATTGTTTTGTGAAGGATAAGTCTTGTTGTAGGTCTCTAAAGCATTCAAGAATTCAAGCAAGAAAGATCCAAATCCTTTAGGTGATGTGTATGACTTCAGTCCTTCAAGGAATCCATTGAAGGGTGGTGAGTTGTAGCATTTTGTAGTTTCATCATTCCTTCCTTTCAATTATTTATTTGTCATCAATATTGTCATTGTGGAGTTGAAAAGCTTACATAAGGTTTGACTGAGGCAAGCCCCTAAAATGGCCTAACATTTCCTCTCTTTGTGAATGTGTAGATATCAAGTTGAAGAGGATTGAAGAGGGATTGAAGATCCATTTTTCATTGTTGCCATTGTTTTCATAAACCTTGTCAAGCCATGAAAAACTCACTTATAGATTAATCAGATGACATTCTGACACTTCTACAGACAAAAAACAAAAGCTTAGATCCAGCACCAGAGGACCCAAAAAGCACTTTAGGACACCCTATCAAAGACCTATTCATTGATAGGTGATTGATTCCTTGTATGCATAGCTAGACCCAATTTTTAAGGGAAGGTACATAGTCATTTACACCTTTTAGATCTTTCAAAACTCAACTATTTCAGTTTACTAGTTGTAGGTATCTTATATTTTCATATAAGGGCATATAGGATCATTAGGTTAATCATGCCAAATCATTTCCAATCCATTCCCATCTTCAATTAGATATAAATCCAAGTATGATTGGCTTACCTTCACGGTTGAAAGTCAATATATACACCTTGTTGCTCTACACCTTAATGTAACTTGAAAAAAGGTCACCCTTGCATCCTAGGTTCTTTTTCGTTAGGACCTAGGATCATCTTTTTCTACATTACATTCCTATACACTTGAAAAGTTATGTATATGCATTATTTTCACATCCTCATAAAAGTATATCACCATTATCATTTAAAATTCTATTAAATTTTTCTATTAGTAAAGAGAGGAGATCTATTTGAGCCCTCTTTGATTAGAAATTAAAAAGAGAGGAGAAATTCTCCTTACATTTTAAAAACCCTATTTTTTAGCTAGTGGAAACCAAACATAGCTAAATTACAACCATCTTGTGAGAAATGAATTTCTTAAATAGAAACCAAGACTACTACTAGCTAGTAAAACCACTTCTCAACCAAAGAAGAAAAAAAAATATGATCAAGCCAAGTGTGATTTCATTCCTCTTCTAGAGAGATCTTCCATAGTCTATTGAGATCTAATCCTATTATAAGCTCTTTCTCTTCTCAATAAAATCAGTTAGCTTATGTTTTTCTGCCCCTCCTCTTTCTGATTCAGATAGAAAGATTCTAATGGTTAGAAAAGAGGAGTGAACATCCTTCACTACCACAATGCTCTCCTCCTTTCCTAGAAAAAATAACTTCAAGAAAAAATTCACCATCTTCATCCTCTATCAAAAACTTAGAATCTAATTCCTTGAAAATTTTTGTCTATAGAACCTTGATTTCCCATATCCATTTTATCCCTTGCTTTCTTAATCATAGATATTTATGGTGCAGGAGCACCTAGGCTGACCTCCATCTTGTTGTCTTCAATTTTTGGCTTGTACCTAATCTTAGCCAAATCAGGGTGTTAGTGAGTTTGATTTGGACCTTAGAAGGTCTTGTTTGTGTGTGGAATAAATGAATTATTCACTAGGACTAAGATCATCATAGCTTAGGTTTCATTAAGCATCTTTTGCTTTAGTTAGTTTAGTAGATTAATGTGAGTGTTGAGCCTTTAATGTGCTCTAAACGCATGGTCATTGTTAGAAGATGCCAAGGGATAGTTAAGAGATTTGTTGGCTCGAGATCAAGGAGATTGAGGTCCTAAAATGTAGGATGATGGCAGAGTTGCAAGAATGTTGCAAAATTGCATGACAACATTGTTAGGTTGCATGCAACTTTGTTGTTTTGGATTCCCTAAAATTTAGGAGCATGGGATTGATCAATATCCCTTGAAATGTGGTAAAGGCATCTATGTGAAAGGGAATGGCTTGTAGAGAGCAGTTGGAGAGGTTGTGAACAAGTTTTGGCTTTGTGTGAATAAAGAAATTGTGCATTTTCCTGTGTATACCCATGCATCTTGAGAAATAGGGATATCAAAGGAGTTGTATATATTGAAACAACATTGTATTTGTGTTTACAGAGTAGTTTTGAGTATCTTTCTTTGTATAAGTAATTTTCTTTGAGTAGTTTTAGTGCTTTGTATCCATAGATTCTAGTGTAAGGGTTTTTATTTCTATTTTATGTAGTCAAACTTAGAATGGATCCCCCATAAACACTGACCACAGGATTTTCCTGAGATTGGTTGTATATGGGAGAGGAGCCAGTCTATTGTAAATATTTAGTAGTAGGGAGTGTAGGGAATGGAGCAAATGTTTTTAAACTCAAACCCTAGGCAAGCTAGGACTGCCCGGTTAGGAGTTTGAGTGTGAAAATAGGAAGAACTTAGGCAGGGGAAGAGACCACTGTACGAAATTCATACAGTTTCAGGTAGGGTTAGATAAGGTCTACACATGTCAAAGGGATTGAAACTTCAATCAATCCATTAGAAGTAGATCTAAAGAAGAAAGCAGCGAAACCCTAGAAATTAGGTCAATTAGCCCTACTTCTCCTTGATTGTAGGAACCTACTGTACGGTAGAGACAGAGGCATGAAACCTAAAGAAAGATTTAAAGCTCCAAAAAGGGTGTTTGAAAGTGACATTTGTTTGCTAGGTCATTTGGAAAGTTTGGGTAGGAAAAGCCAAAAAGGGACTGGTAAGGGCTACAAGGATTAGCCCTCTCCAAAGGCAAACTCTTGAGACCGGTAGGAGTGGAGATTGAAGAACCTCCAAGATGACTTCAATTGGATGTGAAATACATGAAATCGGTGTTTCCAACTCCCCTGCAAGTAGTTCAAGCTAGAAGATGAAATTGGCACTCAGATCCTTCTAGGTGTTGAGAGGAAATTTGCAAATTGAAATG
Source organism: Sequoia sempervirens (assembly GCA_007258455.2). NCBI lineage: Eukaryota > Viridiplantae > Streptophyta > Pinopsida > Cupressales > Cupressaceae > Sequoia > Sequoia sempervirens. The sequence goes on along the minus strand of VDFB02000007.1, from coordinate 164,477,885 downwards.
GTGTTGGTCTTCCTAAGTTAAGCATAAGTGGAAAAATCTTTGAGAAGAGTTGGAGCAGGGCTTGGTTAATCACCCAAGTTCAACAAGAACCCATTGGTAGTAGGTTCTAGGTAGGAGACAGTGAAAAGGTCTCTAAAAGATTGTGCAAGCAAGCTTTGGTTCACCATACACCATATTGGTATCAGAGCAACATTTGATTCAAGGCTTGTGATTGATGTTGCAGCCCACTGAGTCAGTAGGAGAGAACACACCAGAGGAAAGAACCATGGTGACTAATGCTAAGTTGGCTAAAAAGGTAGAAGAGCAAGAGGAAGATAATCGGTTGCTAAGAGAAAGGTTGTCTCAAGTGGAGAAGCTCTTAGATGAAGTCCATGAGACAGCAGATAAAGTGAAGGACAAGATAGAACATAAGGAAGAGTAGGAAGCCAAGGAAAAAGAAGAGGACTTGGAGGAGGAAGCTCCAAAGCCTGAGCCTATTCTTGCTGAAGAACCCTTCCTAAAGGCATTGCAGGCCTTAAGTGTTAAAGCATTGGAAGGTGTGCCACTATTTAGTGGACAAATGGACCCTGATTCAGTTGTAGACTAGATTGAGAGCATTGAGAATCACTTTGAATGTGATGGTATAACAGAGGCCCAAAAGGTAAAGGTGGCCAAGTCAAGGTTGAGAGGAGCAGCTCTCACATGGTGGAAGTTTGTACAATCTGAAAGAGAGAAAGAAGGCAAAGGTCCCATAGTTTCATGGAGAGGAATGTTAACTACTTGATAAGGCAGACCTATCTCCCTGATGATTATGAAGTTCAGTTACATAGGAGAAGACACAATCTTAGGCAAAAAGACATGGATGTCCAAACATACACCGAGGAGTTTCAAAAATTGTGCCTAAGATCAAAGGTGGTTGAAGATGAAAGAATCAAGCTAGCAAGGTACTTGAATGGGCTTAAGTGGTCTATCCAAGAAGATATGAGCCTAGTGAACTTCAAAATAGTCTGCCAATGCTATCAAATGGCCTTAAAGATAGAGGAGAAAGGCAAAAAGAAGCAAGAGCAAAACCCCAAAAGTAGAGGTAAAGGGAAAGACAACAGAGGACAAAGAGGTGGTTATAGTGGAAGAAGTTCAGAACCAAGAGCCCAAGTAGAAGTCAAATATTCTGAGCAGCAAGAAGGAAGCTCTAGTAGAGGTGGTAGAGGAAGAGGTTTTAGCTCCAGAGGAAGAAGTGGTGGACAAAGAAGAGGCAACTATTTCACCAATATGAAATGTTACCACTGCAATCAATTGGGACATCTGGCCTATAGATTTCCAGAGAAAGGTAGTACTTCTCATGGAGGAGATAAGAGAACTAACCTGATTCAAGATGAGACAACTACAATAGATAAACATCCTAAAGTACCATTGAACTCAGAGGAAGGTGAGAACCTCATGATGAGGAGAACTTTGATCAAGGAACCGGTGAAAGAAGAGCCAAGCCAAAGGAGGTCCTTGTTTAGGATAAAGTGAAAGATGATGGGGAAAGTGTGTAGAGTCATCATTGACTCAGGTTCTACTGAAAATATTGTGTCAGAGGAGGCAGTCAGCAAGCTAAAGTTGACAAAGATACCCCACAAGAATCCTTACAAGGTCACATGGCTCAATAAAGGTTAGCATGTCTTGGTGAACGAACAAGCATGGGTGGAGTTCTCGATTGGTAGGTACAAGGACAAAGTTTTGTGTGATGTGTTACTTATGGATGCATGCCACTTGCTCCTAGGTAGACCATGGCAATTTGACCGCCAAGCTGTGCATGATGGAGCAAAGAACTCGTATACTTTCAAGAAAGACAATGTAACCTTCAAAATTCAGTCTTTGCTAGAAGATATAGAGGTGCAGACAACAGGTTCTAAACTGCTCATGGTGGGTGAAAGAGAGTTCTTGGAAGCCTTGGAAGAAGGAGAAGGAGTTGGCTATGCAGTGATGATAAAGCCAAGAGAGGTGAGCAAAGAGAAAGCAGCTGAAAAGCAAGAGTTACCCAAGGAGATACATAAATTGTTGCAGACCTATGAAGGTATTCTAAGTAGTGGTCAACCAGCAACATTACCTCCTAAAAGAGCCATAAGTCATAGGATAGACTTGATACCAGGAGCTACCCTTCCAAACAAAGCAGCTTACAAGATGACACCTCAACAAAATGAGGAAATAGCTAGGCAGATTCAAGAACTTCTAAATCAAGGTCTCATTAGGAAAAGCATTAGTCCATGTGCAGTACCCACTGTCTTAGCACCTAAAAAGGGAGGAGAATGGAGGCTTTGTACTGATTCCAGGGCAATAAACAAGATAACCATCACGTATAGGTTCCCTACCCCTAGGATTGAATATCTCATGGATTGTCTAGGTGAAGCTAGGTACTATACCAAGATAGATTTAAAGAGTGGCTATCACCAAATTAGGATACATGAGGGAGATGAGTGGAAAATAGCATTTAAAACCAATGACAGTCTCTATGAGTGTCTAGTAATGCCATTTGGCTTGTCTAATGCCCCCTCCACATTCATGAGACTCATGAATGAAATACTCAAAGACTACATTGGAAAATTTGTAGTGGTGATTCTTGATGATATACTAATCTATAGTAGAACAAGAGAAGAGCACCTCCAATATATAGAGTTGATTTTCAAGAAGCTGCAGGAGGAGAAGCTGATGATCAATTTGGAAAAGTGTGAGTTCATCAAAACAGAGCTGGTGTACCTTGGATTTGTGCTATCACATGGCAACCTGAAGATGGACAACAACAAAGTGGAAGCCATCCTCAATTGGCCTACTCCAAAGACAACAACAGAGGTAAGAAGCTTCCATTGTCTTGCTCAATACTATAGAAAATTCATAAGACAGTTTAGTGTTATTTGTGCTCCTATGTTGGATACCATTAAAGGAGGAATGAAGACCAAGTTTGTATGGAATGAGAAAGCTAACAAGAGTTTTGAGTTGCTGAAGGAGAAGATAGCTACCCAACCTATTTTGGTGTTACCAAGCTCTGAGAATCTATTCAACATTGAGTGTGATGCAAGCAATGTGGCTATTGGAGCTGTTCTCAGTCAAGAGGGTAGACCAGTGGCTTTTCATTCAGAGAAGTTAAGTGAAGCCAAGAAGAAGTATTCTTCTTATGACCTTGAGATGTATGCATTGGTCCAGGCTTTAAGAAAGTGGAGGCACTACTTGCTTCCCAAGGAATTCATTGTGTATTCAGACAACCAAGCACTCAGTTTCCTGAATTCACAAGAGAAGTTGAGTCACAAAAACATGAAATGGGTGGAGTACTTGCAAGCATACACCTTCAATATCAAGCACAAGAAAGGAGCTCTCAACAAGGTGGCTGATGCTTTGAGCAGAAGAGTCCTCACCATTCAAGAAATTCAGTTGAAGAGCATGGGAATAGATCATTTCAAGGATCTATATGCAGATGATGAAGACTTTGCATATATTTATAAGGTATGTGTTGAATACAAGAATCATTTCCATAGCAAATACGCTGAATATACTTTGCAAAGTGAACTTTTGTTTAAAGGAAATCAGCTTTGTGTTCCTAGAGGTTCTATTAGGGAAAACTTGATACAAGAAAAGCATAATGGTGCATTGAGTGGTCATTTTGGGATCACCAAAACTCAGGAACTGGTTCAAAGGTTTTACTATTGGCCAAATATGAACCTAGATGTCAGGAGGTATGTGGAGAGTTGTGTGGTGTGTCAAAAGGCCAAGGGCACTTCTTCAAATGCAGGCCTATACCAGCCACTGCCTATCCCTACTAGGCCATGGGAATGCTTGAGTATGGACTTTATAGTTGGTTTACCCAAGACAAGGCAAGGTATGGACAGTGTTTATGTGGTTGTGGACAGATTCAACAAAATGTCTCACTTTGTGCCATGCAAAACAACCAATGATGGCTGTCAAATAGCCTCTCTTTTCTTCAAAGAGATAGTAAGGATTCATGGATTACCAATCAGCATTGTATCAAACAGAGATACTAAGTTTATGAGTCATTTTTGGAAGACTCTTTGGCAAAGAATGGGAAAAAATCTATCCTTTGGATCTGCATACCATCCCCAAACTGATGGTCAGACCGAAGTTGTGAATAAGACACTTGGAAACCTCTTAAGATGCTTGACCAAGGAGTATGGTCAACAATGGGATCAATTGATTGGGCAAGCTGGATATGCCTATAATGATACTATCAACAGATCAACAGGGAAGAGTCCCTTTAAAATTGTCTATGGATTACATCCTAGAGGTGTTTATGAGCTGAGAGAGTGAAGGATGGAGTGAAGGGAAGTGGATATGCTAATGACTTTTCCTATGCAATGTAGGAGATCCATGATACAGTCAAAAAAACATTGGCAGAAAATACCATGAAGCATAAGACTAAGGTGGATGAGCATAGGAAAGAAGTCCAATTCAATGTTGGAGACTTAGTAATGGTGCATTTGAACAAATCTAGACTGCAGAAAGGAGTTCCTCATAAGTTGCAAATGAAGAGGATAGGTCCTTGTCCTATCTTGGAGAAGTATGGAAACAATGCTTTCAAGGTGCAATTACCAGATGATAGTGGATTGTCCCCTGTTTTTAATGTTGCAGATATTGTACACTACAAAGGACCACCCCTAAACATGGATCAGACCATCCATGAAGTCATCCAAGATGTGGAAGAACTCAAACTGCCCTCCACTACAGTCAAGCAAGCTGACAAGATATTGGATACTAGGGTCTATAAGAGGACTAGGACCAAAGAATATAAAGAACATCTGATTAGGAGGCATGGACAACCTGATGCAGATGCAGTGTGGATCAAGGAGGCAGAGTTCAAGAAGTTGGGCATTGATCTCAACTTGTTCAATCCAAGGGTGGATTGAAATTTTTTGTTTTGGGGAGGATGGTGCAGGAGCACCTAGGCTGACCTCCATCTTGTTGTCTTCAATTTTTGGCTTGTACCTAATCTTAGCCAAATCAAGGTGTTAGTGAGTTTGATTTGGACCTTAGAAGGTCTTGTTTGTGTGTGGAATAAATGAATTAGTCACTAGGACTAAGATCATCATAGCTTAGGTTTCATTAAGCATCTTTTGCTTTACTTAGTTTAGTAGATTAATGTGAGTGTTGAGCCTTTAATGTGCTCTAAACACATGGTCATTGTTAGAAGATGCCAAGGGACAGTTAAGAGAGTTGTTGGCTCGAGATCAAGGAGATTGAGGTCCTAAAATGTAGGATGATGGCAGAGTTGCAAGAATGTTGCAAAATTGCATGACAACATTGTTAGGTTGCATGCAACTTTGTTGTTTTGGATTCCCTGAAATTTAGGAGCATGGGATCGATCAATATCCCTTGAAATGTGGTAAAGGCATCTATGTAAAAGGGAATGGCTCATAGAGAGCAGTTGGAGAGGTTGTGAACAAGTTTTGGCTTTGTGTGAATAAAGAAATTTTGTATTTTCCTATGTATACCCGTGCATCTTGAGAAATAGGGATATCAAAGGAGTTGTATATACTGAAACAGCATTGTATTTGTGTTTACAGAGTAGTTTTGAGTATCTTTCTTTGTATAAGTAATTTGCTTTGAGTAGTTTTAGTGCTTTTTATCCATAGATTAGAGTGTAAGGGTTTTTATTTCTGTTTTGTGTAGTCAAACTTAGAATGGCTCCCCCATAAACACTGACCACGGGATTTTCCTAAGATTGGTTGAATATGGGAGAGGAGGCAGTCTATTGTAAATATTTAGCAGTAGGGAGTGTAGGGAATGGAGCAAATGTTTTTAAACTCAAACCCTAGGCGAGCTAGGACTGCCCGATTAGGAGTTTGAGTGTGAAAATTGGAAGAACTTAGGTAGGGGAAGAGACCACTGTATATAATCCGTACGGTTTCAGGTAGGGTTAGATAAGGTTTGCACATGTCAAAGGGATTGAAACTTCAATCAATCCATTAGAAGTAGATCTAAAGAAGAAAGCAGTGAAACCCTAGAAATTAGGTCAATTAGCCCTACTTCTCCTTGATTGTAGGAACCTACTGTACGGTAGAGACAGAGGCCTGAAACCTAATGAAAGATTTAAAGCTCCAAAAAGGGTGTCTGAAAGTGACATTTGTTTGCTAGGTCATTTGGAAAGTTTGGGCAGGAAAAGCCAAAAAGGGACTGGTAAGGGCTACAAGGATTAGCCCTCTCCAAAGGCAAACTCTTGAGACCGGTAGGAGTGGAGATTGAAGAACCTCCAAGATGGCTTCAATTGGATGTGAAATACATGAAATCAGTGTTTCCAACTACCCTGCAAGCAGTTCAAGCTAGAAGATGAAATTGGCACTTAGATCCTTCTAGGTGTTGAGAGGAAATTTGCAAATTGAAATGGTGTTGGTCTTCCTAAGTTAAGCACAAGTGGAAAACTCTTTGAGAAGAGTTGAAGCAGGGCTTGGTTAATCGCCCAAGTTCAACAAGAACCCATTGGTAGTAGGTTGTAGGTAGGAGACAGTGAAAAGGTCTCTAAAAGATTGTGCAAGCAAGCTTTGGTTAACCATACACCAATTTACCTAGCCACTTTCCTTTCTAACCACAATTTGCTTTTGGCTTAAGACTATTATATATTGTGATATATTATGGAAATCTTGAGAGAACAAGAGCTCATCCTCAAAACTCTCATAGTCTAGAGAATTTGAATTCTTTGCTTCCTTCTCACTTTTGAGGAAATTCTCATAAGTAGAATTTAAATACTAAGAGGCCATTTTTGCACCAACCATAGTGTCAACCTTAAGAAAAAAAAATCCTGGCATTCATAGTTTAAATCATCATGAACTGGCCAGGAGAACTGAGCTTGGCTTTCTAATTTTAATCCCTTTATGAAGCTAAATAGTTGTAGGGGAGGAACCTTAGAGAAGCTATACAGATTTCTAAGACGTCTTTACTAATTGCAATGAAAATGATGATGTGACAACCCCAATAATTTATGAATTGAATCCAAGAGTTGTGTGTCGATCACATCCAAATGGAATGTGAAAGGGGCTTGAATAAGTCAATCATCACACACACACTCTCACAAAGTAATTCTACATACCTTATAAGATTGAATCAATTCTAATGAAATCTCCACCTTGTTCCACAAAAAAGCTTTAAGATAACAGCATTGCACAACACTGAAGGGAGATTATTAAGCCTGATCCACATGGTCCCACAGAGAAAAAACCATATCCTAGTCCAGGTTTAAAAGGGGGGCCTCGGATACAAGATGACACCTCTCTGAACCCGAAAAGCCAGGGGCCATTTGTCCATATAAACTCCCCATTTGCATGGGTTTGAAATTTCGCAAAGAATCCTCAGTAGAGTAAAGAGACTGACAGATCACAGATTGAGGCCAACGACTCCTCAATCCATTTGTAAATCTCTACCAAGGACAGTCTCTTGCCCATGATGCGGCAAATGATAGAGCAGCTTCTAAAATTTTCAACCACTGTCAATGTGAAAATCTGAAAGATAAGAGTTCTTGAGACGAATGGGCGAACGAAACAGGAGTATCTCCAAGGAGAAAAGACTTTACAGATTGTTTAGAACCTGTATCAAGAACGGAACCGAAACCTTGTTGGCTTCCTGAGAAGGGGGAACGGGTTCATTAGCCTGCCCTCGGATGAGGAAGATGCCTTATCAACAAGAATTCGAACTAAAGGAGGAACGAATTGGGCATCTACCTACAACATAATATATTACAAAAAACCCCGCATGTGTTAAATGGGTTGGCTATGTTTTCGCAGCCGGAAAATATGTTCCTAACAGCCGATTAGACCTCCTTCACTGTGGCAAGGACAGGAATCCTTTCTCGATTCTATTATTGTCCCAATCACACTCCTCATCGGCCGCCATGGCCCGCGGCGTACCAAGAACCAAAAATCCTTGACGGAATGCATGCTTTAACGATCATTCATGCGCTTTCGCCATTTTTTCATTTTAGAAATAATTATGGGGAGCCTATTAATTAACTTTGTAGTATTATTATAAAATATTTCTGTAGAGACTAAGTCGACTATTTGATTTCTTAATCATTTTTCTTCTCTCGGTACTGTATATAAAAGACTGGAGGAAACCGTCCCCCTATAAACTGCAGTTTTTCACATGACCAGTGGCTCTCCCACGACACACCCTCCGGTACCATGGGTTTGGGGGGAGACTAGACCTCATGACTTCTTACTTGCAAGAGGATGCTTTAGCCAATGAGGCCCTCCACCCACTATTTTTAATAATATATTATTTTAAATATTCTTCATAATTTTATTTATATCATTCATTTTACTTATTAGAATCATTAGAGATTCTATTTTAGAGATTATGACAAACTTTTTATTACAATTGATGATGATAGTTTTGTTTTAAATAATAACTAAAATAAATAATATAATAATAAATTTTCTTAAATACATACATACATCATACAAGGGATTATTTATCCATCTATAAACCATCTTATAATTCAGGAAATAACCTTCTAAATACATAACTATTTAACACTTTTGCATATAAATAAAGTGGTTGATAATAACCTCTCTTAAAAAGAGAAGTGGAAACATAGAACCATTTCAAGCAAAGCTCTAAAACTTATTAAGTTAGTTTCATTTACCATTACAAATAATTTATATCTATCTTGTTAAACTTGCATGCCATCATAATTTTAGTAAACTACAAAGTAAAATTTTTACTTTAAATATAGTTAAAAGTAAGATTTTTTTAATTAAAAAATATGAAAATAGAATAGCTAGTGAAACCTAATAATAAATAGTAGTAAGTGAGAAAAAAAACCTGATTAACATCAGTTCCTTCATCATAATAAAGTGCGGCCTCAATTACGTAAAGCATGGCACCAGCCATGGGAGGAATCAAGCTGGTATTAAATGTAGTGTTAGGCAAGAAAGGTATGGATGCCCACCCCTTTTTGTTGTTTGCTACAACAAACCCTTCAACATAATGAAAAGCTCCTCCTTTTGTGAAAGAAATGAGGAACTCCTCGTCATGCATAAAATCTGTGAAGTTCCAATAAACAAATCTCCATTGACTTGCCTACAACCAAAATAATTTAATTTTTATTAGATCATATAGAGCAAATCAAATATAGAAAATTAATAATTCTTTAATATAAGTTTTCCCTATCAAAAAGATAAATTTTAACAAATTTTTGACAAGATTTTTAGACATTCAACAATTAAAAATACTTTTAAAATGATTTATTTATAGAAAGTAGAATTCTCAAAATATAGTTAACTTGATTTTTCCTTAAATTTAAATTCATCATTAGTCATCAAATTTATTCCATACATGCTAAAATTTTAAATCTTCAAAATCAAAATATTGTAAATTAATTTATATATATTTACAAATTACATCAATCCATTCTTTTTTAGTTAGAATTTTTAGATGGATATATATGAATAATAAAAAGTGGATTATTAGATTTTATGAAAAACCTATATTTAGTTTATTAAAAGAAATAGATTATTAGAGTTTATGTATAAATTATATTTAATTGAAAAATGTTAATAATTTTTAAGGGAAGATGGAATTTTCAATGGTTAAAATTTGGTTGTCATATAATTTTTTATAATCATTTTTATTGTAAAATATAATTAAATCTCTCTAAGAAAATGTTCCGATGGAAAAAATTCTACATATAATAGATTTTTTTTCAACTTAGGTCACAGATTTAGTTGGAACAAAATAACTTTGAGACTAGCAAGATAGTAAAATAAGTTTAGAAAATTCTTAAAGCTTCATACCCTCTCAAATGTCTTTTGAAGGATGATTTCTGCCCTAGTGATGATTCCGAATTGCCCTAATCCGCCAAGGGTACCAAAAAATAGATCAGGCTGAATCTCCGAACTGCAATTAATGACATCTCCATTGCCTGCAATATCAGTATGAACCCGTCAACATAATTCAAAATTATGGACCAGAAAAAGGAAAGGCAAGATACTTCTATATGTCTTACACAAACCACATGCAATACTAATTATATGGTATCTTCCAAGGAATTTATAAAGCGATCGACCTTTTACAAACATTATTGATGTAAAGAGATTATTTTTTGGTTAGACTCTTATCTTAATGACGCATAAGTTATAATAATCATAAGTCTTATAGAAGATAAACAGATATTAAATTGCAGAGGATAAGCGTAGCATTAAATAGTGACCTGTAACAACTTCTAACTGTAATACATTGCTAATTTGAGGTCCATAACGATATGTCTGACCACTTATTCCGGCATTAGAGAGCGTCCCACCAATGGAAAGATCAATATAATCGGTCCATGATCTTGGAGAAAGTCCTGAAGCCTGTGCAGCTCTCAGAACATTTACCCAAAGTTCACCCCCCTTAACATCTGCATAAGACTGACCGCCACCTTTCTGGACAATTTGAATTCCTCTTAGGGAAGTCATATTCAACACAATTCCATTCAAAGCCTGAGATTGGCCAGCCAAAGAATGGCCATTCCCTCTAGCAGCTATAGTTAGATTTGGAGATGCATTTGCTATTTTAATCAACTTACTGATGTCTTCCACAGAGGCAGGTGAGAGGACACCAGCAGGTTTATTCTTCACTATGCCTCCAAAATCAGTAGATGCTTCTGTTATAGCAGGCCCAGATGTAAACACTATTGAGCCCTCCAACTTGGCATCTGCAATCATTTTGCAGGCATTCTTATCAACTATAGGAGAGGACATGCAATCTCCATATGTGTCTCCTTTCGTCCTCACAATAAAGACAATCAGAATAAGCCACCACAAGGCCATTGCATCATTAACACACCCCATTTCAGTCTCAAAGAAACTTGAACACTATAATTTCAGAATGATTCCCTTAAATGGTATTTATGGTGAAGATCATCATTGTCCCACAAAATCCTTGACCCTAGTTAGCCCTCGGAGCAGACGATGATTTTTCCTTACCAATAAATCATTATTTTAGTTTACTGCTAAATATATCGCGTGGGTAATGCACCAACCCTAAATATTAAACATTCGGATTCCTTGATTAACTCAAGCAGCTCATGTTTGAAATAGAAAGTTGGTAGAAATCAGCTGTTACCGCTAAAATTTGCTCAACGACCTGAGTTATATTAGAGAAGTTTTGATCCTTTCCAAGTCAATACTGGATTCGCATCTTGGTCATCCTGCATGTACAGTTGATTTTTAAATAGAAGTAATATTTAAGAGTTCACATTTGGAATTAAAATAAAATAAATAAATAAATATTCTTTTATAGTCCACGAATACCGGGCGATCTGTTTTTGGGTCTACAAACAGCTTATAGTATATATGGGACTCCTCATACTCCCAATTTGAAAGTACTTATTAACTAGCATAAATACGTTGAGGTGGAGGTGCTTATTTTCTTCATTTTTTCTCTTATCAAAATTCTTATTCTAACCCTAATTGAATGTTATTTTAAATTGTAACCATTTTTACAGCTTTCATAAAAATAAAACTGATTTTTTAAATTCATTTTAGGAAGTTAACAATAATAACTGCGTTTCTTTTTATAAATATTTTATAAATAATTATGTTAATAATAATTGGATTTTTTTAAAAACTTTTAATTATGTCAATAATTCTTAAATATTAGATAAAATAAACAATTTTAAATTTAGTTTTAATAGTTACATTCTTTTTAATTTTTTCCACAATTTATTTATTTTAAAAATTGATGAGATTAAATTAAAAAGAAAAGCACACAATAATTGTTTTAATATACATATATTTAATTTTTATGAAAGATTTTATCTCTTTAATATATATGAATGAGATGTAACTAAATTATTTATAGAATTTTTTTTTTTTTAAATATTACATGTAAAACTATTTCATTTATAAATTAAAAATATAATTAATAAATAACTATCACTATATTGATCTTAAAAGTAATTAAACTTTGATAATGAAATACTATTTAACTTTAATGAAGATGACATTTTTAAAGATATAATAATAATTTAAAACAATTATATTTAAATGAAAAGTTGAAAAAAAAATTGTTCTCCAAAATAAATTTTAGTGTAAAATATTTAATATTTTTCTTTACAAAACCTCATTAAAATTTATAATTTTATTAATGAAAATGATCTCATAGTATAATATTAACATAATAATAATTTAAAAAATATTATAATATTATTTTAAAATAATTTTTTAATATATAAAATAAATTAAGTTAAATTTTATTTTTTAGCTAAAAATTTAAATGAGTTTTAAACTAGCATTTCTCCAGGCATCTATTTTGAATATTTTTGTATGTGTAATAGTAAATTTAGGATATTTTATATATATATTACTAAAATAATATATATGCTAGTATATTAAATAGTCATACCTAAGGTGTCAATTCTATTGCAATGGTCGGAGTTAAAGTTTCCAGATTAATCTCGAAAAGTCTACATAGAGAATCTTCCTAAATCAGATGAGTTGTTAAAAAAGGTTGTGGATATTCATTCAATGGTGGCTCGTAAACTACTAAAAAAAACTATGATTAGACCGTTTTTCATGCCATGAAGTTTTATCTAACCTGGGAAGACATAAGGTTAGATGCGAAATTTTCTACACAAATTTATAACAAGGAAACATTTTTTAAGTTAAATTTGAACAAGTTAAGCGTTGACTGGACTAATTAGATAAGCTTGGAGAAGTTGATATTGCCACGTTCATTTTTGTGAGCCAATAGCGATGTAAGCAGGAAAAAGACAAAAGAATAGCTTTTATCCGAGATCTTCGCGATATCTGCGGAGAATATCGAGGGATTTTAAATGAACGTAAGTCGGGAAACAAAAAATCTAAAAAATCTAGAGAAAGCAACAAGTCTTTAGTCCTATTTAATGTGTGTAAGAAACCTATGCTTGAATACGTGTACAAATGCAACAAATCAATACATTTTCAAATAACAAATCAGTAAAGATTTTGATTTTCTTGATGTACTTGGAAAAACAAAGATTGTGTTTTGCCCAAAGATTTTATTTGTTTGAATGAAATAGAGTTAGATCTTGTGACGCAAGTTGGAGAAGCAGAAGGATTTGATCCAGTGACCGCACACTCATTCATCTTATGTTTTTCTTGACTGGGAAACAAATCAGACTAGATTTGACTTGCTATATTTTTATTAAACCGTAAAAAATTATTATAAGCAAAATATAATATAGTATTTTAATTTATAATATATATCATTTTATAATTTTTATTATAAAATGATAAATTAGTTTAGAATAGAATATAACTTTTTTGAATACTTTCTAATATGAATTTAGAAACTTTGACATTTTTATAATGATTATCATTTTTTTATATTAATATATGCGATTTATAATATTATTATAAAAGTATATATTAATTTAGAATCTTTTCAAAATAGAATATAATTATTTTAAACTTTTAATATATTTAACAAGATTTGTTTTTAATATAAACTTAGAAACTTTTGTTAATTGTTAATTATAACAACAAATTTTTATATTTATTACTAATAATTATCATTGTTTTCTGATTTTTCAAGATATTGCATTTATAAAAGATTTTATATAAAAAAATTATAAATTAAACAATTTTTTACAGGCATTTAAATGACCAAACGGTCATAAAATTTTCATATGACAGGTAGGGGTGACCGTCAAATTCCAGGCCTGCTTAAAACACTTAAATTTCATTAACTGTTTTGTACGGGATGCATGGATTCGCTGTACGCACCTACCTATACTTAGTGAATGCCGAGTCGCCGACCACTTAAAAACTTTAGTTCCATTTCACTCTTGTCATCTCATTTTTCAGTAAGTTCACTTTCTATCTCCTCCTACACCTAAATAGGTATAAATGGGATATTAATTTATCTACGTAAATTTATTATATATATAATATAGGGTTGAGGGTCTATTTCGAGGAAAAAGCTAACTCCTAGACAAAAAGAACCTATGTATATAACATATATTAATATGTTGATATGGTACCCCCATACCCCATGCCATGCGATGGACAAAAAACACCAAGGAAAAGTCTTGACTAGCCGTGCATTGTTAGGTTGCGTTGCCGGAAAAGCATGCCTAGGTGGGTGGGAAATTCAAAAGGGTAGACAAAAATGCACCTAACATCGTCATTTTCCACATTTTCATTTTCCACCATGTAGCATGGGGTATGGGGGGTATGATATCATGTTACATACATAGGCGCTTTTGTCCAGGAGTTAGCTTTTTCCAACTCCTAGACAAAAAGCACCTATGTACACACAAAAAAAGAATGTAAACATACATAACGACATACATGGTAACATACATAACATGAAGAGATGGCATAGTGCGGGCCCCGCTAGGCGGATGATAGAAGCGATAGAACCAACAATGGAAGGAAACGTCACGGTTAATATGTAAGAAGTACTATTATTGGAAAACACTCTATCTTGTGGGTTTTCTCATTTTGCAGTTTGAAAGTGAAAGGTTGGAGAGTAGGTGGGGGAGATGAAAAACCAATGGAATTGAGGTGAGTGGTTTCTAACTAATTGGGTTGTCACTTGTAAAGGGTTTTAAAACATTGTGTGGGTTGCAGAAATAAAAAAACCAGTGTTTTGCAACCTGGAATTTTATGTGCAACAGTATGAATATTCGTCTCAAAAATATTTTGTTATTTAAACCATAGGAATGCAATGAAAGGCACCATTTTTAAACACCCAGTGTTTTCCAACAACGATTAAAACTCTGTATGATTGTAGGTTGGAAAACACAGTGGGATGTGAGTGCATGATTTATGAAACCTTCAACCCACACAATATTGTAAAACCCTGTATGGACACAACTAATCTCCTGACAAGACACACCTATGTACATACAAAAATGCATAAAAACATACATAACATGAGGATATGGCATAGTACAGGGCCTGCCAAGATAGATGATAAAAGTGATGAAATCGGTAGACAGGAGGAAACGTCATGGCAAGGAAAGTGAGGAGGTGTCCTCACATCAAATTATGCCAACATATTTTTTCCTTGTGTGAGAAGCTATCTGTTCACTACGAGAGGGAGGGGCATTGATGTGATTAAGACATGCATTTTAGATTGTAACGAGTACTGTTCTTGGAAAACGTGCTCTATATTCTAGGTTTTCTCATTCTACAGGGAGTTGCAGGTCGAGGATATATAAGACTATCCAAATTCACCTGAGGGGTGAGTAACCAATTGGGTTGTTACATGTAAAGGGTTCAAAAATAGTTATTGGGTTACAGGGTTTATAACACCCAATATTTTTTAACGTGCAATTACACATAGATAGTATGAATGTAAAGAAAATGTTTTGGTTACTTACAGTGTGAGAACCCAATTGGTTAGTGACACCTCAGTTGATTTTGGATACTTTTATGTATCCGCCATTGGCAATTATATTAACAGTATGAATATATTCAACAACCCTTACTTTCAACAAACATTCCATTTCAATATTGTCATATGTTTGGAACAAAAAATGCACATAATAGTTGGGTCTGTGAAGGATCAAGATGGGCCAAAAAGTAGTGATATGATGGGTATGTGTAAGGTATGTGGTTGATGAATTTTTTTTACCCAAAATTGATGAAACAAAAAGAGTTTTTAAAGGAGATTCTTAGCTTTACACCAATATAAATTATGCTTTACTTTGAATTTAATAAATTATTATTATTCATTTTCTATTTAAATTATGACTAAAGTCCTGATTGATAGGCTGATTAAAAAATATCTATAGCTTTCAAATGGTATCACATTTTTCAAATCCAAAACATGTGTCACATTCTATGCTTCACATACTATAGGATTAAAAAAAATAATGAATTTCATGAATTTTTGACCAAGTTAAGGTGGTCAGACATACAAGTTTTATATTTTTTTAAAGTTGTAACAACAAATCCATAGTTAATTATTTAAGGAAAAAAATTACAAAAAATATGCATCACATTGGGACATGAGTCCTCTACCTATATCTAAAATCTTATAAAAAAATATTATCATTTTATTGTAGTTAGGGTGATCAGATAGACACCTACTACTGCATTGAAATTTCAAATTTTCACCAAATAGATTTAAAAACCTAGTAGTTTAGAAACTACATTCAATTTGCTATAGATTCTATTCTTACATATTTTTGAAATAATATAGATAACTTATTGAAATTTTTACGTCAAGTTGCCTTTGATTTTTCTGAATTTTTTGCCACTTAAGGGCCTATTTTTTCCATGATGATCCTACACATACCCAGTTGCACGATGGAAAACACATAGGGTTTGACTCACTTCTGAATTCTTGTTCATTGAGCACTTTCTGTTATGCAAACTATAACAAAACAATGTTTTGAAGTTCACCTTCATATTTTATGACAACCCTTATTTTGAGCAAACATTCCATTTCAATATATGTTCATATGTTTGGAACACAAAATGCACATAATAGTTGCAGGATGGAAAACACATAGGGTTGTGACTCACTTCTAAATTTGTGTTCAATCATCACTTTCTATTATGCAGACTATGCCAATAATCATTTGACTGTGTGTTTATAATGTGCATTCTATTTATGTTAATATGAAATATACCAGTTTGAAATGTTGCCTAAAACTTATTGTTTACGATAGCTTGCTTATAAATGAAAGAAAAAGGTTGACATTTAAATTGTTTGAGGTCAACTATTTTTCTCATCATGGATACTTTCAAATGAATAGTCATATTAAATGGTATTTGTAACAATAAAAATGGCATTTCTCTATCTTCATCTGATTGCAAGAAAAAAAAATGCTCACATTATTTGCTATGTTGGAAAACACACTATCCCCTGTTAGTTATTTGCTTGTCAAAAGTTTTTGTTTCCTATGCACCAAGAATGTAAGGAAGTCCACCTTAAATTTTTGATTCTTATGATTGAAAAACTATATGCTTGCTTACAATAGATGGTGCAATAAATTTTTGAACTTTAACTTTCTCATAACACTTGCAACTTTTTTACATATTATAGGAAACCACATATGTGTACTTGGAAGGGGAAAGTGGAAGAAAGTGGGAGAAAGGGTAATATTGAAATATGCTTTTTAATGTGTATTTTGATATTTTGAATGAATTGGTTGCATGTATTTGAATTTGATGTGATGTTTACATTCCTAGCATTAGAGGGCAAGGATGGACAAGGAAGTGGTGGGTGCGAGCAAGTTAGTGTCAATTTGGGATAGGAAAATGTGCCTCAATAGGGCAACAAGAAGAAAGGGTGTCTAGGGAGGAGATTGTGCACTTTCCCTTTTAAAGTACACATTCATGGTTGGTTGTAATATGTGTCGTTGTAGTCACTTTTTGCTCTGATTTTAGAGTTTCTTTGTGATTTCATTTAGAAAATTTCATTTCTATTACGAATGTATTGATTTTGACAGTATATTGGAAAACACACTGTCCCTAGTTCTTTCAGTGGAATAAAGTGGAAGAAAGGGTAATTTTGAAATCTGCTTTTGAATGTGTATTTTCATATTTTGAATGAATTCATTGCATGCATTTGAATTTGATGTGACATTAACATTCTTCACATTGCAGGGAAAGGATGAACAAGGAAGTGGAAGGTGTGAAGAAATGTTGCTAATAAGATCAAGGCTTTATTTTATTGATTCTTGACACTAGCCTACTCATTTTCTCAATTTCCTTCAACTTTTATGAAAGAAGCAAAATAATCAGGCCTCGATTTTTAGCGACATTTTTGGGTCTATCTTATTTTGAATTGTATTTCTCATCCACATGCTCATATAAATGTGTTACAAAAGTTGTCTATATTTTCAAATAAGAATTTCATCTTTCCCCCTACTAATTCTCTTTCTCTATACTTAGATCTGATGTTGCCTTTTCCTTATATCCATATGTTAATTTTTGAACGTAATCATTTGTATTCATGAGTTTCTTATAGGCTGAAGGTGTTGAAAGTGCAATGGTCAAAGTAGAGGCTTCCCCAAACCCTCATGCAAGTGGAATCACCCCACCATCAATACCAAGGACTTAAAGAAGCCTATAAGATCTTATCTGATTGTCTCCTCAATTGCACATAAAAAGCACTGTAGGAGAGGATGAGAGAGGATGAAAATATTCATTTTCCATTTGGTCTTTGACCATTTAATTATTGAAAAAATATGGTGTGGAATTACATTATCTTTGATCATGTAATTATTGAACAATTATGGTGTGGAATTTCGTTATCTTTGATCATGCAATTATTGATCAATTATCGTGTGGAATTACAGTACTTTGATATGTTTGAAGACTACGGTCTTATGCCAATAGTGGAATTGTGCAATTGTTAAGTTGTATTGTTAATCTTGTCATCAAGACTCTAATCCCTTTTGGGTTTAGTTTTTGACAATTTATATTGGGGATGAGGTCCCCCATTTGTGACCTCATTGGTTCATAGCTCCAGGTCAAAAGAGTTTACTCCTAATTAAAAAAAATATAAGACTATGTTCTTGCATATTTCCTGACACTTTTTGTTGCCATGTAAAATTTCATTATAAACAATGTCAAATGCCATCAAATAAATGTAGGAAATGCCACCTCAAGTCTTATTATTTATGTCAAATTTACTTAGAAATGTAAGCACAACAACTAACACTTTTTGTTATGCAGACTATAACAAAACAATGTATTGAAGTTGAGATTCATATTTTTTAGCAACCCTTACTTTCAACAAACATTCCATTTCAATATCTATTCATATGCTTTGAACATAAAATGCACATAATAGTTGCATGAAGGAAAACAAACTGGGTTGTGACTCACTTCTCAAGTCTTGTTCAATGAATGCTTTCTTTTATGAACACTGTAAGAAAACAATGTTTTGAAGTTCACCTTCATATTTTATGACAACCCTTACTTTTAGCAAACATTCCATTTCAATATTTTCTCATATGTTTGGAACACAAAATGCACATAATAGTTGCATGATGGAAAACACTCTGGGTTGTGACTCACTTCTCAATTCTTGTCCAATCACCACTTTCTATTATGCACACAGTAACAAAACAATGTTTTGAAGTTAACCTTCATATTTTATAACAACCCTTACTTTCAACGAACATTCCATTTCAATATCGTCATACATTTTGTGAATAGAAAATGTAGAAAAAAGTTGGAGGAAATGGAAAACACACTGGGTTGTGACTCATTTCTCAATTCGTGTTAAACAATTTATTGAAGTTCATAACAACCCTTACTTTCAGCAAATATTCCATTTCAATCTATTCATACATTTCAAACAAAAAATGCACATAATAGTTGCATGATGGAAAACACAGTGGGTTGTGACTCACTTCTCAATTCTTGTTGAATGACTGCTTTCTTTTATGTAGACTGTAAGAAAACAATTTTTTGAAGTTCACCTTCTTATTTTATGTCAACCCTTACTTTCAACAAACATTCCATTTCAATATCTGTTCATATGTTTGGAAGACAAAATGGACATAATAGTTGCATGATGGAAAACACACTAGGTTGTGACTCAATTCTCAATTGTTGCTCAATGAGCAGTTTATTTTATGTAGACTATAAGAAACACAGCGTTTTGAAGTTCACCTTCATATTTGATGACAACCCTTACTTTCAACAAACATTCCATTTCAATATTGTCGTACATTTTGTGAATAGAAATTGCAAAAAAAAGTTGCAGGAAATGGAGAACACACTTGGTTATGACTCACTTCTCAATTCTTGTTAAACAATGTATTTAAGTTCATAACAACCCTTACTTTCAATAAATATTCCATTTCAATATATGTTCATAGGTTTTGAACACAAAATGCACATAATAGTTGCAGGAGGGAAAACACACTGGGTTGTGACTCACTTCTCAATTCTTGTTGAATGATCACTTTATTTTATGCAAACTGTAACAAAACAATTTCTTGAAGTTCACCTTCTTGTTTTATGACAACCCTTACTTTTAGCAAACTTTCTATTTCAATATCTATTTATATGTTTGGAACACAAAATGCACATAATAGTTGCATGATGGAAAACACATTGGGTTGTGACTCACTTTTCAATTGTTGTTCAATGAGTAGTTTCTTTTATGCATACTGTAAGAAAATAATTTTTTGAACTTCACCTTCATATTTTATAACAACCCTTACATTCAGCGAACATTCCATTTCAATATTGTCATACAATTTTTTAATAGAAAATGTAGGAAAAAGTTGGAGGAAATGGAAAACACACTGGGTTGTGAGTCACTTCTCAATTCTTGTTAAACAATGTATTGAAGTTCATTACAACCCTTACTTTCAACAAATCAATATCTGTTCATACGTTTTGAACACAAAATGCACATAATAGTTGCAGGATAGAAAACACACTGGGTTGTGACTCACTTCTCAATTCTTATTGAATGGCCGCTTTTTTTTTATGTAGACTACAAAAAAATAATGTTTTGAAGTTCACCTTCTTATTTTATGACAACCCTTACTTTTAACAAACATTCCATTTCAATATTTGTTCATATGTTTCAAACACAAAATGCATATAATAGTTGCATGATGGAAAACACACTAGGTTGTGGCTCACTTCTCAGTTATTGTTCAATCACCACTTTTTGTTATGCACACTATAACAATTTTTTTTTTCATATTCACCTTCATATTTTATAACAACCCTTACTTTCAGCAAAATACTCCATTTCAATATCTATTCATTTGTTTCAAACACAAAAATGCACATAATAGTTGCATGATGGAAAACCAACTGGGTTGTGACTCACTTCTCAATTCTTGTTCACTGACCACTTATTGTTATGCACATTATAACAAAACAATGTTTTCAACTTCACCTTCATATTTTTAACAACCCTTACTTTCAACAAAACACTCCATTTCAATATTTGTTCATATGTTTTGAACACATAATGCACATAATAGTTGCATGATGGAAAACACATTGGGTTGTGACTCACTTGTCAATTCTTGTTGAGTGACCGCTTTCTTTTATGTAGACTATAACAAAACATTTTTTTGAAGTACACCTTCATATTTTATGACAACCCTTACTTTTAGCAAACATTCCATTTCAATTTCATCATACATTTCTAACAAAAGATGTACATAATAGTTGCATGATGGAAAACACATAGGTTTTCCACTCACTTCTAAATTCTTGTTCAATGACCACTTTATGTTATGCACACTGTAACAAAAAAAGTATTGAAGTTCAATATATTTCAACTTAAACCTATAATGGTCCTACAAATGTAGATAATAGTTGTAGGAATGTTGACCTTACCTATAATGGTCTTGCAAAGCATTTTGATAGGTCAAAAAGTTAGAGGTGTTGTTGCACAACTTATAAAAGTATGAGATGCCACATCAATAACTGCATTGAAGGTTGGAGGGAATTTATGTAATGAGGTAGTGGATATAGAACAGGCAAGAAAGCTCCCACTTCAAATAAGACATCTACATATAGGAGTAATGATTATCCCTTTAAACAAAATCCAAGCCCATACAATTCACCTCCTCACCATTCACTTCAGCCAATAGGAAGACCACTTGGCTGAAAAATGTCCCCTTTGCAGCATCTAAATTGTTGCAAACTCATGCACTAGGAAATACAAATTGTATAGTTGGTTCAATTTCATCTTCATATTCAACAAGAGATAGTGGAAACCTTGTGTTTCCATTTCTCAACAATTTGGCTAGTGATTATTGAGTTGTGGAGGAAATGGTATGGCCTTAGATTTTGTTTAAAGGGATAATCATTACTCTTGTATGTAGATGTCCTATTTCAAGTAGGAGCTTTCCTGTCTGTTCTATATCCACTATTGTATTACACAAATTCTCTCCTCCACTAACCTCCAATGTAGCTATTGTTATGGCATCTTAAACTTTTATTAGTTGTGCAACAACACCTTTGACATTTGAAATTTATTAGTTGTGCAACAAGACCTTTCACTTTTGACCTATTAGTTGTGCAACAACACCTTCCATTGCTATCTTTGTTTTATCAAATTCCTATCTTTTAAATTGCAGCTCTCTTCAAACAACATTAAGTTCCTCTTCTTTTCACCGTGATAACTTCTTCTTTTGTTTTAATTCCTTTTCTAAGTGGTTAATTATAGTGTTTTGTTGTTTTGCTCCGCTTTGAGTATTTCCAACTATTGTTTTTGCAGTGTGTTTACGATTAGAGTATACATATGCTCCTTTTTGCAAGCTCATTAGGGAACTTCTCTAGCTTTTTGGATAAGACTTTCATGCCTCCACCCAACTGATTCTCTTTTTAGGCACTTAGATTTGGTATTTCCTTTTCCTTATCATCCATCTCCAATTGTATTTGTTCCATGGAATTTCTAACTTCAAGAATGCTTGCCTTCATTTGTTCAACTCCACTTATAACATCATCTCTCTCTTTCTTTTCTTGCACAAATTCATATGCAATAGAAAACCTTTCAAGTTAGTCCCCTTCTGCATTGCCATTTTCCCCTTGCACATACTACACATGCTCCTTCCTCAACTTCTCATGAGTAGGAACAACCTCTTCATTCAATACATTAGCTATCTCATTCAATTTGGTCTACTTCTTTCCAAGTTTTTTTAGAGTATATTCCTTTTTTCATTACACACTTTCCAATACTCCCTCATATTTTTATTATTACTACCATGCCATACAATTCTCATAACAAATATTTTTTGGATTCTGTCTAATTTCTTGAATGCTAAGTGATAGAGTTTTGAATGTATTGAATACTTTCAAATGATAAAGGGACAAACATGTGGTAATAAAGTTTTCATTTTTATGGATATTTCAATATGAAGAACATTAGACATATGCAATACAAAATATATTTCATTCAATAGTAGTGTTTCAAAACAATAGATCTGGTTATACAACTATGAGTGGGTTGTTGTTTTTACAACACCCTGTGTTTTACAATCTATAGTATTGCAAAGAAGTATTCATGCATTAAACATTAATATATAGAAATAAAGAGTGATAAAAAATAT
Organism: Sequoia sempervirens; assembly: GCA_007258455.2. Taxonomy (NCBI): domain Eukaryota; kingdom Viridiplantae; phylum Streptophyta; class Pinopsida; order Cupressales; family Cupressaceae; genus Sequoia; species Sequoia sempervirens. The sequence goes on along the minus strand of VDFB02000007.1, from coordinate 164,454,904 downwards.
AGTAATACACACTAATAAACAACAATACAAAATATCATTCATTCAACTTTACTGTTTCAAAAGAGTAATACATAATAAAAGTCAAAGTTTAAGTTTCCATTTTCCATTTAACAAGACTTTCCACATCCTAATCAGATTCACTCTTTACATTTTCTATCTTTACATTTGTGCCCTCATTGGAATAGTAGGGGCATCCTATGCCAAGCCATCGAATAACCATTTCATCATTTGTTGGAACTGGTGTGGGGTGGTCAAGCAATGTGCAGAGGGAAAGATACATCTCCTGTATGTCCTTTCAATGTGTGGCTCAACAACATGACCATGCAATTGCATTGCTTGGTCAAAAATATGATCACCTTGATGTTGTAGGCTACTGCTAAATGTTTCTTGAACACACCTCATATCCGAGGATGATTGAAGCAACAAACATGGGAAGATGCCACCAATGAGATACAAAGACCTTGATCAACATCATATCTTTTCAATGCTTCATCAAGCTATTTGTGATTGATCACATGTCTCCAAACATAATTTGCACAGAGAATTTTAACTAGAATATGGTTTCTCAATAGGTCCATGGAGTTTGACAGGAACTCACAAGCTACATCGACCTCAGAATAGGGGAGTACAAGTTCAATGGGCTCCAAAAATCTACCGACGTTATGAATCGTATCCTTCACCATCTTGCAATTGAATTTGAAAGCATAATGCAACCTCTTTGTACTTAACATGCTACCATTGTCTTCCTGATTGTCATGAGGAACTTGCCCGATGTGAATTCTTGAGTTCAAAATTTTTAGTTGTACTATCAAAAATAAAGGGAAAAAAGTTAGTAACAAATTTTCCTATAGGCATCTAGAATTTTTTTTTATTTACTTCCAACTATTGATTCAGCCACTTGTTGACACAATAAGTAAATATCATAATACATTTATGAAAACAAAAGCTTTAGTTACATGAATCCTGTTTTGTAAAACTATAGATTGGAAAACACAGGGTGTTATGAAAACTGCAACCCACTCATAGTTGTAAAACTAGATGCAAGTGTAGAAAGAGAGAATCAGTTGAGTCAAGACATGAAAGTCTTATCTGAAACATATCAATTATGTAAACACAAATACACTTCTTTCAAATAACTTTTTAAGAGAAACATATGCATTATTTAATCATAAAAACACTTGTTACAAATAAATTGTTAAAAGAAACAAATGGATTATGCAATCATGAATACATTCTCAAAGTTGGGAAAAAAAAACTACAAAGGTAGATGAAAACTTATTCAATACATTCAAAACTCTATCCCTTTGCCTGAAAGAAATCTGACATTATAATCCAAAAAATATTTGTTATAAGAATTGTATGACATGGTAGTAATTAGAAAAATGCGAGGACATATTGGAAAGTGTGTAATGAAAAAAAGGAATCTACTCTAAAAAAACTTGGAAAAAAGTACACCAAAGTAAATGAGATAGATAATGTATTGAGTGAAGAGGTTATTCCTGCTCATGACAAGTGGAGGAAGGAGCATGTGTAGTATGTGCAAGGGGAAAATGGCAATGCAGAAGTGGATTAACTCGAAAGGTTTTCTAATGCATATGAATTTGTACAATCAAACAAAGAGAGACATGATGTTCTAAGTGGAGTTGAACAAATGAATGCAAGCATTCTTGAAGTTAGCAATTCCATGGAACAAATACAATTGGAAATGGATTATAAGGAAAAGGAAATACCAGATCTAATGCAAAAAAAGAGAATCAGTTGGGTGGAGGCATGAAAGTCTTATTGGAAAAGGCAGAGAAGTTCCCTAACGAGCTTGCAAAAAGAAACATTTGCATACTCTAATCATAAACACACTGCAAAAAAAAATAGTTGTAAATACTCAAAGTGGAGCAGAACAACCAAACACTATAATTAACCACTTAGAAAAGGAATTAAAACACAAGAAGTTGTCATGATGAAAAGAAGAGGAGCTTAATGTTGTTTAGAGAGAGCTGCAATCCAAAAGACATGAATTTGATAAAACAAAGAAGACAATGGAAGGTGTTATTGCACAACTGATAGGTCAAAAGTGAAAGGTCTTGTTACACAACTGATAAATGTCAAATGTCAAAGGTATTTTTGCACAATTGATAGGTCAAAAGTCAAAGGTGTTGTTGCACAAATGATAAAATTTTAAGATGCCACAACAATAGTTCCATAAGAGGTTGGTGGAGGAAGGAATTTGTGTATTGTGGTAGTGGATACAAAATAGAAAGGAGAGCTCCCACTTGAAATAAACATCTACATACAGGAGTAACGATTATCCCTTAAAACAAAATCCAAGCCCATACCATTTCCTCCATAACACAAAAATCACTAGCCAAATTGCTAATCAATAGAAACACAAGGTTGCCACTATCTCTTGTTGTATATGAAGATGAAATTGAACCATCTATGCAATTTGTATTTCATAGTGCATGAGTTTGCAACAATTTAGATGCTGCAAAGGGGATGTTTTTAAGCCAAGTGGTCTTCCTATTTGTTGAAGTGAATGGCAAGGAGGTGAATTGTATGGGATTGGATTTTGTTTAAAGGGATAATCAACTTGCTTCCCATCAAAATGCAATGCAAGATTCTTAGAAGCATCTATTGACATACCCCACTATGTTTTCCAACCTGCAATTATTCAATGCATTTTGATTTACCATCATATCACGATTTTGAAACCCAAATTTTGGTCCACCAAAGAGTTGTAATAAAATCAAGAATTATCATTTGGAAAGCTAGGTGGCTATCACTAGCAGGCATAATCCTTCTAATAAAATCAGTTTTATCATCAATCCCCAATTACTTTTTATCATTACTTAAAGCACCTACCTTTGTTATTCTTGAAATTGAAAAGATAATAAGATCATTTCTATGGAAAGGAAATATTGATGAAAAAAAATTCCTTAAATCTCCTTGGAAGGGCTGGCAAAAAGGAAAAAATAGGATGGGGTAGATATTCAAAATCTCACATGGAGAAACAAAGGGTTTGTAGCTAAGCTTGCATGGAAAATGTATGATAATCCAGATGCCAAATGGGAAAAAATATTGCAATCCAAATACCTAGATAATGAAAACCCAGCCAGAATATTTATAGTGGAAGACCCCCCAAAAGGGTCTGCAATTTGGAATTTATCATAAATAGTAGAAATCTCATTACAAAATATTCCTCCTGGGAAATAAATGATAGCAAAAGTGTCAAATTTTGGGCAAATTCATGGATTGGGAAACCTCGTTTAGTAGTTAATTAGGAGCTTCAAGAAATAAAAATGATTATATGTCAAGCTTGGGGTGAAATTTTTTAGACCATGTTCACTCTTCAAATCCATTAATAAGCAAAGTAACTTGGAAAACACCCCCATCCACATTATTGACTAATCAACAATCTGAACTTTTTAGCAAATGTTTGAATGAAAGAATAGTTTATTTTTCATCAAAGTCAGAAAGAATAATATGGTTAGCTTCAAAAGTAGGATCATATTAGATTAAGGAAGGATATGCAGTTTTAGCACAAACCAAATATTCTTTTGAACCTTAATGTGCATTTTCCTTCTATTGGAACAATAAAGTTCTCCTAAAAGCAAGGACTTTTGCATGGCTGGCCTTGTAGAAAAGGATTCTAACTAGTGATTGTCTAGTTAAATTGAAGATTGTTGATCCTTTCAAGTGCCCATTATGTGAAATGGAATTTGAAATAGTGGATCATTTATTTGTGCAATGCATTATAGCCATTCAATTTTGGGACTTTATTAAAAACAAACTTCACCTGTCCATCCCATTGCCTAATTCTATCTGGGATCTTTTCCAAGCTTGGCCTCTTTTATATTAGACATCTTTTTTTGCATGCATTTGGTTCATTACTTTGGCTCTAGTAATTTGGAATATTTGGTGGGAACGAAACTTTAGAATTTTTAAGAAAACTAAATCCCCAGTGGATCTGGTTCTCTTGAAAATAGAAAAGGAAATTTCAGAGGGGGTCAACTCATGTGTACAAAGAGAGAAATTTATCAATTCATCCTTCATGAGTTGGGATAGTTCTATTATGAAATAATGGAATCATATCATATTTCCTTTTGATGGTAGTCTGTCTCAAAATGTAAACAAAAAGATTGATAAAACAACAATCAAATGGTCTCCCCCTCAAAAAGACTTTGTGAAATTGAATTTTGATGGGGCTTCTAAAGGTAATCTAGGATTATCTAGGGTACGAGTGTGTATAAGAAATGCATCAAGGGTAGTATTGGAACTCTCTTCTTACCACTTGCAATTTGGCACAAACAATTATGCAGAGGCACAACCTCTCTTGTTTGGTTTGGAATTGGCAATTCAAATGGGTTTTTTAAAGCTTCATATAGAGGGTTATTCATTAATAATTATTAATGCACTTAGGGCAAGGAAAATCCAAAATTAGAATTTGAATTATGTGCTAAACAAATCTTGGTCACTTCTAGATAAGCTCGATTCTTCAATTATTTTGCATACTTACAGAGAAGGGAATAAGGTAGTAGATTTTCTAGCTAGGCTAGGAAGTGACAAAATAGAGTTAAGGGATATTCATGATTTAAATGTTTTAAATTCATTTCCACAACTTCTAGAGTTAACTGAGCAAGATGTGATGACCATGTAGGCAAAGTTTTAAAGCTTTTTCTCCTTTATTTAGTACACAACATGGTTGTAATGCCATGTAGCTTCTACACTTGTTGATGTATGGCTCCAATGTCATACAATATTCTATCCTCATGATTTATTACAACATGTGCATCTAATGTTTTATTTCAAGTTTGGAAGATATTGGGAATTGTGACATCCTAGTACAATATTCACACATATTAATGGGAAATATGTACAAAGGATATCTGCTACGAAAACTATGTAGAGTTTAAATCTTATTGGCTAAGGATATTCTTGCACCAAAGTACTCTCTTTGCACATCTGAACTAGGCAATCTGTACAAAGCTCATCTTTCACTTTGAGCTCAATTCATATTTTGAAGCTAATTGATGTGACGGGCCTACTTTAAATGCTTCAATAGTTGTTTACTGCATTACCATGCATCACCCTTCATCTCCCTGTGGTACCATGGTACATAATGTCACTTTACTTTAGTATACTGTGCTACCACATGTCTTATTTTGATCCCATGCGGTACCGTGGTTTTCTTCTATCTTAGCTTTTCATCATCCTTCTGTGATATAATGGTCTCCCTATGCTACTATTGATCTTTATATCACTCTACCGTGGGCTGCATGTTAACTCTTCACGGTATAGCGGTGAAAAGGTATAATACTGGTTCCCTTTACCACACTACCATGACCTATTTGGTAAGAGGCTACGATAATGAGGTAAGAAGTGAAATACATTTAAGGTATTTATATAGATAGTGGTATGGTGGTAAATTTTAGTTTTGCATGGGTATTGTAAATGGGTTCTCTATAAATGGGTTCTTATCCCATTTATGCAATTATGTAATGTGAATGGGTTCTCATGGGATTCTGCAAATATGTAATGGGTTTTTTGTATATAATGGGGTTCTTATGGATTATGCAATTATGTAATGGGGTTTTTGTAATGGGTTAGGTAGGAGGTTAGGGTTTTGATAGGTTTCAAGTTGCAAAAATGGTAACTTTGTTACTTTTGTAATTGGATTGTATCGGCAAACTTTAGTTACACAAACTATAACTGGGGGTTTTCTTTCCTAGTTCTTTCCCACCAATATGTTCACCTAAACTAGGATTTGTTAAAAATTATACATATTTATTAATATAAATATAGTGGCTTGCCACTTTTGTAGAAAAATAAAATAAAATTGAGGAGAGTTTCATGAAATTCGTAAGGTCTAAAAAACACAAGAGATTGATGAGAACCATACTATCGATGTATAATTGCAAGTTGAAAAACATTGTGTGATATACAAACTACAACCCACTATGTTTTCCATCTTGCAATATGAAGGTCGACTTAAATACATTGTTATAGTGCACATAACAAAAAGTGCTCATTGTAGCAAGCCATTTTACTGTCACATGGATTATTTTTGTTTGCACATTTATCAAACATCCAATGATATGTTTGAAGACCATAGTAATATAGAATCTATATATGCTTGGAGGTGCGTATGATCTTCCATAGTGGGATGGGGTATTCAAGATCTAAATCTTAATCAAGCGAGAAAGACCATAAACCTACCATTGAAACTTATACCCAACTCATGTCACTATCCATGTCATCCTTTTCAACCATTGACAAGGGAAACCAAAATGTCTTCCATGTTGAACCAACAACTATCCATCCTATTTCACCAAAGGAGCATCAAAAGTCACCCTGTAAGGAATACAATACCTGATGCAAAATTCTATTTCACAAAATGGTAGTCATAGTATTCTAGTTCCACCCACTTTCACCTCATTCAACCATGTTTATCCAGCTCATCCATTTCATGTTTTTGCACCTTCATAACACCTATAGAAAGTGAACCATGTCACACACTTGACCTCATTGAGTGAAAGCATGACATCATAGATCTCTCTTTTGTGTGAAGATCAAAATACTCCCTCTCATTATCCTAGTTCATCTCAACATTCCATTCCATGTCATGATGCCATACCATCTCATGATCAAAGTATGTCAACTCCATACCATAATCATAGTGTATAAATTCATTAAAAAAAGCTTTCCATCCATTCAATAAGTCAAGACCCCCAAGGTATAACCATTTCCTCACATCTCATGATAATCCTAAACATTCACAAGATCCCATTCATGAAACACAAACATATAAGCTTGGTTCATCCACCTTTATAAAAGCTGGTTTTCTCATACAATACGACACACCTTCATGAGTTCCATTTACCTGCACACCCTAATATTAAAGCACATGTAATTTCTTATGGCCTTGGCTGCATACCTCCTTCTTAAGATGTTGGTAGCTTTGTCAAGCATAAGCAGCCTCCCTTTACATCAATACGTCCACCTCCTCCATCATCTTCACCATCTATTGTTGGACTATATCCATGAACACTTCCATCCATCATGGTCCCATATGTTCCTAATGCATATCCCTAGGTGCCCTTTCAAGAAAAACAAAGGAACATACCCTTGAATTCATTCCAACACCTTCCACTTCAAAATCCTCTCATTTCATAAAATCCCTCTATGGTCTATCCAAGCAATTGGGATACTAAACAAGAAATGCATAAATCAAAGAATCCACTAAAACCTAAATATCATCATGTCTCACTAAAAAGACATGCCAAAAAAAAGAAAAATATGCTCCAAAATGAAAAGAAAAATACTTCCAAAAAATAAAGAAAAATCAAAAGTGAAAACAATGTGGGTTCCAAAGTAAGCAAAAAAATCCATCCATTCAAAATAAAAAAATAAAAATTGGTACCCTACTTGCTAATCCAAAAGACTCCATTATTCCACCATCATCCATTCCTCCATTATTCATCCTCCAAATCCATTTTCCATCCTTATATGCCCAACTTTATTATCCCAACCCACTCTGAATCCTTCAACTTTCACCACCCTTCAAGGTATGTGTCGATGTTGTTCTTGCCCACATTCCATCATAACGACTCCATTCCATACTTCCATCCAAGTTTCATCCCCCATTCCATAGCTTTGATCCAATCCTTTGCATGAATCCTTAACCCCCTTATGCCTACCCCTATCCATTCCATTATCATTACCAATTTTCCTATCAACGTTTTTAACTGGGAACATGTTAGCCATGGTCTATAAGAAAAATTTAGTCAGTGGGGTATTATCTTCCACAAAGAGACAATTGAATCCTCCATTCATATCCCTACACCTTCAACTTCCATTTACATGGCCATTCATATCCATTCATATCCACTAGCTTTCACATCCATACACGTACCCTTGCTTGTACACTTGGGGGCAAGAATTTTTCATTTGTACAATACATTATTGATTATCCTATTTCTACTTAGCCATCATATTCCTTCATTTATATTCCATGCTATCCACCTTATCCATCCACCTTCCTTTGATCTTGCATAAATTATTGGGGAAAAATAGCAAGAAATTGAATCTAATGCATGCTTTATACCATGTGTGTCTTCCATCCTCCATATCACTTGTCATCCATGTCATGTTTCCTTTCATGTCCATTTATCTTCCATATCCATTTCATGTCGTTATAACTTGTCATACCTCTAACCATGGGGGAATGTTATTACTTTGACATTCCATCTTTGGAGTCCTCCATAGGTCCTCTACTTCTCCTTTAAATAAGAGCAAACATTTTGGGTTCCCTTGTCATTGGTTCCCTCCACCCATACCATTCCATATCTTCATCCATCTATCTTCATCCTCCATACAGGGTGTATCCTTACATGTCCTATCATTAACCCATATTATTGATCTTTATCCATCCATATGCCCTCTGGTTTTCAGCTTGACTAAGGAATAAGATCTTGTTTATCATTATCATTTAAATTCTTATTTATCATTGTGTTATCATTGTTATGAGTAACACATTTAAAGAAACCATTAACTCTTTAGCATACTAAAACATTGGGTTTTATCAAGTCATAACCCACTGTGTTATCCATCCTACAACTATTTTGTACACTGGTCCTTATCATATGCATTAGCATTTTCATTTTTTCATTATTATGATCTTGCATATTTATCATTTTCATATTGCATGCATGACAACTTATCTTTATCTTAAATCTTGTTTGTTGTCTCCATCGATATCATTATCTTTTTATTTCTTTTCTTTTCTTGTCACATTCTGAGAAAGCTCAAGGATCTCTACACCTTGTTGTGTACAAAGAAGAGTGAGGAATGAAGCATGATTCTTTCTTATGTGTGTGTATCAATTTAGTCAACCCTATGATGATTACACAAAGCATAACTGATAACAAAGGGGAAATAATTCTAGTCTATGATGACACAAATGATCACTTGCTAGCTTGTCCATTCCATTCATTTCCATATCCATCCTTCCATATCCTTTCCTCCCATATCGAATACATTTCATAAGCCATTTATATACTTTCCTTGCATCACATCAATGCATTTCATTCCTTCTTTGGATCCACCTAGGTCATTCATATTTCTAAATCTTGCATATCATTTTCTATCTACAACTTAAAAATGATGAATTGATGGCATTTCCATTCCATTCATTTTCATATCCAACCTTTCATATCCTTCCCTCCCATATCAAATACTTTTCATAAGCCATTTATATGCTTTGCTTGCATCTATAATCAATGTGTCACAATCCTTTCTTCATTGCACCCACCTAGGTCATTCATATTTATAAATATTGCATATGATTATCTATCTACAACTCAAACATACCTTCATCTATCATAACAATATTCACACCATACCATACGAAGAACAATATGAAGGAAATATTGAGGTTATGCAATCAAAGAATGATGGAAACTACCATATCAAGAGTCCATGTTCAATGTGATTTTGTTTCATTTCATGCAAGCATTATCTTCTAGCTCTTAGAAACAATTAAGGTTTATAGTTGGTGTTTACAGATCTCAAGTGTTCACATGCTCATATAGAAGTCTGAAATATGTATCTTCTTGCTTGAAAATTTGAAAAATGTATGAGTTACAATATTGTGATCTACTTGTATACTTGAAATAGACCACATGCCTTATGTATACTCAAAAAAAATCAGACATGTCTATGTTGATGTTGTTTGTCATTGATGTCAAAAGGTGTTTGATGCCAACTACATGCAGAGTGAGTTGCATCATTGTATTCTCATGGATTGGTTTCAAAGAGATTATTCATTCATTTGGTGAACAACAACCAAAGTGGTTGTTGATATTCATGTAAAATTCCTTGTTGTTCACTCATTACTTGTTCACATGGCATTGGTGCAAAAGGTATTGATAGTTGTTGCAAAAGTTTGACAGAGTTGTTTCATGACAAAGTTAGAGGTATTGAACAAGTAATCATTTCACATTCATCATTCATATTTTATTCTTGAAGGCTAATACATTTTGATGTTGTAACTCTAAGGTATTTGGTGGATAGGTTTTTGGCATAGAGACATGATTGGTGTTTGTTGATGATATCTTCATGCTTCTACAAGGATCTAAACCAATTTCAAAAGAATAATATTCTTCATCAAAGGTATATGGTCACAATGAAAGGTTGTAGATCAATTACATGTTTTGAAGCCCATTAAGTTTGTTTGAAGTTGTTTTGAATTATTTCATTTCTTGCAAGTTTTTTCTTAAACCGTATATGAGGTTCATTATGCAAAGTTTATAACAAGTTTACCCCTATATGCAAAGGTTCATTATGCTTGAGTGTAATTAAACTACCTTTTAAGGGGTACCTGATTGAGTTCATGTGATTAGATTTTTCAGGCTATCATTGATAGGTTTACTATGTTTAATGATTTACTATTATGTTTTGATAGATTTTTTGCAAGCATGCATAGCTTGTTCAAAATAACCTATTATAGGATTTTAGCCATATCAGCAAGGCACTCAACTATTTGATTAAATTATTTGGTAGATATGTATGAAAAATGTGGTAGCATACACAAGGCAGTGAACTTTTTCATAAAATGCCTCAAAGAAATCTTGTCTCATGTTGATGGAATGCCATGACAATCGATATAGAAACAAGGAAACAATATGGATTTTCATGGCATTCCATCACCACATGACCACATTTCTTTTAAGAATTTTATCAAACACTTCACTTCCTTGTCTATGTTGTTGCTTACTATTATGCTTTGATAGATTTTTTTCAAGCATGCATAGCTTGTTCAAAAGAACTTGTTTTAGGCTTTTAGCCATAGCAGCAAGGTAGTGAATAGTTTGATAGAATGCTTTGGTAGACATGTATGAAAAATGTGGTAGCATAGTGAACTGTTTCATATAATGCCTCAAAGAAATTTGGTCCCATGGTGAAGGACTACCATGAAAATCCATATTGCTACTACTAGAAATATGGATTTTCATGGCAGTCCTTCACCACATGACCACATTTCTTTGAGGAATTATATGAAATAGTTCACTATGCCACCACATTTTTTATACATTTCTACCAAAGCATTCTATAAAACTATTCATTGCCTTACTGCTATGGCTAAAAGCCAAAAATAGGTTCTTTTGAACAAGCTATACATGCTTGAAAAATATATCTCAAAGCATAATAGTCAATATGGATTCTCATGGCTTCAAACACCATGGCTAAATAGTAAATATGGATTGTTGAAAAAATGTATCAAAGCATAAGTATAAATATGGATTGTCATTACATTTCAACACCATTGTCTTGGAATGCCATGACAAGCCATAGACAAACAATAGAAATAGTTCATTGCATATACTATGGCTTGTCATGGCATTCCAATCACCATGGTGTTGCAATTCCATGAGAATCCATATTTACTATTATGCTTTGATAATAAACACTTGATGTTTTTGAACAAGCATATACATGCACAATATGATTGCAAGTTGGAAAAAATAGTGTGAGTTGATTATATGTTTGTCAAAACATAGTGGAAACCCATAGATAAGTAGTCATACACAAAAATAGTTAATTTCCTAGTCTCCAGCTTGTCATGGCATTCCAATCACCATGGTGTTGCAATGCCATGACAATCCATATCTACTATTGTGCTTAGATAGTAAACACTCAATATTTTCCAACAAGCATATACCTGCACAATAGGATTCCAAGTTGGAAAACACAGTGTGAGGTGAGTATATGTTTGCCAAAACACAATGGTGCAACCCATAGATAAGCAATAATACACAAAAATAGTTCATTTCCTAGTCTATGGCTTGTCATGGAATTCCAATCACCATGGTGTTGCAATGCCATGACAATCCATATTTACTATTTGCTTTGATAGTAAACACCTGATGTTTTCCAACAAGCATATACATGCACAATACAATTGCAAGTTGGAAAACACAGTGTGAGGTGACTATATGTCCACCAAAACATAGTGGCAACCCATAGATAAGCAATCATACACAAAAAAATTTCATCACCTATTCTATGGCTTGTCATGGCATTCCAATCACCATGTTGTTGTAATGCCATGAAAATCCATATTTATTATTATGATATGATAGTAAACACTCGATATTTTCCAACAAACATATACATGCACAATACGATTGCAAGTTGGAAAAAATAGTGTGAGCTAACTATATGTTTGCCAAAACACACTGGCAACCCATAGATGAGAAATCATACATAGAAATAGTTCATTTCCTTGTCTATGGCTTGTCATGGCATTCCACTCACCATGGTGTTACAATTACATGACAATCTGGACATATTTACTATTATGCTTTGATAGTAAACACCCAATGTTTTCCAACAAGCATATACATGCACAATACAATTGCAAGTTGGAAAACACAGTGTGAGCTAAGTATATGTCTACCAAAACACACTGGCAACCTGTAGATAAGAAATCATACACAAAAATAGTTCATTTCCTTGTCTACATAAATTGACCTTTATATAGTATTGTCTAGCTTATGTTGAGCAATATGCAATCAACAAATCAGATTGACTAAGATCCATTCATGACATCTATGATTGTCTGAATGCAATGTAGATCCATCGTAAGTTCAAAATATTATAGTGTACAATGTAGAAAATTCGACCTCCTAGGATCTGAAATAATACCCTTATGGTACTAGTCACAAAAAAATCCATTAACTTTGTGCTATGCCTTAGGTTGGAAATGTCATACACTAAGACTCCATGATTCTTGTTCAAAATTGCAAGTTGGCTTAGACTGAAATTGCTTGGATAATTATTTTTTGTATTCAAGGATGTTTGAACAAATCCAATTATCAATGCTTCAAGGACATACATCATACTATCAACCACATGGTTGATCAATTGGATATCAAAGCCGATAGCAGAACCTACGTAGTTGAACGCTTCAATTGGGTCCTGCTCAATTAGGACTGTTTCAGTTTATAGTTTTCTCTTGCTTTAGTCCCATTTGGTACATGAGAGATTTATTATCATTTCTATTTTCTTTTTTCCCTTCTTTGGAGGGCTAATATGTATCTTAATTAGATGGCTACTATGTAGTTGTACTAGTTATGGCTATTGTTTTCTCATAGCCATGGTTCTCTATATTTTTCTCAACAACTTTGATTCAATAAAAAATTTAAAAATTATGCTATGCAATTGTTCAAATAGACAACTTTCGCCAATGAAAATTATGTAACTTTAGAATCAAACAAAAAATGAAAAAAATGCACTAATATGTATTATGACAATTCTATAGCATAAATCCATTAAGTTAGTACAGTAGTAGGCCAAACTTGATATCAAGTTGACCTTCCATCAGAGAATTTCCTAAGAAGTTATGTCCTCAATCATAACCACAATTATACTCTATAATGCTATTGTACCATCCATATCACAAGAAACTCATTTCTATGCAAAAAGATAGAATAAGGTTATCATATGTCACAAAGACAAATGGAACTTATATTTCAGCTATCAAGATGTGGAAAGCTACTTTAGCTGGCATGTAAAATAGGGTCATAATTGGGAATCAGTAGCATGTAGTAGTATTAAATAGTCAATATTTATTGTAGTGTATACCCTCATGCATGGACATATTGGATATGTGTATTAAGTTGAAGATTAGAAATACCTATAGATTATTCTAGTTTGAGCTTAGCATGCCTTTAAATTCAAACTCCATATCGATATAGCAAAGAAAGTATATTATAAGCTCTGATGTCTAACTTGCATATTTGTATTCTAGATTTACAAAGTTATTTTGGCAATCGAAACAAGAAATATGCAACAAATGGTGCATTGTTTGGAAAAGAGAGTGAAGAGAATTATTTAAATTAGTTTATAAATGCACCTCAGACTAGTTCCTATGATTTTTTTGCATCCATGGCATAGAGAGGAAATAACAATATCAAGAAAAAAATGTAAACTAACCCCATAAAGCGACAAATTTATTTCAAAAGACTAATCATTTCATTCTAATGTAAGAAATGAATCAAAATAATGAACACAATCTTTGAATCTTACCTACGAGGATATGGGTTGCTTCCCAATCCTCAACCCATAAAGTTATAGAGTTATCACAAAAACTAATACTAATACTAATCTTGTCATTCTATTGTAAGCAATAAAACAAAGAATGAAAATGGTCTTTCAATATTTTTTGATCACTATGGGTTACCTTGCAGTTTGCAACCCCCAAAAAAGAATAAAAATGCAATAGAACAAAAACATTGAAGTGCACAATAGAGAACACACTTCTAACAATAATTATGGTATGATGCATGGAAGTGTACACAACACAATGTGCAATGGATTCTTGTTGTTAGCTCTAATGAAACCATAAACCATAAATATTTACAACACTCTAATGTAAATGGTAAAATACATATAAGATAATGGATAGTGTAATTGCAAGTTGGAAAACATAGTGTGAGGTGAGTATATGTCTTCCAAAACACAATGGCATGCCATAGATAAGTAATCATATACATATAAACATTTCATTTCCTTTTCTATGGCTTATCATTTCATTCCAATCAGCATGGTGTTGGAATGCCATGGCAATCCAAATCTACTATTATGCTTTGATAGTAAACACACAATGTATTCCAACAACCATAAACATGCAGACTGATTGGAAGTTGGAAAAATTAGTGTGAGGTGAGTATATGCTTCCCTAAACACAATGTCATGCCATAGATAAGCAATCATACATAGAAACAATTCATTTCCTTGTCTATGGCTTGTGATGTCATCCCAATCACCATGGTGTTGGAATGCCATGACAATCCAAATCTACTATTATGCTTTCATAGTAAACACATGATGTTTTCCAACAACCATATACATGCATAATGTGAATGCAAGTTGGAAAAACAATGTGCGGAGTACATGTTCCCAAAACACAATGGCATGCCATAGATAAGCAATCATACATAGAAACAATTCATTGCCTTGTATATGGCTTTTTCATGTCATTCCAATCACCGTGGTGTTGGAATGCAATGACAACCTAGATCTACTATTATGCTTTGATAGTAAACACACAATGTTTCCCAACAACCATATACATGCATTCTATAATTGCAAGTTGGAAAAGACAGTGTGAGGTGAGTATATGTCTTCCAAAACACAATGGTAAGCCATAGATAAGCAAGCATACTTACAAACAATTCATTTCCTTGTCTATGGCTTGTCACAACATTCCAATCACCATGAAACCACATTTCTTTGAGGAAATTTTCAAAATTGTTCACTACCTTGTCTCTGTTGTTGCTTACTATTATGCTTACTAATATGCTTTCATAGACAAAGGAAGTGAACTATTTGAAAAAATGCCTCAAACAAATGTGGTCTCTTGGAATGCCATGACAAACAAATGCAATTTGCAGCTGCAATTATCACTCTAGTATGAATGAATTAATATCTTTGACAATAGTATTTGGTTGCATAGGTGGAGTTCCCTATAGTTGTGGGTATAGTTTCAAAATATATTGTTGATACCGTGAATGTGCAGATCATGGATGGGCCAAAAAGTGGCAATATGATGGGGTATGTGCATGATGACTTTTTTTTACCCAAAATTTAGATGAAACTTAAAAGGCTTTTAAAGGAGATTTCAGCTTTCCACCAATACAAATTATGCTTTTACTTTGAATTTAATAAGTAATGGTCATTCATTTTCTATTCAAATACAACTAAAGTCCTGATTGATAAATTGATTGAAAAACATCTATAGATTTCAATGGTATCACATTTTTGAATCTAAAACATGTGTCACATTTTATGCTTCTTACATACTATAGTATTAAAAAGAAAAAAATTGAATTTCATGAAGTTTTGACCAAGTTAAGGTGGTCGACATAATGCAGTTTTTATATTTTTAAAAGTTGTAATAAAAATTCATAATTAATTATTTACTTGGAAAAAAGATTTCATAAAAAATATGCATCACATCGTGGGGACATGAGTCCTCTACTTATATCTAAAAATATTATAATTTTTTATCATTTTATTATGGTTAGGTGGTCGCATTAAACACTCTTACTTTTTTCCCTCGAAATTTAAGTACTACCGTGATTGAAATTTCAAATTTTCACCAAATAGATTTTTTTTTTTTAAACAAACCTAGTAGTTTAGAACTAAATTCAATTTTCTACAAATTCTATTCTTACATATTTTGATATAATGTAGATAACTTTATTCAAATTTTAAGGCCAAGTTTCCTAACTCCATTTTTTGATTTTTTTGCCACTTTCTATACCTATTTTTCCATGATGATTTTGCACACACTAGTACTCTCATTGAAGATGACAATATATATCTGCGAACCAAGTTGTGTTGCTTGTTAAATAAGGTGTTTCCCATTTTCTAACAAAATTTGGTTAGGAGGTCTCCATATGCAAATATCACTCTAATTATCATTATATATCTGCAATTATCACTCTAACTATCTGCAATTATTTTGTAAAAATAGTGTGAGATGAGAATGTCTTCCAAAACATAGTGGCAAGCCATAGATAACCAATCACACATAGAAACAGTTCATTTCCTTGTCTATGGCTTGGCATGCCATTCCATTGACCATGAGACCACATTTCTTTTAGCCATTTTTCCAAAACAAGCCTACACCTGCTTGTCTCTATTGTTCCTCAAACCAATGTTTCATGGAATGCCATTACAAAAAATACAATTGGCGTACTATAATTATCACTCTGAATGAAGAAATTAATATATTTCAAAATAGTAATTTGGTTGTGCAGTGGAGTCTCTATAGTTGTGGATATAGATATTACTCTGCAATGTGAACTAACCGCACTACTTTTAGGTTGACTATGTAAAACCTATATTATAATTTAAATTTTGTCATCTATCTATGAGCATCTACTTATTAGTTATGCAATGTGAAGCAATGCTTTTGGTTTGAAAGATGTGCAAGGTAATGAAATGGAAAACACAGTGTTTATAAAAACCGTGAACTCCACATCAAAACATACCCAAACTCCTGCCAAAACTCAGATGTACATGTGCATTACAAATAACAAGAACACTACACTTCTTGACATTATCATCAATAATGAGTAAACTTGTTCAAAGTGGTAAAACAAAAATATTAATGTGTTTCGGGAAACAATGGTGCTTATAAAATAGTTCCTTTCATTAAATTTCTAAGGTATAAATAACAAAAGCTTGTAAAATATTATCTATTTTCTTTTCTAAAATTCTAAGATGCAAAACACTGTGTTTTACAACACTCTAAACTCCACTTAAAGTTTTAAAAAATATTTACAAACAAAACCTCATAACATTTAAAAACCTTTACAACTAACAACCCAAAATGGATAGAAACCCTCAACTCACTTTTTTTCAGTCCCCCTTGCTTCCAACATTTCACTTGCAACTCCACTTCTTCAATCTTTCACTTTCAACCTGTCGAATGAAAGAGAAAAATAAATAGTGTCAAAGGTTGTTGGAAACAATGGGTTTTTCTAAATCCGTGTTTCATTACATTTCTACAGTTTTAATAACAAAATCTTTTTAAGAAATTCATATGTTTTCTAAGATTCCTATGATTTTAACAACACAACTATAAATCCACATTTCATTACATTCCTATGGTTTTAACAACAATGCAGCTATATACATACAAAAATGCATGAAAAAATACATAAAAAAATTCAATATTAAATACAGTCAATTAGAAACACCTCACCTCAAGTCAGTTGGTCCTCTCCCCTACCTGTGGTGCACCCTTGCTCTCCAACATTTCGATTTCAACCTACAGAATGAGAAAACCTAAAGCACAACTTTTTTTCCAAGTGTCATCCAAGAATAGTACCCATTGCAATTTAAACCGCATGTCTTAATCACATCACCGCCCTTTCCACACTTAATGGTTAGCTTCCCACACAAGGCAAAGAATGTTGGCATAATTTGGTGATGGGACACCTCCTTGTTTCTCGTGTCATTTCCTTTCATTGTTGGTTCCATCACTTATATCATCTGTCTAGTGGGACCCACACTACACCGTCTCTTCATGTTATGTATGTAACCATGTATGTCGTTATGTATGTTTTCATGCATTTTTTTATGTACATAGGTTCTTTCTATCTAGTACTTAGCCAACTCCCTTTTTGATTGGCTATAACATTCTATTGCATGCAAGAAGTCGCGAGGTCTAGTCTCCCCTCCATCCCCATGGTACTAGAGGACGTGTCACACCAACATCACTGGTTACGTGAAAATAGTTACCATTTTATAGGGGCTATCTGATTCCTATAGTCTAAAAAAATGATGTAATATGAGCCACAAGTCTAAAAATATTAATAGATTTATTACATAAACAAATATTGCAACATACCATCTAGACATCTTACACATTTAGAGGAGAACACCTTTGAATCTATAAAATAATTACTTGACCTTAAAATTTCCCATTTCTCAAGACATGCCTCCAAAGGTTCCTATGGCACCACATTGGTAAGATGTAATTTTATAGCAAGTGGTGAAAAATGAAAATATAATTGCATAATTATGTGATATCACATTCCAATTTGACATAGAGTATAAATAGAGTTAAAAATCACCTATAATATATCAATTTTCACATCACACACCTTAAACAAATATTCTATAATGGTAATGATCTATTACTACACTAAGAATCACTAACCTTGTTTCTCTCTTTTATTTAATTATTTCTATGAGTAGCCAATACATTTTTAGTTTAATTTAATTGTATATTATTGACTATTTTAGTTTTAAATGATCTAAATCTGGATTTTTGTTTTGTACTCTTTTACATTATTTTGGATAGTGGATGGTTTCATTAATATTGAGGTTTGGATATTGGTTTGTAGGTGATCTGGTGGATCCAGGAAACCTAAAAATTTCACAGTCTCAAAATCTCATGGAGTTAGCCTCATCACATAGAGCTTGCTGACACAATCCCGACGTAACTTGAACCACATCAAAAGGAGGTTCTATGCAAGAGTTATGCTTGGCCAAAGATTGGTCAAAATAGCGAACTAGGGGGTGAGAAAAAGGAAAAAAATTATCATCTCAGAAATCAATGGAAATGTTGTCAAATTGAAGTGCTCATTGAGATGATTCCGACGACGTTCGTTTCGTCGAATTCCAAGATCATATGCACAAGATATCGCAGGTCAAAGTTTTAGTTGACTAGGGTTGACTAGAAGGTATAGTTGATGATGCCAACATGATGAAATGGTAGGATTGTACCACAAAAATGTCATGTTGGCCCAATTAGAACTTGACTCATGTCATCCATACGATGATGTCAACATTTCATATAGATGATGTGGCAAAAGACATGGCATCCATGTGGCAGTATAGGTCAGCGATGATGTGGAATGGCCGTACACCTAGTTAGCATCCACTTGGCAGCATAGTCAGCCTCTGAGTTAGCATCCAAGTTAGCATCCTACATGGCTATGAAAATGAATTGTGAGGTGACACATGGACGAATCGGGAGGTGCCACATGTCACCCCGTTGGTGAGCTCCTTTAGTGTTGGCGGGTTGTTAAATGGTCTACGAAAAAATTGAGGGGCTTGACCCCATGACCTACATTCTACAAGCCAGAGCCTCTGCTGTTATGCCCACCAATGCAATTTTACCATAGTTAGCCACCAGTTTGTTTTGATGTAAAGATTGGTGCGGTTGAGGACAAAAGGGGGTTAGCAGGGTTAGAACCGTCAACTTCCCATTTAGCAAAATGGGTAGTGACCAATAGACCACTGATGATAGTTATAATATATATGGGTTCGGTTGTATTTAAACACTATCTAAGGCCAAAATCATAACAAATAAACAAATAAAGTCAAAAATGACCGCTAAAACACTTAACATAAAGAACAAAAGGGGTTATGGGATGAACCCTAATGTTGTTAAAAAGCGGTTATAATATTAGTTGATGGTTAAAGCCTTATTAAGGAAATTTTTATGTATAAAAGGGGGTGATGTGATAGAGTTTTTTATGTTTTTTGGAAGAAAGGTGAGAGAATCCTTGGAGGTGACATTATACACCAAAAACTATAAAATTGAGAGAGAGATTATGAGGAGTTTTATGTGGGTTTTGGAAGCTTGATATTGTAAGAAGGATTTTTCCTTGGCGATATCAATAAAGCAGTCTGACATTAAGAAGTGGACCTAGAAATGTAGCTCAAATTGAGCGAACTCCATTATCAAGTGTGATCTCTGTATTCTTCTCTTTTGTTTATCATTCTTGTCAGTATTTTGATTCTCTGAGTTTTCTAATTAGGATAATTAAGTATTTAGTTTATGTCTCTTGAATCTGGATAAAGTATAAGTGAACTCTTTTTGTCGTAATTTCAATGGGTAAGATTCATAACCACATAATTCTGTTGGATTCCAGGGTAAAATTTGTAGTTGAGAGTAAAGTGCAAATTATTTTTAGCTCTTTAATTATAGATCAGTAGGATTCAATTGAAAAGAATAATTTTAATGACATTTATCCAAGCTCAATGGAAAACTCATTGGTTATACATGCTATAATTGAGTGTTCTCCACACCAAATGCATGTTATCCTCTCTAATTGAAGTGAAGAATAATTTCACAATTTTATTTTTTTAAGCTCCTTCTTCCTTCCTTTTAACTTTCAAATTTTAATTTTTTTACCTCCTTCCTTCTTGATGATAATTTCAATGGCCAATTAGCTTGTGATTCTATAGTATATCATTTTAGATTCCATTTAAAAAAAAAATGGGGTTTATTTGCATCTTGTAACTCAATTTTTAGGAGTTTTTGTGATTGATTAGTGTCCATTTTTGTGATTGTTTCATAGTATATAGTTGAATTAGTCTTCAAAGAGAGTTTGTAAGCTAAATATCAGTTGTAGTAGCCATTTGATTAGAGTATTATGTGAGTGTAACTCATATTTTGATGGAGATCTTATGTACAAGGGGTTCTTCCACATGTTGGAGCTTGTATGTGTTCCTTATTTCTCATGCAAAATGACTCTTCGTTTGGTAGAAAAAGATTATTTTTAGTCTTTAAGATGGTAGTATAGCTCAAAAGTATTGGCATTAATATCTTATGATCTAGATATTTTCTTCAAAATCTATTTAATGGAAGGTTTTGATAATTAAAAAAATATAAAAATACATTATCAATGTGATTGGATGATTTTTGTGCCCAATTTTAATATTTTGACATTTATAGGTGTGTTTATAGAGCATCCTCAAAATGAGAAAATTTCTCATTTCTAGCAATTGTATGAGTATTCATATATCATCATCAATCTTCAATATCAATTGTGTAGTTTCTAGACAAGTTTGGAGGTGAAAACAATTTTTTTAACAACATATAGATTAGACTTTGTTACAAAGGAGCTCCCAAAGTTGATTTTTTGTTCAAATTCTAGTGATCCTATGAGGATATCCATTAAATATAATCTCTCTCCAAAAATATTTGTGTGCCTCAAACGTTATAGGTGCTTATGTCGTAAATCCATTTGTTTTGGCTAGAAGGATTCAAATTTCTAGTCTCAATTTCTTTTTTAATTTGAGACCCATTAAAAACTTTCTAATCTATTATTTGTGTGGAGGGAGTAAAATATTGCTCATATGTGGTTAATGTTATCACAATATTTCTAAGGGACATCACAAAAAGGTGTTCATCTTTGTATATGAATTTTTCACATGCAAAATAACATGTTTTAAATATTTTCTAGCGTACAACCTAGGTCCTTAGGGATTTTTATGTTCAAAAGTTACACTAGGAAGAGTATCTAGGCACTATAATCAACTTGTGGCATGTGGAAGAAGTTTTTTGGGTTAGTTTTATATGAGATGCATAAAAATAATTATTATTACATCAAAAGGCATCACAAAATAGTTTTAAAAACCAAAAAATGTTTTAAATTCCTAGTGCAACTTTAAAAATCATTTAATAGCTAAAAAATGTGTTGTAAATGTAATTAGTGTTTCATTCCAATGTCGAAACATGGAGGAATAGTTTTGAAATATTTTGGCACCATAAAATATCAAAAAATATTGTATTTGTCTCCAAAAATAGCTTGCAACATTTCTAAACATCCAACTAGTTATTTTTTTAGTGGCTAATATTCACCAATTGGCAAATAGTTAAAATTTGGGAATCTATATTTGGCTAATAATGAATACCATGAATTATCAAAGTGTGTGAAACAATACATAGGACGAATGTGTAAATGGTTAAAACAACCATGAGTGAACCAAGAGTGAAGGAGGTTTGAATCCCATGCATTAGCAAAGTGCGAAGAACAATACATAGGATGAATATGTAAATGGTTAAAACAACCATGAGTAAATCGAGACTGAATGCAGTTAAAATAACCACCTCCATAACAATGCCTCTGTAACAACCTAATAGGGTAATTGATATCATTCCCCCCTTATTGTACATTGTTCCTACAACTGTATCCCTAAAAACTCTAATGCACCTTTTAAGGGACCCCCCTTAAGGTTTACATAATAAAACTTGCTAATTACAATATATATACATCTTTGTGAATATATTCATTGAAGAAATAAATCTTGAATCAAGTGGGCTCCTCCAAGTTGCCTCGTAACCCTTGAAAAGGTGTAGTCCCTATCTATATTCTCGAGCTCTTCCTCCCATGAACCTTCTAAATTATTGACCGTAGTTATTAGACAACCACCCTCCAAGTTGTCTCCTCGACCCTCATAAAGTTATAACCATTGGTCTAGATCATAATTATTGGACAATCATCCTCCAAATTGTCTCCTTGACCCTAGTAAAGGTGTAATCCTTGGTCATAGTGTCAAGTGCTCATTGGGAAACAATCCATATTGAGCTCTTCATTAAACTCCTTAATTATCTCCAAAAATCAAACTTCACAATATATTTATTCTTCAAATTTGTCAGCAACAAGGAAAAGCAAGAAAATAAAGCCAAAAATGATTCTCATGTAAAGCATCATTTCAAAGAAAAAAGCTAACTCGAGATGATGGAAATTCCTCCATCCTTTGATACCACCAACCTCTAATATGACCCTGTTATAGTTTATCCATTTGATATCTTTGATGAGTCTTTAGATTCCTTGTTAGATGTTGCAAAGATAACCCCAATTTGAATGATATGTATAATGTTCTTTGTAATGACTAGAAGAACATCTTGCAACTCAGTAGCTGATAAAATCCTTGATCAATAAGTACCCATTATACATGTTAAGATCTAAGAGATACTCTTATCTCCAAAGAAAAATGAATCCCACACCTTCATCTTTATAAACACCTTTGAATATATTCCAAAATTTTTGACTCTACCAAACTATGCATCCAAATAACCATCATGTCCCTTTTTCAAAATTTTCTAAACATAACAACTTACTAAAAATAGTAAGTCAACAAGCCCAAAATATCAAATCAAGATCAATTGAGAAATTAGGAAATATAATTAATTTTGATGATTTGGTTAACATTTTTTTAATTTAAACACCATATATATTTTTCTTTAATTAATTTTCCTACTTGGACAAGGGATTTCCAAATAGCTTACTTTTGGCATTTAGTGACCATGTCGAGCCAAAACAAGTGGCACAATACATTGTGAGTGGAAGAAATTGGAAGACACTTGGCACGAGAGGTTACATGCACTACATGCAAAAGGGAATCTCTCCTTGGTTGTGATTTTTGGGTCACTAACTTGGAAATTAAAGATTTTTTAATAAAAACATAAAATTGGGCTTCATTTTGAAGGATTCTTGTTAGAGATTTTACTAAGCTTTGCTTATTTTCTTTAAAGACTGATAAAAAAATGAAGAGGGATCTCCAAGGCTGATAAACCAAGGGGATTACTGTATGGTCCCATGGGGGGGATTGAGCTTCTATTTTCACTGATCAGGCAGTCCCATGAAGCAAAAAAATTATGCTACAGGATTAATTGGAATCTTTTCCTGAAAAATAGCAGCCCCTACCTTTTAGGAATGCAAATTTCAATAGGTGAAGTTGAGGTGGGGCTAGAAATTGCCCCTACAACTTATGAATTTTTTAGGATTTTTTTTTGCCACTTTTCTATCACTTTAAATTTTAAATTCCTAAAAAAATAAAAAATGAGAGAATATTTATTTTTATATATTAATTTTTATCAAAATACTCTAGTTCGTTCCTTAAATTTTGGAGATCAAAATTTTAAGCTGAATTAGAAAATTGAATTCATGGGAGCACCAGCTTTAAAATAATTTTATAAAAGCTCAGTAGCACCCATTGAAATTTTTAGGAAGCCCCCCTCCATGGGACCTTACCCTTAGAGGCTCAAATGCAGTGGTCCAGAGGGTCTTCAGGTGCAATTTCATGTAGGGATTGCCAATGTGCTGAAGGGTTTCAAATTTCTTTATTTTTCCAACTTTTTTCAGAATATTTTCAAGGATTATTTATAAGGTATGCTTTAGATTTTGGATTTCAATTGATGTAGATTTTATAACAACATTGTTTTTGTACACTTCTGTTATTTAATATTTTAAACTATTTTTGATTATTTGGTAAATATTTTATGTATTGGGTGAGCTTTGTAGTTTTTGTTATTTAATATGTTTCCAGGATAATTTATCATCAATAAATTGTTCTTGAGGTTTGGTGAGTTTATTCTAGAGTTTGTAAGCTTGTAGTGCATTCCAAGCTTCATTTTTGGCTCACTGTTTGGGGATTATTTGTAGTAGATTTTTTTGGTTGATTATATCATATTTGAGGCTATGTGCTTGGTGAAAATACTATTTATTTTTTTGTAATTCACTTTCACCTTAAGTTTGGTAAGTTATTCCTAAAGTTTGGGTGAAATTTGTGCAATTGGGTACATGATCTATGAGTTTTGTTTATGAAACTTCTAATGAATTTTTAGTTTCATTTGGATAAGTTGATTTCAAAGGGGTTGGATTAATCAAATTAATTTCTTAGAATGTCCCTTTCTGATATTTGATTAAATTAACAAATAAATTTAATCTAGAACATTACAATGACTAAGTGTGCATTATTTTCTTGCATAAAATGTATACCCAAAAATAACAATAGAGAAGTGGTTTCATGATTAGTGCAATTGAACACAAAGATTATAAGGCACTTAAAGATTACCAAAATCTTGATGATTCCAAAACCATACATCCTCCTATAACTAGTAATAGTGGATGCAAAAGAACAAAACAATAATAGAGGGCACCTCAAAATGCACAACAAACTCACACTGCCTTGAATTTGTACCTTGCAATGTTATTCTTGGTCAAGAATAAAAGGACAGATGATTTGGATCAATTACTAGAGAATTTCATAGCATTTCTACTTATGCCTCATGTCATTCATGGCTACACAATATCCTAGAGAAACTAGATTTTTGTGTGTTATGTTGATAATCTCCACCCTATTCAAGAAGTTTATGTCTCCTTCCACATGACTTATCTCTACTTTCATTAAGGTTTGTACGTGCTTAACATTCCATCAGATTCCCTCTATTATCTACAAATTCCTCCACATTAAACTAATACATCATGCCTCAACTCATGGGAGATCATGTAGCACAAGGAGATGACAGAGGAAAAGTACTAGCTGTACAAGAAGGGAATCTTCCGCAACACCATTATCCTCAAAAGGCATTGGAAGATATTGGAAATGTTATTGGTCACATCATATCAAGAAGAAATGCTCCAAAAAATGAATTTGTATCATGGACACAACCTAGTTCAATATAGAATATTGCTCCTATTGAATGCTCCATAACAATCTTTAGGTCCACCAACACTATTGGACACCATGCCTTCAAATGCCCATGCTTAGGAATTTACATCACTCTTCATGCACCACATAGACTACAAATCATAAACTGATGCAGGGACAGGATGTCCTTCGCCTAAAAAACACAAAACAAGTTATAGAAAACAACAATCTAACTCTCAAACCCTTAAGAAACATCCTTCTCAATTTGACTCTTCCTTGCCAACTAGGTCTATAGACCAGGTTTTTCTATTTTTTCCTCTCAAAGATCCTTCCCTCATTCAAAATCTTAGCATTTTTTGACACCCATCAAGGCCTATTAATACATGTACTCAAACCACCATAAAATCTTTTTGACTTTCTTTCACCAAACCCTGAAACAACACTAATCAAACCTCCAATTAGGTCTATTTTACGAAGTAAGTACCACAAAATCTCGTAACCAACTTTGGTAAACCACCCAGACCTTTACGATAGATAACAAAACCTTAAATTCTTTAAGTTTTTGGTCAACAAACTCTCTTCTTAACGTTGATATAGGAAACCCTCATTCTACACATGAAAAAGGTAGGGTTTATTCAAACATATGGTTTCAACACTTACAACTTTGTAATTTCCTCCAACACCTAGAAAATTTCCTACCCAAACTCACAAGACCTTCACATAGGGTTCTCATTCATCATTTCATCAAAGTTTCTTACAAAATCTCCATTTTTCACACTCAAACTCAACACAAACCCTCATGACAGTCTTACTTCACCCCAACAACTCACCATATATTCTCAACTCTACAACCTACCCTCCTAGACTAATTATTTTATTCCCATTCAATAGAGATACAATGAACATAGCACGTGGAATGGGCCTAATTCATATTTAAAACTTCAAAACTCCACCTACAGACCGGTTTCTGTGTGTTTGTTCAAACTTACAAAAAACTCAAGCTAAAAAATCAAACCAAATGAAAAATTTAAGGATTTCACCCCACCACTAGATGCACCAACTTTTAGAGATTTTTATGGAAGTACAAAACCGTACAATTTGCTGGTAAAGTAGTTTTTACAGAGAAAATACAGAAAAATGCTTAAAACAAGGGCTTTATTGATTGAATCTTCTTACAAAACTTTTCAACAACCTTTTAGAATGATGGAGAGCAAGAATTTATAATTTTTTCTTCCATAACATCCATCCAACCAACCAACTAATTTTAAATTCCCTTATGTGATTGAGTTCCTTGAACTTTCTATTTTTGCTTTTACAATATTGACAACTTTGTCAATTTTGTCAATTTTGTTCTTTTAACCCCCCAAATTCCTAATTACTACAAAAATGACTCAAAACACATTTAAATAGTCCCACAAGAATTTATTCACCAAAATCTAAGACCCCATATACTAAAACCTACTAAACCCACATTTACATATTTAGCAATTTTTGAACATCTTTGACAACCTTTGCATCCTATTACAAAATTGAACTTCTTGACACATTTTAATGGTCCTATTGACCTTATTATCACATTAAATGACCCAAAACTCCTAGACCAGTCTAAATCCATGCATCCTTGATCAACTTCTTATGGAAGCAAATGGGTGCTCCTGCACCATAAACATCAGGCCATTTTCATACTCCCAAGAACATAAGTGACACAAGCTTTGATGCCATATGAAAGTTTGAATGAATCCTATGCATTTCCAAAGTGTGAAGAACAATGCATAGGGAAAATGTGTAAATGGTTAAAACAACCATGAGTGAACCGAGAGTGAATGTGGTTAAAATAATTGCCTCCATAATAATTCCTTTGTAACAATGTGATACAATGTTTGCTAACAAATAATTCAAGCTACAATGAGATTTGAATCGACACAATTTTATGAAAAATCCTCAAATAATTTATTTTATAAAAAAAATTAGCTAAATTTTTTTCCATAGTATTTGATACATGATTAGATTAGATTCACTTAAATTTGAGATGTTATAGTACAAATCTAAATTAACTCAACAATAGTATATCATAATTATTAATTTCTTTAGGGCCATATTTCCAATCTTTAGCTACCTCCATTATTTAAAATATAATCTAATATCTCATTGTATTTGACGAGGTAAAATGTACCTATAGTCTTCTAGTGTAGGAAAATGCATACCCTTGCATTTTCACACTTGTTTGGACTTGCCTTGCTTTATTTATATTTCTTTATGGCTTAATTGGTCCTATTTTGTGTCCACAAGCCCTATGAATGGCATATTTTTTTGGTTAATCTTGACATTCTCCAATGCATAAATGATAATTTAATGGCTCCTATGGTGTGTCCCTAATTTTTTGGTCAAGACTAAAATGCCACCTAGGGCATCTTAGTCCCCCAAGGCTCTTGGGGCCCTAATTTTGGCATCTCTAGATTGGGCCCCTTTTTGGTGTCTGTGCCCCAAGTTTTTAGGACTTGGGACTAAGATGCTACCTAGGGCATCTTAGTCCTCCTTGAGCCATTTTTGGGATTTAATTTCAAATTTTGGCAGGATTTAGCCTCCTTTATTTAATGAATTCATATGTTAGCTTGGTGTGATATAATTTTGGAATATTAAGCATAAATAAGTATAAATACAAGGTCCCTTCATTCATTAAACCAAGTATTTTGTGAGATCTTTTATCATAGCATAATTGAGTTCATAAGAAAATTCAAGACCAGATTCATCAAGTATTTGGAACCATTTTCAGATTCAAGCATAATATCAAAGAGTTTTCTTGCATTATGTGTGTTGTGCTAACATTTGTGATGTAGAGTTTTGATTCAAGCAAAGAAATTCAAGCAAGATCCTTCAAGCATTCAAGATCCATGTCCATTGTAGCCATTGCACACAAGTTTGTAGACTTTATAAAGGTTTGGTGAGTTGTAGCATTGCATATTGTTCATTCACCATTTCCTGGAATATTTCTATTTCATTTCAAGGTTTAATTACCAACAAGGGGTTTGACCAAAGAAAACACACATTCTCTAACAAACAACAAGTTTTTCTCTTCTTGCATATTTGTGATTGTAGATCTAGGTTGTAGACTTGAAGATCACTTGGAGTGAAAAGTTGCAAAAGTTGCAAAGTTGCATCACAAAGTTGTCATCTTCACAAAAACTCACCTACATGCCACATTTAGAAGTTTCAGAACCTGAGATCATAAAGGAATCAAGTGAAGACCTTAGAGCTCAATATCTTGTTCAAAGTTTGTAGAAATTCATAATGGAACTAATACACCATCTTGGGCATATTAGTCCTCCTAGGACTATTTTTCAAGGATTTTTTGAGATCTAGTTTTGAGATCCAAACACTTTGTGTTGGCCCCAAAAAATAGTGGTGTGACTAATACACCATTGTGGGCATCTTAGTCCTCCACATCATATTTTTATAGTTTCTTTACATTTATAGAATCCTCACAACATCTCCAGACTTCCCAAGTACACACATACTATCTCCCTATTGCATAATTTCATCATTTTCATCTCTCATTTACCTTACATTTCTAGTTTTAGGTCATTTTGCATATCACAACATAGTTTCAAAAAAATTCTTTTCCAAGAATTTGCTTGGTGGTGAACCCCTTATAACTTAAAGAACCCCCTCCTAGGACCCTCCTAATTATGAATTGACTCACCTTGAGAGGTTGTTAGTTAATCCAATTGGGACTCCTAGGACATTAGGGAATGATTGGTGGAAAAGTGTGATACCATTAGATGCCACATTTTTCTATTCATCATTTTGGTGAACCTGAATTTTGAGCATTTATTTCATTTCTAATTTGGAGTCCATTAAGGTCCTTAGGTCTAAATTGCATTCATTCTTGCATTGCATATTGCATTAGGGAAAGTGTATCTAGGGTTCTTGTATTTTGCATTATTGAAATTTCATTTAGGGTTTCCTATATTTGCATTAGTGAAAGCGCATATAGGTTGCATCTTTACATTATTGCATCATTTTATTTCATTGAAAAAACTAAAAATTGCATTGTTCTTCATCTTCATTGCATTTTGAAACATTCTTATTGCATTTAAAATTGAAAAAAAAGTTGCATTCCATATTGCATTCAATTTATTGTTCCTAGTTACTTTTTCTTGCACTCATTTGGACATTTATCTATTTTTGAGCATCAATATCTTGCATAGGCAATCTGTAAACACTGTTGACATTCTAGAATTCATTTTTTTCTATAGAAAACCTATGCTTAGACTAAAATTCCCTTCTTGGCATCTTAGTCCCTCTTAGGATTTTTTCCTCAGAAATCTCTCTTTATTGTTTGTTGCCTATTTTAGCTTGTGGAACTTCAAAATCTCATTAGGAGGACCAAGATGCCCTTCCTGGAATCTTAGTCCCTATTGAATTTGATTCTTTAGTTTTCAGGATCTGAAATTTCTTTTATGTGTTTCTATGGGCTGCATTTTGTTTTCTATTTCAATTTCCAGATTTGATGTTATTCCAATTTCTTTCATTTCAAGTGTAATTGCAAGCATGGGATATTGTGTTCATTACACTTTTTTGGTTTACCCCTTTTTTGAGTTGTAGTAATTGGTATCTTGCTACTAATACTATGGTTAGATGAAGTGCGAGATTCATGGCATCCCGCGATAAGACAATCATTGCAGATCTTGGGTTAACAAGATCTATTACTTCTGGTGTTGGCATTAGTTCACTAGGTATGGACCATACCTTTGACACCTCTTTTGCTATACCTACCTTACCTATAAGTACTATGTTGAGTTTCCAAACAATGGTTGATCATATTCCTCAAGAAAATATAATGAAAATGCATGAAGACTTAGCTCATTTACAAGACAGTGTAAGCACTAAAAATATTTCAAACACTTTTATAACATCCATAGAGAACCTTCACTGCATGATGGAAAGTGATGAGGGAATGGAAGTTGTGTGTAACCTAGCTCAAATATTTGGAAAACATCTTCCTTCCACCACTAATGGTGGTCAAGATTCAAGCAATATGCAAAACCAAGGAGGAAGTCAAACTCCTCTCTCTTCAACCATAACCTTAATCCCCACCTATACCACTCCTCAAATGACCACAATAGTGCAACCAACTAGTAGTATCCTTCCTACTTTGAAAATTTCCACTAGTTCTCCTTATACCTATGTGGCATCTAGTCTTGTATCTCCTCCCTTAAGCAACCCATTCATTAGTCCTTCCAATACATAGGTACCACCACCATATTTATCTCCATCACCCACTACAAGCAATGATCCTATCATTAACCATCTCTTACAAAGTCTTTCATCCATTCAATGCTAAGTTTCCATCATAAATCAAAATCAAAATGGTCCACCATCATATTATGTCAAAATTAACCCTGCTATCCTTGGAGATATTGAGAACCCCAGGGCCACAAGTTATAGAGATCCCTAGATTTGAGAAATATGTAGGAAAGGGAGATCTTACTAATCATGTTAATGCCTTTATTTCTTTTTGTAGTGACTTTATCCTTGAAATTTTGGCTAAACTTTTTCCTTGATCCTTGAAAGACATTGCCTTGAATTGGTTTTCTACATTTCTAGATAACTCAATTCATTCATTCGAGGAACTTGTTGAGGACTTTATTAACCATTTCCAAGTGCACATGGTCCTTAAGATGACATTAGCTAATTTGATGAGATGAAAGAAAAATGATGGTGAAAATTTCACTGACTTTATTTCACACTACCAATCGCTTTATTCCCAAATTAGTGTGAAAATTCCCGATTCCCACCTTCAAAAGATGTTTGTAGAAAACTTACAAAGCAAGATCAGAGATAAGCTCACCTAATCAATTTTCCTTCATTCATGCATATATGCACTACCCTTCAAGACTACCAGCATTCCCTAACCAGTAGTGAAGCAAAAACCACCTCTACCCATCTTGAAAATTCTAAAATTTCAAACCAAAACACTTACCAACCTTTTAGAAGAAAAAATAAAAGCTTCCTTCAACTAAATTCCACCTCTCAACCTACCCAACTAGTTGATACCCAAGTAGCTTCTATAAAGAAGATTAATCCTTATATCCTTGGGGATTCATAAAGACATTTTACTCCCTTACCCAACACACTTTACAACATTATGACCCAACTCTTAAACAAAAAAATGCTTACCCCACCTCCCATTTGAACCCTTGACCCTAGCAAGCCATTACTTGAGGACTTTAGACACAATTCCTATTGTGCTTATCACCAACAAAAGGGACATGATATGGAACATTGCAAGCATCTTAAACATCTTGTGCAAGACCTCATTGATTCCAATAATATCCAAATTGGAGGTGTAAATGACAAAGGAAATAAATTTGTGGCTCCTCCCAATCAAAACTTGCAAATATTTACCATTCCCATGCCCAACCATAATATTTCATTTGTTAAGGCTAGTGAAACTAAGCCTGATGTGATGAATGTTGACACAGATGATGAAAATATAAGCAATCATGAAAAATTTCCTATGGATGATAATGAACAAAATCCCATGGATATTAATGAACAAAGTTCTATTGATACAATGATAGGAGTGGTTGGCATGGAGCCTCGTAAAAAAAAAACCATTTACATTAATTTATCCTCAGAAGAAATAATTAAACATGCACATGATGGTCCTCTATACATAGCTAGAAGAATCAATAACAAGCCCACTGCTAGGATTTTAATTGATCCCATCTATGGAGAGAATGTGATCATAGAAGATATTTTATATGTGCATGAACTTACTCAACATAGATATGATAAACCAAAAGCATGTATTACAATGCATGATATTTTTGCTCATGCTATGATGGGCTTGATCACACTCCCTTTAAAAGTAGGACCAAAGAAATAAAATGTATCATTCTCTATCATATCTAATTCAAACCAATTTCATGTGAAGTTAGGCTACAAATGGTTTCACTCCATGAATGCGGTCCCATCCATTATCCACAAGTGCTTAAAGTTTCTAGTCGGCGATGAAATATTTACTGTAAACCATAGGGGCTTTAGACCCCCATCTTCCAGTGGAAGCTTTTCCTTAGATTATTTTTGGCCTAAACCTATGGAACCTATAAAACCCCATGAAGACTTCCTTTTCCTATCCTACCAAAAGTTCAAAGTAAAATGCATAGCCAGATTATCCCTTGAGAACTTATGTCCATCCATGATCGAACCTCCACCCATGCTTGAACCTCTGCCACATAAAGGAAACAATGTCATGTCTGAAACCCTTGCAACAAACCAAGACCCACCCATTAACAATCCCTTTCCTATTTCCTATAAGAGACCTAGAGAAAAAAAAAACAAGTCCCAATTTTCCTCCTAAGAAAATTAATAAAGCCAAAGAGAAAGTGGTTGAACAACCTTCTAGAATGGTTTCTTCCATTCTTCCTTCACAAGAAGAAAAGGACCCTATGGTTGAAAAACCCACTCCTATACAAATGCAAATTGAAAACCGAAAAAGAAGAAACTGTAATGCTAAAGAGCATAGGTGTAGGTGTCGTGCTATTGCTCAAAAGATGAATGACCAAAACAATATTGAAAATCAAAATCCAAACTTGACAAAAGTAATAAAAGATTCCCATTCTCTTTTACCGAAACAAAAAAAAGCTATATCTTCACCACAACAAGGATCAACAACCTCTATGGATATTATCATTCATCCTCCTATTGTGGTTAACTTGGATGACAATGAGGAAACTACTAAAATCTATGAGGAAGTTCATAATGAGTTGAAAATTTTAGTTTCCTCTTCTATGAGCTTAAATGATAACAACCATGGTGATCCTCCTAAACCGAGTGATTCACAATGTGTTCAACTTGGTGATTCTCCTAGTACAACACTTGATGTTGTCCCTCTCACAAGTGATTTGCATTCTGCATAAACTGAACAAGATTGGGATGCAGATAACTTGCTAGATGGTTGACTCGTATGTGCTTTACTAGTATTTTATCTTTTCTTTTTCTTTTGATTTCCTTTTCATTTTATTTTTGGTTTCTTTCATGTGCATGATCCCCCATGATCTATTTTATGTTTCTCTCTCTATGTGCATTCCTCTATTTGTACCTTCATTCTTCTATATGTCTTGTACTTTTTCTTTTTTATTGATATTTTCTCTTTACCTTTCATTTTTTATTTCTTGTGTTTTCCTTTTGGGGATGACGCAAGGAATTGAGACATTCATGTCTCCTTCATGTTGACCCAAAATATTTTTCATTATCTTTTCTTTTCCTTTCATTTTTCTTTTCATTTGTCTTGTGTTTTCCTTTTGGGGATGACACAAGGCGTCGAGACACCCTATGTCTCTTCCATGTTGACCAAAAAGGCTCTTTCTTTTTCTTTGTTTTTTTTTCTTTGTGTCATTCTTCTAGTTCTGTGTATTTGGGGAATGATGATAGTTCCAACCTCTCTAATATCATTTTAGCAAAGAACACACTGACCCCAAAGATCCATAGAGCCCTTATGGGTTTGGTGTTTTCATTTTTGGGGCAACCCCTTTCTTTTTATTTTCTCTCACATGATGCAACTTCACTCAGAAATATATGACTTGGCATAAGGATTTCCAGGTTAGATCTCATGTCTTTCTTCTTGTTTGCATTTTCATTTTCTACTTTAAATAATTTCTCATAGCATAGTGTTAGCAATTTATTTAAAGTGGGGGCATACATTGGTATTATTTTGGCATGATTTCGCTTGCATATTTTTCCTTTTCATGTTCTTTGATGTGATTTTCTTATTTCACGTGATATGTTTTCCTCTTTGTGGTGACATTGGGAGTAATTTCCTTCTAGAGTTTTATATGTCTTAGAATATTATATTCCCCTTAGTGGTGATGTGATGCACCGCATCCCTTA
The DNA here is from genome assembly GCA_007258455.2 of Sequoia sempervirens. Taxonomy (NCBI): domain Eukaryota; kingdom Viridiplantae; phylum Streptophyta; class Pinopsida; order Cupressales; family Cupressaceae; genus Sequoia; species Sequoia sempervirens. The sequence goes on along the minus strand of VDFB02000007.1, from coordinate 164,420,266 downwards.
AGTGGTGAATCTTTTATCCTTTGATTGGTCCTCTCTTGAGACATTAGGAACAATTTCCCCTAAGAGTAAGACCTCACATGAACTAAGAAAAATCCCTTTGAGCATCCCTCTTTCTTGATTTCATTTTGGTACCTTATTAAAGTCATGGAGGTATGGATTTAATATGGTCCCCTAGGTCTCACCTAGTGAACACCTAGCTTCACTACTAGTGTGAGCATGTGTTTTTGTGCCTTATTAAAGTCATGGAGGTATGGCTTTAATATGACCCCTTGGGGCTCACCTAGTGGACACCTAGCTCCCACTAGCTCTCATGAGAATGTTTTTTGTTTACATAGCAGACAACGCATTCTACTTGTAACATTTTTTGACAAATAGCCTAGACTCAATCCACTGCATTGGATAGTTAGCCAAAGCTTGATCTATTATAGCTTTCCCTTTTCCTATTTCATTTTCCTTTTTCTTATCTTTGATGGTGTATGTTTGTGATCTGGTTATGGATGAGTCACATATCATCTGCAAGTGTGTTCCTTTGTGCTTATGTTGGTTTTTCCATAGGATCTTGATCTTGGGGGCTTGGCCACATTCTTGATTATTGTTATCCTCTCTTACTAAAATTTGTACATTTCAACCCCTCTTGATTGCGTGGTTGGCTACTTTAGTTTGAGTTTTAAGAAATTTCATCCTCTCACTAAAGTGGGGGCTAAATTTAGTGTAGGAAAATGCATACCCTTTCATTTTCACACTTGTTTGGGCCCGCCTTTCTTTATTTATGCTTCTTTATGGCTTAATTGGTTGTATTTTGTGTCCACAAGCCCTATGAATGGCATATTTTTCTAGTTAATCCTGACATTCTCCAATGCATAAATGATAATTTAATGACTCCATCAATGTGTCCCTAATTTGTGGGTTGGGACTAAAACACCACCTAGGGTGTCTTAGTCCCCCAAGGCTCTCAGGACCCTTATTTTGGCATCTCTGGATTGGGCCCCTTTTTGGTGTCTATGCCCCAAGTGTTTAGGGCATGGGACTAAGATGCCACCCAAGGTGTCGTAGTCCTCCTTGAGTCATTTTCAGGATTTAATTTAAAATTTGGTGGGATTTAACCTACTTTATTTAATGAATTCATATGTTGGCTTGGTGTGATATAATTTCAGGATGTTAAGCATAAGTATAAATACAAGGTCCCTTCATTCATTTCAACCCAAATATTTTGTGAGATATTTTATCATAGCATAATTGAGTTCACAAGAGCATTCAAGAGCATATTCATCAAGCATTTAGAGCCATTTTTAGATTCAAGCATCATATCAAAGAGTTTTCTTGCATCATGTGTGTTGTTGTGATAACATTTATGATGCATGGTTTTGATTCAAGAAAGATCTTTCAAACATTCAAGATCCATGTCCATTACAACCATTGCACACAATTTTGTAGAATTTATAAAGGTTTAGTGAGTTGTAGCATTGCATGTTTTTCATTCACCATTTCCTTCAATATTTCTATTTCATTTGAAGGTTTAATTACCAACAAGGGGTTTGAGAAAGGAAAACTCCCATTCACTAACAAACAACAAGTTTTTCTCTTCTTGCATATTTGTGATTGCAGATCTAGGTTGTAGACTTGAAGATAACTTGGAGTGAAAAGTTATAAAAGTTGAAATGTTGCATCACAAAGTTATCATCTTCATGGAAACTCACCTACAGGCCACATTTGGAAGTTTCAAAACCTAAGATTAGAAATGAAGCAAGTGCAGACCTTAGAGCTCAGGATCCTATTTAGATTTTGGAGAAATTTAGAATGGGAAAAATACACCATCTTGGGCATCTTATTCCTCCTAGGCCTATTTTTTATGGATTTGCTGAGATCTGAAGACTCTGTGTTGGCCCCAAAAAATAGGAATGGGACTAATATGCCATTCTAGGCGTCATAGTCCTCCACAACATATTTTGATAGCTTCTTTACATTTCTAGAATCCTCACAACATCTCTAGACTTCCCAAGTATATAAATATTATCTCTCTATTACATAATTTCATCATTTGCATCTCTCATTCAGTTTACATTTCTAGTTTTAGGTCATTTTGCATATCATAGCATGTTTTCAAAAAATTTCTTTTGCAAGCATTTGCTTAGTGGTGAACCCCTTAGAACTTAAAGAACCCACTCCTAGGACCCTCCTAATTGTGAATTGACTCACCTTGAGAGGTTGTTAGTCAATCCAATTGGGAATCCTAGGACATTAGTGAATGATTGATGGAAAAGTGTGATACCATTAGATATGTTATTTTTCTATTCATCAAGTCTATAATGCTCACGAGGCTTGAAATAAAAGCAATTTTGGGCCCCATGAGCATTACAAATCATGGGTAAATTTTACCTTATGGAATACAATGAGCACCATTAGATTATATTTTAAATCAATTATGACAACTAAATAATATAATGTCTACCCCTTAAACTCATTAATCATTTCCACCTTTGAGCCCCAACTTTTCCATGAATTTTTTTTTTTAAATGAAGGATTTTCTATCATAATTAATACACTTTCCTATTATTTTCCAATATTCACCAAGATTTTCTACAAGAAAATAGTGATGTAAAAAAATTGCCAATAATTTTTTTTTTTGAAAAAAGGGAAATATTCGCTAATAGAAATTAATATTTTTTTCCAAAAAAGTGAAAGATTCACTAGGATTTTATATCTTTTCTGAGGGTGGGTTTCTTAAATTTATCACTATATCCAACAATAGTTTTCCCATGCCTTTGCATGATTTAAAATTCCTAGGAAGAATAAAAAATGACATATGTTTTAAAATTCCTATGCAATGAAAAAACACCCAAACATAGATTTTGGAAAACTCATATATGAGGATGTAACCTATAACATCAAAATACAAGGCTTAGGGAAGGTTTAAAATTCCTAGCATAATTAAAACCACCCTATAGAAGAGTTATAATACCCTATAAAATGAATAAATTCTTAGAGATGACACTATCAGTGCCTAATGTTTTAATATCACATACTAGAGGTAGTATCACATAGATTTTTCTAGGACAATGATGATAAAATTGTTGATATAGAGTAGGAAGGCATGGAAATAGTTTTTTTTTTGCTCTAAAAGGAAAGTTTATGTGAAAATGAAGAAATAATAATGTACAATGCCTCCAAATGTTGTATTGATTGAAAGAATTAGACCCACAATGTATTGAAATATGGTTAAGTTTAATGATGAGTGTGATATGGAAAACCCAAGTAGTCACCAAATGAAGCCTTGGTATTTTAATGCATATATTTTGTAGTATTTTAAGAAGAAGCATAGTAAATACAAATGAATGAAGAATATAATGATAAAATGATCACAAAAAATCATTTGAAAAAGTGTGTAGCCTATTGTAGAGAAAATTGTTGTGCCTATAGCACACATGCCTCGTTCAAAACAAGGACCCTCTCTTTTCTCTTTGTTGGGTCACTTTTTCCTTCACCTCATTTTACGTGCCCCCTATTTTGACTCCTAAGTGGTCAAGAAGTCCTTGAGTTAGCATCTTAAGTTGATGAAGTTTCATTACCCTCAAAATTTCCAAGTCTTTAGCCTCTGCAGAGTTCCCTTGGTAGTTTTCCTTCAAACTTTAAAACTACCATCCTTCACGCTATGTGGGTCTGCCCCTATGGGCCACCTTATGTAGAATTTTGTAATGTCTTCACTATTCCAAATGGTGGTCTTATCACATCCACTTGCTATGCGAGGCCCACGGCCTCTGTTGTCACTTCCATTGCCAACTCGCTAGATGACCAACCCTCGACTATTGTTTGTCTTGCAGACCCTATCATTCCCGCCACCGTCTCTTTTCAACTGTGTTTCAACCAACATTGGCTACCTTCATACCCACATTAATGGCAGGAGTTTAATGCATGAAATTCTATAAATATGCTATTTTGATGAGTCATTTTCATTGACAGACTTTCAAAAAACTTGTTAGAGCCTCTATCTTCCACTACCTCCGCCCACATAGGATCTCACCACCATTCAAGCATCATTGATTATAGTGTCTTCACAGAATTCGTTAGGTTTTCCAGGTCATTTTTCTGCTGCCATTCATGTTTTTATTTTTCTTTGATTTTTACAAAATTTATTAAATTTTGAAGGAGAAAACTCAAAAACCTGTTTGATAACACCATGACGAACAAAACCCACGTGCCAAAAACTTGAAAATCTTTTGAAATCTGCCCTAAAAATTCATGTGGAACTTTCATCCTCTGTTGCCATTCCTTAACCAAGGTAATCATGCCCTTGTGGCCCACAAAATGTTTTCCACCACTGTCAAACTAACCCATGAGAAACTTTATAACAACGAACTTTGCCTCCCTTGGGCCTGCATATGCGGAAAGGTGCTTCTTCATTACCATCACCATTTAGACTTAAATGAAAATCAGAACAATATCTTTCCACCCCCACAGATCTATGAGTGCAAGCCTCTGCTTGTGGGTTGCCGTTGGTGCCTCGACGTCCAAAATGATAGATAGATCCCATCCTTCCACCTTTTGGGTCCCATAGCATTTCTGTCTGCTGACTTGGCTTAACACATAACTCCTTGCGAACCATCTCCTATGGGCTTCTGCCACCACTCTACCGCCATTCAATGCTCATTTCAAATGATGAAATCTTAGGCTCCTTCCACTGGGTAGGCCCCGACCTGATAACTTCCATTCATCTAAGCTAAAATCCCTAACTTTGATCCCTTATAGACCACCCTTCGTGGACTTCCATCCATGGACTACCATCAAAGGATCACTATCCCAAATGGCCTTACCCACCCATTCATCTGCGTTGTGGACTCTGCACTTGTTTCCTCTATTTGAACACAAAGAATGAAATGACTAAGTGTAGGACATCATGTGGGTTGCCCCATGCAGGTGGCCACTGGCAGACTATTGTCTTGCTCTTGTTGCTTTGAAACTCCCAATCTAAGCCTTCAACCCACTATGCAGGGCCTGATCTCGCTCTCTGCTTCTAGCCATTAGTAGATGAATAACTAATGACAAGAATCCTTTCAGACCCAACGGTGCAGGCCACCGCTTGTGGACCACCGTTTAAAACAATTGACACCTAACGACCTCTCGTGGCTCCTCACTCACACCTTGTTAATAAATTTGAACTTCACCATTGAACTAATGCCATCCTTCCTAGTTGTGGATCCCACATTATGGGATGTCGCTTGCAGGATACTACTCTGTCAATGCCATTTCAAACGACGAAGCCCAAAATGGTTGAGAGGCATCCTACACCTGTAACCCTTACTTTCACATGCTTAAATGACTGAGTTAGAATTCCAAGGACCTTGAGGGTGATCAAGGACATGAGTAAAAATGACTCAATACTTTGGTGTGCCCTATCTCAAGTGAAAAAACCTGATGTGGGTGGATTCATGTAGGCCATTGTGTGTTGTTCATCGTTCATTTACAACTGCCCTCAAAATGGCTTCCAGCCTAGGGAATTCCACACCCCTAGGCCCACATTGCCATATCTCCCTCAAAAAAAAGGAAGATGATGATTGGAGAAGAATGTTATGATACTTGAATGATAAATTACTCAATCTAACATGGATTTTGTAGGGTTTTTCTAATGTTTCATGTATTTTATGCATGAAAATGCTTACTGCTCCTTTGCTTGCAGGATATATGGAATCAACTGCATGACCTTTGAGAGCACCCATAGAGAAGGTAAAGGGAAATGAGGCTGCCAAAAAACCAAGGGGAAAGTAGGACAATTATTAAATGAAGTACAAATTCGAAGGGGTGGAAATCAACACTAAGGTCACCATAGAATGGGACACTATCTCAGAAACAAGCCTGGGGCACATTGATATTAATGAATTGAGGAAATGATTCATTGCCAACCCTATCATGGAGAATTCCAAGAAGATGAGGAAAAGTTGATTGGCCAAGGAAGCTAGTTTCCCACCTACCCTCGTGGCTTCTGAAATGGTAATGGCCTATAGAGAGGCATATCAAGAAATGACCAAGAGAATTGTGGATCAAGATGGAAACATATTGGCTAACTTGTCCTCCATGTCTATAGGACAAAATTTCCACATCCCCACCTTTGATGAGATGGAGGAGACATCAAAGGAATATGCTAAAAGCACATGGAAATTTGATCCCCTCAAATGCAAGAAAATAATTAATCAATTTTGGTTGAAGGAGAAGAGGGGTAGCACAAACAAAGTACCCCAGGAACTCTTCGGAAGTAATTTCCATGAGGATTACTATGATTTGGTAACCTTATTGAGTATGGTCATGGGCCTTCCAACCGCAGTGTATTTCTAAGAGTGGATGCTCTATTTCATACAAAAAATCATCAGAGGGAAAAATAAGTTCCATTGGGTGGGAATGATCAGCAATTGGTTGCATGAGCAGTTTGTGATACTAAAGAAAACATCATAGTTCTACATGACTTCATACTTGGTCTATCTACTGGTTGACCGTATTCAATATAGAGGTCTATCTATAGCACCAATCCAAACTCTAGGAAGAGAACCAAAGGTCTATGATAGGTACCCACAACTTTAGTACCGCAACTTCAATAAGGATTACCGCAGGGTGAATGATGCCTTTATCGAGCACATTATCAGACTACTCAGAGGTAACTTCGAAAGGAGATTCACTCATAGTGAAAATTCCTTCATCTGCTAGTTTAGGTTCCTCTTTATTCAATTTCCCAAGTTTACCTATATCAGAACCAGGGGCTTCTTTGAGAGGTTGTAAAAGCTGCCTCGGTACCCAAATGACTGATTGGTATTGCTTGTAATCTCTCTAGGTCACTACAACATTCACATACTCTTTTAAGCGACAAGCATAGGCCAGGGATTCCTTATCCGCTCCATTTAGACAAGGTATGTATGCAATCCCTGCATCCCAGTGTGTGGAGTACACAAAAAAAAATCATTGAATACAACTTGGAGCTTCACATTGCCTGAGCATGGATGGATTTGTATGGAAAACTGAAGAAGATGGTTGGAAAAGAATATTCCCATCTACAAAATGTTGAAGACTTTGGGGAAAATTTCAAGGATGATAAAGAGGTGTGTATGAGGCACTATATGGGAATGACAACATATTTTGTTAAAATAGTTAACTTATTCCTAGTACCAGATCAAGTTGTGGAGGAAGAAAATACTACTATAGATCCAAGATTTGATGTTGTTGCTAACTTGTCACTACCCCTAATTGACTAGGAAGAGTAAGAGGTCAATGACCTCAATATTCTGATAAAACCAATATAGGAAAGAACAAAGTAGTGGATTGATGGGCAAACTGCTCAGTTGAAACTTCAAGGAGCCACTTTAACTTATGGAGAGCTTGAGGATGAGCTTGAGAGTGAGAATGATAGTGGGACTACTCCTACCCCATTTGGAGAAACTTCAAAGTACCCTCCTATGACCAAATCAAAGAAGAGAAAAGAGGTGGTGCAACACCAGCCAAAGCACAAAGTATATTCAAGGAAGGCGTCAAAGGGTGAGCCCTCTAAGAACACAAAGAAATCTAGAAGATTTATGGAGATGCCCACCATTTAGGAGGAACCACTCCATGAGGGAGAAGAAGAAGAGGTCAATAAATCGAAGTCTCCACATGCCACCTCTTCTCTTGCTACCACTATTGCAACAACTTCCATTACTCCCCCACCGACATCTCAATCATTGCCTTCTTCTTCTCTACCCATGGTGGACATTTCGGTTCACCTTGCCTTCACCTCACCTACTATGCTAATTATGATGATAGATTATTCCTCTACTACCACTTCTCCACTCTTTTCTTCCACCATCTCTCCATCAATGATTATCCCCATGGCCTCTACAATAGCAATGCCCACCCTTACTCTCTTAGAATATTTTTCCAAACATACACAAAAATATACCATTGGTGCTCTCAGGAGTATTGATGAATCCAGCGGTACAAGATGCCTTAGCCCAAGTCATTGTTGGTCTCCCTATTCCTCAGCCTTTGACTCAACTAGCTAAAATGGAGGAAAAAATGCATATTTATGAGGAGTTAGAAAGAAAAGAGAGGGAGATAGCCAACGGAATGGAAGAGGAACCTAATGATTATCATGAACATCCCAAACATCAACATCTAGTCATGGATGAGGTGGTGCATGAAGGGGAGGAAACACAATCCTCTAAAGAAGATGTTGAGGACCCTGGAGCAAGGTACATTATGGAAACTTTCGACCAAGAACATGAAGAAGAGTTGGCCAAGCAACTCAAAGATGTTGGGGAGGAAATCGAGAAGCAGTCCTCTAAAGAGAAGAAAGAAACAAATGAATAAATGGAGGTAACCACAAAACCTTCAATCGGGGAACAAGATAAGAGCCCTGATCATGAAGAAGATGAAGAAAAGAAAGAGGAAGAGAAAAAAGAGGACAAGCCTGAAAAAGCAGTTGAAACAAGAAAAAGACTAGAGATAGAGCATCATGAAGAACATGGGCAAGAAGAAGAAGATAGGAAATTTGTAGGGGAAGATAGCCCTAAGGAAAACATATTCATCACCGATTCATAGAAAGAAACTGCCATATTCATCCATGAACCTCACAAAGAAGAGGAAGAAAAGACAGAACAAAAGGCTCTGAACCATTAAGAAATGGAGATTTAGCATACTCAGGAGGAGGAAGGTGATTGTTAATCACCCAAAGAGGGATCCCAGATTCCTGAGTGGCTAGATAAGAAATTACACAAGAAGTAGTTCATCCTTATGGATCTAAAAGAGAGACTAGAAGCTATCTTGGCTTGAGCACATATAGGGACAAAGAAAGAGAATACATCAAGAGTTAGATAAGGACGAGGGAGTTAGCTATAACATATCCACTATTGAATTGGGGAAAGCAACCCAAGAACATAAAATTGATCACCTCAATGGATCCATTGCCACCATTATACATCAAATGAATAAGGAAAAATCCTCTAAGGATGAATTAAAACAAAAAGTGGCAGATTTAACAGCCTACATACAACAATGGTCCTCTACTAAAGAATTGTCGACAACCTCGTCAGCCCCACCATAGTTGTTGTCCAAGGATCATATCAACAAGCTTGAAAGGAGAAATAATTGGACTAAGGCTATAGAGGACTGGATCCAATGGGTAGTATACAATGGAGATATGGGCATTGGCCATGCTGCCTAGACAACAAATAAATTTTGGGAAGTGCAAAACCAACTTGAAGGCATAAGAAAATTTTGTAATGACCTCCTAGAGTTGTATAGAATTACATATCCCAAACTTGAGGCTATCCTCAAGATACCTAAGAAATCCTAGGAAAACGAGCTTGCACTAGTGAAGGATGATCATTGGCTTATGGAAACATGGAAATTGGACCTCAATCATAGAAAAGAGATCTTGGAATGGGTGCTTCATGAAGTGGAGCTTGATATAGATTGGGCCAAGGAGATCAGAATGACCTGTGATGAGTACTTGAAGCAGATGACATATTATGATATGCCTACCATTGAGTTGGATCCTAAGAAGATAAGGCCATACTTAGATAAGACAATGGAGAATGGAGCCACAAATGTACTCATACCAGACTTTATGGATTTTTCTACTCGACCCTTTGTCCAATCTGAGCAGGTGATCAAGAACATGTCGAAATGCAACAAAGATTGGGACTTGATCACTTGCTGGTCCAAAAAATTGAACTTCTAGGTGCTCCAATTTGATATAATGGAGTGGAACAAGCTCCAAGTGTTGATCAACAAGTTTTTGGAATATGCTACTGTGAAGAAGCATGAGGGAAATCTAGTTATTGATGATGAATTTCTCACAGTATAGCTACAACAAAGGAAATCAGTAAAACAAAAAAGTTCTATAGTTTTGGCCACTAGAAGACAAATTAGGTTAGAAGGAAAAGATGTATTTTAAATTGTAAAATATTAGGGGTAGATAAAACCCTAATTTGTAGTGAATCTTGGCCACAAAATGAGATTGAATCTTGGCCATTCATTTCAATTTTTGGACACTATAAATAGGGGGTCTCCTCTCATTTTCAAGAGAGAGTGGAGTTGTTGTAAAGGCATGCTGCTGAAATTCTAATAGAAATTCATTGCTTTTGGGTGGATTCTTGAGTTTCATTTCATGTTTCATGATTCTTCTCTTAATAGTTAATAGATTTGAGTAGATTTACTTTGTTGTTCTATGTGTTTAGCATGTTTTAGTAGATTGGTAGATGCTGATCATTGATATTGAAGAATTCTATTGTGTTGATGCCCTTCCTTGTTCATGCTTTTTATTGTTTATTGATGATAAATAGCACTATAAAGCTAGACGAAACATGAATTAAATGTTGCACTCAAATTATATCTTTTATTCATGCTTTATGGTGAATGAGTGGTTGAAAATCTATAGACCTTAGAAGATTGCACTAGTTTCATGAGACCTTGAGCTAATTTGGTTAAGTGTAACTTAGTTTTGGGAAGGTTGTCCACTGTAGCATCCTCCATTATCACTGTTCATTAATAGTTTCAAGTCTAGGAACTTACTCTCTTCCTTGCCCCTTTGACTTTTCTTTCAAATAGTAATTTAGACAAGTTTGAGAATCATTGCACATTGTAAAGCCAAATCTGATGACAAAAGTTGAGTTTTAGACTATTGTTATGAACTTGTAGGAATAGGACACAACTTCAGAATTTAATAAACTCCATTCAAAGAACCGATTCTCCTCCAACTTAACATACGTAAGGCTGCCTTGTGATTATCGAAAAATCACATAAGACAACTAAGACATTCCAAGCATTGTCATGACCTGACATTCAAAACCTTGGGGTAATTTTCTGCAATTTACTTGTAGGAAATTTTCTTTCAAGATGGATGATGCACCTATGCATTACCTGTGTTGAGAAGTGCAAAAACACCCATCAATAGAACTGGCATTAGAAGGAGGGAATAGTCCATATTAAGCTAGATTGAATCAATTCATTCTACCCTAAAATATTTCATAGAGTCTTAAGATCAACTCCAAACAAAGGGGAATTCCAAGAACTCCAACCCCCTACCATGGCTAAAAGACTTGAAGAGGAGACATAAATTCATCTTCCTCATCTGCTCCATTTGCTTCACCTCCATCCTCACCTTACCTTCCATCCCTTCGCATCACATTCACCCTTCTTTTCTAGCATCCACTTCCTTCACTCAACCATCCCAAGCTACCTTCCAACCTTTTACTTCCCAAGGCCAAGGCGCTGCCCTTGTCCCTACCCTTCAAGTCCAAGGTGTAGTCACAACTGCTACTTCCCATGCGCAGCCCCAAGTTCCTACTCAACAAAAAATACAACCCCTGCCTCCCCTCATGGCTTGGCTGGGTAACAACCCTTCTTCGATGTCCTTCAATGCTTACCATGACATGCCAAAGAATTCAGAGGCTTTTTGTACAGAGTTTCATCTAGGAGATCCTCAAAGGACAATAGAAGAACACACAAAAATATTCCAAACAACATTGAAGGATATGCAAATTGATCATGAGGACGTGGCATGCAGAATTTTCCCTTATTCTTTGGAAGAAATATCTTTTCATTGGTAGATTAACTTTCCAACAAGATCTATTACCACTTGGGACCTTTTGAAGAATTCCTTCTTGAGGAAATACAAGATTCCAATTAGCCCTTCAGAACTATATCAACAATTCATGTTTATTCGCAAAGTGGTCAATGAGCCAATTAGCTCCTTCAATGATAGATTCCACCGATCCTTTATCGTATTGCAAGATCCTTATGTGCTTAATGATGTCGTTGTCTTTCCTATCTACTATGCCACTCTGGAAAACCTCATTGCAACCTTGGTGAAAAGAATAAACCCACCACCCACTAGATTGGTAGATGCTTATGTTCAGGAAATTATAGCCAACACTAATTTGGGACAAAGCATTTATGGTTTGTTTCCTTCCATGGGATAGGTTGCTCATCCCATACAGATTCAAGGGTTGACTGAAGCTATAGCACATCATACACCTCTTATGAACCAAGTTCCACAGCTACCCATAGTTCCTCACTGAGGACAACCATTGAGGAAGGCACCTCCTATGTGTCACTACTTGCAACTGCAGCAACCAGAGGCCTATCCTCAATAGCCTCATGTTCTTTCATAATAGAAAGGTCATGAATTCTTGCAAGAACAACAAAATCAGTTGGTTGTGCAACCAGTATTCCTCCAAAACCAAGCATCATAGCCAAGCAATACAGAGAAGGATCAACTACACAGTTTGAAAAAAATGATCAGAAAAATTTCCATGGAGATGACACACTTGTGGAATCAAAATAACCAATTGTAAGCTTCTCAATGTAGCATTTACATAAACCTCAATCGAAAGAATAGAGATAATTGTGATGTGGGTACCTCATCTAGGTATAATTACAAAAGAGGGCAGAATTCCAACTAGAATTTTGAGAGGTCTTACCAAAGAAAAAAACAAGACATGAAATATAAGGCCTAATAATGGAGGCATTCCTACTTCTCTTGATCAGCCTTCTAAAATGGAGAAGACAACAAGTGTAGTGTATCTCTCTAAGGCAGCATTGTCTAGATGGTGCCAGATCAATAAAATGAATAGGAACTCTGAGTTTGATTGCCCCGAGTTCCTCACGAGAGCGGAGATCTCTCAAGTAGAGGTTCAAAATGTTGTGGACAATGCTAGATTCCAAGATCTAGTCCCATCTGAACCCTACGATTCTTTAGTGCTCATGGTCAATCAATTCCCATTCCCATGAAGTGAGAGCAATGCACTAGAAATTGAGATTCCTTCACTAAAGAATGAAGAAACTTTATCTTAGCTCTTTGCTTCAGTAGATAATTGTCCAGTTGATGAGGAAGAGTTTCATGAAGATGAGGTCCAAATGTTTCATCGAAGGGAAACTCTATATAATCTAAGTAATAGGCAAGTAGGAGGACCTTTCACAACTTCCACTCCACCCAATAATTTTAGCACCCTGCTTGATCTGAACGCTAGTAATAATCCAAGCTACCACTATGTGCCCACTCAATAATTTAATGAGAACAAATAACCAAATCAAAGACAAAACCAATCAGCTAGCTCTTCCCAAGACATGTCCTTCGAGGCTGAGATTGAGCAAATGGGTGAGTATGTTGCTGATGAATTCAAGAAGGTCAAGATAAGCTTGTCTTCCTTCAAGTTGCTTAAAGTCCATGCAATTAGGAATTCCTTCTTTAGGATGATCAATATGACTACTTATTCCAAGTCAACCCAAGAGATACCATCCAAGAGAGTCTCTTTTGAAGATCCACCATGTGAGCCCGTAATTCAGGAGATTATAAGTAAGAAGAGAGATGTCCATTCAAATCAGTAAACTGGGAAACAACTTGCTAAATAACAAAGTCAAGTGCAAACTAAAGAAAAGAACAATGAAATAGATAAAAGTCAAGTAGCCCAGGTAGATATGCCCATGGGATTATTTCAGGGAAAGCTAGAAATGCCACCTTTTCTCACTACTATTAGAATATTTGGGAAAACCTACACAATTGCTTGCTTGATTCAGGAGCATCTACCAACATTATGCCTCTCACCTTATGCAAAGCACTTGGAATAGTCCCCACTCCTTCTAGAAGAAAGGTGACTTAGCTAGACAAGACAAGTGAACATAGTCAAAGAGATTAATTGGATCCCCATGCAAATTGATGTGGATCCAAGAGTGCAACAAGTTATTGACATTCAAGTTGTTGATATCCCTGACACATATGGAATAATATTGGGATGAGACTTCACTAGAGCATTGAATGGGTATGTTGCAACTGAATTCTCTCATGTATGGCTACCATGGAAGAGACTTCCAAATCATATTTGTATAGACCAAGATTTGTGCATGAAATTCATGATTGCAAAGTATAACAACACTAATGAGGTGTTGTTTGCTGAAACAAAGTTGGGTAAATATTATCTTGTGGCATATTAGGAAGAATTAGAGCCTCAAGAAGAGGAGATGACTAAAGAAGTCCTCTTGGTATTATACAACCCTCCTCCCAATTTAATCTATGCACCCCAAAGCACAAAAGTACTAGTGGAATCAGACGACGATGAACCCTTCAATGATGGTAATTTAGGGTTGTTGGATAGATTCCTGGATTTCATGGAAAAATGCATACAAGATCAGCTTAACCTAGGGGAAAGAATGGATTTTGAAGAGCTTTTATTGCCCAATTGGTGTAGATTTCATAATTATCCTCACTTAGAATTCAAGTGTTGCTTGGGTTGGTGTTTACTCCAGTACACCTAAGGAATCTGTAAGGAGTAGCCAATACCTATGTTCAAGACCCTTACAGTGAATGGCCAACTGACAAGATTCAATTGAAGACTGAATCTCCTACACTTTAGGCTTTGTGAGACCTAGGAGGGTGTTCCTTTTAGTATTTTATTTGACCATTTCAATACATGAAATAGAAAATCATAGATCAGTTCCTATAAGTGGTAAATAACACAATTCACTCAAAGGTTGGCTAATCTTTAAATAAATTTCCATCAATTTACTAGGAACGGGGAAGATACTTCACATAGATGTCTCATTATAGAAAATTTTAAAATTTTTGTATTCTAACCCTAAATCAACAGTCCAATACTTTGTTATTGAACTCAAAATGTAAATACCAGGACAAATAGACTAGTTCCTTCATTGATTGGGTAATGGAGCTATACATATTATGTCCTGTCATGCAGAAACTCGTTAAAGCTAATAATTATGGACTATTTCCACAAGCACTTGCAATATGAAAAATGTTTGTATATAATTCATCACTTCTTACCAAATTCTTAGTAAATCACTACAAATCCATGACCTCATTTAGACATTTAGTTGATTCATTGAATCAGAGAAAAAATGAAGGCATGCATTAAAATGAAACATTTGAAGATAATCCAAATATGCTTGATATTATATTCAAAATTTGGAGAGTGGTTTATAGAGAAGAAAATATGAGCTATATATGAAATTTACTCTTGATATCAGTAATTTCTACATAATTATTTAATAATTTCAGATGTAAAGTTCAAAACCCAAGACAATTTTACTACCCTATTCTCTAGTATTCCTCTATTATATATCCCTTACGTACCAAACTTGAAAACTCAAAAAATTAGAACCCCTAAAAATGAGCCCTAAAATCCCTTTTATAGAACAAGGGAGCCAACAAGCTTCAGGCTCCAAATGCAGCTACATTACAAAAATTTCATTTCATATCACATTTCAGCTACATTTCAAAATTCCCTACACGATAATTCTATTGAGACAGGCAAAAAAAAATCTTCATAGCCATCATAAGGAAGAGGCAAAGTGCCACCAAAATCTTCCTCAACCACTAGGCAAGTAGCAAGACCAACGTCCAAACCGCCATGAGGGCACACATTCAACATCCAACACCTCAAAAAATTTCCACACACGTAGAAAGAAAATGATAGCCAAAGAAATCATTTATCAACACAAAAATTCCTTTAACCACATCTTTTCAAAAACTAGGAGCCCTCTTACTAGTAACACACACCCCACGGTACACACGACTACTCTGTGTCATTGCAAGGGTTGGGGATAAAACCTGAACCTCATCTTCACCTTTGTCCTATTTCAGCAAAATGTCATCTCGTCCACTTTAAGTCCTAATAGCCAAAGGAGGGATAGAAAACACCTCTACCTCAGGAGATAGAGCTTGACCTATAGTCACAAGGTACCATCGGTAATTAGAGTCCATCTTCATTTTGCTATCGGACTGGTTGTCAATCACATCAATAGGAGAGTTTTGTTGACAAAATGAGCCATCACCATACCTAATTTTCCTCTGCATGCTATCAGATGGCCCAACAACTTCCTTCAATTTTATTCCCATTACCTCAAACCTTGCAACATATTCTCTTAGTCAAAAACTACATGTAGTAATCATAGGTGAAGATTCCTCACCATGGATGCTCTTGCAAGCACTTTGTGCTAGCTCTGGGTCTATTCCATGAGACTCTTGTAGATTTAATCTAGCAAACCTCTACAATTGGACAGATGGGGTGCCAACCTTACTCATTTTTCCACAAGAAAGTATACACTTGAACTTCGGCTCTCTACACAAACTTGAGGACTTGATAACTTAATTTCTATGATGGAAATAGAAACTCGAAACTTCTACTTATTGAGCAATGTGATGATATCAACCATGAATGCTTAATGAAAAACACACACACAAGCTGGGTAGTTTGTTGGCATGCATACTGTCACCATTTAATTCCCAAGTACATGGAAATTTATATATTGCACTTCATGATTGCTAGAAATTAAGTCTCCATATGCATGGAGATCAATTTGATCACACCCACAAAGAATTTATCATTAATGCTTGTTGGTTGCAAAATGAGAATGGCTATCACATGTTTTATCAGCTTTGAATATCAGTTGTTGATCTCATGATGAACCATAAAATTGAACGACTTTGTTGAGGTTCACAAGGTTTTAAATCCAGCAGTGCTTCGCCAATGTGTCCTTCGTCAATAGCATTAACCCACCTCGGATGGAAACTTCTCCATCAGCAGGCTCCATCCATCTCACCAACTGGTGTGGTGTGATCCATGTGTCAAGATCTCATTTATCTCATGGCTTTTAATGATCATTCATTTTCTTCTTGTGAGCTAGTAGGGAATGATGGAGGTTATCCTTGCCTTTTGATCTTAGTTGTCAGTTTAGAACCATGGGCCATAAGCTTGATAGTGGAGACTAGGCCCCACATCCATATGAAGACACAAATCTTCATCTTTTTTTCTCGTAGTAATTAAACTACTTTCATTTATCACCCACGAGTTGGTGGGGTATGGTCAAGATCTCTTCCCACAACCTCAAATCTCAAAACCTACACACAAAAAAGTTAATATTTAATAAAGGGCCTCAGTTAGGTTGACAGTGACATGACCCTCATAGGGTAGTTACTTAAGCTTAGATCACCAGGGAGAAATAAGATTCAACTTTAGGAAATAGCTAAGGTCAATAAGTCGATGGGGTGACCGAAGCTCTTAACCAAAGGGGCTGGTAAATGAACATGCACTATGGCTTAAAGAATGACTTAACGAACTAGCGACTAGAAAAGAAAGTGAATGAAGCATTAGAAGACTTGAATGCTTTCATAAAAAAAACCCTACTCACACATGGGAACAAGGGTTTTGAGTTCTAATAGGGCCTATGGGCTACATAAAAATTGGATTTTTTTTGGAAGATCCATCAATGGCTCATGCTCAGGGACATATATGCCCTAGTGGGTATAGTGAGAATCTGAATCTCAGGTTGAAGTAGACTAGGGTACAAGACAAAAACCTAGGAGCTCACCCAGACAAGGCAAGCATATGCAATAGAAAGAAAACACACCAAACCCTATGTACACTATTTACAAAATATACATTACAATTACATAATAAATTGGAGCCCCCCATCCCCCAAAATTTAAGGACGATTCTTTCCTCTATTGAACACTTTTCCCTATTTCACTGGTAATGGATCCATATGAACATTATGCAATTCCAAGCTACTAGCACCAACATAGTCAACATTACGAATGACACTTGATGTAGCATTACCATATTTATGTATCCCCATCATAGATTCATCAAACTGAATTGGGAAGATGAAACCCTCATAATCCATACTATCATGAGGTGTAGAATCACATTCCATTTTCTCATCAAAGTTGAAAGCATCATAGACACTCTGGATCACACTTGGATAGTCTTTTAAGGGATTAAAAAAAGGAAAAAAATTATCACAAATCTCTTTAATCTTTTTGTCACAAGTGTTATCTTTATGAAATGAAAAGAGTTCCATGATTACATCCATAAGAAAAGGAGTATTTGTAAAGAACTCCATTGCAACTTTGTATTGACTTGTATCATTCCCTTGGTTACCTACTGTTTTGAACTATTTTGAGTATGTTGCATGAGTATCCATGCAATCATCATGTGGAACATGAATAACTCACATTTCAATTACCTCTTCAAGTACATAGCCTATCACCACAGGAAAGTTGGTACAATCATCTACATCCTTTTGGAAATCCATGCTACATCCAAAGAAAATGCCATAGCCTTGAACTTCCTTATCATGTGAGCTATTGTCACACCTAGAATCGAACAAATATGAGGCACTCTCTTGATATTTATCAAGCACAATTTTCTCAATCACATGTTGGTAGATTGATTCATTAGTGTTTGTTTCTTCACATCCTCCATTTATTTGGGGAATTAGCAAGTCAGGGGTGGCATTTTCAAAGGAAAAGTTTCCAATACTTATATCATCTTGATATTTTCCTGTACCATCCATGACACTTCCACTAGTAGTACTTGCTAAGTACTCATCAGGATTATCTTCAAAAATATGATTGCTCCTATACCAATATGAATTGTCATTTGCAACCTCACTATCCAATGCAAATTCATCAAATAAAGGATTTTTCCATACCTTCATGATAATTGGATGTATCTCATCTTTATCAATATCATGATTCTAACAATTTTGATCAGATCAGTTCATTCAAATTCAATGCAATCACTTGAAGAATAGAGAGAAACATTCTCAATATCCTCCTCATCATTTGCACCCACAATAATTGATCAATATTCAGAGAATTCTTCACATGAAGAGTACTGCTCACTACCTAGGAAACACACACCCTTAAGGCTAATAACATATCCCCTACTAGAAGCCAAGGATTCCATCTCTAATTCATAGGAAGAATCATATTCAATTGAAGACTATCCAAACTCGATCTCATCATTTTGATTCCCCATTCATGTCATATTATTGAAGCCAAGAGTATTCCCCTCATTGATTGGTGCATGATAAATGCTAGCTAGATTAGTTCATGAGGTTTCAACCTGCCCCTCTTGTGTTTTCTCACAGCTTATGACATCCCAAGGAAGATAATTAGATATCACCTCCTTGTTTTCATACTTTGTCTCTTCATCCTCATCACTACTACAGGAAGTTGCTTCTATGTTGCTTGTAAAATAGCAAAATTCAACAAGTAATTGCTCAGAATATGATGCTTCTCTTTGATCTATCAACCTTAGCCTTTGATTCTCCTCACTATGGAAATTATTTCCCACATTTTGGGAAACAACTAGGGGCATATGACCATGTTCAATTTCTTCCATAGTTTTTCTCCATCCACAACTTGATCAAGGCTATGAGGCTTCTGATCTTCAAACCATTTGCTTGATCCTGATATGTAAGTTTCACAAAACAAGTTAATACACATTAAGTCACTAGGCTTGAAACTCATGGGTATCTCCATCAGAGCATCCAAGAATCTTGAAAACAAGTCATATGGTGACTCATTCACATGTGTCTTCATTTCATACAATTTCTTGATAGAGAAAATTAAGTCAGACCTTCCTATCCTTGGTTGATGTGAGGTTGATGCTTGCTCATGTTATGCATCTCTTGGGAGTAAAGAAGATATAACATCTATGAGTTTCTTTTCTTGGAAAAACTTTTTACTTCTTGATCTACTTGGCTCAATAACTTGGATATTGCTAGAGCTGTGACTAGCAATCATAGATCCTCTCCTGATTAAGTATTTCAAATTGTTCTCGATGTTCATAGCCTCCTAGTAAGCTCGGTGTAAATTGGCATACTCTTTGTCTCTCAACAAGAATCTCATATTACTATCAAATGTTCCCACATATAAAACCAAACACTCTACATCATTTGGTCTCATATGCTTAGGGATTTCTCTTATGACCTTGGAAATTCTAAGGTTGATAGTAGGGACCAATTCCCCTTTATCCTTAGAAATCTCCATGAAATTCTTTCTTGCAACACTTGGGTTTATCCATTCACAAAATTGGTCCATGAAGGCTTCCCTAAGTTCATTCCAACAATGTATGGAATAAATGGGAAGAAAAGAGAACCAATATCTTGCATCTCCTTTTAGATATTGGACAAATAACTTCATGACCACATATTTGCAATCTATCTCATAATCACCCATCATATCGACAAATTCCTACACATGCCTACTTGTTGACTCTGACTTGTCACTGTTGAACCTTGGTAGTTTGTCCCTGACCTTGGGTGGTACCATATTTGGGTAACCACAAATATTGTCAAAGCTAATAGCCTTGTACCTATCAGTACTGAAATTTCCTTGGTGAGGCAATTATTGTTCAGCTTGCATACTTTTCTCCATATTTAAACAGGACGACATGAATTGATAACTTACTTTTAATTCTTGAAAAGGAATTTGAGAATATACCCAACAATTATACAACATCCCTTCAATCCATTTTAGAGATTTGATCCTAAGACCTTGGCATATGTATTTCTTACAAATGTTGCCTAAGATCTAATAATTTAACATGCTCTTTTCATCATTATGCAGGAATTTAGCTTGTACATAAGAGCATGCTAAAATATTATCATCATTCCTCATCTAGTGCTAATTCACTCGTTAGGGAATCATTTACATCTCAAGTATGAGAAAATTCTTCTTTATTTATCAATAATATGATCTTTTTCCTTCAAAATCTATGAAAAATACCTGGTAATTTGTAGCAAGTAACTATCCTTTGCCTTCTAAATTGCAGATCCAACCAATTGAGGTATGCTTTAATAGGTTCTTTAAGTCAGAGTCACCACCTCCTTCTATAGGATTGCACTTCAAGTGAGATGAAGTTTCTTTACAAGTATTACACATTCTAGGCTATCTTCTACAACAGATTCATCCTCGGATCCTTGAATCTTTGTTGCACACCAATTATTTATTGGGTTCTTTAGGTTCACTTTACCCTTTGAATTTGCATTTTGTAGCTACATTTGGAAAAGGAGAATTCCCTAGCACAGTTTCCATTCTATTTGTGTTTACTCTAGTACACCTAAGGAATCTCTAAGGGGTAGTCAATTCCTATGTTCAAGACCTTTATAGTGAATGGCCAACTAACAAGATTCAATTGAAGACTGAATCTCCTACACTTCAGGCTCCATGGGACCTAGGAGGGTGTTCCTTTTAGCATTTTATTTGACTATTTCAATAAATGACATAGAAAATCACAGATCAGCTCCTATAAGTGGTAAATAACACAATTCACTCAAAGGTTGGCTAATCTTTAAAAAAAATTCCATCAATTTACTAGGAATGGGGAAGATACTTCACATACATGACTCATTATAGAAAATTTTAAAAGATTTGTATTCTAACCCTGAATTAATAACCCAATACTTCATTATCACTCAAAATGTAAATACCAAGACAAATAGACTAGTTCCTTCATTGATTGGGCAATGGAGCCATACATATTATGACTTGTCATGTATAATTTCTTTTAAGCTAATAAGTATGGACTATTTCCACAAGGACTTGTAATATGGAAAATCTTTTTATATAATTTATCACTTCTTACCAAATTATCAATAAATCACTACAAATCCATGACCACATTTACACATTTAGTTGATTAATTGAATGAAGGAAAAAATGAAGGCATGCATTCAAATGAAACATTTGAAGATGAACCAAATATGTTTGATACTATATTCAAATATTTGTAGAGTGGTTTACATAGAAGACCATATGAACTATATATGAAATTTACTTTCAATATTAGTAATTTCTACATAACTATTTAAGATTTTCATATGTAAAGTTTAAAACCCAAGACAATTTTACTACCCTATTCTCTGGTATTCCTCTTTTATCTATCCCTTATGTACCATACTTGAAGACTCAAAAAATTAGAACCCCTGCAAATGAGCCCTAAATTCCCTTTTATGGAACAAGGGAGCCAACAAGCTTTAGGTTCCAAATGTAGTTACATTACAAAAAATTCATTTCATATCACATTTCAGCTACATTTTAAAATTCCCCACATGATAGTTCTATTAAGATGGGGAAAACAAAAATATTCATAGCCATCATAAGGAAGAGGCAAAGTGCTGCCAAAATCTTCCTCAACCGCTAGGCAAGCAATAAGGCTGATGCCCAAATCACCATGAGGGCACACATTCAACATCCAACACCTCAAAATTTTGCCACGCATGCAAAAAGAAAATGATAGCTAGAGAAATCATTTATTAACACAAAAATTCCATTAACCACCACCTTTTCACAAACCAAGAGCCCTCTTACCAACAACACACATCCCATGGTACATAGCCACTCCATGTCATTGTAAGGGTTGGGGATAAAACCTCAACCCCAACTTCACCTTTTTCCTATTAAAACACAACGCCATCTAATCCACTTAGAGTCTTCATGGCCAAAGAAGGGATAGACAACACCTCCACCTCAAGAGATAGAGTTCGACCTATGGTCACAAGGTACCATCGGTAACTAGAGTACATCTTTGTTTTGCTATCAGATGGGCTATCAGTAACATCAATAGGAGAGTTTTGCTGACCAAATGAGTCATGACCATACCTAATTTTCCTCTGCACACAGCCAGATTGCCCAACAACTTCCTTCCCTTTTGTTCCCATTACCTCTGAGCTCATAGCCTAGGCTTTCAGTCAACAACTCAATTTGATAATCACAGGTGAAGATTCCTCACCATGGATGCCCTTTCCAGCACTCTGTGTGAGCTCCAGGTCTATTATGTGAGACTCCTATAGATTTAATCCAACAGATCTCCACATTGGGATAGGTGGGGTGCTAGACTTACTCATTTTTCCACAATAAATTATACACTTGAACTTCATCTCTCTGCATAGACTTGAGGACTTGACAACTTAATTTCTATTATGAAAATAACAACTTGCCACTTCTATTTATTAAGGAATGTGATGATATCAACCATGAATGTTTAATGAAAAATACACGCACAAACTAGGCAATTCGTTGGCATGTGTACTATCACTATTTAATTCCCAATTACATGGAAATCTATAGATCACACTTCATGATTTCCAACAATTAAGTCTCCACAGGCACAAATATTAATTTGATAACACCCACATAGAGTGTATCATTAATGCCCACTGGTTGTAGAATGAGAATGACTATCACATGTCATTTTATTAACTTTGAATATTGGTCACTTATCTCATGACGAACTGGCAAGTCGAACGGCTCTGTCGAGGTTGACAAGGTTTCAAATCCAGTGGTGCTTCACTAATGTTTCCTCAGCCAATAGTGTTAACCCAACTACGATGAAAAACACTCTGTCAGTGGGCTCCATCCATCTCACCAACTAGTGTGGTGTGATCCACGTGCTAAGATCTCACTGATCTCATGGATTTTAATGATAATTCACTTTCTCCTTGCAAGCCAATGGGGAATGGTTGAGGTTATCCCTGCCTTTTAATCTTAGCTATCAGTTTAGAACCATAGGCCATAAGCTTGATAGTGAAGGCTAGACCCCACATCCATATGAAGGCACGCATCTTCATCTCAATGTTTTCATAGCAATTAAACTGACATCATTTATCACTCGTTAGTTGGAAGGGTATAGTCAAGATCTCTTCCCACAGCCTTGAATCTCAAAACCTGCACATGAAAAGGTTAGGATTGAATAAAGGGCCTTCGTTAGGCCAATGATGACATGACCCTCATAGGCTGGTGACTTAAGCTTAGATCACTAGGGAAAATTAAGACCCAACTTTAGGAAATAGCTAAGGTCAATGAGCCGAAGGGGTGACCGATGCTCTTAACCAAATGGGTTGGTAAAGTAGCATGTACTATGGCTTGAAGAATTACTTAATGAACTAGTGACTGGAAAAGCAAGTCAAAAAAGCATTAGAAGACCTAAATTATCTCATAAAAAATACCCTACTCACACATGGGATCAAGGGTTTTGAGTGCTAACAGGGCCTATGGGCTGCATAAAAATTGGCAATTTTTTGGAAGATCCATTAGCTTATGTTAGACAGCAGTAGAACATATCAAAGGACAAGTCACACGTCAAAGGGAACTGCCAATAGGGCAGCCTACCTCCAAAAATTTTGATCCAATACTCACTCCAAAAATTGTCAACGCAAGCTTGCAACGAAGAAGGAATGAATGTATGATTGAACCAGAGGTTATGGAACCGTCTAAGTTTTGAACTTTGCGCTTTGATGGATCCAAGTCCAAGAAAGGAGTAGGAGCTGGATTTGAGCTCATTAGCCCCACAGGTAAGACCTACTTCACTGCTCATAAGCTTCAATTTTATTGCACAAACAATGTAGTGGAGTACGAAGCACTTGTTCATGGTCTCCTAATGGCCCTAAGGAAGAAAGTTAAAATGTTGCAAGTCTTTGGTGATTCAAAATTGGTAGTAAAACAAGTCAGAAAATTATATTCCTTCCATCATAGAAGACTAGAAAACTATAGGCATAGGGTTTTGGACCTATTAGAAAAATTAGATGCCTTCAATATTAAGTTGATCCCTCGATCCCAAAACCATATTGTTGATGCCCTGGCTTAAGCAGCTAGCACTCTTCAACCATTATCTTTGTCCAAACTTAAAAGGTTCACCATTGAGCTTACCTCCACCCCATCTATGCCAAACAACATCACTCATTTCTAGGTGTTCAATGACAACAAGCACATCTTGGATTTCATCACCAGTTCTGATGTGTTTGCAACTTAGATAATTGATGAGGTTGAGCTCAAAGAGGCTGAATTAGATATAGAAGAGGTCATCAATCTCAAGACTAATACTATTCCAAGGGGCATGGTTGAGCTTGAATGGATATTTGACCTAGATCAGATCTAAGACCATAATAAATAGGAAAAGAAGGATTCCATTAACAATCAGTGTGGTATTCACAACCTTGGGACAACTGAGGAGGTTAAAAATGTATTCATTGGCAAAGCTTGCACATTAGAAGAGAAGAAAGGGATCATTGATGCTTTGTAGAAGTATCACGATGTAGTTTCCTAGAGATATGAGGATTTGAAGACATATGGCACCTCAATCATCATACACACTACACCTCTTAAGCCAGATGTACGACCATTTCAATAATGACAACATCCCATCAATGCATTGTTGGAGCCCATCATTTACAAGCAGGTACAAAAGCTGCTTTTAGCTAGAATCATATCTCTAGTTAGGCATTCCACATGGGTGGCCAACTTGGTCCTGGTTAGGAAGAAGAATAGAGAAATCAAACTATGTGTGGACTTCCACAATTTGAATAGAGCTTTGGAGAAAGACAACTACCAAGTACCCTTGTTAGATGAGGTGCTACAGATCATCAATGGTTCTTAGATGATGTATTTCTTGGACGGATACACCTGGTATAACCCAGTAATGGTGCAATATGAAGATAGGAACAAGGAAACATTCACCACAAAGTGGGGAACCTTTTCTTATAGGAGAATGTTGTTTGGAATCATTAATGTTGGTGCCACTTTCTAGCATGATTTCAAAAAAGTGGGGTGATCATGTTTCCGATATGTGCAAAGCTTTTCAAAAGTGTAGAGAATTTAGGAATTCTCTTAATCTAAAAAAGTGTATCTTTAGAGTTACAAAAGGTATGCTTCTTGGACACATTATTTTAGAGTGATGAATCTCAATAGACACTAAGCATATTCAGTTCCTCTTGAAGATTCAGCTACCAGGTAGGAAGAAAGAATTGAAATATTTATTTAGAAAGATAAATTTTGTTTGAAAGTTCATTACGAGCTTTGTTGAAATAGTCAATCCCCTTAGCACCATGTTTAAAAAGATCCCAAAGTTGAGTGGACTCTAGAGGCAAAGCATTCCTTTGAGGAAATTAAGAGAGCAATCATTGATGCACCTGTGCTAGTCAATCCTGATTATTTGAAGTTGTTCTACATTTACTCATTTGCTTTGGATCATTCTTGCACCAATATTTTGACTCAAAAGGATGATGAGGGGAATGAGCACCCAGTTTCCTTCATGATTTCTCCTTTAAAGTATGCTAAAATAAGATACCACAACGTAGAAAAGCAAGCATATTCTCTTGTCAAGGGAGTTAAAAAATTTAGAAATTACATCTTGAGGAACCATTGTGCCTAATCTAGCAATGAAGACATTGCTAATGCAAAGTGAGTGATGGGAAAGAAGAGAAAAATGGGTTACCTTTCTACAAGAATATGAATACAACATGGAGATTCATACAATGAAAATAGTAAGAGGACAAGCCCTCACTAGAACAATACGTGAGATAGTGGCTAAAGCAGGACCCAAGCTTATAGTTCAACAATACCAACTTGAAGATGTCTCTCCTGGAGAGTGGTATGATGATATCATCTACTATCTATTGCACAATAATTTCCCATCTCATCTACAAGGAGTCCAAAAGCATGCTCTCTAACTAAAAATTGGTAGCTACATGCTATGAGGGTCTATGCTTTATAAGAAGAATCATGAAGGGATCTACCTTAGATGCCTTGGAAAGGAAGAAGCAACATGAGTGTTGAAGGAATTTCATGATAAATTTGGTACTATTCATGGATCTGGTCCTTCAACTAGTCATCAAATCATACGAGCAAGATACTATTGGCCAATAGTCTTCAAGGATGCACATAGCCATGTCCATACATACCACATCTACTAGATCACTACAACTAGAGAAATAAATTTTGTTGTCTCACTACAACTAGTCTTGGAGGTAAGACTGTTCACGCAATGGGTTCTCAATTTCATCAGTTCAGTAAGCCCACCATCTTGTGTAGGTCACAAGTACATTCTAACAACCTTTTATTATTGTACTAGATGGATAAAAGCAATTGTGTGTAGGCAATGTACTACAAAGGTAGTTACTAATTTTCTTGAAAGCCTTATTTTAAATCATTTTGGTTGCCCATACACTTTAGTTTGTGATAATGGTCCCACTTTCTCCTCGCTCAAATTTTCTAGTTGGGCCTTCAATTACAAAATTTCCTTCAAATTATCATCTAATTACTATCCCTAGGGAAATGGCTTGGCTAAATCCACAAATAAAAACCTAATCACGATGATTAAAAAACTGCTTGATAGGATTCCTAAAGACTAGCACACCCAGGTTTATTTTTCCCTTTGGGTAGATTGTACACACCTCAAGGCTTCCCTGGGTGATTCCTTGTTCCATCTCATTTATGGCTTGGATCCTATATTTCCTATCCACCTAAGATCCCCACCCTCTAATTCATTAACACATTTTATGAAGAAGGGATCAATGAGAGGCCTACTTAGCTAAATTGCTCCACCTAGAAGAGGTATGTGACCGAGCTATTGAGAATTTCACCAAACATCAAGGAATTTTCAAACTATGGTTTAATCAATGAGACAAAGTTAAGGCCTTCAAAATTGCTGATCTAGTCCTATGTTGGGAAACAACCCATGAAAAAAAGGGGGACATGATAAATTTGACAAGCTTTGGCTTGGCCCCTTTCAGATTTTTGAAATCTTAGGAGATAATACTTTCTAACTCAAGATGTTAACTGGTGAAGATGTCTCATTTCCTATCAATAGGTAGCACCTCGAGCATTATTTCCTATCTTGTGCTCTTTCGAGATGGCTCTCTGTAAATATTTGTGTATAGGTTAGTTTAGGTTTCCTTGTTTTAATATTTCGCTATTTTACTTCATTGTTGTTTTGCTTGTTTCTTGACTGTCTTATTTTATGAAGGGTGTTCCTTCATTTTTGTTGCAGTGTTCATGCTTGGTTTGACAAATGGTTCACTTTGCTACTCTCTCTTCATGTTATTTGGATAAATATTCACTCTCAACTGATGGTTTCTATTTTCTACTATGGAATGGTCTCCTTATTTGAACTTTGACTTGACCTAGAACATGACCCTTAGTTGAATCCTTTCAAATTTCATCTTAGATCCTACACAAAACCTACACTAATTGTTCTAAAGAGTTGTGTAGTGGTCGTTATGATGGTCTGGTAGATGAAAAGCTTAAATTTTCTTCAGTGACCACTATGATTCCAAACCCATAGTAAGGTTCAATTCTTACACAGTGAAGAAAAAGAAAGAATAGCAAAGAAATATCAGAAAAGAAAGAAAAGAAAAGAAAACATTGAAATAAAACAACCGTACTAGGGATATGGATGCCCATATGGAAATAGAGCAATGTTCATGGGGTCACAAGAACAACTCCGTTGGCAGTATGGATGCCTGACTAGAAACAGGGAAATGTCTAGGTTACTTTTGGAGTTAGACGGTTCATGTAGCTTTCTTGGTCTAATTAATTGTCATTTTTTATAGTCTCTATGGAAAAAGGAATGAATTCACCATACGCACACACTTCTAAGATGTTTTGTTATTTGATTCAGCTAAGGATCTCATTCTCCTTTGAGTCCCATAGTTCACTTTTGGAAATCGACCCCCAGTCTATGAAACCAAAGATTCTGGGTTTTGAATGAGCATTTATCCTTAGAACACTCAAGAGCGTTTCCCAGTGGAGTCACCATTTTTGATGTGCCTATAGCACACATGCCCTGTTCAAAATAGGGACCCTCTCTTTTCACTTTTTTGGGTCACTTTTTCCTTTGCCTCATTTTGTGTGCCCCTATTTTAAGTCCTACGTGGTCAAGGAGTCCTTGAGTTGGCATCTTAAGTTGACCAAGTTTCATTACCCTCAAAATTTCCAAGTGTTTAGCCTCTGAGGAGTTCCCTTGGTTGTTTTCCTTCAAAATTTAAAACTATCATCCTTCATGCTATGTGGGTCCATCACTATAGGCTAGCTTATGTGGAATTCTATAATGTCTTCACTTTTTGAAATAGCCAACTTAGCACATCCACCTACTATGCGGGACTTGCGGCCTCCATTGCTGCTTTCATTGTTGATTCGCCATACAACCAACCCTCGACTGTTCTCCACCTTTTGGACCATGCCATTCCCTCTGCCGTCTTTTAAAATGCATGTCGAGCAACCTTGGCTACCTCTATACCGACATTAATGGCAAACATTTAATGCATGAAATTCTATAAATAGGAACTTTTGACAGGTCATTTTCACTGATAGAGTTTTAGAATACTTGTCAGAGCCTCCAACTTCTGCCACCTCTGCATCCATATGATCTTGCTGCCATTCAAGCATCATTATTTGTAGTGTCTTTGTGGACTTCGCCAATTTTTCTAGGTCAGTTTTCTGATGCCATTCATGTTTTTAGTTTTCTTCACTTTTCACAGAAGTTAAATTTTGAAGAAGAAAACTCAAAAAACAATTAGATAACACCACGACAAACAAAACCCACATGCCAAAAAATTGAACCCACATGCCAAACACTTGAAAATCTTTTGAAATCTGCCTTGAAAATTCATGTGGAAATTTCACCCTTCGCTACCATTCCTAAACCAGGGAAATAATGTTGTTACGTCCTACAAAACATCTACCATCACTGTCAAATTGACCCATGACAAATTTTATAACAATAACCTTTGCCTCCCTTGGGCCTACATATGCAGGAAGATGCTTCTTCATTACCATCACCATTCAGATTTAAACAAAAAATCATAACAGGATCTTTTCACCCTCGTGGATCTGCAAGTTTGGGCCTCCGCTTATGAGTTTCCCTTGGTGCCTCACCATTGAAAATGACTGATTGATCTCATCCTCCTGCCTTGCAGGTCCTATAGCATTTCCATCCACTAACTTTCCTTAAGACATAACTCCTTGTAGACCATCTCCTGTAGGCTTTTGCCACCACTCTATTGTTGTTCAATGCTCATTTCAAATGATGAAATCTTAGGCTCCTTTTGTTGGGTGAGCCACCCCTGACAACTTCCATTCGATCCTCTGAGCTAAAATGCATAAGTTCAAGCCCTTATGAACCACCCTTTGTGGGATTCCATCCATGGACTGCCATTAGAGGATCGTCGTCCCAAATGGCCTTAGCCACTAGTTCATTCACATTGTGGACTCTACACTCACTACCTCTGTTTGAACTCAAAGAAGGAAATGACTAAGTGTGGGACACCATGTGGGCTACCCAATGTGGCTCACCTTTGGCTGACCGCTGTCTTGCTCTTGCTGCTCTAAAACTACCAACCTAAGCCTTTCGCCTGCTATGCGGGCCCTGACCTTCCTCTCTCTTTCTATCCATTAGTAGACGAATAACTAATGACAAGGATCCCTACGGACCCAATGGTGTGGGCTGCCGCTTCCAGAGAGTTGTCTCATCTCCGCCATCAGAAACAATCGACACCTAATGACCTCCTATGGCTCGTCACCCGCATCCTATTAAAAAAATTGAGCTTCACCATTGAGCTAATGTCATCCTTCCTATTTATGGATCCTGTATTGTAGGATGCCGCTTGTGGGATGCTACCTTGCCAATCCCATTTCAAATGGTGAAGCGCAAAACAGCTGAGAGGCCTCCTGCACCCGCAACCCTTGCTTCCATGTGCTTAAATGACAGTTAGAATTCTAAGGACCTCGAGAGTGATCAAGCAAACCTATCAAAATGAATCAATACCTTGGTGGGCCCAATCTCAAGTGCAAAAACTTGATGTGGGTGGATTCATGCGGGTCATCGTGTCCTGTTCATCATCTATTTGTAGTTGCCCTCAAAACGACTACCAAACCAGAGAATTCCACCCCTTGGTCCCGTGTTGCCATATCTCCTTTAAATGAAAGGTAGTTGATGACTGGAGAAGAATTTTGTGATACTTGAATGATAAATTACTCGATATAACATGGATTTTGTAAGTTTTCAGTAACGTTTCTCATGTTTTATGCATGAATATGTTTACTGCTCCTTTGTTTGTAGGATATATAGAATCAGTTGTAGAAACTTCGGGACCATCCATAAAGAATGAAAAGGGAAAGAAGGTTGCTAAAGCACTAAGGGAAAAGAGGGACAAGGATCAAATGAAGTAAAAATTCCAATGGGAGGAAATAAACACTAAGGTCACCACATAATGGGACACTGTCTCAGACACAAACCTGGGGCACATTGATATAGATGAATTCAGGTAATGAGTCATTTTCAACCTTGTCATGGAGAATTACAAGAAGATAAGGAAAAGTGGATTGGCTAAGGAAGTTGGTTTCTTGCCTGCCCTCATGGCTCCTAAACTGGT
Source organism: Sequoia sempervirens (assembly GCA_007258455.2). Classification (NCBI taxonomy): domain Eukaryota; kingdom Viridiplantae; phylum Streptophyta; class Pinopsida; order Cupressales; family Cupressaceae; genus Sequoia; species Sequoia sempervirens. The sequence continues at coordinate 164,389,300 of VDFB02000007.1, read as the reverse complement.
AATGGCTTGCAGAGAGGCATATCAAGAAATGACCAAGATAATTATGGATCGAGATGGCAACATATTGCCTAACTTGTCCTCCAAGTCTATACGACAAACTTTCCACATCCACACCTTTGATGAGATGGAGGATAAATCAAAGGAATATGTTGAAAGCACATGTAAAGTTGATCCCCTCAAATGCAAGAAACTAATTAATCAATTCTAGTTGAAGGAGAAGAGGGGCAACATGATCAAAGTACCCAAAGAACTCTTTAGAAGTGATTTCCATGAGGATTACCATGATTTGGTAACCTTGTTGAGTAGGGTCATGGGCATCCCAACTATGGTGTATTTCCAAGAGTGGATGCTCTATTTCATAGAAGAAATCATCATAGGGAAAACTAAGTTCCATTGGGTGGGAATGATCAGCAACTACATGCATGAACAGTTTGTGGCAGTAAAAAAAACCTCATAGTTCTACATGACTTCTTACCTGGTATATCTGTTGGCTGACCATATTCAATACAAAGGTCTATTTGTAACACCAAGCTAGACTTCAGGAAGAAAACCAAAGGTCTATGATAGGTAGCGACAACTTCAGTACCACAACTTACAAAAGGATTACCGCATGGTGAATGATGCCTTTATCAGGCACATTATCAGACTACTCAGAGGTGACTTGAAAAGTAGTCACTCACAGTGCAAATTCCTTCATGCACTGGTTCGAGTTCCTCTCTATTCAGTTTTCCAAGTTTACCTTTATTAGAATTGAGGGCTTCGATGAGAGGCTGTATAATCTGCCCTAGTACCCAAATGATTAGCTAGTATTGCTTGAAATCTCTAGGCAGCTACAACATGCACATACTCTTCTGAGCGACAAGGATAGGCCAGGGATTTCTTGTCCCCTCACATTCGGCCAAGGTATGTATGCAATCCTTGCATCCCAATGTGCGGAGTACTCAAAAAAAGAAATCATTGAATACAACTTGGAGCTCGACACTCCCCGGCCATGGATGGATCCATATGGCAAGTTGAAGAAGAGGGTTGGAAAAGAATACACCCATCTACACAATGTTGATGACTTCTAGGAAAATTTTAAGGATGATAAAGAGGTTCACATGAGGCACTATATGCACATGACCACATATTTTGTTAAAATAGTTAACTTATTCCTAGTACCAGATCAAGTTGTGGAGGAAGAAAATACTATTATAGATCCAAGATTCGATGCCATTGCTAACTTTCCATTGCACCTAATTGACTGGGATGAGGAAGAGGTCAATGACCTCAATATTCTGACAAAACCAATAGAGGAAAGAAGAAAGCAATGGATTGATGGGAAGATTGCTCAGATCAAACTTCAAGGAGCCACTTTAACTTATGGAGAGCTCAAGGTGGAGCTCGAGAGCAAGACTAATAGTGGGACTATTGCTGACCCATCTAGAGAAACTTCAAATTCCCCTCCTACTATGAGATCAAAGAAGAGAAAAGAGGTGGTAGAATGCCAACCAAAGCACAAAATATATTCAAGGAAGTCGTTAGAGGGTGAGCCCTCAAAGAAAATAAAGAAATTAGACAAATTTATGAAGATTCCCACCATTCAAGAGGACCCACTTCATGAGGGAGAAGAAGAAGAGCCCAATCAATCAAAGTCTCCACCTGTCACCTCTTCTCTTGCTGCCACTACTACAACCACTACCATTACTCCCCTGTTGGCATCTCAAGCATTTCCTACTTCTTCTCCACCCACAGTGGACATTTCGGTTCACCTTGCCTCCCCCTCACCTATTGTGCAAATTATGGTGATAGATTCTTCCTCTGCTACCACTTCTCCACTCTCTTCTTCCTCCATGTCTCCATCAATGATTGTCCCCATGGCCTCTAGAAAAATAATTCCCACCCTTACTCTCCCAGAAGCTTTTTCCAAACATATGCAAAATATACTATAGGAGCTCTCGAGAGTATTGATGAATCCAGTAGTACAAGTTTCCTTAGCCAAAGTTGTTGCTAGTCTCCTTGTTCCTCATCCTTTGACTGAACCACCTAAAATGGAGGCAACAATGCAGATTTCTAAGGAGTTAGAAAGAAAAGAGAGGGAGATAGCCAAAGAAATGGAAGAGGAACCTAATGATTATCATGAATATCTCAAACATCAACATCTAGTCATTGATGAGGTGATGCATGAAGGGGAGGAAACACAATCCTTTGAAGAAGATGTTAAGGACCCTAGAGCAAGGTACATTGCAGAAATTTCCAATGAAGAACTTGAAGAAGAGTTGGCCAAGCAACTCAAAGATGTTGGGGAGGAAATCAAGAAGTAGTCCTCTAAAGAGAAGAAAGAAACGGATGAAGAAATGGAGGTAACCACAAAACCTTTGACTGAGGAACAAGATAAGAGCCCTGATCATGAAGAAGAAGAGGAAAAGAAAGAGGAAGAGAAAGAAGAGGACAAGCTTGAAAAAGAAGCTGAAACAAGAAAAATCCTAGAGATAGAGGATCATAAAGAACATGGGAAAGAAGAAGAAGATGGGACATGTGAAGGGGAAGATAGACCTAGGGTAAATATAGTCATCACCGAGTCATAGAAAGAAACTGCCATATTCATGCATGACTTCGATGAAGAAGAGGAAGAAAGGACTGAAGAAGAGGCTCCAAGACATGAAGAAATGGAGATTCAACATACTAGGGAGGATGAAGGGATTGTGAATCATCAAAAGAGGGATGCCAGATTCCTGAGTGGCTAGATAAGAAATTATAAAAGAAGGCCCTCATCCTTATGGATCCAAAAGAGAGACTAGAAGCCATCTTGGCTCTAGCATAGATAGGGACAAAGAAAGAGAAGAAACTAAGGTTCATATCCCACATAACAATGGATGCCTCAAGATCAAGGATATTTCAAATAGCTACTCTAGTGATAGATAAGGACGAGGGAGTCAACTATAACATATCCACTATTGACTTAGGGATAGCCACCTGGGAACAAAAAATTGATCACCTCTAGGGATCCATCACCACTATTGTACATCAAATTAATAAGGACAAACCCTCCATGGAGGAATTAAAACCACAAGTGGAAAATTTAACAACGTACATACAACAATGGTCCTCTATTGAAAAACTGTCGACAACCTCATCAACCCCACCCTAGCTACTATCCAAGGATCATATCAACAAGCTTGAAAGGAGAAAGAATTGGACTAAGGCTATATAGGACTAGTTCTGATGGGTAGTATACAATGGAGATATGGGCATCGACCATTCTACTCGGACAACAAATAAATTTTGGGAAGTGAAAAAGCAACTTGAAGTCATAAGAAAATTTTGCACTGACTTCCTAGAGTTGTATAGAATTACATATCACAAACTTGAGGCTATCCACAAGAGACCTGAGAAATCCTAGGAAAAGGAGTTGGCAGTGGTGAAGGATGATCATTGGATTGTGGAAACATGGAAATTGGCCCTCGATCATAGAAAAGATATCTTGGAATGGCTACTTCATGAAGTGGAGATTGACATAGATTAGGCCAAGGAAATCAGAATGACCTATGAGGAGTACTTGAAGCTGATCCTGAGAAGATAAGGCCATACTTCCATAAGAAGATGGAGAATAGAGCCACAAATGTACTCACACTATACTTTATGGATTTTGTTGCTCGAGACTTCATTCAATCTGAGCAGGTGATTAAGAAAACATCAAAATGCAACAAATATTGGGACTTGATCACTAGATGATCTAGAAAATTGAACTTCCAGGTGATCCAATCTGATATAATGGAGTGGAACAAGCTCCAGGCGTTGATCAGTAAGTTTGTGGAATATGCTACTATGAAGAATCATGAGGGAAATCTGGTTATTGATGATGAATTTCTCACTGAATAGCTATAGCAAAGGCAATCAAGTAAAAGACAAAAGTGCTACAGTGTTGGCCACTAGAAGACAAATTAGGCTAGAAGACAAAGAAGTATTTTAAATTGTAAAATATTAGGGGTAGGTGAAACCGTTATTTGTAGTGAATCTTGGCCACACAATGAGATTGAATTGTGGCCATTCATTTTTCTTTTTGGACACTATAAATATGGTGTCTCCTCTCATTTTCAAGAGAGAGTGGAGTTGTTGTAAAGGAATACTATTGAAATTCTAATAGAAATTCATTTCTTTTGGGTGGATTCTTGAGTTTCATTTCAACTTTCATGATTCCTCTCTTTATACTTAATAGATTTGAGTAGATTTACTTTGTTGCTCTATGTGTTTAGCATGTTTTAGTAGATTGGTAGATGTTGATCATTGATATTGAATAATTCTATAGTGTTGATGCCCTTTCTTGGTCATGCTTTTTGTTGTTTATTGATGATAAATGGTAGTGTAAGCTAGTCTGAACATGAATTGAATGTTGCACTCAAATTCTATCTTTTATTCATGCTTTATGGTGAATGAATGGTTGAAAATCTGTAGACCTTAGAAGGTTGAACTAGTCTCATGAGATTGTGAGTTGATTTGGTTAAGTGGAACTTAGTTTTGGGAAGGTTGTCCACTATAGTATCCTCCATTATCATTGTTCATTAATAGTTTCAGGCATAGGAACTTACTCTCTTCCCTGACCCTTTTACTTTTCTTTCAAATAGTAATTTAGACAAGTTCGAGCATCATTGCACATTGTAAAGCTAAATATGATGACAAAAGTGGAGTTTTAGACTATTGTTCTGAACTTGTAGCAATAGGGCACAACTTTAGAATTTTATAAAATCCATTCAAAGAACTGATTCTCCTCCAAGTTAACATGCGTAAGGCTGCCTTGTGATTACCAACAAATCACATGAGACAACTGAAACATTCCAAGCATTGTCATGACCTGACATTCAAAACCTTGGGATAATTTTCTGTAATTTACTTGTAGGAAATTTTCTTTCGAGAGAGGTGATGCACCTATGCATTACTTGTGTTGAGAGGTGCAAAAACACCCATCAATAAAACTGGCACTAGAAGGAGGGAAGAGTTCATGTTAAGCTGGATCGAATCAATTCATTCTCCCCTCAAATATTTCATAGAGTCTTAAGATCAACTCCAAACAAAGGGGAATTACATGAACTATATCCCCCTACTAGGGCTAAGAAGACTCAAAGAGGAGACATGACTTCATCTTCCTTGTCTGCTACATTTGCTTCACCTCTATACCATCCCAAGTTTCCTTCCAACTAAGACTTGTGGAGAAGTAGGGATTGGTGGAAAGGTGATATGGATAGATGCCTTGGATGATAGGTGAATGACATATGGAAAATCATTACTTGTTGATTTTACATCACTGTTGCAAATCAACAAAGATAATCATTGAGATCCTATTCATCATGAAAATTTCTTTGGTTTCAGTGTGTAGTTTAGTGATGTGCAATGGAGTATGGTCATCACATCTATATCTACATATCACTAAAATGGAAGATGAAGGCTTATTGAAGTAGTGATAAATCGATGGTTGGTACATCACTTAAATGAATGTGCATTCACTAACTTTACATATGGCAATAAGATAAAAAATAACTATGAAAATGACAAATAATTGATTGATGACATGCATACAAAAGGTAAATAGAATGATGACACATGACAATCAATCATTTGTTGATTTTGCATCCTTGTTGCAAATCAATGTTTAGTCAATCAATTTCTAATGATGGCAATTTAATGTAAATTGACACAACTAGGGCATAAACTCTTGACACAAGAAGAAATGGATGTTAGCATTAGTTATTATGTAAATGAACACAATTGTGAATGTGTTTGATCCAATGGAAAAGTAATGGCACAAATTATTACATCAATGAACAAGGGGTGAGATCGATCCAATGAAGAAGATGATTGAATATAATCACTTGCACATATTATCAGGTAGATATCCAACAAGGATTCTATTGGCTATCAGATGAAGATGATGGTTCTAAGGAAAATGAGATCACTTAGTTCAAATTGGAATCCACTACATAGGAAAATAATGAAACGACATAGGAAAAGCTAGAAACAACTCGCCAAAAATGAAATGATTCATTGAATTTTAGTTAGGGTTATATTATCATTTTTGTTGCTTCTTGGTGAAGGTAGAAGTTATTATATATTAGCATTTTAGTAATATGAACTATGTGGTATGTGTGAAGAAAAAATATAATCATTGAGTGAAGTGTGTTACTATTTCAGTTTGTGAAAATATGGAATGTACATTTGAAGCTATTTATAGTTGTGTGTGAGAGTGAACATAGAGAGAAAAATTATTTACTAGATTTATGCATTGTAGGTTTTGTAGAACCAGTTTATGCATACTTGGATTTATAAATATATGGAGGTGGTTGCCTTAGTTTGTTCTTAGTTGGAGATCAAATTAGGGTGTTGTAGCATCAATGAGGTTGTAGCTTCTAAAATAGGGAGTTGGTGCTTCCTTAGGGTTGGCACCCTTAAATCATAATTGAACTTTATTGCTTATGAGGCTAGATTAGGATAGTAGATCCTAACAAAATTTCTCACTGTGGTTTTCCCCATTTTGGGTTTTCCATGTATATTTCGTGTTATGTGTTGATCTCTCTTATGCTTGTGGTTATCATATCTATTTATGTTTTAATCTGCATATTTGAGTTTATGGTTTGAATCTACATAAGGGTTTTTATGAATAAAAAGTTTTAATATCTATTGATTCACCCCCCTACTCTTAGTATATTGTTGTGTTCCAACATTTACACTTAATGATTAATCACATTAGTAGAGTAAAAAAAAATTGAATGGTAATTGATCTAATCTTTGGTGAAAGTTTTAAAGGATAAAACTATTACAACTAATTCACCCCCCTTCTTAGTTGTCTTGTTCAACATGTACACCTCTCAAAGAACCTATGAATGTTATGCATATATGTATATTTTACACTAAATATCATCTTTTTGAATAATATGTTATATTTTAAAGCATGTTGATTAGATTAAATAGATGTTCTTTTCTATTTTTTATTTCATTGCTATATTCTTGAAAAACATTTATGTGTCTAGAATTATTAGAGTATTTTTTCATAATTGGATTATTATTTATTATGCATACTATTTAATAGTTTGTGTGTGCATGTTAAATTAGATCATTATAAGTATTTAATTTTATCTAAATTGGATCATAATTGCATCTATTTTAACATGTGTGCACTTATTAAGAAATTTAGCATCTAATTAGATAATTATATTTAGTTTTTTAGTTAGATACATCATTAATTTACATACATCAATTAGATCATTATAATATTTATTAAATACTCAACCAAATTATTTAATATATCATAATTGTATTCAATTTGAAATATATAGAAACATAATGCATCTTATTAAAATAATAAAACATGTAGTACTAAAGCACAACAAATAGACAAACCAAGTAAAACATGCTTATATATATCAATGGGATTATATACATCATCATATCACCATGATGAAAAAATGTGGTGTGTCATAAAAATAATTGTAGTGTCAAAATATGTCATCGTTTACATTTTTGTACTTGGTTTATGAATGTTTAACATTAAAATGGACCTAATGTTGCCTTGATCTTGTGTTGTAATGTGTTTTCCACATTCACATTAGATTTAGGGGCCTTTTAAGCTAAATAGACCTAATTCCACCTTAATTTAATGTTGTAAAGTGTATTTATTTGCACCTTCACATTAAGTTTTGGCCTTGTTGCATTTATGACCTTCATATCATCATTAATAGGCCCCTAAAACCCTATATTATTCATCCCGAGGCTTGTTTCAACCAAAATTCTAACATAGAAATCAAATATAATTAATTTTCCAACTCCCTGAGATTTTCTCTATCTAAAAAGGCCTGGTGGGACCCATACGCCACCTTGGGCATATGAGTCCCATGCAGAAGGGACCTATATGCCACAAGTGGCATATGAGTCCCATTTGGCCCCTTTTTATGGTTATGAGTGGGAAATTAGGGTTTTAAGTTCAAATTTCATGAATGTCAGCCTCTGGGATCTAATAAATGATAATTTGGATGTATTTCCTATATAAAAAAAGTCTCAAATCATTATTTCACTAAGCCTTCATGATATCAATCTAAGCTATCAAGAGTTAAGCATTACAAGACTTCACAAAAGCATCAAGAGAGTTTACAAGAGCATTTCTAATGCATTCAAGGGAAAAATTCTTCATTATTTGGTGTGGAAATTCAAGATCCATCATCATGTTAAGATCCTAATGCATCAAACATGTTGTTTAGATAGTGTTCTGATGCAGCATTGAAGATCCATTTACAAGCATGGTTTCATATCAAAGTTCAAGACCAAGATCTACATTCCACATTGTCACTTCATGTTAGATTGTTGATTTACATCTCAAGACATCATTCAAGGTATCATTGTTCATGTTTCATATTTCATGTTTCATGTTCATGTTTCATTGTTTCATCACAAGGTTTAATTACCTAAATGGGGTTTGACCAAGGCAAACCCCCATTTCCTAAAAATCAATAAGTTCTTCATTCTCTCTACATGTGTGATTGCAGATCTAGGTGTCTTGCAGCTTGAAGATCCTTTGAATATTACGTTGAAAATTTGAAGAAAGTCATCAAGTTTTCACAAGGTTGTATCTTCACAGAAAGTCACCTACATATTGCAAATCAGGGTTTCAGACATGGAAACAAAGTGCGGAAGGAAGAGTAGAGATTGGATACCTAATTTAGATCCTGACCCTTCAAAAAAAAAAGTGGGACTAACACGCTACTTGTGGTGTATGAGTCCTAGTACAACACATTTTCAGGTTTCAAGAGATTCAGATCATACACTGTCAGATTCTAGTTTTGGCAAAAAAACCCTAGTTTGAGACTAAATAGCCTAGACTAGCGTATGAGTCCTAGTGGGCATCAAAAAGTAAAATTTCAATGTTTTAGAGCTTATTTTGACTTCATCACACTTCAAGGTGCACCTTTATTCATTTCCAGTTTGATATTCATCATTTTAGTTCCATTTCCTAGGTCATCTAGTTAGGTTTTGCATGGCACCTTACATGATTCATTCATCTCTTATCTTGATGGTGATACCTCCTTTAGTCTATAATCACACCCTAGGACACCCTATTGTAGATATCTTTCCCCTTTACATCCTTGGATTGAGATCTCTAGGGTTTTCTTGATTGATATTTCTAGAAAACTTGTTCTTCTATGTCCTAAACCATAGTGTGAAATTTTTTGATATATCAAGAATACATAATCATCTAGTAGGCCTATGGCTACCAAACTATTTGAGACATCCTAATGGTGGTCAATGCGATACAATATATTGTGATTGTCTCCTATAGCTACTTCATGCCAATACAACCCATATCTCACCTCTAATCTTAGTATTAGCTAAAAGTGCTATTGTGTGCTACTCCTAGAAGGAATCTCTCTCCAACTATACCATGCAAGTCTCCTCTCATAAGATGGCCAATCCCTTGATTTCAACAGGAGCTCAATTTCTCTCTACTCTCAACTCCTAGTGAGAAACTCTCAAATCCTCATATACTATCATCCATCATGATATAGACTCAAATATATACATATGGCACCTTGCACTCGATGATGTACTATGATCAACACATATTAGCTAATGAGGAGGTATCTCAAAAACCATATTTGATAACACTCAACCAATAAAGTGAAGCCGATCTCAAGTATGAACTACAAAAGAATGAAAACATTGAATAAAATCAGATAAAAGAATAATATAAATCATAAAATTAAAGTATAACATAGAGAGAAAAAAGAAGTAAATATCATAACATATCATATAACCTATATTGCTACCTCTCCAGTTGGGATCTCAACATGCATCTATGATTCCCATTCCTAGACTCCCTCAAAGGGTTGGGGAAATTGTAGGTGCAATACTATTTCTCTCTCCATGCTTGTATATGGGTGGTCTTTCAGGTGTTATAGGACATGATCGTGATACACGAGGATGAGATGTAGGTCTCTCCTCAAGGGAATCTCTAGCCTCCTTATGCTCCTCTTTACCTCTCACAAATGTTGATCCTCCTCCTCATTATCATCATCCTCATCCTTTTCCTTACTATCCTCTCAATATCATGGCCATGGCTAGCATGATTACTAATAAGAGGGTCAATAGAGAATACAAGATCTAGATGTGTAGTCTCCCACCACTTGTTGTATGCAATAGTGAATCCAACACAATCCACTTTAGATAAATGATATTTTTCTTTCTCCTCATCATTGAAGTCACTAAAGGGGATACCTATAATGGTAGGGCATGATGTTTCCTGTGCTCTATTGGTATTGTGAGTCGACTTGAGATAGGTCGATCAAATAATAGGTACTTACTTAAGTGGAAAATAGGTCTCACAAAAATTAATCAACCAGATGATGAACCACTAAGTTTTTCCACACAAAACCACTACAATTTATGAAATTATGAGAGTAAAAAGATGTAAATAACAATAAAAGATGATACCTAACTATCATAGAAATTATTAGGGAAGTTTTTAGAGCTCAAAGAGGTGTGTACCTCGCTACAAGAAGCCTATTTTTAGGGAACAAAGGACTCATTCGCCTTTAGTGGAAAATGGGTCCATGTTAGGGTTCCTAAAACTAAGATCTGGGTTGTTTTCCTTGATATCTACACTCTCAGATTCTTGGTTTTAAGCTCATGAAAACTTGTACTTGATTTTGTAGCTTCAATTATTTGTTCTATCACTTTAAAGGTCAACTTTTCAACTTGACAACTTTGACAATTTTTTTATAAAATTTCTCTCCCCTTGATCTTTAACCTATAAATCTGAAAACACACATTCAAGGAGAGAAAAACATGTTGATTGTTAGTGAATAGGAGTTTTCATAAGTCAAACCCCTTGTAGGTAATTAAACCAAATGATGAGAAAATGGAATTGAAGCATGGAACACCAAATGATGCAATGTAGATACCTTGGATATTGTCTTGTGATACAAATCAACAATATAACATATAGTTTCCATGAAGAATGTAGATATTGATCCTTGAATACGATGTGAAACAATGCTTGAAAGTAGATCTTCAATGCTACACTCACTTTCTTATCTCAACAACATGTATGAATGCATTAAACCCTTGACATGATGAAATGACCTTGAATTGCTGCAATAAACCTTAATAATTTTCCTTGAAATTCCTTTGAAAGTGATCTTGAATTGCTTTATAATGCTCTTGTGAAGTATTAGGATGTCTAATAAAATTTCTAGGAGAAATAATTTGAATTAACCCTTTATTTATACTAAATTAGGAGATTAACCTCAAAGTTCAAACAATACAAGGTGACACCATATTTGAGGATAAACATTATTAAATTTTTTCCATAATGAAATTCAAAAAGGGGGTCCTATTGATGGTCAAAGTAACACAACAACGTTAAAAAAGTTATTTATATCCTATAGATTGAAAAAGACAAATAAATTGAAGCAACCTATCTTCCAAGGTCTCTATAGTTGGTTCTCAAATGTGCTGATGTTTTTAAGTGGTCTATGCAACTATAGTGTTCAAGGGGCCTATTGGTAAAAGGATACAAACTGCATCACACAAATTAATCTACATTTGGGGGTATAAGTAAATATCAAAAGATAAAACAAAGCTCAGGACAACAAAACATAAATGTAGATTTCCTTCAATTTAGACATACAAATTTCATAATGAGCATTATTTCCAAACAACTAAACCATAAAATGATACAATTCATAGAATAATCCAAACCATTGCATTCATTCATAGTGCAGATTCAAGACATTCAATCATTCATCATTCATAAACTTCAAAGATCAAAATAAGAACATATCACCAGCTCATAATTAAAACTTATAGATAAATAAACACCAATAAATATCATTCACAGATAATTTAATGGAAATAGCCTCAGATTTAGGATCTTTTATTAGTTTTCATCAAATAAGAGACATTTATGCATAAAAATAAAGCTGTATTGAAAACTCTAAAAATATTTAAGTGTTTGCATAAAGCTGTAAAAAGTTTCTAAAAATTGTAAAATTCTCCTACCTTTTCCTTAGGTAGCCAATCTCTCCTTAATAAGTTGACCTTTACAACATGAGGAGAAAAAATAAATATAAACAAGTCCTAACACTAATTCCTCCAGTCAAAAATTGAGATCCACAAATTTAGGGAAACACTAGAGCTAGATGAGATGACTTCCCTGCTGATCTTTAGTTCAATTGTTGATGACCATGTATCAAAATCTGATGTAGAAGAAGAAATGATGAACTGTTGGGAGATCTTTAGTTAAACTTGTGTTATGATCCTAGAAAATAGGGGAGAGATGCCCAATTTTCCGTACCATCTGATGCTTTATTCAAAAAAGAATATTCCATATGCCTACTCCCCTATCTTTTGTTCAAGCAAGTACTCATCATAACTGTCTAACACTTTTTTAAGCATGTCCACATCTGGCCCATCCACCCAACTATCCTCAAACTTTATTCTCCTCAACTCAATAGAGGTGAAATTTTGAATATCATTTACTTTAGCAAGCTCCTTCCTAGCAATCTTCACTACCTCCTTGATTTCCATGAACCTATCAATTAACAAGTCATCACAATCATCTCCCTTTTGCATTGCCTCTTGAAACTTATTATCCCATTTGTTTCTCAACTCATCAAGAGAAAAAATATCCTTGATAGGGACATCCTCATTCACCATCATAGAAATGATTGCTTCCAATTTCACAATTTTCTCTGTCAAATCCTTGGCAGCCTATTGTACTTCATTTCTATGGGAAAAAATAAAAGAAGTCCTGAATATGATAATGTTGATAGTTTTATCAATGAAATCTTCATTACCTTCTTCAAGGATAGACTGTTCAAGGATTGTTTTTTGAGGCAGATTGGAAACTTCCTTCAATTTCCTCACATTCTCCATGTATTCTTCTTCTTTCTTCCAAAGGACCTCAATATATGTAGTCATATCATTAGATGATTCCAGTGATTCTTTATGAACCTTGTGGGCCTCAAAAATTAACTCCTCCACCTCTTGGTTCAACCTATCAAATCATCTATCCAACATTTTTACCTTGCTTCTCATTTCAACAAGGTCATCAACTTCCTTCTTACTAAACAAAATTGGCATTGTAGGAGTAGTTGATTGTGTAGGAACATGAGAAGATAGGTCCTCTAAGAACCTATGCATTTGATCTAATTGAGCCTTGAGCTCATCCTTCCTTTGGTTTTCCTTTACCATTTTGGATTTGATGGAAGATGCCAGAATATCAATCAAGTCCATCTGATGGTTTCTTATAGGCCTTCCCATGTTTATAGTACCCAGTTGATAATCATTCAATTGCATATCTGATATGTCCTTGTCCATCATGGGAATGGAACATTCAACCACAATCTCTCCATCATCTAGCAGCCTTGTGGAATGAAGGACTCTATCCTTTTTCTTGGGTCTTTCCTTCTCAATCTCTTTCATCATGTCATCCTAGTTCAAAGGCTGGGGCTGGACTATTTGCTTCTTGTCTAGGTTGAGCTTCAACCATGTTGGGGAAGTAGGAGGAGTAACCACTTGTTGTGAAGAAGTAGTGGTAGAGGAGAGAGGTTGTAGAATGGTTACCTTAGGTTAAGAATCAACCTCTTGATGTTGCTCCTTTTCTGCCATCTCCTTGCCAATCCTATCAACTTCAATTTTCTCTCTTTCCTCCAGCCTCCTCTACTCCAACATCTCATCTCTCTATTTCTTTAATTTCTTAACCTTATCCCACATTTCCTTTGCTTCTTGCTCCTACTTGGCTTGTTCTTCTGCTTCCTTCTTCTTTAGAAAGAGCTCCTTTTCATCCTTTTTCCTCTGTGCCTCCTCTATTGCCTTGGCCTTAGCTTCTAGTTCCTCTTTTTCTCATCTCTGTCAAGCCTTTTCCTCTTCAAGGTCATGAATTTTCTACAAGAGGGACAACTTCTCCCTCTCTATATTGGCCTTCCATTCATTTTATTTTTGCTGCTATAGGAGGTCTTCCTTTTACTTGTGTTTCCTTGCAAGCTCTTTAGTTTTGGCTATGGCTTCAACCTCTTATTTCTTTGTAGCTGCCTCAACTTGTCCTTTGGAATCAACATCCCTCTTTGCATCTTCAAATAGCTTCCACTAGTTTTCCTTAGTCAAAACATGCCCAGTTCCAACATCATGAATATCTTCAGTAGTTGTGATCACAAGAGAGTCATGATCTAATTGTGTAGCCCTAAAATTAGTGTCAATGTCATGAATCTCAACCTCATTCTTTTTTCCTTTTTCAGCCTACTTATGAAGGCTTCCTTGAGGTACTTCCCTAGTATAATCCTCTGGAAAGGAAGGTTGAGATGATGTTCCTTCTCTATTAGTATTAGCTTCTACATCTTGTGACTCATGAACTTCTTGAGTAGGCATCCCTCGATCAACATCTCCTCTAGAGCTAGGAGGAAGGTACTCCAATTTTTCTTTAGGAGTTGCCCTCCTATTTTTTATTTTACATCCTTGGGTATCTGATACTTTCCTCTTCTTTGAGGATTGAGATTCTGGATCCTTTGTCCTTATGACCACCCATTGGATGCTTCTATTCATGACTATTCTAGCTAGTTGTCTGATATCAATAAATTCTTCCTCATCCCAATATATTGGGTCAAAGATTTTAGTGCCTATGTTTATAGCTTCATACCTAGGATCTAAAACCACACCATCATCTGATAGTGTGTTAGGGATATCCTCCTTCACCCCATACTCAATCATCTTTGGGATGGTAAGCCTTTCATACTTTATTTTTCTAACATCATAATCATCTTGCATATCCATCCAGAATATCCATCCAGAAATATTCTAACAAGTTAAAATGTTTCTAAAAAATGGTAGGATCCAATCCATTCACCTTGTGCTCTAGGTCAAAATGTTTTCTTAATGTATACAAACCTAAGTTTAGAAACCTCAGCTCTTCACATACTACCTTTGTAGCCAAATTGTGAGAACAACCATATTCTCCCAACTTCATGGGGAATTTGTGGATTTCAAGCTTGTGTTTGTTAGCAAATTTTGTATTAACTACCAAAGCTTGATATATGAATTCCATAAGCACCATCCTATCACAACAACACCTTGGTAGTTGACGAGCCTGTTCATCAAATCTAGCCAACCTAAAATAAGAGAACTTGGGGTATTGGATATACCAATGTCCCCATAGACAAATGAAAGCCATGGCTTCTTTGCTCATCTTGTATCCAACATCCCTTTTCAATCAGTTGATGATGACATAGAGGAATGCATCATTGACCCTTTTGTAGTGTAATTCTAAAGTTTGCAAGGTCAACTAATCATAATTCTCCCATTCCTTATTTTTCCTGGGAGCCTCTCCTAATGTACCCACTGCATTTAATGCAGGAAATATTCCCCTCCTCACAGTTGAATATATGACATAAGAGGTCATAAAGAAAGTTTTAGTTTTCCCCACCTTGAGCATTTCATTTTGCAAGTTGTCTGATAAAATCATACCCCAATCAAATTATTTCCTACCATCTAGAATGGTTTGGATGAATGGAAACATCCATTCTTTGAAGTATGTCGAGTCCCTCTTCCCAAATACTCTAGAAAGCATCAATATTAGATCATCAATCTCCTTCTTGAAATATCCCCTCTTGGGTTGTATAGGAAACTTCGTGAGAGACTTCTTCTTAGTTCTCAACCATTTCTTGTTCATGTGAGACCTACTAGCCTCCTTGTCCCTATTAAACATCTCCAATGCCTCTGCCTCAGTCAACTGCTTGGGGTTCTATGGGGTAGGTGCATTAAACATGAACCTCATCATTTGTGGGGATAGATCAATGATGGAATTCCATTGAGGTCCATACATTGTCTTGTTAAGGGTTTGTATTCCCTTGCTACTATGAAGATGAGCTCTAGAAATTGGAATCATAAGGGGAAAAGTGTATCATGTGCTAGACAAATTGGGCTATTCTCTTAGCCCTTCAACTTACATTGTCACAAAAATTTTCCACAAGTATCTCTTCACAATTGAACGAGACTAGATTGGTATCTATTATGTCTTCCCACTCTGAATCTAGATTACTAAGTGTGAGAGTAGCATCCTTATGTTTGTATCGAAATTGCTCCACCTTGATCTTTTTGTGCTTTACTCCTTTGGAACTTTCTACGATTTTCCCTTCCTTCTGTGAGATCTCCTCTGATGCTCCTAACATGATTTCTTCTTGCAAGACAAGCTTGGATTAGGCCAACAATAGTATGAAAATCATTATTACAAGTTTCATCCTTTCAAACCTCTTTATTCTTCCCTAGGTAACCCTCAATACTTATTGAAATTTGAAACCTTGCTAGGACCGAGACCGGGACCGAGAGAAAATAAAGAACCAAAGAGGTGAAAGAAATAGCATTATCAGAACTTAAACTAAAACTAAAACTTTAAAAGATTCAATATCCTATATCATTCAAGCACCCGACCTCGCTAAGCTAAATGGATCAAGATCGGGATTGGAATTGATTGGAGGTAGATTCAGGATCAGAAATAGATCAAAACCTTGAGAAAGTTCAATGGATGAATTCATTTATGGATATGATTCTTCCAGGTACTACAAAGTCATGTGGATCATCTCCAAATTTTGATACCAGCTTGGACATGAGTCACAAGGATGCAGGAAGGTAGAAATCAAGCTCGACTCCACCTAGACCAACAGGACTAGATCGAGAAAGCTAGGGCAAGTACTTGAAAAAGGGCACGAAACACAAAAATATAACTCGTACGGTCTGTTGACTTCACATTAAAATTAGGGCATAAAAAAACCTACAATAAAAACCCATAAGATGGAAAAAACAAAAATAGAGGGGGTCGAGAAAGGTTTTAAAATAATTGTAAGGCACCAGAACCCCTCAAAAAAGAAATCCCTAATTGAAACTAGGGCATGGAAAAGCAAAAATGTCACCCAAAACCGTGAAAATGACATGAGACCAAATAGAAACAAAACATAGAACATAATAGATGATGGAAAATGGAAAAGGGAAAGAAAAAAAAAACAAAAACAACAAAAGGAAACACCAATAGAAAAATGGAAAAAAAGCGAAGATTCATGGGAAAAGTCCCCTGAACGTATGAAGAAAAATGGAAAAAAAAAAGAATAGAAAATAGAAATGGAATGGGAGAAAAACACACCTACCTTAAAATTCTACCAAAAAGTTTGAAATGTGATAGGGATTTGCTCACACATTTTTTTTTGCAACCAAATCATGCTTCTCCTTTAGTTCTCTTGGATCTTTGTTCATTAAGAGGCTCTGAGTATGTGTAATGAGCGAAATAACCTTTGATTAAGATTTTAAAACCATTTTGTATGTGTGAGGAGGTTGTAATTAATTCCACTTAATGCAGTTGGTTGGGGTAGAATCGAAGTGAAAATGAGTACACAACCATCTTGTACATTAGAGGTAAAATGAGAGCAGATGCAAAGTGAAAATAGAATCAGGAACTTTGTCAAATTTCCATACTTTATTTCATATTCAAATCTGGTCCCGTAGTAGGAAAAGAATGACAAAGGAACAGGGGCAAAAATGGAACTAAATCCAAATCTGAAACTTGGAAAAGTTCTAGGTTCAGATCTGGTTCTAGTTCCACTCCCAACAAAGGAAAAGATAAATGATAGGGGGAAACAAAAGAACAAAGGGAAGCAAGACCGAAATAAAGCCCATCCCAAAAAAAGGAAAACAATGAGACCAAACAAAAGAAAAAGAAAACGGGAGCGGGATTGGAACGAAACCTAGACTCAAGACTTTTGAAAGTTTCGGGTTTAGTTTCCATTCTAGTCTTGATTCCACAAAAAGGAAAAGAAACACAAAGGGGAAGAAACAAAAGAAAAACCAAGGGAGAAAAAAATCCCAAGAGCCCAAGACAAAGGAGACAACCAAGAAAACACAAGGAAAGGATTGGGGCTGGGACCAAAACAAAAACCAAACTAGGAACCTTTTAAAATTTCAAAGTTCTGTTTCGGTCTACATTTTGAACCTGTAAAAACAAAAGGAATAAGGCTTAGGAGAAAAACAAACAACTCCTAAGACCCAAAGAAAAACACCAAGGGAAAACAAGCACAAGGGGGACCCATTTTGATCAAAAACAAAATGAGGTGGTTATAAAAGGCATAACAGGTTCTGATTAAGGGAGGACCCATTCACCACCTAGGGTGGATGGGTCATGGCTCGATTTTCCAAGACCTAACCTTGGGGGATGAAAAGACTACTAAAACCTCATTTAGAATCAACTAATAAAGGGGGGTCCTATAGAAGGAGGACCCATTTGCCACCTAGGGAGAATGGATCCTAGTACCAATTTCTAGGAATTTGATTTTTCCCAATTAATTGTTATGTACTTTGAATTGTGGGTTTCAGGATAGATGCTTGAGAGGTGTTATAAATGAGGCTTAGATTTGAATTAAAGGGGTTAATTAACTCCAATTAACCAAAATTAATTAAAAGGACCCTAGATAAGTGTGAAAGTGTGTTACAACACTTTACAACACCATAAATAGGGTACACATTAGGTGCATTTCATTATAAGGGGCCCATTAGGCTTAATTGATGGGATAAACCTTAGAAAAGTGTGAAAGTGTGCTACAAATTTTTTGAAAAGGATAAATTAAGGTATATTTTTAAAAAATAAGGGCCCTAAAATGATGTGAATGTGTACAACACATTACAACACTATTCCAAGATACCATTAATTCAAATTTATGTTAATTATCCAAATTAAATGTGAAAAAGGACTACTTTTTTTTACACTACATTTTTCCAGCACTTTAGTGAGAGAATGACCCCATGTCAAACTCACAATAAAGTAGATATTTGAGACACTTAAGTGTGAAGCAAAAACAAAGATACATAACCATACCCTGTCAAAGGCCAATAAAGAAAAGCAGAAGGATCAAGCACAACTGCCCCAACACAATGTGGAATAGGGTTGTTTGTCCAAGAAAAAGGATCAATCTTTGATGGTCCAATGTGATGTGGAACACATCTAGGATTTTTTTCCATAACATATGCTGCTTAATTTTAGGGTAGTGGACCTCAGTCTATCCATTAGGTGAGTTGTCCCAACAAAGTGGCAAATGAGAGAATCATATTAGCTTCTCATACCATATCGAAGTTATCCTCTTGAAAAATTCAATAAGGCACCACAATGTAATTATTTTGTAAATTCTTTGTAATGTCATGTATGTAAGATTTTGTTAAACGGGATTTTTATTTGTTCATTTCAAGGTCTTCTACTTAGGGAGCATTGTGCCTAATGTATCCAAGAGAGGAAAAGTCAAGGTGTCAAATTGTCACTCATGGGATGCCTTGTTTGCATCATGCATGATGGTAGATCATACACTCTTGGATGACATCAAACCTAATGGCACCCCCAAGAAGAGGACACATCAGAAGAAAAAATAAAAAAATCATGCCATCAAATTTTGTTGAAAGATGTCATCGATGTATAGCCCCACTTTAAAGCGGTTGCTACACCATCTTTGTGAGCAATTGCTTTAAAATAGCCAAATGTTTTGCCTAAGACATCAAAGCTTTCCTTGGAAAACCCTATGCCAAGTCATATGTTTCTAAGATAAGCTATCATGAAATAGGAAAGAAAGGTTTCCCCCACAAATGCATAAGGGATCTATGGATTCAGGGTTAGTCTTTTTTTTTACAATGTTTTCATAGAGCATGGAATTGTCATCATTCCCCAAATACTCATAGAACTAGAATAATGACTCAAAAATAGAGAAAACAAAGAAAATCCCTTTTAGATCAACATGGAAGAGACCTAAATGTCTCGATTCCTTGCGTCATCACCAAAAGGAAAAAACAAGACAAATGAAAAATGATTGACATATAGAAGAATGAAAGGTACATATAGAGGAATGCACAAAAAGAGAGAGGTACATCAAATGAAACAACACGGGGGATCACATTATGCACATGCAAAAAGAAAACATGAAAAAGGAAAGAAAAACTAGTAAGGAACATGCGAGTCAACCTAAAGTAGGTTGTCTATATCTGAATCTCGGTTGGTATGAACAAAAGGAAGAAAACTAGCCAAAGGGACAAGAGAAAGTGTTGAACTAGGGGAAGCACCATGTTAAACACTCTTCTTATGGGATGTGTCATTTAAATTCATAAAAGAAGGAAACAATGTATTCAACTCATCATGCACTTATTCATCAATTTTTGCTATGTCAATTTCATCATCTAGATTTATTACAATGGGAGGTCAAATAACAATGTCCATGCAATGTTCTTGTGTATGTTACAATGAAGGTATAGGATTATCATGATTTGCTTCAGGTAACTTTGGATTCTAATTTTCTATGTTGTTTTTGTCTTCTTGACTTTGTAAATTACAAGAAATAACATGTTGCCTATGCCTACACTCTCTGGCAGTATGATTCCCTTTGAATCTATTGTCAATTTGTGTTTGTGTAAGAGCAGGTTTGTCAATCATAGGTTCCTTCTCCTCCTTGAGAGGAATAGAAGAAACAACAGTAGGTTCTTCAACCACTTTCTCTTTAAATTTATAAACTTGTTTGACTCTAGTGTTGGCATATGGCTTCTAGTGTTGTCATTGATGGCAACTGAAATCATTGATCCGATCTGCACTATAGTATCTGACTATACTAGAAGATAGAGTGAAGAACAGAGTATCCAATTGAAGTTGAATCTGTCAAGCAGTTTGCTTTATCAGTTTAATAGTTTTGGTTGTGGATCTCAGGGAAGGCCGTTGGATATATATGAAATGTATTATTCTAGATTTTGTGTTGTCACATCAAGTGGTGTACGAGTTAGGAGATCTGGTAATTTGATTTTCTATTCATTAGTATATGAAGGCTGACTAAGGGAATGTAAGGTACATTTCAGATGTCTAAAGTGAAATTGTTTGAAGTATTTTTGTGTTCAAATATTTTGTTTTTGGTCTTAACTATTCTATGGCTGACTTTGGTGGATACACATTAAATTTTATTCATGATTTGAGTTGACAGATGTAAGATATTTTCTATTTTATTGAAGCCAACATACAACGACTGAATTCTTGGTAGTGGATATATATATGAGATTAGTTAATTCATTTTGGTGTGTGTGTGTAGTGTTCCATATGTGTTTATGTGTGTACAAATATTAGAAGAGCAGTTGAATGATTTTCATTTGTATAGAAGAGGATTTTGTGAAGCGAATTAAGGAAGAGTAGAGAGAAGTGCAGAATGAGACAGAAGGTCTAGAATCTAATCTATGAGCCTAACTAGAACTGTAATAAGGCATTTATAGATGTTATTTTCTCAATTCAACCTTTTGTTTTAATCCAAATATTTTGTAAGGCTGCGAGCCTTCCTAATTTTGAGTAGTGAGCTCTAGGCAGTGTTCCTGAATGCAAGTACATTCCCCATTTTGAAAAACACTTACATTTTGAGTACTCAAATTGTTGATTGACCTCCACCATACTTTTTCCCTTAATTGGTTTTCCACGTAAAAATACTTGTGTTATGGTGTTGTGTATTATTGTTCTATGTTCATGCATATTTCTTTTGATTGAATGAGAAATCAGTTTAATAAAGTTAAAAATTGCACAACACTAATTCACCCCCCCTCTCAGTGTTGCTTGAGTCCAACATCTAGGAGGGACAATGGGATTGTTTGTTTTATCTCATGGTCTCTTGTAGGAAATTACAAGAAGTTTTTCTATTGATTGTTCTTGTACGTTTGGAAATGCTTTTGGTTCAATCATTGCTTTGTTAATGATAGGTGTTTCATTTATACGTTGAGGCATATTTTGAAGGGATAATTTTGCGATTTTCCTTGCTTTGAAATTTTTATGTCATTTGAAAAATAAATCTTCACGAGGCATGATAGGTTCCATAGGTTTGGGCCAAAAGAAATCTAATGAAAGATTCCCTCAAGACGATGTAGGATTAAATCCACTATGGTGCACAGTAATGATATCATTTTCAAATGGAGACTTTAGAAATTTATGCACAACTGAAGGGACAACATTCATGGAGTGAATCCATGGATAGACTAGCTTCACACAAAATTGGTTTTATTATGGAATGATGGTAAATGAGATAGTTAATGTTTTGGGTCCCAATTTTAAAGGGAGATCTATCAAGCCTATCATAGGGCAAGAAAATCCATTATGTGTCTTGATCCATGCTTTCAATTTTTCATATATATCTTGATATAGTTCATGCACATATAATTTTTCTTTTGTGGTTACATTCTCTCCACAGATGGGATCAATCAATATCCCATTAATGGGCTTATCATTGATTCAACTAGCTATGTAAAGAGGACCATCAAGTGTGCATTTAAGTCATTTTGTGACAAAGCAATGTCAAGAGGCTTTTTAATTGATCCCTTATGACGTTTAGCTTTGATAAATTCTACCACTTTCTTTGCATTATGTTGTTTAATAGTATTTAGATGACTAGATTCCATAGGAGTTTGTTCTATTTTATCATCCTCTATGTCAACATTCATCACATCATCCTTAGTTTCATTAGATTTGACAAATGGAACAGTGTGTTTAGGCATTGTATTTGTAAATATTTGTAAATTTTGATTAGGAGGGGCTATAGACTTATTACCTTGCTCATTAACACCTCTAATTAGTAAACGATTAGAATCAATCAGGTCTTGCACAAGATGTTTAAGATGCTTACAGTGTTTTGTACCATGCCCATTTTGTTGATGGTAATGACAATAATAATTTTTTCAAAAGCCTTTAGTAAATGGTATATTAGGATCACACTCTCTAATAGGAGGTAATGTAAGCATATTCTTGTCAATAAGCTATAACATGATATTATGAAAGGTATCAAGTAAAGGAGTGAATTCTCTCTCCTGTTCCTCGAAAGGAGTTGTCTTGATAGCCACCACTTAACTATTAGATTGTTGACGTGTTTGAGGGGAATTCAGTTGTAAAAATACCTTACTTTGCTTCTTGAAAGGTTGATAATTGTTTTGAGTTTTGGATTTATAATTTTTCAAGACAACCAGGGGGACTTTTGACATCATGACCGATAGTCGAATTTTGATAATAATGAAGGGCTATAGATAACTGTGTGAAGGATAGAAATCTAAACATTTCAAGTTTTCTTTGGAGTTTATCTTGTAAGTTGGCAATGAAAATTCATTGAAGGTCAGCATCAGGGATCTTAACATTCACTTGTGAATAAAGTGTTTGATATTTTCCTATGAAATCAATTACTTTCTCATCCTCCTTTTGTTTTCATGTCATTAAATTAGTGTTAACGAATGGAATGGTTCTTGATAGATAAATTAGACAATGACTCTAAACCCAGATTTGGCACTAGTTGAGATTCACTAATAGCTCCAAAAATTCCATAATTGCATTTGTGGCTTTTCTCTAAATTTTGTTGAGGTACAACTCCCTCACTGGATTTTCAATGAATTTATCTAATCCTAATAAAATTATGCATGCTTTTAACAAGAAATTAGAAAATGTGACAAAAATTAGCTCATAAATATGAAACTGACATGGTAGCAGAGGTCACAACCATTTATAATCAACACAAAGATTGACAATTCATGACAATCGAATCAAACTAATGAAATCAAACAAGACTACAATAAATAAATGATGTCTATCTCATCTCTCAAATGAGATATAACTATACGTATGCATAATACTAAGATCAATGCACCAAACATCATTAAATTCATAACACACCAATTACAAATTATTATAGTCTGCAATAAATGCTACTCCTTCCCAATATCACCCCTCAGGTGTATCCAAAAAATGTCCCTTCTATATCCTTTAATTTCAAATTTATAGTATGGCTAAAACCTTTGGTAGGTACCAAGGCCTTTACTAAAATACCAACTTCTTGTATCCTAAACACTCCTTGGGAAATTGATCAAAATAATAGAAATTTTGTAGGGAATAAGTATCAACAAAGAAAACTGATCATAACCTCAGAAAAAGCCACCAAAGGACAAATCATTTCACCAACCATTAATGCAACTCATAAGAATATCAAGTGGTGGCAGGTCTGAACTACCTGATAGAAAATTGTAATTCAAATTGACGCAAGCCATCCTTAAATGTGAATTAAATTAATGTCTTTTCGAGCTTGGAATAATATAGTCATGTCTAATCATGACTCTATAAATCCAGCCAATGTCACCTTTTTTTCATCATCAATTGCATCCAATATGGTGCGTTCTCAAAGCGATGGAAATTATACTAATGACTATATTATCTTGGAGGAAATTTAGTGTAGCCCATTGTTCAAGAAAATTTTTGATCAGTTGAAAGAGGTCTTCATGGTGCAGAGCGAAGTGTAGGAAGAAGTGCGCTGAAGTATACTTAGTGAGGAATTTCCAACCCAATCCATGTGCACAACACCACCATGTTGGAGCATTTCATCTACACAGTCATTAGGAATTTTGGCTGTCAGGAGTGGGGAATGAGGGCACTAGAGCGCCTTGTCAAACCTGAATTCCACCACCACATTAAAGTGACAATAAATGGACTCAACTATTATCCTTGAACTGGGTTGATAGTTGATGATATCTACATTGCATTTCATATACAAGATGAAAATCTGGAGGAGGCTCTAGCTCTGTTGTGCACGTGAGTGGTGAGGAATGATATGGGACTGTTTGCGTAATTCCTCTAGTCACATGAAAATATGTTGTCACCTACTCAAATTGAATGTCTAGAAATTGTTACTGAGGGTGTCCATGTTATGATGTTTGCTTTGTGTGCCTAGGATGAAATATCTTTCCTTTTTCCCCTTTTTGTGTCCGTCACCTAAACTTTTGTAATCAAACCAAGTGGTTTTGGCTATGCTAGTACAGTGTAAAAATGTTTACATATATAAATAAAATATCTCTTTTTGGTACAATTTGTGTTTTTTTACATGTATGGATCCATTATTTATTGTTCATGAAATGCTCGAAGATTCCTAGTTTTCTTCTGTATAATGCATTGGTTAAGTAACCAAACTTTCCTATAGTTAGGTTAATTAACAAAAACTCTTCTTAAGTGGCAAAATTGGTGGTTCGAGGAACCTAGTAAAACCCCACCCAAGTTTGAGATAGTTTCAAGAATACCACTTGAGGAATAACTTGCAGAAGAATTTTCTAAATCTCAACTTATGAATCATCAAATGGTTTCCCAACATTTGTACATCCACTTGGGAGAAAAGAAAGTTCCAACATGGTTGAAAAACGTCATGTAGTGAAGGAAAAATAAGGTGGGTGGTAAAGTAAGAGGTTCGATGAACTTACAAAAACCCCACCCAAGTTTGAAGGAAACAACAAAAGACCACCTAGACATAGATTGGGTCGAAGACCTAGGGAAAAAAGTAAGATAACATCCCAAGTAAAGGTTTAGAGAAAATTTATGGGTAATAGTGGCTCTAGTTGGGGACAAGGACTACAAAGGATGATGCAATGAACCTAGAATCATGAGTATGGTCTAGTTTCTTCCATTGGGCATGGAGTCAAAGGGTATGGAGAAGGAATAACAAAGGAAAGCCAAAAAGGAATGAAGCAAGGGAAGAAAACACCTAAACTACCAACACAAGAAAATATCAACTATGTACATGGTAGGAAAGCCCTACCTCAAATGATTTCCTAGGTAATCATGCAAATCCATTAAAAGGCTAGGAGAAGTAGCTACCTATGCAAAATAATATGGGATGATTGAAAACTATGTGCACAACCAGCAGCCAAACTACAACTGCCACCATCAAAGAAGCAAAATAAGGGCCTCATAAAAACCTTCTAGGTAAAGTGTGATGCTTAGAAATCTATTCCTTGTCACATACTATAGCAATCAAATGACCCATACAATCAGTGTATTGTAGGAAATCATCAAAACTTGTTTGGGAAATGTCAATTGTAATATTGTGTTGTCTTTGATTTTCAAAATAAAAGGAGACTAGCCCTTAGATCAGACATCCCATGTACAAACTAGGGGACAAAGGAGATTCTCTATCATTGCATGTGGAAGCTATTATATTTTCTAAATATTCAAGACCAAAAAATTGTAGTATGTGTAGTAGAAGACCCATTGGATTCCATTGCTGATTCATCTATCATAATCGAGTCTTCAATTTCCTTCACCTGATTCATTAACCCGAATAATTGTTGTGGAACATTAGTACTTTGTATAACATTCTCTTTGAGATGAAGAGATTTGGAAATGGGATAATTAATTACCTCATTTACAGTTGTCCTACCTTCAAGAATTTCATCAGTAAATTCAGGAACCTTACAACCAGATTGTGAACCAGGAAGGAAGATGTCAGGGAATTTATTTTCCTTCCAGAGTTTATTTTTATTTTCCACTTCATCTGTATAATGCGTATTAGCATCTTCAAAAGTAAATGCCATTTTTTAAAATAACTAGCTGGTACCTTGGGGTTCAAATTCTCTTTGACCTTTGCATCCTTCAAATTTTTTCCCAGCCTCCGAAGAATCACTATTGAAAATAATACTATCCTTGTTCCAATCACTTCTATGAAGGGTAGTTGCCTTTATAGACCGATACAAGAGAGGAATTGTTATATTTTCCACTTCTAGTTGAACATTGATCACATTTTCCCCTAGCAAGAGATTAGTAATTTCCTCTTCTTTCCTCTAACTGTGATCAACTTCAATTCTTGGTAAACAACATTCCTCTTCTAATATTAATTGATTTCCTAAATTTGTGAATAGAGGATTATCATGCATTTCTAATTCATTAAAACTAAAAAGAGGGTTAGAGTGAGTTGACCACAATTATTTCTCTTGAAGATCATCATCCCTAGAATCATTATTCCCTTCCAAACCTAAGCATCTACCCTTATTTTCCATTTCTTCTAAGAGGAAAACTTCATATTCTTGAGAAAGAAGAGAGGTTATTGTCAAATCATTCGAATTAGCCTCTGAGAGAGAGTTTATCAAAAGAATAGGTTGAGATTAATGGTGACCTTGCTTGCAACTCATCATCTTCATCATCAATAGATGAACTATAATCACTTTTGATTTCAAAGGATGTATATAATTTTAGAGATAAATCACTATAGAGCTGATCATGTCTTCCACTAAGTAGCTGCATGTTATCAAGAATTGTTAAATTCATTTTTTCTATAGTAGGGCTGCATCCAGTCAAGAGTTTGGGAAGTGTCTTATAATAGGTCTTGAGCTTTATACTTGAACCTACTTTCCATTTCCCAATGGTGATAAAATCATCTTCAACCTTCAGTGCTTCTAGCTTGGCTTGCTCAATCCCTCAAATCTTATCTTTTTTTAGAAGTAATTGTATGCTTGATTCAAGAGAAAAAATGAATATGTGGTACTGGATCTCTGCACTGGATTTTTTTAGGGTGGGAATATTTTGGAGGGATTGACTAAAATGATAAACAAAATTCCTCATTGTTTCATCTTTATTCTTCGTGATCTGAAAGAAAAGAAATAGGGAATTTGCAGCATTAATTGGGATTTTGTATTGTTGGAGAAATTTCATCTCAAGGGAATGCCACCTGGTGATGCTCCCTCTTTCAAGCCCTCTGAACCATTTTGTCACCTTCTTGATCAGGCTATCTATAAAAATCCTTACAAACACATATTCATCGTGGATTCCTAGAACTGCACTTATAACCGTTATAGCTAAAATATGATCTTCAAGATCTTGTCCATTTTGACTAGAGAATTTAGGGAATCCTCTTCAGGACCCTAGAGGTAAATCATGATACTGTGACAAAGCAAGGGGTCCAACCTGGTTGCACTAGAGATTTCAAGCTATAAAAAAATAGATAGAGTCACCAACTCACTTGGAGTAAGATTAAGGAAAGGGCATTATTGTGTTGTATGAGCCATAGGTGGATTATGAGGTCCATTTGCAAGTGGGTCCCTTGGTTGACACAATGGAAGATTTGGCTGACGATTATGATGATGAGGAGGTTCGTTGTAGTATTTGAATATCAACCTTGGGGGTCATTCAATCAAAGGTCTAGGTTGTCAGTGGGCCCATTCCTCCTCTTTTGCTAGGACAACATTTACTCAAATATAATCAATTGCACTCGTCCTATATCTCCACATGAGTGTGTTTAATTGTGATATGATTTCTTCTTGCTCCACTCTGACCCAATCTAATTCTGGTTGCAAAATAGGAAATACATTATTATGAGGAAGTACCATCTTGCTACATGACATGACAATGATTGTCAGACTTCTAGCTAATTTGATTTCCCCAGCTGAGTCACCAAAAATCTATTAATGAATGGAATGGTTCTTGATAGATAAATTAGAAAATGACTCTAAATCTAGATTTGGCACTAGTTGACATTTGCTAACAACTCTGAAAAGCCAACAATTGTATTTGTGGCTTTTCTCTAAATTTTGTCGAGGTACAACTCCCTCGCTAGATTTTCAATGAATTGATCTAATCCTAAGAAAATAGTGTGTTATTTTAACTAGAAAGCATAAAAGGTGAAAAATATTAGCTCATAATTATGAAACTAATGTGGTAGCAGAGGTCATAACCATTTATAATCAACACAAAGATTGAAAATTCATGACAATCAAATCAAACTAGATTGCAATAAATAAATGATATATAACTCATCTTCAAAGGAGATATAATTGTATCATATGCATAATACTAAGATCAATGCATCAAACATCATTTAATTCATTAACACAATGATTAAAAATTATTATAGTCTACAATAAATGATATTCCTACCTGATAGCACCTCTCAGGTGTATCCAAGAAAAGTCCCTTCTATATCCTTTAATTTCAAATTTATCGTATGGCTAAAACCTTTAGTAGGCACCAAAGTCATTACTAAAATAGAAACCTCTTGTATCCCAAACACTCCTCAGGAAATTGATCAAAATAATAGAAATTTTGCAAGGAATAGGTATCAACAAAGAAAACCGAGCATAACCTCAACAACAGTGACCAAAGGACCAATCATTTCACTAGCTTTTAATGCAACACATAAGAATATCAAGGAGTGGCACGTGTGATGTGCCTGATAGCAAATTATAATTCAAATCAATGCAAGCCAACCTTAAATGTGAATTAAATTAATTTATTGCTGAGCTTGGAAGAATACAATCATGTCTAATCG
Source organism: Sequoia sempervirens (assembly GCA_007258455.2). Taxonomy (NCBI): domain Eukaryota; kingdom Viridiplantae; phylum Streptophyta; class Pinopsida; order Cupressales; family Cupressaceae; genus Sequoia; species Sequoia sempervirens. The sequence goes on along the minus strand of VDFB02000007.1, from coordinate 164,360,192 downwards.
TGACTATAAATCTAGCCAGTGTCACTTTTCTTTCATCATCAATTACATCCAATATGGCGAGTTCTCAAAGCGATGGAAATTCCACTAATGACTATATTATCCTAGAGGAAATTGAGTGTAGCCCATTGTTTAGGAACATTTCTGACTAGCTAAAATAAGTCTTTGTGGTGCAAAGCGAAGTGGAGGAAGAAGTGCTCAGAAGTATCCTTTGTGAGGCATTTCTGAGCCAAGCCCATGTGCACAACACCACCATGTTGGAGCATTTCATCTACACTATCATTAGGAATTTTTTCCATTGGGACTGGGGAATGAGAGCACTAGAGCACCTTGTGAAACCTGAATTCCACCACCATGTCAAAGTGGCGATAAATGGACTCAACTATTATCTTTGAAATGGGTTGATAATTGATGCCATCTGCATTGCATTTTCTATACAAGGTGAAACTCTTGAGGAGGTCATGGCTCTACTGTGCATGAGAGTGGTGAGGAATGATATGGGACTGCTCATGTAATTCCTCTAGTCACATGAAAATCTACAATTGCCTACTAAGATTGAACGTCTGCAAATTGTTACTGAGGGTGTTCATGTTCTAATGTTTGATTTGTGTGCCTAGGATGAAATATCTTTCCTTTTTACCCCTTTTGTGTCTACCACCTGAACTTTTTTAATTAAACCAAGTGGTTTTGGCTATGCCAGTATGATGTAAAAATGTTTACATATATAAATAAAATATCTCTTTTTGGTACAATTTGTGTTTTTTTACATGTATGGATCCATTATTTCTTGTTCATGACATGCTTGGAGATTCATGGTTTTCTTTTGTATAATGGATTGGTTAAGTAACCAAACTTGGCTATAATTGGGTTAATTAACAAAAACTCTTCTTAAGCGGAAAAATTGGTGGTTTGAGGAACCTAGTAAAACCCCGCCCAAGTTCGAGATAGTCTCAAGAATACTGCCCTAGGCAGAACTTGCAAAAGAAGTTTCCAAATTTCATCTTATGAATCATCAAATGGTTTTCCAACAATCATACATTCACTTGGGAGAAAAGAAAGTTCCAACGTGGTAGAAAAACATCACCTGGTGAAGGAAAAATAAGGTGGGTTGCAAAGTAAGAGGTTCGTTGAACTTACAAAAACAATTCCCAAGTTTGAAGGCAACAAAAAAAGACCACCCAAACGTAGATTGTGTCTAATACTTAGGCAAAAAAGTAAGATAACATCCTAAGTAAAGGTTTAGAGAAAATTTATGGGTAACAATCAACAAGGGTCATCTTGAGATCCATGTGAATATGGAAGTGGTTGTAAAAGGAATAAATGAGTTTATTGAATGAACCAATTTAAATGTTTGATAAAGAAGATAACCACTCTAAAACAGTATCCTTCAAAGACCTAGGAAAGAGATTAGCCAAAATTTTATCTTCAAAGATAAAATCACTACACAAGGCTGTAAAAGTGGAAACGTGGCTGATAGGATCTCCTTTCCCACCATATTTCATAAAGCAACAAAATTATATACCTTGTAGAATTTTTTTATCTTAATATGTCAAAGGAAAATGGGGTAGACTTGATGTATTGCAAAGGTTGACTATTGTTGTTTTGTTGTAATGTTTCCACTTGTTGTTGAAGGGATGTCATAGTTTGCAAAAGTGAGTTAATGAGAGGGTCATTTTGGTTGTAAGGTTGGGCGGAATAAGGTGGTGTAGTGTATGTATGCAGAGGAATAGTGTATTTCAAGTTGGTGGAGTTTTATTTTTGAGGAATTATTGTATTCAAAGGCACAAAGGTGGAAGGAATTCCTATGGGAATACCTAGGGAAGTAAAGACAATGCTAGTGGGTGTAAATGTTGTGGTTGGTTGAATAGTTGTTGTAGGTTGAAAGGTTGTTGTAGATTAGAATTTTGTTGTATGTTGGAATTTTTTTGTGGATTGGAATGTTTTTGGGGGTTGTGTACTAGTATATGTAGGGATGGACATTGGTATTGTGGGGGTGAAATGGTCAAAAATAGAATCCTTCACAAATGTAAGCAAATGAGAAGGATGACATGATTTTTTTAGGAAAAATATCACTTCAATTATGCAAAATAAGATGCAAATAACAATCATAAAATGACCCTAACTATTATAGCAACTATGAGGAATAATTTTAGAGCATAAAAAGTTGTGTACCTATCCAAAAAGTTGTTATTTTTGATCTATGGAGGACTCATTTTGTGTTCAAGGGTGAATGAGTCCTTTTATGTTTTTGGAAAACAAATTTTCCTATACTTCAATATTTGCAATCTCAATTCCCAATTTTCTAGCTCCCGAAAGTCATAAATTAATTCTATAGAGCTTTCTCTACGATATTTCACTTTGAATGGGAAGTTTAGCAACTTTGCAACTTCGAAAAATTTGCTCCAAATCTTGGTCAACTTGATCTTCAACCTATAAATCTGCAATCACACACTCAATGGCAAGAAAAAAATGGTTTTTGTTAGTGAATGGGGGTTTTTCTTAGTCAGACCCCTTGTAGGTAATTAAAATGATGAAATGAAGGAAATGAAGAATGAAAGTGCAATAATGTAAATTATATCACCTTGGATTATATCTTGTGAATCAAATCTGCAAACAATCATGGAGTGGCCATGAAGAATAAAAATCTTGGATGTCGGATGATTCTTGTAAATGGATCCTCAATGCAACATTAACTTCTTAGCTCAACACACATGAATGCATTAAACCCTTGGCATGATGATAAGACCTTGAATTGTTGCAATAATCACTTGAAATCTACCTTGAAATTCCTTGAAAATGTCTTATGAATGTTCTAATGCTTGATCACTTGAATGCTTGATAAACTTTCTAGCTTGTGTTAGGAGAAACAATGTGAGTTAACCCCTTATTTATACTAAATTAGGAGATTAACCCCAAAATTCAAAGAACTAAGGTTGACACCAGGTCTAGAAAGAAAGATAATTAAATTCTTGCTGAAATGAAATTAAAAAATTAAGCTCTCATTAGGGGAGGACCCATTCACCACCAAAGGAAAATGGGTCCTGGCTAAGTTTCTAGGACCGAGATTCGGGGAGCTAAAAGAAGGTTGAAAACTAATTCCAAATCAATTGAAAAAAGGGGGTCTTGTTAAGAGAGGACCCATTCACCATCAAGGGTGAATGGGTCCTAGCTCAAATTACTAGGAACAAATTTTTCCCAATGAAATAATTTGATTTTTAATTTATGATTGTCAAGAAAGATCCCCGGGAGGTGTCAAAATTAAGGCCTAAAAAGGGGGTTAATGACTCCACTTAACCTTAATGAACTAAGACCACCTAGATAAATGTGAAAGTGCTTTAAAACACTTTACAACACTTAAATAAGGTACATATTATGCATATTTTATTTAGGAAGGGGCCCATAAGTCTTAATTAAGCAAATAAGTCCTAGAAAAGTGTGAAAGTGTGTTACAACACTTCACAAAACATTTACAAAGGAAAAATTAAAGCATGATTTAGTTAAATAAAGGTCTGAAAGTAGTGTGAATTTTTACAATACATTACAACACTAGTCCAAGACACCATTAGTCTAGTTTTAATGTCAATTATGCAAGCAAGCAAGAAAATGGATACTTTTTTTGTTACAACATTTTCCCCCCACTTTAGTGAGAGGCCAACCCCATGTCAAACTCACACTAAAGTAGACATCCAAGACACTTAATTATGTATAAATAATAAAGATACATGATCATACCCTATCAAAGGCCAAGAAAAATAAAGAAAAAAATGGATCAAGCACAACCGATTCAACACAATGAGAGGTGATGGTTGTTTGTCCATAACATACACTTCTCACTCTGGGGCTACAAAACTTCAGGTCATTTGTGGGGTGAGTTTTTTACCCAAAATATGTATGGTCATTCTGGGGTAGTGGAACCTTAGTCTATCCACTAGGTGAGTTATCCAAATGAGGTGGCAAATGAGAGAATCAAATTACCTCTTATACCATACTGAAGTCATCCTCCTGAAAATTTTGATAATGAACCACAATGAAAATTCTTTTTGTAAATGCTTTTGAATGTCATGTAAAAAAATTTCTTAAAGGGGATTTTTCTTTGTTTGTGTAATGGTCTTCCTCTTAGGGAGAATTGGGCCTAATATATCTAAGAGAGGATAAATCAAGGTGTCAGATTGCCAATGGGATGCCTCATTAGCATCATTCCATGACAACAGATTGTACACTCTTGGATGGTGTCAAACATAATGACGCCACCAAGAAGAGGATGCATTGCAAGAAAAAAGGAAAATCATGCCATGTATTATGCCACTTTAAATTAGTTGCTACACCATCAATATGAGTAATTTCTCTAAAGTAACTAGTGTTTTTGTCTAGGACATGAGAGCCTTTCTTGGAAAACCCTATGCCTAGTCATATGTCTCTGAAGCAAGCTAGTTCATAGGAAGGAAGGGTTTCCCCAACAAATACAATTGTAAACCTAGAAAGAAAAGTATGTCACATGTGAGCCAACTTAAGTCATGTCATCCACATACCGAGATTACTCTTACATATACATGGAAGACGGTCAACTAGCCAAAAGAGACAATCAACAAGTGACATACAAGGACAAAGCTACCTAACCCCTTGCCCCCACTGAGTGCGAGACACGAGTGAGCTGAGGATGGATGATGGTATGATACTCCTTGCAAAAATGAAATGATTTGTAGTTAATGTAAAACAAGCAATAGTCAGTATCCTATGACCTTGCAACTATTACATGGCAAGGAGCATCAAATATTGTTATTGTTTATAATGAGTAGACAAAGTATCAATTGTATGCATATCTAATGAAACGTTCCCACATGTAGTATCTATTAGTTTAGGATGCACCAAAGTTAAACTTATCTTGGAAGAATCTTTGTAATGTTTTTATATATGAAGTGAAGGCTTATTTGATGGTTTGATTTCTATCAAAGGACAATAACCAACACCATGAGTTGTTTCTTGTGTATTAGGCTCTATAGGGACACAAATACCCTGTTCTCTAGCACCACATCATTTTCCACTATACCCAAGTTGTTTCATAAGTTCATAACCTCTTCCATAAATCTTTTTCATTTCTTTAGGATTCAACGGTTGTTTATAGTCAACTTCAAATTTTTTTGTGCATGTTGTCCCTTCTTCTAGAGTGGTTGAAGTTGATGCTTTTGAATTTTGTATTGACATTGCCACTTTTTTGTTTCCCTTTGTAGAATCTTTTTTTATGATCTTGTACTCACCCATGGAAGTAGGTATAAAATCAAAGGATTTTTTTTGACATGCAAACAACTTTGGGGTTCAGGACCAGTCTTGATTGTATACACATTGTTATATATGTGAGAAATGTCATTGTAACTCAATTTTTGCAAAAAAATATTATCATCGAGTTTCATTTTAGGTGGTTCTAAGATAATCTCAAGTTTCTTTTGAACTTGTGGTTGTTGTGAGGGTGGATGAATGATAAGTTGAGAATTAGGTGGTTTGATAATTAGAGGACTCGAAGGATCTCTAATGTACATAAATTCAATACACTTGTCCTTATTTTCATGAGATCTTAGTGAAGGGGAGTCTAATGTCACTTCATCATCTTCGTCTAAGGAGCTCACATCACTATTTTTTTAAATACATGTGTCAATATTCTCATTTGCTTGCGCCATGATATTTTTCTTAGTAGGAGAGTTTTTAGGAGAGAAAAAAACTAGATGTTCATGACATTCATTGTTTGGTTCTTCTAAAATAACTTCATCACAAGTAGAGGACTCATTAATGGTTTGATGTCCTTTCTTATTGATGATAAGGTTCTCTTGTTCAATAATGTTTTTCCTAGGGGAATAGAGAAAAATGGGACTCCCACAACTCTCATCATTTGGATCTTCTAACACAAAAGTATTTTCATCATAAATAAGAGAAATATTAGGAGAAGGAAAAATTTGATTGTTATGATTTCCCATGATTTAATCCTTTTTCTCTAAGGTCTCATTCTCTTGTGTCATGATATCTACCATAGTAGGGGATATTTTCAAATGTTCATCACATTATCTGGTTAGATTTTGTAAGCTAGCTTCATCACAAATTGGGGAGGCCTCAAGAGAAGAAAAACTATGAGTTGGATGGTTACTAATGATTGGACTCTTTTGTTCAAATAGATTTTCCCAAATGGTAGGGGTATTAGGAAAGGGAGAAAAAAGATCCTCATGATTTTCAATAAGTGTATCTTCTACCACCAAACCATCTTCTTCGCATCTAAAAGAGATATTAGGAGAAGAAAAATTTTTATTATCATGGTTATCTACAACTACATCCCCATGTCCTATAATTTCTTCCTCTTAATAATTGTATCTCTTAACACCAACATGTCCTCCTCATAAATGTGATTTTCATGATTTTCCATGATTACATCTTGTTTCACTAAAGAATTCTCACAAGTAGGGGAGATGTTAGGAGAGGAATGTAGACTAAGTAAATTAGTGGAAATGATCTCATTGTCTTGTGTCATAATATATTTCCAAAGGGGGGAGGAGAAGGGAAAGAAAGACTTTCATGATTCTCAATGATTGCATCTTCTTTCACCAAGATACCTTCATCACTAATAGGAGAGGTATTGAGAGAAGAAAAACTATGAGATTCATGGTTATCTATGCTTGCATCATCTTTTATCACATCATTCCAACAAATAAGAGAGATAGGAGGGGGTATAGGTTAAAGGAAAGTGTTAAAATTTTCACTCTCTTGCACTAAGAGACTCATAACTAGGAAATGTATTGAATGAGTGACTAACATGCTTATTGACTAACTTTTTCTTTGCTAACTTGGAAAAGATGGATACTAAATCTCTTAAAATGGAAAGAGAATGAAAATAAAATGTTTAAATGCAATTTTGAATTTTAACAATGCACTGTAATGAAGAAATTGGAGCTAAATGCAATGAAATTGATGAAACAACAAATCAAGAAATGGAAATAGAAAGGTAACATCACCAAAAAAAAGATAAAAACTAATATTTTAAATGACCTAAAAATGAAGATATGTAACTAATGCGGACTTATTCACCATTAAGGGTGGATGGGTCCTGGTTAGGTCTTTCTATGAGTTTTATGTGGATTTCAAACTAAATTTTAATGCCTTTTTCGATGCCAAGAGCTTCAAGTCAGACTTGATCAGGGACCAATTCACTAGTAAGGGTGAATGGGTCCTAGTAAGGTCTTTTTCAATTTTTTTTAATGGTTTGCAAGCTTTTACATATATCTTTCATTTTCAGGTTGTAGAAAGTGAAATGTAGCTTCATATTTTCAAGAAATTTAATGCAAAAATGCAATAGAAAGATGAAATGGAAGACCTAGATTGAAATGAAATTTTATTTTTATTTTCAAAGGCAATTGAATGAAATATAAATGAGATACAAAATGATTTATTTGTTTTTGTAATTTTTCAAATTTAAGAAGTGCAAAATAATGCAAATCTAAATTCTATATGATATGCAATATTTCAATTCAAAAGAAGAAACCCTAATTCAATGCAAATCTAAATGCAATGAATGGAAGATTTTAACTTAAAATATAATGAAATACTCTAAAATTTAGAAAATTGCAATGTTGAATAAGTCAGGTTCACCAAAAATGAAATGGTTGAAAATAGGATCCTTCCCAAATGTAAGAAAATGAGAAGGATCACTTGATCTTTCCAAGCCAAATATCACTTCAATTATGCAAAATAAGATGCAAATAAAAATTAGAAAATGAACCTAACTGTTATAGAAACTATGAGGAATGATTTTGGAGCATAAGAAGTTGTGTACATGTCCACAAAGTTGTTGTTTTTGAGATATGGAGGACTCATTCGCCTTCAGGGGCGAATGGGTCCTTTGAGGGTTCCAAAACACTAATTTCTAGGTCTTGTACTTCAATTTTTGCACTCTCAATTCCTAGGTTTCTAGGTCCCAAAGGTCAAAAATTAATGTTGCACTTTGAATGGAAACTTTAGCAACTTTGCAACATTGAAAAATTTGTTCCAAATTTTGCTCAACTTGATCTTCAACCTATAAATGTGCAATCACACTCAAGGGCAAGAAAAACTTGTTGTTTGTTAGTGAATGAGGGTTTGGCTTAGTCAAACCCCTTGTAGGTAATTAAGCAAAATGATGGAATGAAGGAAATGAAGCATGAAAGTGCAATAATGTAAATGATATCACATTGGATTATATCTTGTGAATCAAATCTAAAACAATCATGGAGTGGCCATGAAGAATGTAGATCTTGGATGTAGGATGATGATTGTAAATGGATTCTCAATGCAACATTAACCTCTTAGATCAACACACATGAATGCATTAAACCATTTACATGATGATAGGACCTTGACTTTCTGCAATAATCACTTGAAATCTGCATTGAAATGACTTGAAAATTCCTTATGAATGTTCTAATGCTTGATCACTTGAATGCTTGAATTCTTGATAAACTTTCTAGGTTGTGTTAGGAGAAACAATGTGAATTAACCCCTTATTTATAATAAATTAGGAGATTAACCCTGAAACTCAAAGAACTAAGGCTGACACCAGATTTGGAAAGAAAGATAATTAAATTCCCGCTAAAATGAAATTCAAAAATTAAGCTCTCATTAAAGGAGGATCCATTTTCCACCAAAGGAAAATGGGTGCTAGATAAGTTTCAAGGATTGAGCTTTAGTGAGCTTAAAGAAGGCCAAAAACCCATTCCAGATCAATTGAAAAAAGGGGGTCTTGTTAAGAGAAGACCCATTCACCATCAAGGGTGAAGTGGTCCTAGCTCAACTTACCAGGACTAAATTTTTCGTAATGAAATGATTTGATATTTAGTTTATGATTGTCAGGAGAGATCCTCGTGATGTGTCAAAATTAAGGCCTAAAAGGGAGGTTAATAACTCCACTTAACCTTAATGAATTAAGACCACCTAGAGATAAATGTGAAAGTGCTTTAAAACACTTTACACCACTTAAAAAAGGTACATATTATGGATATTTTATTTAGGAAGGGGCCCATAAGGCTTAATTATGCAAATAAGTGCTAGAAAAGTCTGCAAGTGTGTTACAACACTGCACAACACCTTTGCAAAGGATAAATTAAATCATGATTTAGTTAAATAAAGGTCTTAAAATAGTGTGAATATTTACAAGACATTAAAACACTAGTTCAAGACACCATTAGTCTAGTTTTAATGCCAATTATCCAAGCAAGTAAGGAAAAGGCTACTTTTTCCGTTACTACAGGAGGATGGAATTAGAATTCCACCTTCAATTAGGGTAGACCCCAAAGCTTGAGTGGAATTAGGGATGGTAGGAATAGTGTTGGTAAAATTAAGCACATTGGTTGTAGGGGGTGAATTCATGGGAAATAAGGTAGGAAAACTATGAGCCATGGAGGGTCGATTCATAACACTATAAAAAAGAGAGTCAAAAAACCCAAGATCCACGGTGAGTGAGATATCACAGGATGACATGAGCCTTGAATTACATCTTATAATAGTATTGCGAATAGGACATCAAGTTGTAAAGCTCATGCAATTTTTACAAATCTAGTGTGCAAACCCTAAAATGGCAAAGATGCAATGCAACTTCCTAGAATGAAATGTAATTTTTAGATTCTAAATAATGAAAACTCGACTAATTACACAATGCAATAGACTGAAAATGAAATATTGTAGATGAAATTTTTAATTTTGGAAATGCACTAAAATGAAGCAATTTAAGCTATCTGCAATGAAGTTGATGAAATAACAAATCAGGAATTTGAAACTGGAAAGTAACAACAACAAGAAAAAGCTAAAAATTGAAATTTTAATGTCTAGAAAATGCATATCAGTAGCTAATAGGGACTCATTCATGAATAAGGGTGAATGGGTCCTGGTTAAGTTTTTCTGAGATGTTTCAGTGGATTTTAGAGTGATTTAATGTCTTTTCAGATGCTAAAAGATGCAGGTTTGACCTGATCAGGGACTCATTTGCTAGTAAGGGTGAATAGTTCCTAGTTAGGTATTTTTAAATTGTTTTTTAATGATTTTCAAGCTTTCAATAATGTCTTTTAGTTCCAAGTATGAGGCATTGAGTCTCAGTTTTAGATTTTCCAAAATTGCAATGTGAAAATGTAATGAATAGATGAATGCAAGGACCTATGTTGAAATGCAATTTTGTTTTAAATGAAAATAAATGATGTCTAAATGAGATGCACAATGATTTATTTATTTTTGTATTTTTCAGATTTAGAAAGATGCAAAATAATGCAAATTTAAACCCTAAATGAGATGTAAGTGTAAATTTAAAAAACCCTAAATGAGATCTTAATTCATTGCAAATAAGATGCAAAAGAATGCAATATCTAACTATAGGATGTAATGAAAGACTTTAAAATTAGAAAATTGCAATGTTCAATATGTTGGGTTCACCATTAACATTTAGGTGGAAAATAGGGCTCACCAAAATGAATCAACAAGATGATGAACCACTAAGTTTTTCAACACAAATCCACTAGAATTTATGCAATTATGAGAGTCAAAAGATTTAAATAACAATAAAAAATGATACCTAACTATTATACCAACTATGAGGGAAGTTTTTAGAGCTCAAAGAGGTGTGTACCTTGTTGCAAGAAGCTTGTTTTTAGAGCACAAAGGAATCATTCGCCTTTAGTGGTGAATGGGTTGATGTTAGGGTTCCTGAAATTGAGATCTGGGTTGTTTTCCTTGATTTCTAGACTCTAAAATTCTTGGTTGTCAGCTCACGAAAACATATATTTAATTGTGTAGCTTCAATTCTTTGTTCTTCCACTTTAAAGCTCAACTTTGCAACTTGACAACTTTGACAATTTTTCTCTAAAATTTCTCTCCACTTGATCTTCAACCTATAAATCTGAAAACACACATCCAAGGAGAGAAAAAGTTGTTGATTGTTAGTGAATAGGGGTTTTCCTAAGTCAAACCCCTTGTAGGTAATTAAACCATATGATGAGACAATGAAATTGATTCATGAAACATGAAATGATGCAATTTAGATACCTTGGATAATTGTCTTTTAATACAAATATGAAATCTAACATGTAGTGGCCATGAATAATGTAAATATTGATCCTTGAATATGATGTGAAACAATTCTTGCAAGTAGATCTTCAATGCTACACTCGCTTTCTTAGCTCAACAACATGTATGAATGCATTAAACCCTTGAAATGATGGAATGACCTTGAATTGTTGCAATAAACCTTGATAATCTTCTTTGAAGTTCCTTTGAATGTTCTCTTCAATTTATCTATAATGATCTTGTAAAGTATTAGGATGTCTCATAAAATTTCTAAGAGAAACAATGCGAATTAGCCCCTTATTTACACTAAATTAGGAGATTAACCCCAAAATTCAAATAGTTCAAGCCGACAATAGATCTGGGGATAAACTTTATTAAATTCCCACTACAATGAAATTCAAAAAGGGGTTCCTCATTAAGGGAGGACGCATTCACCACATAGGGTGAATGGGTTCTGGCTTAGTTTTCCAGGACTTAACCTCAGGTGATGGAAAGATCACTAAAAACCCATTTAGAATCAACTGATAAAGGGGGTCCTATAGAGGGAGGACCCATTCTCCACCTGGGGTGAATGGGTTCTAGCACCAATTTCTAAGACCTTGATATTTCCCAATTAATTGTTATGTAATTTGAATTGTGGGTTTCAAAATAGATCCTTGAGAGGTGTCATAAATGAGGCTTAAATTTGAATTAAAGGGGTTAATTAACTCCAATTAACCACAAATAATTAAAAGGACCCTAGATAAGTGTGAATTTTTTTTACAACACTTTACAACACTATAAATAGGGTACACATTAGGTACATTTCATTAAAAGGGGCCCATTAGTCTTAATTAGTTGGATAAACTTTAGAAAAGTGTGAAAGTGTGTTACAACACTTTACAATGCTTTTGCAAATGATAAATTAAGGTATATTTTAAACAAATAAGGGCCCTAAAATGACATGAATGTGTACAAAACTTTACAACACTATTCCAAGAAACCATTAATTCAAATTTATGTCAATTATCAAAATTAAGTGTGAAAAGGAGTACTTTTTTCGAGACTACAATACTACCTAAGGGTGACCAAACTAGATTATAGTAGAATGACATAACAATGTATTTGTATCAACTAAAAAATAATAAAGAATGTTATATCTTGGATAGATATTGAGGTAATCTTTCCCAAACTCCTAAGGTCTTGTAGGCCCTCCAAATGAAGTCCTCAATATCTAGCCAATCAAAAGTGACACAATAGTATAGAAAATCTCCATACTGTCAAGATGTCCTAAGTGGATACTTGAAGATGCAAGGATATGTCCATGGTATCTCCATGGGATATCTTGTGGTCACATGCAAGTGATGTGCTTGAAATCCCATGCCTGAAGTAGTATACATACCATGAGACTAGACATACCTCTTAGTGTATGTAGTGCCCAAGATCATAGTATAAATGTGATAGCATTCTTTTCCTCTAGGTGAACATGGTTTGATGCCTCTCCATTGCTCACATATTATAGACAAGGCCCCCATGTAGGTGTGTTCCTTTCCTCTCTGATGAAACAACCAACATACTATAGTGATCAAAATCCATTGAAGAAGAGGAACATCAACACTCACACATAATAACCATTGCAATAGAATATGGACCTTTCTTTCATGGGGTGTATTGCAATCAATGCAGTAATGCTGATCATCCAAGATATTGTCCATGGTCTATCCATCATCATATTTAATGCTCCTAATGTGAATGAGTAATCAAATAGTATAGTGTATATTCTTTAATGTGATTTTCATCTCTCCTATCGAAATATATAAGGTAGAGGTGTTTGCATCCCACCACTCAATGAGTGTCATGAGCATATCACCATGGTGCCTCATCATTGGCATGGTGTATAGCCAAATAAAGACCAACTACCCATAGATGCTACTTCTCTACAATGGAAAGCTACATGGCTTGATCTTAGAGAAATGAAATCAGATTCCCTCCTAAGTTCTCTCACATGTGCAATGATCCTTATCAATAAAGAGAAATATTTATTGTTAATATTGCATTGAAAAAGATAGATAGGAATTAAATATCAAAATTTAAGTTTTAGAGTTTTATGCCTAGTTAGGGGTGCCATTTTTAGTATAGGACACCCATACCAGTCTAGGCTTCCCTTGTTGGTTAGGGGCACCCTCAGAGGTATAGGCCACCCCAATTTCAAATAAACATTAAAAAATGCATAAAATAAGACTCAAACCTAAATGGAAGGTGAAAATGTAACTGGCCTCTTGTATGGGTGTCTGCTATGCGACACACTCCCTCAAGGCCCTGAGTTTCACAGCTCGGTATGGTTATCACTACAATAATTTTTATCCTAGGGTTGATGGTCTCAGTACTCTAAGCTCTCAAACTAAAAATACAAAAATGAATGTCAAAAAGGTGAAAAAGTTCACTTATAGTTAAATTTAGTACTATATTTCTCATACTATACTCTCTTAAAATCAACATAACTTGACCTTGAAAACTTTGGTTTTGGTGTCATATATTACATGTGAATTGTGATTATGCTCTCATTCATGTTACATGATTTTTGGTTCTTGGCAATATGGTTTTGTGACCTTATCATGAGAATTTTTATCAAAACACTAATCACATGAATGTGGTGAGATTACTACCTTGATTTCACCTCCATAAAACTAAGCCGAATCTTGGGGGCATACATCTACAATCGAATTTCAGTCTCTTTAATTTTTTTTGACTAACACATTTATTTGTATATGTAAGATTATTTGTGAATTTTTAACAATTTTTTTTGCAATATGTGGTCCCTAATACTATGGTTTTGTAGATTATTACATTAGGGGCTTTATTCTATTGTGATCTACATCCTCTATTGTATCCTTTTTGTTATCCTTTTATGATATGATTTACTTTTAGTACTTTACCTAGCATATGCATGTAGTGTCATATGGATGCTAAAGTGGGGGTTAAATGTAGTGTCAGAAATTACACTCCCTTTTAGGTGAAAGTAAAATTTCATGTTATATTGAGAACTAGCTTTAGTGACTTTTTACATCAATACATTTTAGACATTCCCTAGCAATAAATTTTCTTATCAGTTCCTAGGAGAATGTGTCTATACTACCCTACAAATTTTTTTATTGATTAAACATCATCAAATTAACTCTAACAAGTGTTCTCACCATAAAATTCTTGATTTTAGCATACTCTAAATACCCAAGTCAAATTGTATTGAGTGTGAAAGAGATAGTCTAGGGTGCTCCATGTTGGAAATTGGATTGCATCAAATGGTTGTCATTGATGTCAACATAGTACTAAATAAATAAGATATTTACCAAAAGCTATTTCCTATTGAAGATGATCATTATATGGTTTGATATGTTGTTTGGTCCATTGTGTTAATTATAAGGTCCAATTTTCTACCGTGAGATAAGCTATGATTATGATATTTGAAGATCTTGGCCCACTTAGCATATACAATATATTATGAAGACTAGTTATGCTTTATGGATGTTAGCCAACTTGGTATAAAGCTTAAATCATATATGGTGCCGAAAAATAAGGTTTTGATTATTTTTGTGTCCATCTAATTAGGATGACCTAATTGGTGATCAAGATATGCTTGTATATATATAAGGTGTTTTGAGTATGATGAGAAGTGTATTGGAAGAAGACACACATGAGAAGTGAATGTGAAATGCGAATAGGATTGAGGAGTGTGTGAAGATCTAAACCTAAATTATTTATCAGTTGTGATTAGTGCAATTTTGCTGTGCAATTACTATGTGAGGTAGTACCTCATATTTTGAGCTTCAGTGGAACTGAACCCTGCACATTGAAGGTGTATTCTATCAATTCAATCTTTTGGCAGTGAGCCTTAACCTTTTGTACTCTGGCGGTGAGCCATCTTTTGTATCTCTGGGTTGTAGCTCTATGGATAGTGAGTCCTTATCTTTGGCAGTGAGCCTTATCTCAGGTAGTGAACCTTATCTCAGATAATGAGTCCTTATCTTAGGAAGTGAGTCTTATTTTAGGTAGTGAACCTATTTGTAATCGGTTTTGATATTTTCTATAGTGTGAGTTAATCCTCACCGTAGTTTTTTCCTTATTTGGTTTTCCATGTAAATTTGGTGTTATTGTGTTTATGTGTTGGATTTGAGTTTCTAGATTGGAATTTGATGATTAATAATTTAAGTATTTTTAAGTATTAGTTATAGTGATTGAATGAAAGGTTAAAATCTATGACAAATGATTCACCCCCCCTCTCATTTGTCCTATAAAACAATTGGTATCAGAGCTTGGTCCTTTGGAATGAGTTTAACAACTCGAAGGAGATCTTGGTAGGATGAATTAAATGATGAAGGGATCTGACTTGGATGAAGAAGTAAGAACAGAAGTTACATATTCTGAAAGTGAAGATCTGAAAGAAAATTTCAAGAAAGTAGATGAATGCATTCAAAAACTAAGGAATCATATCTGAAAATTAAAATTGGAACACAAAGAAGTTAACCAGGAACTAAAAGAAGCAAAGGATACTATTAAGAATATAATAATGGAACTTGAAGAAAGTAAAAGGATGGAAGAGAATCTAAAGTTGGAAATTAAACAAAGCAAGACTGAAAAAGACTATCAATCAGAAGACAAAAAAATGTGATATGCTTGAACAAGAAGTAGTAACACTAAAGGTTGATTTGGAAAAAGTGAAAGATCATGAAGAAAGGTTCAAGACAAGCTCTACAATGCTTGATGAGTTGATTTCATCTCATAAGCCTACAAAGGATAAAGGTGGTCTTGGATTGAAAGAAGGACAAAGCACTAAACCAATTCTCAACAAAATAAATAATCAAAGAAAATTTCAAGGAAATACTTATCAAAATAAGAACTGAAGGATCTATACCAGAAGGATACCCACTTGAAATTCTAATGATCAAAGGTACCCATCTTTTAATGGTTTTTGTTTCCCATGCAATAAATTTGGACATAGCGCAATGGAATGAAAAAGTAGGATGAACCTGAATAAAATAAGTCAGAATGTTGGATTCTTTGCTAAAAAATGCTATGTGTGTAGCAAGTTTGGACATAAAGCTACCAAATGTAGAATTCAAATGATGATGAAAAAAATTGATACAAATAGAAGGATTCAATATTTTCATGGCTATTATTACACATGCAATATCTTTGGACACAAGGCTAATCAATGCAAGATGAAGATAAAAGAAAATTCATTTGACCTTGGATATGCTAAGTGCTACATTTGCAACAAATTAGGACATATCTCAAAAGTATGTAGGAGAAAAGTTGGAAAGAAATGTAATACATAACAAAAAAACATGCCGGTGAAAATAATGGATCTTGAAGAAGTAAGGAAAGAAATGAAAAAAATCTAGAGAAAGAAGGAAGAACCTGAAAAACAAGGATGAACTAGATAATCATGTATCTACATCTAGTGTAGATACCTTTTTCAAGAGCCGAACCCAGTGATGGTTTCAGAGGGAGAATTCATAGAAGAATCTAACAAACCCTTGATATATGAGGTGTCATATGAAGACACACAGATAAGTAATGTGAATCTCTAGTTTGAAGGCATTAGAGAAAATTTTGATGAAAAAGATGCAAATTAGGAAATTTATGGAGCCCTTCTTGGCTTACAGTGTTTCTCAAAATTGATCTGGCAACATTGGTAAAGGAGGTACTGACAGAGTGGATTACAGATGATGATGTCATAAGCAATAAATTACCTTTTATGATGAAACCCTAAAAGTGATAAGTTAAATAAGGATGATTGTGTGGTCACTTTTCATTCTGAATTGAACAAGCTAATGAGAGAAAGCAGCTCTAATGAAGAAGATAATCTTCTAAGGGGGAGAATGTTGCATCAATGGTTGAAAAGAATGAGGATTTCAATTTGTGTGAGTTACTAAGGAATCAATTAATGGAGAACATTACTATGACAAAGAATGATAATTACCCTTTTTGTTTTGGCTCTCTGATTATATGTTTGATGATGTATTCTCTGAAATCATTACCTTTGAAAGAGAATGTTGTGTGGAAGTCAGTTATACCATTGGGAAGAAAGTCTACTAGTTTCTGGAATGTCTAGCAGAAAAAGAAAATATTTATAAAGAATACTTTGAAAACAAAATAAATGTATGGTGCTTTGGCATGGTTCCAAGCCCGATTGTAATGTTTGAAGCAAATTCCCTCTCTGGTAAGAGAAAAGCAAGAAGAAACATCTCAAATTCTCCTCCAAAAATAAATAAGTTGAAGACTAAGGAGGAAGAAGAAAAGGAAGAGAATATTACCGATGCAATTGATCTAGAATCAACGAATGATGAAGAAGATTTGACTAAACATAAGGTATTGAAGATTCCTGAGCAATTTGATGGATTGAAGAAGATTGGAGATATTTAGTTGTCTCAACCATCATATGAATAGGATGAGATCACAAACACTTTGACTATTCACATAATTCATAATGATATTGATCTAAGAAAATTGACAAGTTTTCTACTAGAAGTATTGATTGAGCAGATTGAAGACATTCTAAAAGCATAGTCACCTAGTGAAATAGAAGGAAAATATGAGATTCAATTGGATATGAAAGAAAAATGTCAGAATAGATTGACTAAGATCATAAATCAATTGAGAACATGCATCAAGAATGTAAATAGTGTGTATAGGTATTGTCTTCAGTGGACTATTGCTATTAGAAACTACAAAGAAAAAATTTATGCTATTGAGTTTGAGTTGGATTCTACTAAAAAAAATATGATACTCTTAATGACAACTATGGAGCATAGAAGAAAAGGATCAATTCCTTATAGTCTATACTTGCAGTTATTATGGAACATAGGGATGGTATTGTGAAGATTTTTTGGAAGGTTAAAGAAATAATTGAATTGAGATTGGAACAACTTTTTAGTCTTCTGGTGGAAGTTGAGAAAAATGAATAGAATATCACTATTCCAGATACACTTCTAGAAACAATTGATTCGATAGTAAAGAACAACAATATTTTCTTAAATATCAAGTTGGTAGTGGATTCTTATAAGACATTTCTTCCAAAGCAAGAACAATAGGATTTTTTTAAATATCAGGTTGGTAGTGGATTCTTAGAAGTCATTTCTTCTGAAGTTGAAAGAAAACTATAAGGAGATATTTTAAGGAAAGAAGAATTGACTTAAAGAACCATATTTTATATCATTTTTTGAAGACTAGTTTTAAAAAAAAAAAAATTGAAGGGGAAGATAGATCTTCTTTCTTTTCCATTGATGTCAAAGGGGGAGGGAAAGCATGTGAAAAGAATGAAATCATTCCAACCTATCAAAGGGAAGAAATATAGGATTTTATTATTGGCTTTCCACATCTTGTGTTGCCATCAATGACAAAGGGGGAAATCGTTGGAAATTGGAATGCATCAAATGGTTGTCATTGATATCAACACAATATTGAATAAATGAGATAGATGTCAAAAGCTATTTCCTATTGAAGATGATCATTATATGGTCTGGTATGTTGGATGGTCTGGTGTGTTAATTATTAAGGTCTAGTTTTCTACCATGAGATAAGCTATGATTTTGATATTTAAAGATCTTGGATCACTCAGCATATACAATATATATTATGAAGACTAGTTATGCCTTATCGATGTTAGCCAACTTGGTGTGATGCTTAAATCATATATGGTGCCAACAAAGAAGGTCTTGATTATTTTTGTGTTCATCTAATTAGGCCTACTGGTTATTTTTCCTACAATCTTTAACTCTAAGGATAAAAATAATGCATAAGCTAGGGGATACAATGTTTAGGAAAATGAATCACACTATCTACAAATTGAAGACAAGAAATGCCAACAATAAAGGTTATGAAAGCCTTCTGCACTTTGATCTCCATAGGACTTAGGAGGGTGTTCCTAATTGTAGGCCTAAATGTATGATTAACTCATGCCAAGCAATAAATTATAGACCTATGACAATGGATAGTTCTCAAGTATATGAGTAATGGGTATTGTATATTCTACTAGGTTCAGGCATAGTCCCATTTGCATTGAACATTGCTGAGAAAAAATAATTTAGATATATTCATCTCAAATAAATAGAGGTTAATAGATGAAATTCTCTCAAATTCAGCCTCTATACTCTTTTAGATATCATGAAGATATATGGAACATATATAACATAAATTTAATATGATTTAGATTGTTTCTAAAAATGTCTTAGGCTTTGTGATAGGTCAATTCTTAATCATGGGCTATGGAGTCAAATATAAAAATATAACATAGAAGTTATTAGCAAATTAAGTTCAACCAATGGATTTAAAATATGTTAATGCCTTACATTAACAAACCCCCTCATATTGCCATAAAGTTCTACATACCAATCCCACTTGTGGAATCAAAATTATAGTTATCTAATCAAAGTAATTTAACTCTTTACTTGAAAGAGAACCATGGCCAAAAAACACAATCACAAAAAAGTTGTGATGACAAACTAAAATAATCCTTGATATATTGAATTCGTATAATCAAAAGCATACAAATATGGAGACAACTTCATGAACATAAATTTGTTTCTACACAAATTAGTTACCACTTGCTCATAAAATAAAACTATTACAATTTACATATTTTATATATGACTAAGACTCAAAAATATTCTACCTTACTCTCCTAATTCAAAAGTTCAAAACCTATACAAATGAGAAGAGGAAAGAAGATATAGAAGAAGGAGAAACCCTAAAACTACATCTTCAATTGACATCTAGCATCTTTAGCTCCCATTGATTTGAAACTACCTTAGCTTATAGAAGAAGTTTCAATCTACTCCCAGATTCATGCATCTTGCATTTGCTTCCCTTCTAATAGAAAAATATTCCCTTAGTGATGGCCTTCTCTATTATGCCCTTGATGTTGAGAATATCCTTGCAGCTGAAAAATATCTCTGTGAAAGTCTTTCACTTCTTCTTTTACCTCTATCATGAAAAAATATTAGCTTCATTTTACCCAGGTTGCTAATATTCTGCTCCTCTGTAAAATTTTTACTCTACTCTCCATTTGCCCTACAATGAAAAAATTGGTTTGCTCTCATGTGTAAATCATTTACTCTACCTTTTAGCTTGCAACATATTACAATTGTATTTTTCATCTCCATCAAATAAAATATTCACTCCACTTTGCATCAAAATTATTTATACTTAAATGGTGAAGGAGATTAAATATTTTATATTGGGTTGTATAAAAATATATATGCTCATGCCCTTTTCATCTTTCAATCATATTTAAAGTCTTTGGTGGATTTTTTTTTTTACCTCGCACTGTAAAGAAAAATTAAAAACATGCCTCTTTAAATATTTCTTTTTAGGTCCACTTTGTCTTTCCCACACCCCACTACTCTTCAGTGACATAACCTTCTACTCCCACGAGCTAGTGGGAAAACCTTCTTCTCCTCGCTTCCCCACACCTCTATGTTGACATCATTTCTTCCTCTTGTGGGCTAGCAGGCTAGACCTGTTCTTAGCTTTACATCGACATTGAATACAGATGTTTCCAACAACATCCATTTATACTTATGTAAAGTCTATTTTGCAACATCAAATGGACCTCCTTCATCTTGAACAATGGCACCATCCTTTAGTGTGTATTTCAAGCTCCAAATTTGATTGCTTATTGCATGATGAAAGTTGTTGCAGATCATGAAATGAAATGTTGGGTCATTTTTATGGTGAATGGAATTTTGAGAATGTTTTAAATAACATTTAAATCATTCCCAAGGTGTGAGAAAATTCTGCAAATCAATTTACAATTGTGCAAGTCATTTTTTGTTGCAACTGGGCGTGTAAAACAATTTTTGAGCATTTAAGAGCATCATAGCAGCTAATTTCTTCAATTTGAATGCTCTAAAACCTTCTCTTAGTGTTCAAATAGGGATAGGACACTTATTCAGCCCTCAAACAATCTTCTAGCAGCCTAAAAAATGCCATAAAATGGCCTCCCCACTAGCCCGCACCTCTCTCAAGACCTCTCCAAAATTTTGGTGAGCTAGTGGCCATAGACAATTGGTGAAAAAAATCAGCTTCAATTTCACCTTAAAACCTTTATAAATGCATTCCAAGTCCCCCCTAACTTTTAAAACATAGAAAATGACTTAAATTTTACAAAATTTGGAAATTGCAAAGAGGAATAATCAATTTTCTTACTAGCAAAATGATGAAAAATTGTTGCTCATAAAGGGGACTACTTGGAACCATGGTTTTTTACAAGTGATCCTAATCAATTGTTTAGAGAAAACCCATTTCCTCAAAACTTACATCGTTGAGATATTTCTAGGACCTCCTTTGTAAATGGGCTTGTTGGATGCCTTTGCCGCGGCTAAAATGCATTAAAACAATGCATCAGATGGCCTCTTATTTTGACAAAATTGGAGCTAGAAATGTTTTGGAATGAAATGAGAAATGGGTCACCTTTAGGATTGAAAATTTTACAAATTTCCATAACACCAATTTTGACCTAGTTGCAGTCATAAGACAATTAAATGACCCACCAAAACCCATCCTAGGAGCTTGAAACTGAGCAGGCATGTTACCATATGTCAAATGAATATGTTCACCAAGAGTTTTGGCATGAAAATCAATTGGCTTCAAATTGTGGCCCTTCAAAGTAGGTCACTTGGGAATATTTTTTAGGAGCACTTCTAAGTGTGCAAAGGCAAATTTTCAACATGGGCAATCAAAATTCATTTTTTTTTAAGGTACCATCAGTGGCTCTTTTTGGGGATGCTTGTTCCTCAGTGAACAAAGTGAGAATTCAAAATATTCTGGTAGAGTAGATGAAATTCCAAAATGATTGGGCAACAAAGTCTTTATTTTTTCAACTTTTTGCCTTACTTGGTGGCCCCAGGCCACCAAATAAAAAAGGAGAAGTTCCAGTGTTTGGCTCTATCAAACACCAATCTATTAAGAGAGGTGATCTCTTTTAATCCATACTTTCCTTTTTCACACCACATCAACATGAGTGACTTCATTCTTGCAAAAACATGGGTCAAGCTGCCTTTGAACAAGTGAGAACTTACTCCCTTTTTAGCTTCACTGTCGTATGGAAACCAAATAACATAGGCCACATCACTACAACTTATTTCATTTTTAAATCTTGTGGAAAATGAAAAAAATATGAGGATGATGATCAAGATTAAAGACATAGTCTTATCACATTTAATAACTTCCTCATAATGATCAGGCTTAGAGAAGACATCATCCTTCAAAAACATTGTGCAATCCTTCTGTGCGTCAAGAAAAGAGTGCTCACACATTTGTCACTCATCCAACTGAATTTCATCATAGGTGATTTTTTCATCATCCTAACAACATTTCCGCATCACATTAGAATATGCCTCGAGGTTTTAAAGATAAGACTCATTAACACCCACAAATCCATTGTCCACATTTAAATCATAGCATTCAAAAGAAATGTCAGCATCCCAAATAGTATTCTCCACTTCATGTTCATACATAAATCTGTCAGCACTTGTTATATTATCACAAAAGGAAGCCTCAAGTACAAGTTCAGGTCACTCAGGATTTTCATTTGCAAAAAAATCATCATAGTGAGTATTCAAAACACATTCACTACTTCAAGAAGTGTCATCTTCAATACCACCTCCTATTTCATCAATATGACAATTTGAAGCATGGGTACATGTGCAGGATCATGATGGGCCAAAAAGTGGAAATATGATGGGTATTTGTAGGGTATGTGGCTGATGACTTTTTTTTACCCAAAATTGATGAAATGAAAAGGGTTTTTAAAGGAGATTCTCAAATTTCTACCAATATAAATTATTTGTCACTTTGAATTTAATAAATAATTGTTTTTCATTTTCTATTTGAATTACGACTAAAGTCCTAATTGATAGGTTGATTGAAAAATATTTATAGCTTTCAAACGGTATCAAATTTTTGGAATCCAAAACATGCATCACATTCTATGCTTTGCATACTATAGGATTAAAAAAAGAAAAATTGAATTTCATGAAGTTTTGACCATGTTAAGGTGGTCAGACATACGAGTTTTTATATTTTTTAAAATTTGTAATAAAAATTTCATAATTAATTATTCACTTGGAAAAAAATTACAAAAAAATATGCATCACATCTGGGCACGAGTCCTCTACTTATGTCTATAATCTTATAGAAAAATATTATCATTTTATTGTGGTTAGGGTGGTCAGAAAGACACCTACTTCTTATTTTTTCCACGAAATTTAAGTGCTATTGCATTGAAATTTCAAATTCTCACCAAATAGATTTAAAATAAATAAAAAAAACCTAGTAGTTTAGAAACTACATTCAATTTGCTACAGATTATATTCTTACATATTTTTGAAATAATATAGATAACTTATTCAAATTTTTACGTCAAGTTGCCTAACTCTGATTTTTCTAAATTTTTTGCCACTTAATGGCCTATTTTTTCCATGATGATCTTGCACATACCTGTATACTACTTATGAGGAGAACTATGAGTTTTAGATTTAGAGAAAAGATCCACATATGCATCCATGTGATTGACATAATCACATTCTTCATGTGTGAACTCATGATAAGAAATATCATTAGTTGTACTAACATTTATCTCTTCATTTCCACTTTCATGTACAATCTTTTCCATGCTATCATAGTGCAAGCATTCAGTGATAACTTCAAAGTCAATAAAAGAAGTAGAAGAAGGTAATGCATCAAACAAAACATGAATTCCTTGTTTATCATTATCAACATATGCATTCACCTCATAGCCAACTACTTGAATTGATTCATCCAATGAACCTCTTGCACACATACCACTTTCTCCATTCACACTACTACAACAATTAGTAGGGCTACCTTCTTCATTGTCAGACTGAAAATGATCATTTCCTTCTTCATTACTACTAAATGTGGATGATCTTACTAACTGAAATTCATTGCATACCTTATCATTTGTAGCTGATGTATAGACATTCTCAGAAGCATTTCTCAAGTCAACAAGCTCCTTTTTATTATCACTATAAAAAATTTCATCAATGCTACACACAAGTTTGTATAATTTGCATGACCAAGTGTACCATGAAAATCCTAATTACATATTTCCTCTCCAAAAAAAAAAATCAACTCATATCCATCATCTTTTTCTTGTGAGGTTTTGAAATATTTCTCATCATTTTCTATATTTAAACACTTTCCACTCAAAGAAATTAACTCTACCTCTTCCTTTTGAAAGGAATCACAGTCACCAAGGCTGCATATAGAATTGAAATAATTTTGATCACCTAGAAAATAATACTTTTCAGCTGGTTGCAAACTTCCATCTACAACATCATTGTTTTCATCATGAAGACATCAAACTTTAGAATCAACATGCTCTTGAACTATATATTCAAAGTCCATTGAAGAGAAAATACTTCCAGTGTCATTTGTATCATTGCAACCTTCATCTAATACAAAAAATTTGCACTCTATTTCTATATTTTTAGAGCAAATAGAAGAAACTTCATATGTTACACCTATTTCATCATGACCATTATGGCTACAATCTTCATTTGGGTTTATTTCTTCTATAGGTTGTTAAAAAAAAAATCCTCATCACCAAATGATGCACCATTCTTGTCTTCTACTATACGATTTGTGTCTAATGAACTAAGTATTGAAAAAGTACCATCACATAATTGAGTTAGGAGATTACTTCTATATTTATCTATCATTTCCTCAATTACTAAAATCCATTGATATATGCATTTAATATTAGGGGGCTTCAAATTAGTTGGCATAGAATTCAGACCTGGCTTACAATTTTCACAGAAAAAATCAATGCAAAATAATTCATTAGGTCTTTTTGATTTTAGTATAGCAGGTAGAAATTTCATGAATCTATCATGAAAAACATAGATGGATTCATCCTCAAACTTTTCTATATCACATAATGCATCAATAGGTGACATAATTAATTATGATTTTTTTATAATATTTGAGATGTAAGTAGAGGACTCATATCCTGATGTGATGCATATTTTTTTGTAATTTTTTTCCAAGTAAATAATTAATTATGATTTTTTTATTACAACTTTTAAAAAATATAAAAACCTATATGTCTGACCACCAAGTAACTTGGTAAAAACTTCATGAAATTCATTTTTTTTGTTTTAA
This sequence comes from Sequoia sempervirens, assembly GCA_007258455.2. Classification (NCBI taxonomy): domain Eukaryota; kingdom Viridiplantae; phylum Streptophyta; class Pinopsida; order Cupressales; family Cupressaceae; genus Sequoia; species Sequoia sempervirens. The sequence continues at coordinate 164,334,971 of VDFB02000007.1, read as the reverse complement.
TCCTATAGTATGCAAAGCATAGAATGTGACAAATGTTTCAGATTCAAAAAATTTGATACCATTTGAGAGCTATAAATATTTTTTAATCAGCCTATCGATCAGGACTTTAGTCAGAATTGAAATAGAAAATGAATAATAATTATTTATTAAATTCAAAGTAAAGCATAATTTATATTGGTGTAAAGCTAAGAATCTCCTTTAAAAAACCTTTCCATTTCATCAGTTTTGGGTAAAGAAAAGTTGCCAGCCACATACCCTACACATACCCATCATATCGCCACTTTTTCGCCCATCATGATTCTACACATAACCATAAGTTTAACCTCATATTTAGATTTCTCTTCATATTCTTCTTGGGTACATGCATATTTCTTTCTTTAGATAGACAACCATCATTCACTTCACCAAATTCATCCATGAATAGTTTCTCAAGCTCTTTCCATGAACATATGGAATGCATTGGTAAACTAGAAAATCAATATTCAACTTTATTTTGTAAAATTATTACAAAAAATTTCATGACAACATCTTCCTCTACTATTTGACAATCTTCCATTACATCATGAAAACCTTGTACATGTTCTGATGCTGATTCTTGAAAACCTCCTCTAAACTTAGGCACACACTCATTATTTCTTCTTGGGATAGAATGTGGGTAACCTTGGATTTGACTAAAATCCAGAGCCCATCATATCTCTCACTAGTGAACACTTTTCTTTGGGGACATGACTATGTTCTAGGCATGATATTATAGCTTGTAGAGGGAGAAATAGGACAACAATACAATTTTCAAATGAATTTATTCCCTCTACAACTATTCAGTTCAATATCCCTTTCCAGAATATTCTACTTTCTTATTTCCCTTTTCTACTAGTATCTTAAAATATTTGATAAAGGACAATATCAACTAGAGCATTTGTTGAAAACCTTCATACATAAATATTACAATAGAAGAATACCTGAGAACTGCTACAACCAACTCTTCTAATGATGAAAAATGTTATGTAGATTCACCACCTCTTTGAAAGAGGAAAGATCTTCAAGCAACATAAAGCTTCTTGTAAGATCTAAGTATTTCTGAGTACTTTCTAAGTTCTCTCCACCAACAGAGCACCAAAATTCAAGAATGCACCAGAAATATTGCAGAAATCTCCTTCATGCATGCAAGTACTTGGATCATCTAAACCAAAACTACAAATCAACAAAATAAATGACTCTTTTCAACTAATTCCCTAGTAGATTCACCAATTTGTTGGTTATTTTTACTGCAACCTTCAACCCTAAGGAGAAAAAAAATTCCTAAACTAGGGGATACAATGTTTAGGACAAGGAATTTGAACTATCAACAAGTTGAAGACAAGAAAATCCACTGAACAACGCTATGAAAGCCTTATGCACCTTGAGCTCCACATGACTCGGGAGGGTTTTTCTAATTGTAGGCCTAAATGCATGATTAACTCATGCCAATGAACAAATTATAGACCTATGATAGTGGATAGTTCCCAGGTATATGAGTGATGGGTATTGTATATTCAACTAGGTTCAAGCATAATCCCATTTGCATTGAACATTGCTAAGAAGAAATAATTTAGATATCTTCATCTCAAATACATAGAGGGTTAATAGATGAAATTCTCTCAAATTTAGCCTCTATACTCTTTCAGATATCATGAAGATATATGGAATAGAGATAACTTAAACAAAAAAGAAAAAGGACCAAAGTAACATAGATTTAATATGTTTTAGATTGATTGTAAAACTGTCTCAGGCTTTGTGATAGGTCATTACGTAATCATGGGCTATGGAGTCAAATATAAAACTATAACAAAGATTCTATCAACAAATTAAGTTCAACCAATGTATTTAAAATATGTTAATGCCTTACATTAACAAACCCACTCATATTTCCATAAACTTTTACATACTAATCCCACTTTTGGACTCAAAATTACAATTATCTGATCAAATTAATTTAACTCTTTATTTGAAAGAGAACCATGGCCAAACAACACAATCATAGGAAAGTTGTGATGACAAACTCAAATAATCCTTGATATATTGAATTTGTATAATCAAAAGCATACAAATTTGGAGACAACTTCATGAACAGTAATTTTTTTTCTGCACAAATTGGTTACCACTTGATCATAAAATCAAACTATTACATTTTACATATTCTATATATGACTCAAACTCAACACTATTCCACCTTACTCTCCTAATTTAGAAGTTCAGAACCTGTACAAATTAGAAGAAGAAAGAAGAGATAGAAGGAGAAACCCTAATACTACATCTTCAATTGACATCTGGCATCTTTAGCTCCAATTGATTTGTAGCTTCCTTTGCTTCCAGAAGAAGTTTCAATTTGCTCCCAGATTCATGTATCTTACATTTGTTTCCCTTCTAATAGAAAAATATTCCCTTCATGATGACCTTCTCTATTATTCCCTTGCTATTGAAAATATCGTTGTAGTTGAAAAGTATCTCTGTGAAAGTCTTTCACTTTTTCTTTTATGTATGTGGTGAAAAATTATCAGGTTCATTTTACCATGGTTGCCAATATTATGCTCCTCTATAAAACTCTTAATCTGCTCTCCATTTTCCATACAGTGAAAAAATTGGTTCACTCTCTCGTGAAAATCATTTACTCTACCTTTTACCTTGCAGCATATTACAATTTCATTTTCCATCTCCAACAAATAAAATATTCGCCCCACTTAGCATCCAAATTCTTTATACTTAAAAGTTGAAGGAAATTAAGTATTTTATATTGGACTGTATAAAAATATATATGCCCATGCCCTTTTCATCTTTCAGTCATATTCAAAGTCTTTGTTTTTTTTTTGTTTTTACCTCACCGTATAAAGAAAAATTAAGAACATGCCTCTTTAAATATTTCTTTTCAAGACCACTTTGTCTTGCCCACACCCACACTACTCTTCAGTGACCTCACCTTCTACTCCCACGTGCTGGCAGGAATACCTTCTTCTTCGTGCTTCCTCGCACCTCTATGTTGACATCGCCTCTTCCTCTCGCGAGCTAGCCAGCTAGACCTATTCTTAGCTTTATATCAACATTGAATACAAATGTTTCCAGCAACATGATGGAAGTTGTTGTAGATCATGAAATCAAATGCTGGTTCATTTTTATGGTGAATGACACTTTGATAATGTTTCAAATAACATTTAAATCATTCTTAAGGTGTGAGAAAATGTTGCAAATCGATTTACAATTGTGCAATTCATTTTTTGTTGTAGTTGGGCGTGTAAAACAATTTCTGAGCAATTTAGAGCATCATACCAGCCAATTTCTTCAATTTGAATGCTCGAAAACCTTCCCTAAGTGTTCAAATAGGGATAAGACACTTATTCATCCCTCAAACAATCTTCTGGAAACCTAAAAAATGCCATAAATGGCCTCCCCACCAGCCTGTGCCTCTCTGAAGACCTCTCCAAAATTTCGGTGGGCTAGTGGGCAAAGGCAATTGGTGAAAAAATTCAACTTTAGTTTCACCTTAAAATCTTTATAAATACATTCCAAGTCCCCCCCTACACTTAAAACATTGAAAATGCCTTAAAATTTGTAAAATTTGGAAATTGCAAAGAGGAAAAACCAATTTTCTTGCTAGCAAAATGATGAAAAATTGTTTCCCACAAATGAGACCACTTGGAGCCATGTTTTTTTATGACCAATCTTAATCAATTTTTAAGAGAAAACCCATTTCCTCAAAATTTGCATCGCTGAGAGATTTCTAGGACCTCCTTTGTAAACTGGCTTATTAGATGCCTTTACCACAACCAAAATGTATTAAAATAATGTATCAGATGACCTTTTATTTTGACAAAAATGGAATTGGAGATGTTTTGGACTAAAATGATAAATGGGTCACCTTTAGAATTGCAAAATTTGAAACTTTCTGGAACACCAATTTTGACCCGATTGCAGTCATAAGACAATTAAATGACCCATCAAAACTCATCCTAGGGGACTGAAACTGAGCAAGAATGTTACCATCCATCAAATGAAGATGTTCACCAAGGGGTTTGGAATGAAAATTAAGTGGCTTCAAATTATGACCCTCCAAAGTTGGTCACTTGGGTAGATTTTTTAGGGGCACTTCTAAGTGTGAAAAGACAATTTTTTAACATGGGCACTCAAAATTTGAAAATTTTGAAGGTTCCATCAATGGCTCTTTTTGGGGACATTTGTTTCTCAGTGAACAAAGTGAGAAATAAGAAACTTCTGGGAGAGAAGACCAAATGCCAAAACGATTAGGCAATATGGTCCTTACTTTTTCAACTTTTTACCTCATTTGGTGGCCCTAGGCCACGAAAGAAAAAAGGAGAACCAGTGTTTGCTTTTGTCAAACACCAATCTGTTAAAAGAGCTGATCTCTTTTAATCCATACTTGCCTTTACCATACCACCTCAACATGAGTGACTTCATTCTTGCAAAAACATGGGTCAAGCTTCCTTTGAACAAGTGAGAACTTGCTCCTTGTTTAGCTTCACTATCGTATGGCAACCAAATAACATAGGTTGCATTACTGCAACTGATTCATTTTCAGATCTTGTGGAAAATGACAATATGAGGATGATGATCAAGACTATTTGAAGACATAGTCTTATCACATTTAATAACTTCCTCATAATGATCAGGCTCAGAGAAGACATTATCCTTCAAAAATAGTGTGCAATCCTTATGTGTGTCAAGGAAATAGTTCTCACACAAATTTGTAACTCATCCAACTCAATTGCATCATAGGTGATATTTTCATCATCCTAATAATATTTCCCCATCACATTACCATATGCCTCAAGGTTTTGAATTTAAGATTCAATAACACCCACAAATCCACTATCCACATTCAAATCATAGCATTCAAAAGAAATGTTAGCATCCCAAAAAGTATTTTCCACTTCATGTTCATAGACAAATTTGTTAGCACTTGTTATATTATCACAAAAAGAAACCTCAAGTACAGGTTTAGATGACTCTGGATTTTCATTTGCAACAAATTCATCATAGTGAGTATTCAAAACACATTCACTACTACAAGAAATGTCATATTCAACACCACCTCCTACTAGATCATTATGACAATCTAAAGCATACTACTTATGAGAACTATGAATTGCATATTTAGAGAAAAGATCTGCATATGCAACCATGTGATTGACACAATCACATTCTTCAAGTACAAACTCATCATAAGAAATATAATTAGTTGTACTAACATTTTCCTCTTCATTTCCACTTTTATGTACAACTTTTTCCATGCTATCATAATACAAGCGTTTAATGATAACTTCAAAGTCAGCAAAAGAAGTAGAAGGTAAAGCATTAAACAAAATAGGAGTTCCTTTTTTATTATTATCAACATATGCATTCTCCTCATAACCAACTACTTGAACTAATTCATCCAATGAACCTTTTGCACACATATCTTTTTCTCCGTTCACACTACTACAACAATCAACAAGGCTACCTTCTTAATTATCAAACTGAAAATCATCATTTTCTTCTTCATTACAACTGCTTGTGGATGATCTTTCTAACTAAAATTCATTGCATACCTTATCATTTGCAGCTAATATACTGACATTCTCATTAGAATTTCTCAAATCAGCAAGCTCCTAAGTTGTCTTATCACTATTAAAATTTTCATGAATGCTACACACACTTGTAGAATTTCCATGACCAAGTGTACCATGGAAATGCTAATTACATATCTCTCATCATTTTTTTAATTTAAACACTTTCCACTTGAAGAAATTAACTCTACGTCTTCCTCTTAAAAGGAATGGCAGTCACTGGGGCTACATATAGAGTTAAAATCATTTTGATCACCCAAACAAGAATACTTTTCAACTGGTTGCAAACTTCCATCTACAACATAATTGTTCTCATCATGAAGACATGAAACTTCAGAATCAACATGCTCTTCAACTATATATTCAAATTCCATAGAAGATAAAATACTTTTAATATCATTTGCATCATTGCAGTCTTCATCTAATACAAAAATCTGCTCTTTATTTTTGTATTTTTAGAGAAAATAGAAGAAACCTCACACGTTGGACACCTATTTCATCATGACCATTATGGCTGCAATCCTCATCTGGGTTTATTTCTTCTATAGGTTTTTCAAAACAACTTCCTCATCACCAAACAATGAACCATTCTTGTCTTCTACCGGACCATCTACATCTATTGGACAAAGTCTTGAAAAAGTACAATCACATAATTGAGTTAGGAGATTACTTCCATATTTATCTATCATTTTCTCAATTACTGAAAGCCATTGATATATGCATTTAAGATTAGGGGGCTTCAAATGAGCTGGCATAGTATTTAAACCTGGATCAAAATTCTCACAAAACAAATCAATGCAAAATAATTCATCAGTTCTTTTTGATTCTAGTATATCAAGCAGAAATTTCATGAATCTATCATGAAAAACATAGATGGATTTATCCTCAAACCTTTCTATATCACACAATGCATCAATAGGTGACATAAGTTCAACATCATTTTTAGATTTCTCTTCATATTCTTCTTGGATATGCAAATTTCTTTCTTCAAACAAGCAGCCATCATTCACTTCACCAAATTCTTCCATGAATAGTTTCTCAAGCTCTTGTCATGAACCTATGGAATGCATTGGTAAACTAGAAAACCAATATTAAACATTATTTTCTAAAGTTCTTACAAAAAACTTTATGACAACATCTTCCTCTACTATTTGACAATCTTCCATTACATCAAGAAAACCTTGTACATGTTGTGATGCTGATTCTCCAAAACCTCCTCTAAACTTAGGCAAACATTCATTAATTCTTCTTTGGATAGAATGTGGGTAACCCTAGATTTGACTGAAATCTAGAGGGTCATATCTCTCACTATTGAACACTTTTCTTTGAGGACATGAATTTGTTCTAGGCATGATATTACAACTTGTAGAGGGAGAACTGGGACAATAATACATTTGGTGAATGAATTTATTCCATCTACAACTCTTCAATTCAATATCCCTTTAAGAATATTCTAATTTCTTATTTCCCTTTTCTACTAGTATCTTAAAATACTTGATAAGGGGATAATATCAACTAGAGAATTTGTTGAAAAGCTTCATATAGAAATATTACAATAGAAGAATACCCGATGAATACTACAACAAACTCTTCTGATGATGAAAAATGTTGTCTAGATTCACCACCTCTTTGAAAGAGGAAAGATCTTTAAGCAGTAGAAAGGTTTTTCTAAGATCTATGTATTTCTGATTTCTCTCCACCATCACAACACCAAACTTCAAGAATACACTAGAATTATTGCAACAATCTCCTTCAAGTATGCAAGTCCTTGGATCATCTGACCCAAAACTATAGATCAACAAACTAGATGACTCTTTTCAATTGATTCCCTAGTAGAGTCACTGATTTTTTGGTTATTTTTCTTGCAACCTTCAACCCTAAGGAGAAAATAAATTCCTAATCTAGGGGATACAATTTTTAGGACAAGGAATCTACACTATCAACAAGTTGAAGACAAGAAAATCAAATGGACAAGGCTATAAAATCCTTTTGCACTTTGAGCTCCACAAGACTCAGGAGGGTGTTCCTAATTGTAGGCCTGAATGTATGATTAACTCATGCAAATAAACAAATTATAGACCTATGACAGTGGATAGTTCTCAGGTATATGTGTGATGGGTATTGTATATTCTACCAGGTTCAAGCATAACCCCATTTGCATTGAACATTGCTGAGAACAAATAATTTAGATATCTTCATCTCAAATACATAGAGGGTTAATAGATGAAATTATCTCAAATTCAGCCTCTATACTATTTTAGATATCATGAAGATATATGGAACATAGATAACTTAAAGAACAAAGCAAAAGGACCAAAGTAATAGAGATTTAATATGATTTAGATTTCTTTTTAAAATGTCTCAAGCTTTGTGATAGGTTAGCATGTAGTCATGGGCCATGAAGAAAAATATAAAGTTGTAACAGAGATCTAATCAACAAATTAAGTTCAACCAATAGGTTTAAAATATGTTAATCCCACAAAGCTAGTTTACAATTTCTTGGAGATTCTGATTTTTGTTGAAATCACATTTTTTTAGAAAATATAATGATTTAAGCCTTAAAATTTTTCATTTAAATCATTCCAATTGAAGAGGGTTTGATCAAACTACCTTAGATCAAACCCCCTTGGATAGAACCCCACCATACCTATAACATAATCTCTTTTACACCTATCAAAATGCTGATAAAAAACCACTTTTGATATACCTTTTGGGGGATCAAATGAATTCATTTAAAATTTATTTTTTGTAAGTATGTAGTCCTTATTATAAGCTTCCCAAAAAGTATAATTATAAATAAATTTAATTTTATTCTTATATTTATTTTTTATTTCTTGTGAATGTAGGTTTTTAACCAAAAATCAAGCTCTCTGTTCTACACGTGGAAAAATAAAAGATTATCATTTTTTTTTTTTGAAAAATATGAATGCACAAGATATTGAAGTCCTTGATCCAACAAAAATAAAATTGAATTCCAATACATACAAAAAAATTTATGCGTTATACAGTCCACCTATGTCTCAATTGTAATTGGTTTGACTTCAAAACTTGATTAAGGAAAAAATATTCAATAAAACACTATCTAACCAAGTAGAATCACTAAATATTGGAGTTACAAATCTACATTTGAAATAATTAGAATTTTATCCTTCATTGAAATTTTTTTATGCGTTATACAGTGAGTGTCACTCCTTAAAAATGCTATTTTATGCAAAAAACTAGTTTTTGAGGGAGATGGAAAAAGAGGTGCAATATTATTCTAATTTGTTTTTAAAAAATATATTTAGAATCTACAGACAAAATGTCATGAAACTCTACTTTGTATCATCTTCAAATTCCTCATGGTTTAGCCGCTGTAGGTGCCTGAAAGTGAAGATTTAGTTAGAAAAAATTATTTTAGTGTTCACTTTGGCCAAAAATTGTAAACCACTATTGTGGGATCACCCTTAATGCCTTACATTAACAAACCCACTCATATTTCCATAAAGTTCTACTTATCAATCTCACTTGTGGACTCAAAATTATAGTTATCTGATCAAAGTAATTTAACTCTTTACTTGAAAGAGAACCATGGCCAAACAACACATGAGTCACAGGAAAGTTGTGATGAAGAACTCAAATAATCCTTGATGCATTGAATTCGTATAATCAAAAGCATACAAATCTAGAGACAACTTCACGAATAGTAATTTGTTTCTGCACAAATTGGTTACCACTCGCTCATAAAATAAAACTATTACAATTTACATATTATATATATGACTGAGACTCAACACTATTCTACCTTACTCTCCTAATTCAGAAGTTTAGAACATGTACAAATGAGAAGAAGAAAGAAGATATAAAAGGAGAAACCATAAATCTACATCTTCAATTGACATCTGGCATCTTCATCCAGAAGAAGTTTCAATTTTCTCCTAGATTCATGCATCTTGCATTTACTACCCTTCTAACAGAAAATATTCCCTACATGATGACCTTCTCTATTATGCCCTTGTTGTTGAAAATATCCTTGCAGTTGAAACATATCTCTGTGAAATTCTTTTACTTCTTCTTTTACCTTTGTGGTGAAAAATTATCAGCTTCATTTTACTCGGGCTACCAATATTTTTCTCCTTTTTAAAAATTTTACTCTACTCTCCATTTTCCTTGCAGTGAATAAAATGGTTTGCTCTCCCATGAAAATCATTTACTCTACCTTTTACCTTGCAACATATTACAATTGCATTTTTCATCTCCAGCAAATAAAATATTCACCCCACTTTGCATCCAAATTCTTTATACTTAAGAGGTGAAGGCAATCAAATATTTTATATTGGGTTGTATAAAAATATATATGCCCATGCCCTTTTCATCTTTCAATCATATTTAAAGTCTTTGTTGTTTCTTTGTTTTTACCTCATCGTGTAAAGAAAAATTAAAAACATGCCTCTTTAAATATTTATTTTCGGGTCCACTTTGTCTTGCCCACACCCCTGCTACTCTTCAGTGACGTCACCTTCTACTTCTATAGGCTAGCGGGAAAATCTTCATCTGCCCACTTCCTTGTGCCTCTGTCCTAACATCATCTCTTCCTCTCGCGGGCTAGAGGGCTAGACCTATTCTTAGCTTTACATCGGCATTCAATTCAAAATTTTCTAGCAACAACCATTTATACTTGTGTAAAGTCTCTTTCACAACATCAAACGAACCTCCTTCAGCTTGAACAATGGAGCCATCCTTCTGTGTGTATTTCAAGCTCCAAATATGAGTTTTCGTTGCATGATGAAAGTTGTTGCAAATCATGAAATTAAATGTTGGGTCATTTTTATGGTGAATGACACTTTGAGAATGTTTCAAATAACATTTAAATCATTCCCAAGATGTGAGAAAATGCTTCAAATTGATTTACAATTGTGCAAATCATTTTTTGTTGTAGTTGGGCGTGTAAAATAATTTTAGAGCATTTTAGAGCACTATACCAGCAAATTTCTTCAATTTGAATGCTCTAAAACCTTCCCTAAGTGTTCAAATAGGGAGAGGACACTTATTCGACTATCAAACAGTCTTTGGTAGTCTAAAAAATGCCATAAAATGGCCTCCCTGCCAGCTCGTGCCTCTCTCAAGACCTCTCCAACATTTCAGCGGGCTAGCGGCCAAAGGCAATTGGTGAAAAAATTCAACTTCAATTTTAGTTTATAACCTTTATAAATGCATTCCAATTCCTATTGAACACTTAAAAATTTGAAAATGCCTTAAAGTTTGCAAAATTTGGAAATTGCAAAGAGAAAAAAACAATTTCTTGTTGGAAAAATGATGAAAATTTTCTACTCACAAACGGGACCACTTGGAGCCATGATTTTTTTTGAGCAATCCTAATCAATTGTTTAGAGAAAACCCATTTCCTCAAAACTTGCATCTCTGAGAGATTTTTAGGACTTCCTTTGTAAACATGCCTACTAGATGCCTTTGCTATGACTAAAATGCATTAAAATAATGCATCAAATGACCTCCAATTTTGACAAAAATGGAGTTGGAGATGTTTCGGACCATAATGAGAAATGGGTCACCTTTAGAATTGCAAAATTTGAAACTTTTCGGAATACCAATTTTGACCCAGTTGCAGTCATAAGACAATTAAATGACCCATGAAAACTCATCTTAGGGGCTTCAAAATGAGCAAGAATGTTACGATATGTCAATTAAATACATTCACCAAGGGGTTTGGCATGAAAATCAACTTGCTTTGAATTGTGATCCTCCAAAGTAGGTCACTTGGGCAGATTTTTTAGGGGCATTTCCAAGTGTGCAAAGGAAAATTTTCAACATGGGCACTCAAAATTTGAAAATTTTGAAGGTGTCATCAAGGGATACCTAATTGATGATCAAGATATTCTTGTATATATATAATTTATTTTGAGTATGATGAGAAGTGTAGTGGAAGAAGGCGCACATGAGGAGTGAATGTGAAATGTGAAGAGGATTGAGGAGTGTATGAAGATCTAAGCCTAAATGCTTTATCAGCTGTGATCATTGCAATTTTGTTGAGTGATTATTATGTGAGGCAGTACTTCATATTCTGAGCTTCAATGGAACTAAACCTTGAACATTGAAGGTGTATTCTATCAGTTCAATCTTTTGGCAGTGAGCCTTAACCTTTTGTACTCTAGTAGTGAGCCATCTTTTGTATCTCCAGGTTGTAGCCTTGTGGAAAGTGAGTCTAGATGGCGAGTCCTTATCTTAGGTAGTGAGCCTTATCTTAGGTAGTGAGCCTTATCTCGGACGATGAGTCATTATCTCAAGCAGTGAGCCTTATTTTAGGCAGCGAGCCCTTTTGTAATTAGTTTTGATATTCTCTATAGTGTGAGTTAATCCTCACCATGGTTTTTCCCTTATTGGGTTTTCCATGTAAATCTAGTGTTACTGTGTTTATGTGTTGGATTTTATTTTTCCCATTGGCATTTGATGATTAATTATTTAAGCAGTTTTAAGTATTAGTTCCAGTGATTGAATTAAAGGTTAAAATCTGTGACAATTGATTCACCGACCCCCCCCCCCTCGCCATTCTCAGTTGTCCTATTCAACACTCCATGCCCTATACCAACTATTTTTTCCTAAGAAGTTCAATTTGTTATTTTTGTTGACCTCTAATTTCAAAGATGCAATTTTAAAATTGGGCCTTGGCAGTAATTTAATATAAAAAATTCAAATATAAATGTGTTCGCCTAAACCTTAATTTATCCTAAGTTCCACTATATTAATATGAATTATTATTTCAAAATTAAAGAAGAAACTACAAGAAAAATATACTCTACCAAAATACATTCAAATTTACAAGTTTTTAAAAGGAATTTCAAAATTTAAACAAGTTGCTATAATGATTGGAGTTTGATGCTAATGGAATGACATGATGGAATCTAGGTTTTGGAGATTTCTTTTGCCTCTTAAACCACCTAATAATTTTTTTTTGGAGTGTTCTCATCTTCAAGCCTTAATCTACTTGTTGACCTAAGAAATTTATTGCTGCATTTTTAATTTTAGTAAGGGTATTTGACTTTCTCTTGGGTTGATCTCATTTATATCATTTAGGAATCCTTCTTTAACACATTTCAGTAGAGTTTTTAGTATTTTAGCTCATTATAGCCTTATATGCACTTCACATTAAGAGAACACACATTGTTTTAGTTAATCTGTTAGCTATTCATGGAGGTAGAAATACCAAAATGAGTGTTTGACTTAGGAAAACTCTTGTATATCCACCCTCTTTCGCCTCTTTGTTGAGATTTTTTCATATTTAGATCCAAAGATGGAGATTTTAGAATAGGATTAATGACGGTAGATAGGGAGTTATAGACTTGTGCAATAAAATCTAAAAAAGGGAGCTATGTCTAGGGCACACTACACCCTAGACTAGCTATTTTAGCCTCAAATTTTTATCACAAGTGCAAAATACTCTACTGCTTTCAAATTTACTTTCATTATTTTGTAAATTTAGTTTTGTCAATATAGAAAAATTGTGTTTTCAAATTAGGTTTTGTAGTCAAATTAATTCAATAAATCAACATTAATTTCAATCAATTTCCAAGGCAATAAAATAACAAGATCTAGGGTAGATTTTATCTCCTCTTAGGTTGTTATCCAGTCCTTTATCCTTGTTGATTTGGCTTCTAATGCTAATTGGAAAAGGATTGATTTTAGTGTACTATTCACAGACCTAGGATCCCTTTTTCAACTAAACAATATCTTATTTAGCTACCATATAATTATATCATATATATTTATAGCATGATTATTATGCCTCACATGATATTATATTCAATACGTATTGCATGTTTGTTGTGCTTTATATGATTCTATTCTTTTTCACTTACCTCTAATTCTGTGAATAATCTTTAAACAAATGATTGGAGGTATATGATATATATTATCAATAATATTTTTTCATTCTTATTCTTACAATGATGTACTCATGAAATTTATAATAATGTTTGTACTATATAAGGATTCGTCACCATTTCTAAATATTATATATTTATATAGTTAGAGCCATTATCACGTTAATTATAGATTTAGATTTTTTTCCATGTGTTAGTATTTATTTGGTTATTTATTTGCATGATCATTTAAGTCCTTTTAAACATAGTAAAAACCATTTCAATTTTTCTTGTTCTTGGTTGGATTGATATTCTTTTGTACTTAGTCAAAATTAACTACTTTGCTCCATTTACTATTCTCTAGATAATTCTAGTAGTTTTGAACATTTTTATTTTAAAATGATTCATACAAGCTACTCAATAGAAATTTGTATTTTATACTTCACATTCTAAATATGGAATGCTCATTTTGAGGAGAATATGTATAGTTTTTGAATTAAAAAGTATCAAAACAAGGGTGTTGACCCATAAGTACAAGGCAACAAAGGCCATCCAGCGAAAGCACATTAACAACACAGTGACAGCAGAGAGAAAGCCATCACCCACAACACATCATCAAAAAAAAAGTCAACAGTAACCGTAGGATAAAAAAGTTCATCATGCAAGCATGAAACCAACCAAATAAGTCCAAAGACCCCCAAGGTCCAACCAGTTCAACAGTATTAACAAACAACAAGACATAGAAATAAACAAGAACAAAAAGGCCCAATGGCCTAATTCTTATCCTTCCTGCCAGGCATATCCTAAATAGTCGTCACCCAATCCGTCATGAGGAACTCGTGTAGCTCCTTGAAACCAACATCATCTTCAACATCATTCACGGACTTGTCCTTCTACAGCAAGCAAAGATTGGTGGCCGACCTGTGCATGACCCTTAGGGAAAATTGAGACACCTCCTGGACCTTTTTTTCCAACCTCTCCAATCTCCCCTTGAACTTGCCAAATTCTTCGCAAGCCTGATCTTTTTCCTTGTGATATTCCTACAAGGGGGCTTTTCCTTTATCCGCATTAGAGGACCGTGGTGTAATTTCTATCACATTGTCACCAGAAGGGCCCTTCTTCAAGTTTTCAAACACATGGGATGTGTTGTTCACTGATACAAATTGGCCTTCCCCACCCGCCACCATTTCCTCCTAACTTTCACTGTCACTCCCATTATCCTTATCTAAATTAGAAGCTTTTTTAAGACTTCCTACCTTGTCTTGCTTAAGAACCAATCTATGAGATCTACGAGGGGTGTTAGCTACTTCAGTAATCTCGATGTCAGAATCAATTTGCTAGAGGAAAAATTTAGTTTTCTTAGAGGCTTTAGCCTTAGGGTGTGGGGTAGAGGCAAGCCACTTTTTTTCCCTACCCATATCCCCCGGGCCCTTACCAGGGCAAGTGCCATGGTGATGGGCTTTCAAGGTAGTATTTTTTAGGCATTTTTTCTTACTCAAGCTCGGTGTGTCCAAAATACTAGTAGAGGGGGGAGTAGAGGAAATCGGGGTTTCGTCAAGAGCAGGGAGAGACAAGACTTCTTACACAATGATAGGCTGAGTAGGGCAAAGTGCCATATGGAAATGATAGAGCCTAGACATAAGGCCCTGGTGGAGGATAGTATAATTCTTTTTTGGAAATAGAGGCTTCATTAAACTCTGCAATAGTGCTATCAAGAGCATGATACAAGAAAAAAGGAATGGAAATATCCAGATGATTCCTAAGGTGGTTGAGGAAATTAAAGTGGTAATAATAGTAGACCCCATACCTTCCTTCTAGCGTGAAATATTTCATGATCACCAAACAAACTCTATCCCATGGATCTATCAGTGCCTTGTAGTCAAAGCCACCCCGCAACTTGACAGGTTTCTCTTCCTCATGAAAAAATTGATTCAGACTAATCTAGTCCGACACCTTTGTAGTTTTCTTCCAAGTTCGGCCACTATTCAGGAGCCTAGTAACTCTAGCAATAACCTCCTCACAAAATTCAAAGGAAATGCCACCAATGGTGACCCTACCCTCATTCCACGAGGTGACAAACTTGTTAGACAAGCCCTCATCGTGACTAGTCATGGCCTCCATATATTATGTAATTCCTCCCTCTTTGTAGATGTGCCAAATAGTGGCATCTTCCTTCCACTCGTCAAACCTGTCCAACTCCAAATGCACTTTGTCCCCACCCATAGACCCCACACCAAAAAACATCGACTACCAGAATAGGGGAACCGGGGTAGAAGAGTTGGTAGTCAATTCTAGAAGCATCGCAAGGGAAAAGGCCAGTGAAAAGTGACCAAAAAAGTTGAAAATAGAGGCAATAAATGTCAAGTCTCACAACCCACACAGGGGCAACAACTCCCTCATGCGAATCACCCTCAACATGTAAGGGAATGATATCGGCGTAGTACTTAGCCGTCACAAAAATCCTCATGAAATCTACAAGATTAAAAAGTTGAACACAAAAATTTAGGAGGTTTAAAAATGATGACACCATCGATCAGTAAGGGTAGAAAGATTCGCCATATCATCAACCCACAAGGGGTCATACAAGCCATCGAACAAACATATGATATCTGTCACCTCACATAACAACCAATTATTCAAAAGCCAGCTCCCGACAATTCTAACCAAAGTTAGAAGGAGCCCAGCTAAAATAAGTAAGCACCATCTGGGACCCAACATTTAGATGTTTAGGAGAATATGCATAGTTAACATCTATACTTGTATCCATTAAGTGTTTAAAATATTTACTTTTCATGTTGACTACTTGATTTTAATTCGATATTCATTCGCATGCTAGTTTATAAGTAATTAAAAATGGGGGTGGAATTTAATGACTAAAAATATTTGTACCCGTGCCTTTTTCATTTCTTTTATGGATTTTTTGTAGCTAATTTTCCTTATGCATTTATAATACAAAATATAATAATTTTATATGCAATAATTAGAAAATTACCTCATCCTAGTTCACTTCCATCTCCACATCTCCTAATATTTTAAACGCATTTACCAAATATATTAATCACCATCCTAATTCAAATCCACTAGTAGACAATTATCTAAGATCATTTCCATATCCACATTTTTGAGGAATAAACTTTTTAATTATAATTTATTAGAATTTAGCCCATCTTTCCCTCCCTTAATAGTTGTTATGAACTAACTAAAGTATAAATGATTTTAAATTGCATTCTAAGATTTTTTGTTTGATAAATATAGCTTTTATTAATTTGAATCATCAACATACTATCAAGGAATCTATTGAACACATCTATATAAATCAATTGTAAAAATTAAAAATATGTTGAAAATTGACATAGTATTAGAATCCTAAGAGCATATTGTATAGTTTTGTATTGTCTCTAACCCTTGTTAATTTCTATTGAATTGGACCTCCTAGGTGCTTTACCAAATGAGAATAATTTTCTCTCTAGTAGGTTCCCAAAGATTATTTTTTAACATCATTTTCCCAAATACATATCACAACCATAGAGGTGAACAAGTTACAAATTCCAAACAAATAAATTCTAGTTCTATGATCCCATGTTCATTTGCATGACTAGGTCTAGTTCCACACTCATGAAGATTACTTCCATACATGCAAAAATAAGCCAAATAGTTGCACAATTAAATTTTTAGTTCCATAATAAGCATCTTGATAGACCCTATTTTTTAGTAGCATGACATATTTATTATTAACATCTATCATAATGGTCTTATAATTGATTCAAGACCTAATTATATTATTATTATTATTATTTCATTTATTAACAATTACATTTATAATATTATATATAATTAGACACATTTTTTATCATTAGTTTATCTATTTGTTATTATTATGTGATAAGCCTACCATAATATAATTTTGTGAGGTATTATTTTCCCACAATAATTAACACAAAAGGAAATGTGGAAGGGTCTTAACTTAATGATGTAGGATTTACATAAGTAGAGGTGAAGTGTATAAGATAGAAACTAAAAACAAATAAATTCACACAGTTCAATTTAGAAAACATAGCTCTTATGAACATGGACTGTGGAAGTCTAATGTCTCTAAGCTAGTTGTTTTAATAAAAGAGTTAAAGCAATAAGAATATGAAGCATGGATTTTTAATAAAAGAGTTAAAGCAATAAGGATATGAAGCATATGATAAATGAGGTGGAAGAATGGTGTAAAATGGTGATGATATGTGAAAAGTAGGTGATAAGGAGAGGTTTTATAAAAATATAAGAATAATTATTATTTTATTGTTATTTAAAGTACAATAATACTCATTATATTATTATTCTATTAAATTAATTTTATTATATATATATTTCTTATGTGTTTATTATGTATTATACTTTACTTTTTATATTAATTATTATTTATATCATTTAGTATGCATTTCTTAAATTTTGATCTAATATTATAATACTATTTATTTAAATACTATTTTTGTTTTTTTTCATAATTATAAATTGCAAATATAATATCAAAAATCAAATAATAATTGTTTACTAATTTTTACAATTGTTTTACAAATTATTCTCTCCTTAATAACATATCATAAAATATTCATTAAAATATTAATAAAATAGAATACAAATCAGAAAATGCATATGGACCATGATTCTTAAAAAAAACATCGTAGTAGATCGTAGGTAAGCTAAAAACAGAAAATTCTTCAAAATACAAATAGGTAGGGAAGTTATGAGAAGATATGAAATATAACAGGTGATTTGAGCATATCAAATATAAATCCTATCAGAATTGATTTAACAAAATATTATTATGTGGACTATGAACAGTTAGTGGTTGGGATTGAGACCTTAATTTAGGGAAGCTAAATTAAAAAATCCTAATAGATCGGTTTGTTGGGATTACTGATTATTTTCAGGAAGTCCAAAGATTTGATATACTATATTGTTTATTGCTAGAAAGCAAACAAAACATTTATAAATCCTTCCTCAATTGATTTAATCGTTACATATAATGACTTGGCTTCACTCTCATGTAGTCGCTCTCTCATCCAAATTTAAACCATTTCTGTCAATGAACCAGGTTTTTTTTTAATGTTTTTATTTGTCTACACCATAGACCAAGGTATTTATTTTTGAGGCTTTTTCTCTATCTATATTGTATACATATTTATATATGTATTTAAATCAATATTATGAGAATTCAAACCTACTATATTTAAGGAATTTACTTTTATCAACCTCAATCAATTTCATTTTGAGGGTGATAAATAAATATGATTTATAAGTGTTTGTGAGTCATCATGAACGTAAATAATTCTAGATTAAGATTATATTTTATAATTCATTTAAATTAATTATTTCACATAAGAGGAAGGAGGGGAAAGTTAAATTATGTGTTCAGCCTAATGTAATTGTAATAGAAAATATTATCTCACATAAAAATATGTTAATAAATACATAAATACATTATATAAATAGTTAGTTTAGATATAATATTTGGAATCTAAAATAATTGAATACCAGATTAAAATTGATCCCACAATAGTGGTTTATAATTTTTGGCCAAACTAGACACTGAATTTTTTTTTTTTAACAAAATTTTCATTTTCGGGCACCTATAGCAGTTAAACTAAGAGGAATTTGAAGATGATGCAAAATAGATTTTCGTGACATTTTGTCTATAGATTCTAAATATATTTTTTTCAAAAATTTTGGAATCAAATTGCACTTCTTTTTCCATCTCCCTCGAAAACTAATTTTTTTCAGAAAACAACATTTTTAAAAAGTGACGCTCACCGTATAACACATATCTTTTTTTTCATGAAGGATAAAATTCTAATTATTTCGAATTTAGATTTGCAACTCTGATATCTAGTGCTTTCACTTGGTTAGATAGTTTTTTAATGAAAAATTTGTCTTTAATCAATTTTTGAATTCAAACCAATTATAATTTAGACATAGCGTGATCATATAACGCATAACTTTTTTTGTATGTATCAAAATTAATAGTTTTTTTATTTCTTGGATCAAGGACTTCAATATATGGTACACTAATATTTTTAATTTTTTTTTAATAATCTACTATTCCTCCACGTGTAGAACAAAAAGCTTGATTTTTAGTGAAAAACCTATATTCACGTGAAATAAAAAATAAATATAATAATCAATTTAAATTTATTTAAATTTATACTTTTTGGGAAGCTTATAATAAGCACTACATACTTGCAAAAAATAAATTTTAAATGAATTCATTTGATCCCCCAAAAGGTAAATCAAAAGTGGTTTTTTATCAGCATTTTGATAGGTGTAAAAGAGACTCTATTATAGGTACGGTTTAAAACTAGTAGGGTTATATCCAAGGGGGTTTGATTTAAGGTAGTTTGATCAAACCCTCTTCAATTGGAATTCTATAAATGGAACTTTTCAAGGCTTAAATCATTATATTTTCTAAAAATATGTGATTTCAGCAAAAATCAATTCCTCCCAGAAATTGTAAACCACTATTGTGGTAACACCTAATTTAATTCAATGTGATATTTAGAGGAAGGATGGGTGATTCTGAATATACTCTTATGATTGGTCAATGCTAATATGATCAAAAGCTTGTTAGAATGGTAACCTCCCTCTTATAAGAAAAAAATATTACTCTTATCTAGGGTTAGCATGGGTCATAAAACTCAAACCAAAATAAATTTAAAGACTCGCAAGATATAGAGTTAGATAATTAATCCAATGAACTAGATAGAAAATCAAGTCATTTTCTAACTAGAATCCTATTTGGGTTTTTTCTTTTTCTTTTTCTAGAATTTTAAGATCTTTATTTTTCAATTTATAACCAACAATAAGGACTGAGTTTCAAGGATGTCATTTTTTGATTTCTCACTAACTAAACAAGTTCTCAAATTTATGATTGTTTAGACAATGTATAAACCTCATACACAAAGAAATACATTGATTTTTATTACATTAAGATAATAATATTACATTCAATTTTCATTGAAAAGTTTGATTATTATTTTACCTTAAAATTTAATATTAAAACAATTAGAAAATACCCATCTAACATAAGATATAAATTCAAACCTAGAGAATAACTACAATTAAACAAAAGAATAACACCCAAAATAGCTCCTAAAAATGAAATAGTATTCACACTTGAGCTCCCAACTTGCATATGGGCTCTTCAAGGAATTTTAATTATACAAATTCAAAATTGAATTTTTTAATAGAAAAATAATCAAATTCCACTCCCTTTTTTTTTTTATAACCCTTCGAGTATGGTCCCTAGCTAGAAAGTTCTAGTCAACTCATCAAAAAGTTAATTCACATAGGATTCTCTCTTGAAAAGTGAGTCCAATATTCTAAAATTATCAACTTTTCAAGTCAAGCATTCTTATTTTAGCTCCCACTAATCTTCCTCTATCCTCAAATGAGAAGTGTCTATCTATATCTAATTTGATACAAAAACTGGACAAATGCTACATTAAAAGTAATTTGATACAATGCGTATCTATTAGTTTTAGTTTATTTAGATAACTCATGGAAGGAGAAAATAAAGGTTAGAGAAATTTATTTATATTCCATTGAAGAAAGTATTCCCTAGATCATGGGAGTCTACATTAAATGAAAAAATTCCTATAACAAAAAAAGAGATAAAGATGAAGAGGTGTTAGCTTTGTGATAAGGGTCAAAGTCAACAAATTTTAGGGAATTTCCTTAAATAATCCATATCAAATACATGGAATGAATTACTTCATAAAGTAATGGTGTATATTATATGGGAAGGATACTAAAAATATTCCATGTTTTAGAATTTTTTTTTTTTAATCTAGTTTAAGTATTATTAATCTATTTCGATAATTGGTCTAATTAGTTACAACAAAAATTCTAGTGTTAAAAAACTTCAAAATTGATAAAGATAAAAAGGGGGCTTAAATAAGGCGTCTTTTAGAGTCTCAAAGGTAAAAGTGTAATAGGAATCCTTGGTTTATCATTAAGATTTCTAAAATATCTTGAAATTTTTAAAAATATTTGTTTTATCAAATGAAGAAAAATTTAATTTTTTGAAGAGGACACACGCATGTAAAAGAACAAGCCTATGTTTCAAAGGATTTTGAGATTCAATAGGACAAGTCCATCTATTATTGTTTCAAAATTTTTTAGGTATTTTCATAACAGTTTGCAAGCTTCCATGGCATCTAGGGTTGTTGATTACTTCATGATTTTAAGGGCTTAAAAGTAGGATGTTTTTGAGCAACCTCGTGCTCAGATTCAATGCCTTAGTATTATTGTAGGAAAATATCACACATGAAACCATTCATGAAATGGGGAGGTGTGTGAAAATGATTGCATAGTCCTTGGGTGTTATCACATGCCTTCTATGCAAGAGGATATTCATGGGATTTAATAAAAGGGATAGGTCTATCTTCCTTTTTGAAATCCTCCGAATATCATAAGAAAATATTTCATTAGAATCATAAGTGTATGTGTAATTTTCATGATCATTTTCTATCACATAAGTAATAGGGATGCATCCTTGAAGAACTTTCAAGAGGTATTTGTCACATGTAAGAGGGTTTACACCTTAGGTTTTTGCCTAGAATATAAGAGTTATCTCATTCATATTAAGAAAAGACAGTTTAGTGAGATGAAGTTTTCATGATAGAGGACAAATATTTCAAAAAATTCAAGTGTTATCAAGATTAGTAAATAGTGGCATAGACATCCAATAAAAAAGGTGAAGAATGAGGTGAAGTCTCAAAAGAATCATCAAAACAAGATAAAAACATAATTATAAAACAATGGCAATGATATCATAGTATGATCATGAAATAAATGATAGTCATAATGGTAGTGATTGTAAGTGTTATGAATGTGTAAGATGTGACAAATATTTTTAGATTCCCAAAATGAGATTATAGTTATAATGAATACCTAGGATTGGATAGCATTCTTAGATTGCAAGAAATGTAAGAAGGGCTCTTGAAATGCTATGCAAAATTGTTCAAGTTAGGATAAAGACTCACAAAAGGTATAAGAAAGAAAATGATACCAAGATAATAGTATCTATGGAGGACACACACAATGAGCTATGATATTGTATCCATAACACACATATCAATATGATAAAGAATAAAATGGAGGATGGTACTATTAAATCCAATAAAGAGATAGCCATGAGAAGTATTTTGGAAAGGCATGCAAGTTATGGTACAATATTGTCCAAATATTTTTAGAATCTTATTAGGTTTATAAAGAATTATTCAAGCAATGGTATCGGATAAATTGATGACATCATGATATAATTGGAAGACTTGTAATAGTTGACAAAGATTAATAGAATCTAAAGAAGTTTGAAGTTCCTCTATATTTATTAATGATATTGCAAACATGGTACAAAGGAAAAGGTTTATGTAGAGATATGCCATTGAATGAGAAATTAGGGAAAATCTCTTTGAACTCTATGAACTTGACATGTGGGTTTCAATTTTGTGAATATTTATCAATTGCTAGAAGCAAAAAAAATTTCATGAAAATATTATGTGAGGAGATAGTCATAGGAGGACATTAATTAGTGAAATGATGAAAATGTGGGATGGATGCTAGCATATGGTTTAGGACATATAAAATACCCACTTTTCCACTTTCATTTAAGGGTAACCCTAGAGATCTCAATGCAAAGGAGAAAGAGATCTTGCAATAGGGTTTCCCTAAGAGATTAATACAAACTATGAAGGGGTTCACCACCAAGTTTAGACTTAGAAAAGAAAATGAAATGCAAGATGCAATGCTAAACCCTAATTCAATGCAATGCCATACAAAATGACCTAGAAAAGTGAATGAAACAACACAAAAAACTGAAGAAAGGAAGGTGTGCACCTAGAAATTTGGAAATGGATGGAAGGAGGTTTGAAACACTATAAATTCTATGTTTATTGCTAACTGGGACTCATTCACCAAGTTGGGTGAATCAATCCTATGTTTGGGAAACTGTGTAGGAACAAGAATCTGCCAAAAGGGTATCCAAGTTTGTAAAAACTTGAAACTTGATTGGAATTGGGACTCATATGCCAAAAGTGGTGAGTTATTCTAGTTGGGATTTTTTTAAGCTTCAAAGTCTGATCCTACTCTTCCCAGTATGCTCTGTCCTTCCTAATTGGTTTCTAGATTTAAAGCTATAATTTGCAACCTGTAGGTGATCACCAAGTATCTCCAATGCTCAATGAACACTTTGACAACTTTGGATGACTTGACAAGTTTTCTCCAATCTTTCTCCTTAGGAAATCTACAACCTAGACCTGTAAATCACACACAAAGGAGAGGGAAAAATGTTGTTGGGTTAGTGGATAGGGGTTTTCCTTGGTCAAACCCCTTGTTGGTAATTAAACCTTGAAATAGAATGAAAATTAATGGAGAATGATGAATGAACAAATGATAATGTTGAAACTCAGCAAACCCTAGCAATAAGAGGTTGCAAACATGTATGAGATAGCTCTAATGGATGTATATACTGAATGAAGTGCTTGCTCGAATCAAAAAATCATACACCACAATTGTTAGCTCTAAAAAAACATGATGCATGAAATCCTTGACATGATGATTGATGCTTGAATGATGCTCTAAATGCTTGATAATATGCATTTGAATGTTCTTGAATGCTCTTCTGAACTAAAACTTGCTATAATAATGCTCCTTCAACTTGCTAGGTGTAAAATGAATGAAGGAAACTTGTATTTACACTCAATTATGCAAGACTTCCAAAAATTACAACACTACAAGTCGACATTGGATCTAGGAGAATAAAATCCTGTCAAATATTTGAATTAATTTTTATTTTGAGTTAAATGGGACTCATTTGCCACCCTAGGTGAATGGGTCCCACCTAAGGGGACTCATTCTCCCAAAATGGCAAATGAGTCCCACCTTATCTTTTTGAGGTGGTTTTTTGAGATTTTGATGTTTTAAATTGATTTTGTCAAGATTTTCCTTGAAAATACACATAAATGAGGCTTGTGAATACAAAATAGGGCCAATTAAAGAATAATAAAGCCTAATTATTAATGAAAACCCTAGAAAAGTGTGAAAGTGTATTACAACACTTTACAACACTTCAAAATAAGGCAAGATTAATGTTAAAAAGAGGTTTATTAGGTGTATTTAATTAATCAAACCTTTGAAAAGTGTGAAAGTGTGTTACAACATTTCACAACACTTAAGCAAGGTACCATTTATGTTCATTTACTTCACAAGGGGCAAAGACCTAATGTAAATATGTTAGGCATATTACAACACTAAATCAAGGCCAAGTTAAGGGAACCTATTTCTGTCATTACAATTAGATATTCCAATATTGTCTAAACGTGTGAAAAATACTTATGGATTGTGTTAACTATCCAAAGCTTTTGTATTTTCTTAAATTTTTATAAAACCTTTACATAAAGAGAATGAATAGATTAGAGATGTAAAATCATCTAATAGACAAAATAGAACCCTTTTAGGGTCTCAAACCTTGATAGCACATGAAGACTTGAAGGTTAGACTCTCATTCAAGAGTGAAAGTAGGGTGAAATTCAATTGGCATGGTCTTAGTGACCATATACTCACTGTGGAAAAGGTCTACACAAATAATCCATGAAGCATAAATTAT
This sequence comes from Sequoia sempervirens, assembly GCA_007258455.2. NCBI lineage: Eukaryota > Viridiplantae > Streptophyta > Pinopsida > Cupressales > Cupressaceae > Sequoia > Sequoia sempervirens. The sequence goes on along the minus strand of VDFB02000007.1, from coordinate 164,309,874 downwards.
TTTTCAACTTTTACAAGTTGTAAAACATTTGAGGACCTTGTCACATTTTTTCCAACTGTTTGATATTTTTCAATGAATAGAAATCATGCAAAGTTACAATGGTTCTACAATAGTTCCTTGTTTGTGAAAATATATGGTAATATCAAAAGGTTTATAGTATCATTATCTATTAATTTTGGAGTCAAAATATAGATTCAAATGATTTTTAGAGCCTTAGGAGGACTAAATATCCTCCTCCATGCCTTAAAAGTACCAAGTCAACTTCCATGAACCACACGACCTATAAACCTACATATTGGGATTCAAGAAGATGAAGGGAGGTGGAATAATTTATGGCATCATTTAGAGAAGTTGAGGTAGATAGAGGTCTTCATTAAGAACTTCAAGTTCAAGATTCATCTAATGATGGTTGGAATCTAGTGGCCCTAGACTCAAGTGTATGTTAGGGTTAGAGATGGCAGATCTAACAATTAAATGCAGATTTAATAAACAAAAACAGAGAAACTAAACATTCACAGAATAAATCATAACACAAAGATTTAACGTGGTTCACCCAATTCTGGGCTACATCCACCAAACCGCAGCCATCCAATAATTTTATTATCTAGTGAAAAACCCTATTACAATCTTGCGAATAATTGCATTTTTCATCATACTGAAATACCCATCCGAACCCCCTTTTTACCAAGCTTAGAAGCTTCCAGATTTCGGGTTCTACAAAATCGGATTTTTCCTTTTTCATTGATTTTCCCTTTTTCGATCACAAAAAGGGAAGGAGCCTCCGCCGAACCCCAAGCCCTTCACCTTCTAATTCTACAGGGGGGGGCCAGGGTGTACAGTATACCATGGGCTATACAGTATAGCATGATCAGTCGCCACATACCAACAGTGTAAAGATAGGCTTGGAAAATTATTGGAGTTGTAAGAAATATATAGCAAAATGTATGGTAACATTTCTATGACTTCCTTGAGGATAACTAAGGATTTTGGGAAAAAAGCTCATAGAAAAGTGCATTGTCCAAAAGAATGTGACTATGAAAATGTTTAGGAAGATCAATAACTTCCCTTCAAAGGTAGACCAATCCTTATGACAATCAAGCCATTGTAGTGTTGATGATAGTGGTGCAATTAAGAGTATGGAGACCATTAATAAGGAGAGAAGGAAGACTAACTTTCCATTATAAATTACATGTTACATGGCACGATCATGAAATTTATTGAAGAATCTAAACTACAAGATTGTGATGAGCAGAGACATGGTCCTAAAGACACTAAGAAAGATATATGGAAAACTTGAGATGATTACAACTACAAAGGGAATTAACATTGAATAGAGTCACTCATATGTGATATTTCTCCTTATTTCTTTAGTTTTTATTCAACAAAGTTTTTATTTTTTGATATGATAGGCATGATTGGGAATGAGAGACCTCAAAGCCTTCTAGTGCATAGGAGATAGGGAGAAGCTACAAAAGGTTGATGATAGTGAAAATATAATTATTGATATAGAATATTTCCTTGGAGATACAAAGGTATACACCATTGAAAGAAGTTAGTACATGAGCAAGCTAATCTTGGCATACCAAAAGGATTGCACAAGGACATGGGAAAAATATAGGGAACTAACAAAAGGGTTACTATGAATCAAAAGGAAATCTATTGGAAACTAACAAAAGGGTGACTATTAATAAAAATCAAATATATTAAAGATAGTGATATTATATATGTACCTAGGGGAGTTAAGAAGATCATCACCATAATACCAAGATAACTTGGAGGAATTGGAAATTGTAATCATGTCTAGGAAGTGGCCATGGTTTCCTAGCAAAAATAGATTTTATGGTAAAATGGAAATTGCTATAATTTGGGAGGATAGCTATAAAATTCAATAAATTTACTATTTTCCTTGTAAAGGTTAAATTATTTTTTAAGAGTTGGTTTTTTAAAAGAAGGGAGATTATATAAGTTTTGGCTATTTTTCCTACACAATGAACAAGCATAAATGAAAGGAATAAAAGTGAAATAAATGGTGCAAATTTGAGGAAGGCATACCTTAATGAAGTGACACTTAGAAATTATCTAACCCTTGAATATATTCCATTCCCTACTAGGGAATTTTATCATTTCCAAACATTTTCTACATGTCTTATATAAATAGTTCATCTCTAAAATCATGTTCCTAATATCTAACAAGTTGTTGAGTAGTTTAAAAACTAGGCATAAGGGAAGATTTTCATCTAGTTCTAGCCTCTATTAGAAATGTATTGTAACTTATTCAAAGTTATTTCAAGCTAGGAAAAACTTGCAACTCATTTTTCAAGCATGTACAATAGTATATAACACCATTTTGATTGATAAAGATAAAATTTTTACCTTCTTAGAGTTGTTTCATTGTGAAAATTTCTTCAAGATGGCTAATGTGGTCTTGTGGTGATATCTTTTTCCCCTTGAATTATATCCTATATTCATTTCCTTTGAGTAGAAAGTATGTGTTTTGCAAGTCATGACTTGTGTTTAATCAAATAAAGATAGAGTTTATATTGTGACATCATTTATATTTCCTTCTAAACACTATCCTTGACATATTAAACCTAGTGCTAAAAGAGTTTTGAATTTATACATAAGAAATTTTGAGTTGTGTATGTTTTAGTTTAAACTATTAATCATATTATGTGTTGAAATATTAGTATAGTTTCTGAAATCATTCTTGTTTATCACCTTATTAGTCTTAGTTTTTATTTCATGGTTTCTTACCCTCTTTTTCCCATTATGTAGTAGTAGGATAGGTTATATAGGTCAACATCAAGGAAACTAGCCCTATTTCAAGGTTGATCTCCATCATGTGAGCCCACACTAGAGGAGATCATCCCATGTTTCATGATGTGCTTAAGCAATTTTATCATCTTAGTGATTAGTTGAAAAATGGATGCTTCATGGTTTAAGGCATAAAACATCACTTTTCTCCAGCTAACATTCAAGGATTCCCTAGAGATATGACAATAGGACCTATGTTAGGATATGTATAGAGATTAATGAGGGGTTCACCACCAATTTTAAACTTGGAAAAGACAATGAAATGCAAGATGAAATGTAAAAATCTAATATGATGCAATCTTGATTTAAATAGCCTAGAAATGCAAGAAGAACAAAAAAAGGCTACATAATAGAATGTGTGCACTTGAGAGACTGGAAGGGGCTGTAAAATGCTGAAAATGCTAACTTTTTGACCTAATGGGACTCATTCACCATTTTGGGTAAATTAGTCCCAGTTTTGTATTTTTGCATAGGAGCTAGTTTTAGACAAAAGGGTATCCAAATCTACAAAGATCTTTGAAAAAAAACTACAGTGGGGGAATGAGTCTAGTTTGGAGTTTTTCAAACTTCAAAGTTCTAATTTACACCTTTCAGTTTGCTTAATCTGCTTCTCCAAGTTTTTGGATATGAAACTATGATTTTGGGGTTGTAGATGACCTTTTAATAAAGATTATAACCTTGAAAATTGGGATTCAACTCAAACAAGCCTGTAACCTAATATTCAATGATCTTCAAGTCTTCAAAGCACCTAGATCTGCAATTACAAAGAGAGAGAGGGAGAGATATGGGTTCATTGTTAGGGAATATGGGTTTACCTTAGTCAAACCCCATTTAGGCAATTAAACCAAATGATGAAGCAATAAAACAAGGACATGAAGCATGAACAATGATAGCTTAAATGATGCCTTGTAAATGATGCTTTGTAAATCTACAAGTGAACATGAAATGGCCATGAAAGATGTAGATCTTGATCTTTGACAATACGTGTAGAACGATGCTTGATCTTGGATCTTCAATGCTACATCACAACACTAGCTCAATAACATGGTTGATGCTTGATAATCTTTGACATGATGATGAATCTTGAATTGCTGCAACAATTGATGAAGAATTTTTACCTTGAATGCCTTAAAAATGATCTTAAATTCTATCTTGATGATCTTGTGAAGTCTTGGAATCCTTAACTCTTGAATGCTTGACTTGCTAATATGAATGCTTGATGAAATAATGATTTGAAAGCTTGTGTATATAGGAAATACACTCAAATGATTGTTAATTTGATCTGCAAGGCCGACATGGAAGAAATTTGAATTAAAAACCCACTTTTCCCACTAAGAACCTTAAAAATAGGCCAAATGGACTCATTCACCCAAGGTGGAAAATGGGTGCCACAGGGGCTATTTTTAGTCTTAAAGTGTCGGGGAATCAAGGAATTAGGCTTATATGTTGATCTTGTCAGGTTTTTAGTTAAAACAGGCCTTGGGATGCATAATATTGGGTCATAGGGGCCTACTAAATGGTCATAAATGTAATGGGTCTTGAAATCTAATGTGAAAGTGTAAATAAATACATTTTACAACATTAAATTAAGGAAAAATTGAGCTATTTAGCTTAGAATAGCCCTAAATTCAATGTGAATGTGTAGAACACATTATAACACTAGATTAGGTCCACTTAGTTTACAAGCACCTTAAATTTAATGTGAAAGTGTAAATAAATACATTTTACAACACTAAATTTGGTTAGAGTTAAGTTAATTTAGCTTAAAAAGGGCCCAAGATCTAATGTGGATGTGTAAAACACCTCACAACACTAGATCAAGGTGATATCAAGTCCAAAATCCACAAGGAGGGCCCAAAAAAGTGTGAAAATGTAAAGGGATACATTTTTATACACTACATTTAGCCCCCACTTTAGTGAGAGGATGAAGTTTCTTCAAAAACACACTAAAGTAGACATTCAAGAGGGGTCCAAGTGCACCGATGTGAATGGTCTAGGATAACAAAGATCGTGGAAGTGGTCAAGCCCCCGTGATCTAAGATCCTAGGTCAAACTGACATAAGCACACAAGGACACACATAGGATGTATAATATGAAATATCAAGATACAAAAACATGTAATGTAAATAATTAGAAGAAATAAGAACAAAAATAAGGAAAAAATAAAAAAGTGGATCAAGCTTTGGTGCAAGAGCACCTAATAGTGTTGTTTGTCTCCAATTGGATTTTTTATAAAAATTTAAATCTCTATCATGATGTGCAAGTAAAGAAGTCATGTATATACCATTTCTAATGTATTTGAGTCCTTAAATAGGTCTCTAGGGGGTTAGTTATGCCAATTTGCAAAAAAATGTTATTTTGTTGCACAAACTGCAAAACTTGCAAAACTTGCAAAATGCAAAAAAAGACAAGAATGTGAAGAGTCATCTTGCTATAGAAGGTGGTTAGTTAGTTGAATATGGAAAGGTAGGTGTTATAACTGATTTAAATCTCTTTAAAATAGCATTGTGAGGTTGACGCAACATTGAAGATTGTATCCTTGAAGAGTTACTATTAATAAAAGTACCCTTTCATAACATACCATGTTTTCTCTTTGTAATTTACCAGTTGTATGGCATGTACAGAAGTATTAGGCTCCAACTCTTGTTTTTTTAGATATATTAGTGAGTTATCTTTCATTCAATACCATTTTGAAGGAATTTGGTTGGATAAAACATTAGTTTGAGTTTAATTTTTGCATACTGGTCTACAACCCCAATATAAGGGTTTGAGAGTCTAGTTAGATTCTTGATGACTACTCCACCAATTTAGGCTTTGTACTTCAATGGAGTAGGTTATTATAGGATTATTTAAGATGTGTGTGTGTTGATAAGTGTAGGGGAAGACAATAATTCAATGTTTGGTTGTTGATCTCTCAGAAAATGCAGATTTTTCCTATGAAAATGGATGGCTACAAGTTGGTAATTATTGAAAGTGCATTCAATGAGGATGGGAGTTGGTTCCTAGAGAATATGTAGACAAATTCTAACATGTTTGAAGTGGTGGAAAGTGAATTTGAGGTTTACAATGTTCCTTTTCAATAAACCTTCACTCTTTATAGCATTGTGGAACCTAAAATCAAGGGTTTTGTCTATCAACATTTTATTGGGCCTTTTAGTCCCTAAAGGTTGGTGAAAATAAAGTTTTGTGAACTAATCTAAGACTGTTCAAGGCTAGTTGGTGTTTTGGTGGTTATTTAAGAGCACTTGTTTTGTATTTTTGGCCTAATTGCGGGCTCATTAGCTGTGGTACAGTCAGGTTTTTTGATATACTTTCCAAAACAATAATATTTGAATTTGTGATATGTTAATGTTGGAATTAATGGGTTCTTGAAACAATTAATAGCTCATGGAGATTCAATATTGATGAGTTGGTATACCTGTTTTAGCCATGTTACCATACTACTAGGATTTTGGTCTATGACTCCAAGAAAGTGGAATTTTGAGAAAACTGGGATCCAAGTGATTGCCTTTGTATTGTAAGCATTAAAGTAATGATGTTAAAGGTTTATCTATGGTTTGGGAGAGGTCTAGATACATAACTTGTTGATTTGATGTGTTTGAGCAATATGAACCCTATGTGCAAATGGTGTTTTGACTACAAGAATTAAGGAATCTAATAGATCAGTGTAATGTGAGTATGTTCTTGGTTTGTTTCAATCAAAAACATGGTTTGCTGTCATTTTTGCATTGTGGAGTGAGTTTCATTGAAGAGTACACTAGTGCATGTTGAAGAATGGATGGTTCTAGAGTTTTCTAATATTTTTTTTTTTTTCCTATTCAAATGATGATGGATGGGATTGTTTTGAGTTTGATAATGGTTTGGTGTCAAGTTTTGAGTACTTGATGCTTTGTAGCAATGAAAATTCAAGTGAAAATGAAGAGATGATGTTAAGAGATTAAGTGAATTTGGTGAATGGTTAGAGGATATTCTCTAGATTTGTGTTTAGGGTCATAAATACCCTTGATGGTTTGTGGTTTTTGGTAGATGCTCTATATCAAGCTTTGATTGTTTGTCCAATGTGATGTGGATCAAATCTAAGCTATTTTTCAAAAAATGCATACTCACTTTGAGGCAACGGTACTCTTGGCTATTCACTAGGTGAGAAGTCCAAAAAGGTGAGCAACATACACTCATGGCTAGTATGTACTCACACACACACACAAGTGGCTATGGGGAAAGTCATGCCTCGATCAAGCTTGCCACTCAAACCATACCAAATTTATACCTCTTGATAACTTTGATGAGGTCCAATGCAAAAATGATCTTCGAGATCCATGAGGCAAGCAAAACTTTGTATTCTTGAAACTCATAGACATTGTAAATACAAAATAGTGTAAGTTTTGTTCAAAGGGATTTTGCTTAGTTCATTAAAGGTTTCTTCTTAGGGAACATCATGCTTAATGTTTTCAAGAGAGGAAAAGTCAAAGAAATATCACACTCTCAGAGGAAATCATGGAGTGAGAACCATAAGCTTATCCTACAAGCCTTCTGGTTATTAAGTTATGGAGTGAGCATAAGTTTAATGCCAGTGTGTCGGCTTCCCACCATATAATGAGAAATTCATGCCAGCATGTCGGCTTCCCACTATACAAACCATACCAAACTTATCCTCTTGATAACTTTGATAAGGCACCACAATGTAATGCTTTTGTAAATGTTTTTGAATGTCGTGTAAAAATTTTGTTAAAGGGGATTTTCCTTTGTTCATGTAAGGTCTTCTTCTTAGGGAGCATTGTGCCTAATGTCTCCAAGAGAGGACTAGCCAAGGTGTCAAATCATTATCTATGGGATGCCTCATTCGCATCAGGCCACTTCAGTTGATCACTAGTCTCTCGAGTCAAATCATTATCCATGTGATACTTTGTTCTCATCATGCCACTTTAGTTGATTGTACACTCTTGGAAGGCATCAAACCTAATGACACCACTAAGGAGAGGACATGTCACAAGAAAAAGTAAATCACACCGTGAAATTTTCAAAAAGATGTTACCTATGTATGCCCCACACTTTAAAACTGTTGCAAACAAAAGCATAAAAATAGGGATTTTAGCTCTATAAAAAGGCAGTTTCAAGGGTCAAAAGGGACTGATTCTCCGAGGGTGGTGAATGAGTCCTAGTATGGACTTTTTTCAGAAATTTCAAAACAAATCAAAGGATTTTTGTGGTATCTGAGTGCTATGATGCAAACCTAAGTGAAAAATGCATAATTTCAAAAAAATTACATGAATTTAGATGCCAAAAATGCAACCTAAATGCACTTTTTATGAATGCAAATTTTGAAACCTATCATGCAAATTAGTCCATGCAAATCCTAATGCAAGGTCAATGCAAGTGTAGATCTATGATGAGGGAGTCCAAAATCAGAAAAGAAAGTGTTTAAAAAAATAAATTTCACCAAAATGAACCGTAGATTTTTGGGTAGGGCTTATAGGCTTCTCTTATACTCTTAGGATGTTTCACCTAAAAGGAGAGAGATAAACCCTGTGCAAAGGAATCTAGGTGGTTCACTCAAATTAAGATTTGTATAATGTTATTTAGACTAAATGAGATGATCTAAGTACAATTAAGCTAAGAAATTAATTGATTATGAATGTAAAACCTAAGAAACAAGTGATGTTTGAAAACACATTGTGTAATGCAAAAACACCTAGAAATGAATGTAAATTGCAATACAAATGAACAAAACTGGAAGTGTGCACCTGGAATCTGGAAGGAGGCTGAAAATGACACTTGAAATACTACTAATGCTAATTATTAGGCCTAGTGGGACTCATTCACCATTTTGGGCGAATTAGTCCCAGTTCTGCAAAACTGTTCCAAAACCCGTTTCAAGCAAAAGGGTATTTAAAATTGCAGAAAACTCAACATTGACCTGTAAGTGGGACTCATTCACCACTCATGGTGAATGATTCCACTTTTTAATTTTTGAATATTCAAAGGTGGAATCTGAAGCTCTTAGTATGCACTTTGATTCTATAGAGGTGTCTACTTCTGAAACTCTAGTTTTTGAACCTAAAAATGAGTTTTTGTTGATATTTTGACTTGTGGAATGAAGAGAAGACTTGAGAAACCTTGAAAATTTATGCCCAATTATTTCCAAGCTTCCAAGAGTCCTAAATCTGTAAAAACACTAGAAGAGAAGAAGAAATGTTGAATGTTAGGGCATGGGAGTTTGCCTTGGTCAAACCCCTTATTGGTAATTTAAAAAAAATGATGCAAGAATGGAATGAAAAATGTAATAATTGAGTTGATTACCTTTCCATAATTTTTGATCTTCAAATTTTGCAGCAAAACATGAAGAATCTGCTCTTGAATCTCTGAAAATTGATGTCTTAATGCCTTGAAATGATAAACCCTAAGTTATTTGATTTGAGATAGAAGATTGGTGGATGAATGAATGATAAGAGATGTGAATTAGGGTTAAAAGACTTACATTTATAGTAAATTTACCTATTTTAGCTGTAAATACCTCATCACAGGCCGACATGAAGTAAGATTAAACTTAACTTTCACTTTTTTCTTGCTCAAAGGTCAAAATTGGGCCAAATGGGTCCCACCTAGATGGGACTGATTCACCATGGACAATGAATGGGTCCCACGAGGGCCATTTTGATAGCTAAGATGGCAATAGATAAGGAAATAAGGTTTAAATTGCAACTTTGTTGGGTATTTGATCAATTTAAGCCTCAGGATGCCTAAGATGGGTTAATAGGGGCCTATTAATGATTATGTAAAGGTTAATTAGTGATTGGGACACAAATTCAATGTGAAAGTGTGATTTAATACACTTTACAACACTAAAATGAGGTCCTCATAGCCTAGGAAATCACAGGAACCAATGTGAATGTCTAGGACACATTGCAACACTAGTTTAACTTTAATTTTATCTTACAAGCCTTCTATATTGATACATGATGATGTATTTAAATACATTTTATAATGTTGAATTAGGGGAAAATGAGTTCATTAAGTCTAGAAAAGTGTGAAAGTATCTTACAACACTTTATAACACCTTTACAAGACATTGTTAAAAGCATGTTTTCTAATTTGCAAGGGTCCATGACCTAGTGTGGATGCATAAAATTCCTCACAACACCTGAATCAAGGCCTCATTAAGTCCAATTTATCATGAATTATTCCCATGTCAAGAAAGAGGTCCCTTTTTCTACAGTACACCTAGGATAGAACCCCTTATTTGTCATAAGGTGGATGAGGAATTCTCAAAATAAAAAGGATAGGAGCAAGAGCCAATACATTGATGTTGATTTTAAATTAAAATTAATTCCTTTTATTCTAAATGGTATCCCTCTTCTTACAAATCCTTTGGTGACAAAAATATGGATAGAAAAAGTAAAAGGCAATCTGGTCATGAAGGTGGGAGAGGTAGAAGATGAAATGAATTATGTAGAATGAGAGTATCAAAAAAATAATACAACAAAATCTATTTTTTATCCTTACAATTTTAAAAAATATTCTCCTTAATAAATGATATTAGTCTTTACAAATAAAATTTGAAATCGATCCAAAATGGAAAATGAAACTAAGAGAAAATATGAGGAGCTTACAATAATATATTAACATAATAAATATGATGCATTAAACCAAGGAAAGTGATTTGAAGGATAAATTGGAAAATCTCTAGGAGAGTTCAAACTATATGATCAAATTTGTTACATGCATAGTAGTTGCCTTTGAACCTGATAGGAGCAGTTTGGGCATGCTGCTCGAAATTCACATTCTTGTTTTGTATAGGTGTGAAATCACTTTATTTCATGTGGTTTGGATTTATCTTTTCATTTTTGGATGATTTCTCCCTTGTTTTGAATTTCCTTCTACTTTTAAATTATCATACAAAATTTTATATGCCTTCAACATAGGATTTTTCCCCTTTTCAAAGCCAAGCCCAAATTTCTCTTTAGAGGGATTTTGAGAATTAATCAGTTCATCAAGAATTTCAAAACTCCTTTTAGTTTTAGACCTTTATCAATTTTCTCTTTTCCCCTTTCAAATTATTTTCTTAGAGTAGTAATTTTTTCCTCAAGTTTTGAGCATTCAATAGTTTTATGTTGAAGCTTGGTATTCAAACAATCTTCAAACCTTTTTCCTTCCTCAATATTAACTTTCAAGTTTGAGATCACAAATTTTTCTTCCTTGAATTTATTTCCTTCTTCTATTTGAGCTTTTAGTTTCCTAACTTCTTCTTTTGATTCTTTTTCCTTTTCCTTCAAATTTTCAATTGTCTCTTTTGATCTTTCCAGCATAAATTTATATTTTATATTATTCAACCTTGCTTTATCCAAATCCCCAAGAGAAGATCTAATTTCACATTCAAAATAAACATCACATTCTTTTGGATTTATATCCCAACTTTCAAGTTAATGTAGGGGATCCATTTTATAGCAGATTGGAGGGTTTTACATTGTGGTGTTAGTTTGATAGTAGAGGCTCTGTTTTATAGCAAATTGGAGGATTTTATTATTGTTGTGCTCTAGAATTTGTAAGTCATTTTAGATGCATATTTTGCATAAATGATTAATTTATTGTTCATGCATGCTTGTATCTTTGGCGTTATACCCATTTTAGAGACTTCAAAGAGATTATGGCTTTGTATGGATGGAGAAATTGCAGTTAAATCTTCTTTCTTTGATCAAAAAATATGGTCAAGGTTAGTAATTTTTTCACCCTACATTTATTGTTTGTAGTTATCTATGTGCATATTTGGTGTTATACCCATTAACATTGGAGCAATTGCAGATTAACATAGGAGTAATTGCATATATATGGAGAGGGCTAGTATGAAAGAATAAATATATTGAAGATAAAATTAGTTTAGTGCCTGTTAAGTGTTATTTTAATAGCTCTTTCACAATTTCTCTATCTGTCTATAATATTTAGTGCCAAGTAATGCAGCTCAAAATTTCAATTAATTCTGTGGCATTATACCCATTTTGCAAAGGTTATAGCTACCCATTGGATTTACGAGTTCTATTTAATGTGGGTTTATTTCCAAATAATGTAGCTCAAATTTTCAATTGACAAGCCAACTCTTACATAGACTACTTGTCTTCTGTCAATATGTTTAATGTGGGTTTTTGATTGTCTATCATTTACCTATGATTTCTAAGTATTTTTCTAATAGTTCTTTTACAATTTCTCTATTTTTTCTATAATATTCAGTGCCAAATAATGTACCTTCAATTTTCAATTGACAAGCCAATTGTTACATATATTGCTTGTGTTGTATCAATGTCCACTTCCCCATAACAAATTGTTCATTATTGTAGTTCACCTCTTCTATTGTCCATGTTCTTAAGTTTTATTTAATGTGGGTTTCTGATCATCTGTCCTTTTCCTATGATTATTAAGTGTCTTTCTAATTGTATAAGAGGTATTTGAATAACACTTATTATGTGAACCCCAACGTTGGTAACCACAAAACAAGAAGAATAAACACCTCAAGTTAGATATTGCAAGCCAAAACAAGGATTCCACATGAAATCCATTTACAAATTCAAAATAGGAAAGAAAACAATGAAGAATACAATATAAATGACAAAACTAGATTGAATCCTAATTTAAATGTGCAAACTCATGATCCCATGGGGGAATTGGTGCTAATTTGATGTGAAAATTGGCCATTTCCCAATTCCTATGATGAAATCTTGATATGTTGATCCACTTTGATGAAAAGATGAGAACTCCAAGCCAAATCTGCAAAAAAGCCTAGCTAAGAATTTAATGATGGATAGAAATGGCTAAATATTTTAGCATAATAACTTTGCAATGTTTGTGGATGATCAAATAAGGATATAAACTCTTTATTTATAGGATTTCAAGATGGATGAATGTCCAAATTTGAGCAATGTGGGACTAACATTCATCCAATGATATGGTACCACTTGTCAAGCCATGAATGGATGATGGATGTGCAAGATTTAGGGTTTGTGCCAATAAATGCATAATATTTAAATTTCAAATTTGTTGAAATGACATGCAAGAGAGAAGGGAAAATGTAATAAATGCCACTTGGAACAAAGCAAAGGACATGTAAGATGAATTTATTTCCTTGTTGGATGTACATGTTGACTTGGAATATTTGAATTCAAATTGAGAGAATATTCCAAAAGATGCCTTGTGAGGAAAATAGAGATTTAATAAATGAATTAAATCTATTTTCATGTGCAATTTGCATTATCTAGAGGATGTGACATGAGATGAGATTAAATTAATCAACGGTTAATTAATTTAATAGGAGATTTGATGATGTGACTTATTTGACTTAGATTTATGGATTCATTTAAATCAAATAAGAGATGAATATGATAAGACACTAATTAAATAAGGATTTTGATTTATTTAATTAAAAGAGATAGTGTTAGATTAAATTAAATAAGGTTTTAATTTATTTAATTTAATGGATAGACTCTAGAGATTTAATCAAATAAATTGATTATTTCATTAAATAGGGATAATTAGATCATATGGATTGATTTAATTAACAAGAGAAAATGACTTAATTAGAAAAAATGATTTATTTAATTAAGGGATGAATATTGATGAATTTAATCAGATAGGAGAATTGGATTGAATGGTTAGATCGAATGATGATTCAGGAAGAAATGATGTTAGTAAGTCAAGATAAGATGCACAATGTCAATCAATATATTTTACGTGTCTACATTTTTCCCCTCTTTGAAGCAATGCACTCGTTGCATGGGTTCAAAGAATAAATGATCTTGATCAAAGCCAAAAATTTTGATATTTAAAAATTTTCCCCACTATTGCCTAGCAAGAGAATATGCCAATATAATGCCCCTCGAGAGATCGAACAAAAAGTTTTTTATTTTTTGGGTGATCTTGCGAAAAAAGGTGACAAAGTACCCGACAAGTCTGAAAGGGGTCCAGGAGGATAAAAATGTGTCTAAACATAATAAAACGATGAAAAACAAGCCTCAATTGGACCAAAACAGGTTTGGGGGTAGAAAACCCTAGCAGGACAGCCATTTAGCGTTTAAAAACCCTAATTTTTAGGCTTAAAAGGGGCCTAAGGAGTCACTTTCAAGTCATTTTCACACACCTTTGCTAGCAAACTTGAGATTCAAGCTTTGGCTCTCCGGTGAAATGGTGCAATGATAGCTTCCCCTACACATTTTAGAACGAGTTCAGACATACCAGTGGCCACCTAACATCGGGGCATCGATATGTGACCCTTACTGAAGCTTCATCTTTTCATTTAATGCATTAATTATTGCTTTAAAAGGGGAACTCACCTCCAATGGTGCTATATAGCATCGCTCAGTATTTAATCTACACCGCACCAAGCTATTTTACACCACAACGGTGCTATTTAGCATTGCAGCGGTGTAGTTTGGAGTTTAGAAACTCTGTCGCAGGGCTTGGGCTCGGCGGGCCAGTTTGGGTAAAGTGCACCGCGGCGGCACCCTTTTTATAGAAACTGCGACACTAGAGGATAAAGTGCACCTCATCGGCACCACTTGGTTCCTTTTAGGCTCGAGTGTCAAGGTTTGAGTAAAATCAAACTACGATGCCTTCACAAACTGCACCGTTGGAGATGAGCTTGGAGCATTTCACCAGGAATTTTTCAAAATTTTTAACACGGTGACTTTCCTTAATGCAAGACAGGTCTAGGGAGCTCTACTCTTGGGAGCACTGGTCACAAGATTTGGTGAGCATCTTACAAAACTTGAGCAACAGGGACTAGGATCAACTGGGAGTTGCAGGATTATGGCATATTGCGTATGCGGCACCTGTATGCACCCACCTAGGGATGTTGTCAGCACTGGTCGAGAGGTGGCATAGTGAGACATTGTCATTTCATCTTCCCACTAGCAAGGTGACCGTCACCTTGGAGGACGTTTGGTACATTCTACAGTTGCCTATTCATGGCCAATGAGTGATCTATGATATCAAGGAGGCACACCAGTGTTGTATCAGAGTCCTCACCACATGGGACATTATCTATTGTGAGGGACAGATTGAGCTCGAGTGGTACAAGGTTATAGCACCTCCCTTCCACTAGGCGGTTGCAGCGATCATTTCAGGTTTGGTTGCCCCAAACCAATGAGGGTGATATTTTAGTCTTGGCTGGGGTTATTACTAGGAGAGGATGGTCGAAGACAGGCCAATTCACTTCGCATGGGGGCCTGTCCTTCTAGATTCACTTTACAAGGACCTGCACAAGTACGTATACATGGATGGTAGAGCCCTGGGGACTAGGGTGACACTTCTTCATGTTTGGGCATGGGAGCACATTTATGTGCTATGTCCATGGTCATTCTAGTTTTGATGGGGGTAGAGATGCCCTCATGGCACGATACAGAGGTAGTGTGTCCTTCACACACACTAGCAAGCATGGGATCCCCTACTAGAGGCGAGTACTAGACAAGATGCTTGTCTTTACTTGGTGTCCATACCTTGGTCAGCTCGGATGGGCTGATGATGATGCTTAGCTCTTTTAGTGCCACCAGGATCAGTATATGCAGGGGCACGAGCACACGATGATCAAGAGGTACCTTTCTAGGTGCATGCATCATTAGTTCGGAGAGTCGTAGGGTCGGCCGGATGATGACTATGTAGCCATCTTTGCACATAGCATGACACAGGTGTCATGGGGTCATGGTATTCTTACCTCTAAGGCAGTTGATAGCTTCAGGTAGTTGGTATCCTGGCTGTGAGCTTATGATTAGGGCTTGGCAGATCTAGGGACCACTAAGGCCTACAGAGACTAGTTCAGACCTCCTCTTCGGTTGACCATTCCAGGCGAGGATCCAGAGGTTTACAAGGTCAGAGACAGAGGGAGAGGATGAGGGCGAGGATCGAGGGTCAAGATTTGATAGGATCCACTAGGTGTGCCCCCAATTTAGCCAGGTCAGGGAGATTTTCATATAAAGGATCAGTAGCAGAAGTTGCCTATCCCACCACCATGAGTCGAGGGTGAGGATCAGGCTCATGTGCAGCCATGGGTATAGCCACAGGGATAGGTAAAAAATTGAGATGCATTGATTGCATAGCTGTAGGCCCAGGTTCAGGCACTGACAGTGGAGAGAGACTAGGTGAGGGCTGAGAGAGAACAACTCAGAGCAAAGAGAGATTAGGCTGTGCAACAGAGACATGCTACAAAGCTATAGGAAACCACCGAGCTAGGCCGCAGGTAGTACATTGAGAGTATGATAGCCTCCTCCTCCCAAGGTATAGTTCCAGTACAATCCTATAGGGATGCTATCCAAGTGAGAGTACTACCATCGGGCTTACCAAGACACCATACCTAGAGTAGATTGGGTCTAAGAGTATTTAGAGTGAGCCAACCAGAGACCACCAGAGGGTCACGGTGATAGGGGTGAGGGAAACATTCACAGAGATCGAGCTTGATCCAAATGATACACACTTTTTGTACGTTATGGGCTCATTTTTGATAGCCTGATGGGCATTTTGTACCGATTGACATATATGTACAGTGATATGATTTATTCTTTGTACTATAACAGTGACATTGATGATATATATGAGCTGATTTTGATGCGATGAAATGCGTACCTTTTATCTATGCATGTATGATTCTACTTCTATATGCTTTGCAATAATGTCTTATGGATGCATTTATTTCTAATGATGTATGTGTTATGATTATGACTAACAGATCCATATTATGGTAACCTATGATATGATGTGCAATGATGTTATCTATATGATGATTTATTTTATGCCAATGTGATATGTGATATGGATTTTAATATGTAAAATGATATGATCTATGGTATATGCAATCATGTGTGGGATATGCTTATATATGAGATGATTTATGGATGGATGTAATATGAATGTGATCATCGTGAGGTGATGTAAATGAAATGGTGTTAATGCATAATGAAATGGTTTTATGATATGTAATGATATGTTAACGCGTAAAGTGGTGAGATGATGTCATGATGTTATGCAAGCATGTATGCCTAATGAATTAAATGCTTATATACCTATTGATTATGATTATGTGAAAAATGATTATGAAATGCTTCCGTAGATGATATGCAATGATTTATATGGTAGATGGTAATATGAAACAATTATGAAATGAAAATGAAATTTTATGCAATGATTGATATAATGTCTTTGAGATGCAATGTAATGGATGAAATGCAATGACATGGATGCACCTATTTATGAAGAATGTTTATGATAACCTGTTTATATGATGATGAAAATGCAACGTGTATGTTTCATATATGATATGTTTATGCAATGCATATGTTTCCTATATGATATGCTTATGCAATATGCTAATGATTTGTGGATGTAGGATCGGTGACAATGATGGTGATGATGATCAACTGTCATATTACCTTGTTAGTGTGGTTAGTAAGAAAAGAAGAAGTCATTTCAACAAGACCCATGATGATGCAAATGCAAATGATGATGATGATGATTACTTGCCAAGGAATTGGGATTTTCAAAGGGCCAAATTTTCTTATGTTTGATAACACACGTGGTATGATGCATCAAGGTATAGAAAACTAGGATGGCGTTGTACCTAGTGTGATGGAATTTGACTTGACAATCAGATAGGAGTATTCTTGTTCACACCTGACATATGGAAACCTTGCTCTTATGTACTTCAGAAGTTTCAGACACATCAGACCAAAACATGGAAAGGTAAACCTATCCCTGTAATAGTCAACAAGTTTTCCTAGACCTCTTCCATACATACCTAACAAAGCAAGTATTTGTCGAGGTTATATCACAAGGACATCCAACAAGCACAACAGATAAAAGATAATGATCATTGTTGCATTCCTATTTCTCTAAATCCTCTGCTTGGGGATATCACCGACACATCCTTGGAACGAGTGAAAATAAGATAAGTCAAAAGATAAATCTACGAAGTAAAAAAAAAAATTTGATGCTCTTCAATACCGCTAACAGAAAGAGGAAGTGTTTTCCAAGGATGATAATTGAAAATTATTGCCAAAAGATAATGCCCATTGTACGAAGGGTTCATCCTAGGACATGTTAGTGGATGGAAGCACATCATTTCGTTTATCCAAACTGTTCTAAGGGATGATTGATATGGGACTAATTTAGATGATGTGTTACCAATACGAAGAGATAACCAACTTGCTTACGCACTGACTTAGACTTTAGACTTGATATTTTTGAGTTTTCACTTTTTAATTTGCTAGACATGTTTCTGATTGTCCTACCAAAGATTGAGGATGATGATTAGTTTATTATGGATGGTGTTTATTGTGGGTGTAAGCAAGATTAGATGAATGGATTTTTTTTTTCAAGTATTAGGATGTTTTTGATGATTTTGCAATGTTTTTGAGGCTGTTTTTGGTATTTTTTGAGATTTTGAAAATGTTTTGAACTTTTGATTTTCCAATGTTTTTGGGATTTTTTGAGATTTTGACCAAGGGACTAACCTAAAGACCTATCCTAGGGGTCTCGAGGGCTGGTCAACAGACTAGCCTTGCCTACGTTATATATGCAGAGACCACGTAGTTCGACTGAAGACTTGACCGATTTACAAATGAAGATATACATGATGAGATGTCAGTTTATTATAACATACTCCTATAGGACTGACCTAAATGTCTCGGGGGATGATCAAAGATCAAACTTTCCTACGTTCAAGCTCAGAGATGACGTAGTTCGACAAGATGACTTTGTTTTTTATTTTTGATATGTTTTGACTTATTTTTGGATTTTCTGATGTTTTAATGTTTTTGGATTTTCTGATGTGAGGATTTTAAGATCATACACGAATCCGATCTGATGAGAATGTTCCCCTAGCATGATGCAACAAAATACTCTGGTGAAGGCGGGACAAACTAACCTTAAGGATGGGTTAAGTAGCACTAGGAGGGATCACAATATGAAAACATGACCAAGCTATGGTGCAAATTTGAGTGGATGAGTGATGGATGAAGACCTAAATGCAATGGATGATGAAAGAGAAATGGATGGATGGTGTCAAACAAGCCATATAGATCTTGGTGGATGAAAAGTGCTTATTTATGCAAGGCGCCTATTTTCTAGGTTTTCACCGAGGTACTTGCCCAAAGTGCCACTGAAGTGGTTTTCACTATAGGATGATTTTTTTTATCCTTTTTTTTAAATTTTTTTTGGATATTTTGCTTTTTTAATTTTTTTTGTTGTCACCAAGATGCCTGTTTTCCAGGTTTTCGTAGAAGTAACCATTTTTTAGGATGTTTTTTGATTTTTTGGATTTTTTGGTTCTATACTTGGAAGATTTAGGCATAAATTTTTTTGAGATGGGAGCTATTCTTGGGCTCCTACAGAGGTTCCCCTTCAGGTGTTGATAACTGATATGCCCCTGACTTATAACTTGATGTGATGACGAAAGGTCCTAACCAATTAGGTTTGAACTTGCCTTTGCTGTTGGGGTTTGGGACATTCTTCTGATTTTCTTTTAAGACCAGTTCTCTGACTTGGAAAGTCCTACTTCTAATTTTTTTGTTGTAGCTCTGTTTGAGTCTATTCTAATAGACTTGCAAGTGATTTAAAGCATCTATTCATTTCTCATCTAGTAACTCTAGCTCATTTAGTCTTGATACCTAATACTCTTCATCTGTGATAAGGTTTTGCAGTGATATCCTAAGGGATGGGAGCTTGATCTCAATGGGAAGTACGACTTCTGATCTGTAGACCAGGGAAAAGGGGGTGGTGCCAGTGGGTGTGCAAATGCTAGTTTGATAAGCCTAGAGGGCGGGATTAAACTACAAATGCTAGTCACGACCTGCATCATTGACTATTTTCTTGAGGTTTTTGTGGATGGTTTTATTTGTAGCTTCTGCTAGGCCATTGGCTTGGGGATAGTATGGGGTGGAGAAGCAAAGTTGGATTTTGAATTTCTCACAGAAGTCACGAACCTCTTGGTTCTTGAATGGTGTCCCATTATCTGAGATAATGGCTTGTGGGACACTATAGCGATAGATGAGAGAGTTCAAGATGAATTTTGAGATCTACTTCCCACTGATATATGTCATGGGTATGGCTTCCACCCACTTTGTGAAGTACTCAATTGTAGTTATAATGAATTTATGGCCATTGGATGAGGTGGATGTGATTTTGCTAATGAGATCGAGTCCCCACTGTGAAAAGGGCCATGGTGTGATAATAGGATGAAGCTCTTGAGCTAGAGCATGGATGAGGTACCCATGCTATTGACATTGTAAACACCTTTTAGCATGATCATGTGCTTCTCTTTCCATTGTGGGCCAATAATACCCCATCCTTAGCAGTTTCTTGGCTATGGTCATTCCACTTGAGTGTGAACCACAAATACTATTATGAACCTCGGTTAGAGTGTTTAATGCCTCCTCAACATTTAGATCACATAGCAAGGTACCTTCTATGCTTCTACGGTATAAGGTATCACCCAAGATAACAAATTTGGATGCCTTTTTGACAAAGGTTCATTTTAGGTTTGATGGGAGGTCAACAGGTATGACTCCTATGCAAAGATATGTGTAGATATCATGGTACCAAGGATCACCATGACCAATTATTTCACACACGAATTCTTATTCTGGTACCTCGAATGTGGGAACGAGAAGCTACTCAATCAAGAATTCATATTTGGGAACATTGTTCGGGATATTCAGTAAGGATCCAATTGTTGCTAGGGCGTCTACTGCTCTGTTGTTGATTCTAGGAATCTGCTCAAATGTCATTTCAATGAAAGATTCTTTGAGAGTCTCTACCAATTTCTTGTATGGAGTGAGCTTATCATCCTTAGTCTAATATTCATTATTGACTTGATTTATGATCAACTGAGAGTCTCTGTAGACTTTGAGTGCTATGATGTTCCATTGTACTGCTATCTTGAGACCTATAGTCAAAGCTTTGTATTCTACGATGTTGTTAGTACAAGGAAATGCTAGTTTGTATGACCTTAGTATGTAGTCCCCCTGTGGGGTGATGAAGAAGACACCAGCTCCTGATTCGTGTTGCATGTATGAGCCATCAAAGTATAGTTTCTAGTGATAAGCTATATTGATGTTGAAAATAGATTCATCTAGAAATTTTGAGACAAGAGGATTCTCAGAATAGATAGGTGCTTCTGCTAGTTGATCTACAATAACCTGACCCTTAATAGCTTTTCACTCTACATACTCGATGTCATACTCTAATAGTATCATTACCCATTTTTCAATTCTTCCTCTGAGCATTGCCTTTGATAATAGATACTTGAGGGGGTCAATTTTGGCGATAAGCTTTATCTTGTGTGCCAACATGTAATGTCTAAATTTTTGTGATGTAAACACTACTGTGAGGAAGGCTTTCTCAATGAATGAGTAGTTTAGTTCATGACCAACCATTGTCCTACTGATATAGTAGATATCCCTCTCTGTTCCATTTTCATCATGCTGAGCTAGGAGAGCTCCAAGGGCTGCTGTTGTTGCTAATACATATAAGATCAATGGTTTTCGTGGGATGGGTGGCATTAAAACTTGTGGTGTCAGTAGATATTCCTTGATTTTGTTAAATGCCTCTTCGTATTTTGTGTCCCATTTGTATGCTACCCCCTTGTGGAGTAGGTGAGAATATGGGTTCTACTTGTCTGCTAGTTGTGCTTTGAATCATCGGATGGATTGAAGTCTGCCTTGGAGACCTTGCAATTTTTTTAATGTTTTTGGTGCCTCCATCTCGAGGATTGCTTTCACTTTTGTTGGATCCACCTCGATACCCATCATTGATACTATGTATCCTAGCAATTTACCTGATTGTACACCGAAGATGCACTTCTTGGGATTTAGTCTGACTTTGTATTCCTCCAATCTATCAAAGATAGCACTTAGGGTTGCTATATGATCTTGTCTTTTTCGTGACTTAGCTAGAATGTCATTGACATAGTCTTCAGTTGTTTTATGAGTCATGTCATGGAATATCAGTGTCATGGCCCATTGATATGTTGCTCCTGCATTCTTTAGGCTGAATGGAATCATGTTCCAGCAGTATGTCCCCCATGGATAGGTGAAAGTCATCTTATGTTGATCTTCTTTTGCTATAATGATCTGGTTGTATCCTGAGAATCTATCCATTAGTGATAGCATCTCATGTCCTGCTGTCATGTATACTATCATGTTGATGTTGGGAAGCGGGAAATCATCATTGGGACATGCCTTGTTCAAATCTCTGAATTCTGTACAAATTCTAATGGCTCTGTCAGGTTTTGAAATATGTACCAAATTTGAAACCCATTATGGATAATCAACTGGTCGGATAAATCCTGCATCTAACAAATTTTTGAGCTCCATTTTGACCAATAAGGCGATTTGAGGATGCATTTTCCAAAGCTTTTGTTTGACCAACTTTGCTTCTGGATACACTGCTAAATGATGAACCACTGTCTTTGGATCTAGCCCTGGCATATCAGCATAATTTTGTGTGAAGTTTATTTATCTTTCCTTTAAGAATTCTACTAGGAGTTTTTGCTCTTCTAATAATAGTGATTCCGCATAGAATGTGATATGTGGGGCCTCCTCTATTCCTAGGTTGATAGGATTGAATTTCTCAGCCAATACTACTAACTTTTCCTGATGGATAGCCCTTAAAGGAAAATTGAATCCTTCATCCTCAGGCACCTCAGAGAGGTTTTCACTATTGGATACATCCTTTCTTTTTACTATTTTCTTGTTAGAGAGTGCCACAGTGTGGTTTTCACTTGAGGACTTGGACATGATTCTTAGTTTCTCACTTTTGTGACTGAAGGATTTAATCATTTCCCCATAATAGGCATGTGTGTCCAACTCCATTATAAAGCCTGCTTTGTGATCCCCATCTAGAATGTTGTCACTTAATCCCATGAATTCTGAGAGTGCCTCATCGTTTTTGAATGTATCAAGAACTAGTGGTCCTCGTTGGTCATAGTCGATCAGTTGGGGGTACACTAAATGGATCTCATGATTTTGATGGTTTGTTTTGAAGGATAGGGTACTAATCATACACAAGGTGGTATATTTGAATAGCCTAGGTAGATTGGTCAAGGTATATTTGCCATCGCTACTAATATAGGCCTCAGTTATAAAGTTATGTGTGTCTCTACCTATGAATATTGGTGAGTGTACTTATGTTAGTACTGGCTACAGAGAAATATTAACCGTTCTAACAAGAGGACTTCAACGACGTATGGTTATTCTCAAAGGGGTAGATCCAAGACCAAGATTTGTTATGGGTCACATCTCTAGCATGATAGGTATTATGAGCCCATTGTCATTTTGTCCTAGTCTTTGATTTCTGTCGTAGCCCATTGCAAGCATCATTTGTAGGCCCTTGCTTGTCTCATCCATTGGTAAATTAGTTGTCATTCTTTCATCTTGATACAATATGTGAGATGCATCTACTTCAATAACCTCATGGCCAAGGTCTCCCCATCTTCTAAATTCAGGATAGTTTTAAAGATAGGTTTGTGATGTGAAAGCTTTATTTTCTTGTGGATGTCCCCGTGATCTAGGAGATTTTGGTAACTCTCCTATCACAAAAGTATTGTTAGGGAGTTTGTAGCTTCCACAACCATGCTATTGGATGATGAGCTTGATATCATAGATGGTGGGGATGGTGGGGATGGTGGGTGTCTCTATCATAGAAGTGGATGCGAGAGTGGCAAGGTCGATGTATGGTGTGGATGGGCCCTCATCATTCTTTGGCACTTGGGGGATTTTTTAATACTTGGCTTCAATATTTTTGCAATATGAAAATGGTTCGGGATCTCCATGGATGGTAACCTCTTGTCCATTATGTGTAAATTTCACACATTGGTGGAAGTTTGATGGTACGGCTTTCATCGCATGGATCCATGGGCATCCTAGGAGGATATTATATGGCAAGTCAAGGTCCAAGACCTGACAAGTGGTTTCCATCAGCGTTGACCCTACTTGAATAGGGAGTTTAATCATGCCCAAGACACTCTTTCTTGGTCATCATATTCCCTTATCATTATGCCCTTTCCTTTATCGATGGATTCTTCTGATATTTTCAACTGCTTAATGAGGCTCAAAGAACAGATGTTCAAACCCACACCTCCAGCCACCAAGACCCTTTTGATTTTTCTCTTGTGTATAATGGCTTCCAAGTGAAGTGCATTGTTATGAGATGGTTGGGAGGGGAAATCTTGGTCAGAGAATGTAAGGAGATTAGGTGTTATGATATTTCTGATGATAGCTTGTAATTGCTTTGCATCAAGATCTGCGGGGATAGTAGATGAAGCTAATGCTTCCTTGAGAATATTTTTATGCGCTGATGAGATTTTTAACAACTCCATGATGGAGATGTGTGTTGGTGTTCTCTTGAGTTGGTCTAGGACATTGTAGCCATTAGGAACAGATCTAGATGAAGGGACTCTATTTGGTTGGGATGATCCTACAATGGTGACTTTTTCGCCTCTTGTGGTGACTCCACAATCTTTGGCATGGGTTCCCTTGATGGTGATGACCATACAATCTTCATTTAAGGAGGAAACAACCATTTCATACACATGATTTACATTGCCATTTCCTTTATCATTTCTATTCCCTTTGTTTCCATGATTCGACATTGGATTCTTGTAGATGTTAAGATCCTGATTTCCCATAGGTTGTTCCATGTTTATGATTTTCTGATCAATGAGATCTTGGATGATGTTCTTGAGTCTCATACAACTATTTGTAGTGTGACCTTTGATTTTATGAAATTCGCAAAGTTGATTCTCATTATACCAAGGAGGTTTTACATCAGGTTCTTGGTAATTCTCGAATGTAGGAGGCTTGATGATTTTTTCGTCGATCAACTTTTTCATTATGTCCTCCAGTGGTTCCCCCAAAATAGCATATTTTTGTTTGGGATAACTTTTGCATTGGGGTGGTCCTCTTTGATCATTGAGGTTATTGATGGTTGGATTTTTGTTGGGTTGGTATGTTGTGTGATGAATATTTTGGCATTGAGTTTGGATTTGCGGTGCGGGTGTATGTTGGCATGGGGAACTAATGACCACCTTGGCATGAATGACACCATCATTAGTAACATTCTTGTTTCTTGCCCATCTGCGAGGTTTATCATTGTAATTGGATGGTGGTCGGTTGTTTTATTGTTCGTGATATGACGTTGATTGTGCGGGTTGAGTCACAAGGTCTCTTTCGATGCTGAGTTCCTTGGAGATCAATTGTTCATATGTAGTGATACCCTGAACCTTAAGATGAAATGCCAAGTGGCTTTCAAGGTTGGCTATGATGGTGCAAACTTGTTGGTCTTCTGGCATGGTCCACTTGCTTTGATTAGCCTTGGATCGCCATCATTGTAGGAATGAAGCAAAAGATTCACTCTTTCCTTGTTTCAGAGCCGATAGTTCTTCGAGACTAACATCCATTAACATGTTACATGCATAATTATTAATGAATGCATCCCTAATTTCTTGGATTGTTCTAATTCCTAAAGGTAAGCAAGAAAACCATTCTATAGTGGGGCCTGCCAAGCTTCTAGGAAATAGCCACATTAGATAAGTATCGTCATATGCGACTTCCATGCAATGGACCTGGAATTCCCTAATGTGATCTTCAGGGTTTCCCATCCCTCAATATTTGTCAAATTTGGGGATTTTAAATCCCTTGGGGAATGGTTTCATGTCTAGGATCCTATAAAATGGATAGGGACAAAATTTGCTTGGAATTTTGGTTGTTTTCCCTGATTGAAGGTCGAGCACTTGTTGCGAGAGCAACCTGAGTTGTGTCATCACATCATTCTAGGGATCAAGGGTGGGATGAAAGTGTTTTGGGGTGTTTCAATCATGGGTTGGATAGGTGGGTTGGTCGATGTGTTGTTTGATGGTATCTATATGTTTTGGCGAGTGAGGTAGGCTTCCGCCTACTTTTGCACGATTAACATTTGTTGTTGATCTTGTTGTTGTTGCACTAATATTTGTGCTTGTTGTGCTTGTTTCTATTCCAACAATGCTTGCTTTTGTGCTTGTTGTTGTTCTAACAATGCTTGTTTTTGGGCTGCCAACTCTAATGTTTCTTGTTGCTATTAGTATTGCTTTAGTGCTTGTTGATATGCCTGCAATTGCACTACTTGTCTTTGTGCATTGAGTTGTGCTTGATATTGGGCTTGTTGTGCCTGATATTGAGCTTGTGCTTATGCTGCTTGTGTTTGTGTAGCTTTTTGCTGCAATAAAATTTGTTCTTGAGTGGCCCTTTGTGCTTGCAATGCTTGTGTGGCTTGGGCGGCTTGTTGTTGTTGCAGTAATGCTTGGGCTTGCACAGCTTGTTTCACTTGTAGTGCGGCTTGTACAACTTGGGCAGCTTGCACAACTTGAGTGGCTCGTTGTATGGATTTTTGTTTTTGAACTTGTTTTTATCCCATTTGAAAAGCAGTTTGCAATGCCACATTGGATTTATTTGATGTGGTGGATGTTGGTGGTAGTGGGGGTGGTGGTGGATTTGGAATGGTGGTAGGTGATGATGTTGTGTTGATGTTTTGGGTGTTCGATAATGGTATTGATGTGATGGTTGGTCCTTGAGAGACCATGCTTTGTGATGTTAGGGGTGTGTTTGATGATGTTGCCATTTCTTGTGCATTTATCATTTGTTGTTGCGATATTAACGATAAATTTTGAGTGTTTGGTGCAATGCTTTGATGGATACTTGGTAGGGGAGAAAGCCCTAAACCAAGGAATGCTATGGATGATAATGGAAATGGAAGAAGAGGTGAAAATGTGAGGGGTGTTAGTTATTGCAAGAATGTTGTGGTGTAAAATATGCCCCCTGGTCTGAACATATCTCCCTCTTCTTGTGAATTTGTGAGAAGAGGTGTTTGTGGTGTTGCGTGAAAAAATGATGATGATGGATTGTGATTGAATGTGAGAGGAACATTCTTTTGTAATAAGTTTTGGGGTATATTTTGTTCCAATGTGGTGTTTGTGCCCAATTTTAGATTATTAACAAGGGGATGTACTTGAAGAGCATTGAGGAATGTGTTTCCCTTGTTGACATTGGGTTGGGTCAAAGCAAATGATGTTGTGATTTGCAGAATGTTTTGTGTGATGTTTTGGGATGGAGGTGTAGATGAAATGGGTATGGTGGATGAGATAGGTGGAAAAGATGTCTTTGCTATAGTACTTACATCAAATTACGAAGGTAACTTAGCCCCTTGTTTTGCTAGTTCAAGCATGTATAACAAAGGGTTAAGTCTCATCATGATGTTGATGATTTTATGATTCTCCGGATTTTGAAGAATTTAAGTCATTTCTTCGCAAGACATTCCAAAGGTAAGATCCTCTCCTTGATTTTCTTCTTGTGGATTTTGTAATGATGAGAGGTTCAATAGATTACTTGATTCAATGGGATTCATTTCTACATTTGTTTGGCTAAGATCGCTTAAAGTGGGTGTTTCTTTGTTGGCTTCCATACCCTTCTTGTATTGAGATCTAGTTAGAACCATAAAACAAGGATCAATCTTCGAGAATATGGGAGATGAATCTCTTGATTCTTTAAATCGATCTTTATTTTATGTCCGAAAGTATAAAGATTTTAGGATTCCTTGAGAATCAAAGGTGATGATATGATGATGATGTTTAGGGATGGATGTTTTGTTCTTTCGATAAATCTTGAATGGGATACTAGGCTTTTAGGATTTGTGGATTTTTATTTTTGATTTTTGATTTTGAGATTTTTTCCTTGATTTTGATTTTAATTTTGATTTGGCTTTTTGAACAAAAATACCCTAAGATGATGGATGATGATCTAAGGGATAGTTTTGTTCAAAGGATGATGAATTGAACACATGTGAGGAGAAGGATGCATCTACCCACACCTATTCAAATAAGATGATTGTTTTGCTAAGTACATGAAGAAGGATTCATCTACATATACTAAGCTAGACAAGATGATTTTGATAACTTTGACTAAGTATATGGAAAAGGATGCATCTACACATACCTAGCCAAAGGTGTTTTTTATAATGTTTTCAAGGATTTAGTCTCAATGATATTAATGATTTTGATTTTTCCACAAAGCCAAGTATCAAGGATGATTTCATGTTTTTTCAAAAGGTGATGATGAGATGGAATTGTTTTCATGTTTTGGAGGATGGATAAAAAATATTTTGATATGTTTTGATCCTAAGGTGAACCTAAAAAGGTACACATTGTTTGCCTAGACCTAGGTATTGAAGAGCATTCAAATGCTTCCTATAGACCTTTGTAACCAAGAAAAGATTCCATTTGAACATTCTTTTTCAGATTTCCAATCAATGATTTGTGCTTTGGGATTTGGAGTCTTCAACACATATGAAAGTTCATTTTGCTTAGCTTTGCTTAATGTCTTTATTTTACCAAAAACACTTTCTTTAATTAGGTTTTCAAACTAAGATGTCCAATGTCTTAATTTCTTCAAACCACACAAGATATGTTATGTGGAAATTCGATGAACTTAAGGCAAGGGTTTTCCTATTGTTTACTTAAGGAGACAAATCGAGATATAATTCAATATTTAGAAACATCTAAGGACATGAATCCCAAGGGAAAGCAATAACATATGGATTGAATCAATTGTATTTGTCCTCAAAAGGGTTTGAAATTTGGATGAAGTTCAAGTTTTTGTTTCCATGATGTTTTCGATCAAGCAATGAATTTTGTAACCCAAGAGTAAGTACAATCCTATGGATGTGTAAGACAATATTTATTGGATTCCCACTTGGACAAGTCCAACTATGCTTATCTCTAGCAAATGGTTAGATGCTTGACCCCACTGGCTCCCCTCCATGGCACTCACTTATACGGGGCAGCCAAGCATCAACATCCATGAAACTCCCATGGCATATTTTCCATTTCTACTAGAAGACCATAAAAGTGTGGGGTGGCTTCAGAATGACTGTTCATGCACCAATAAATAGATTAAAGGATTTTGGAAAATTCTAGCACATGGGTTTTAGTAAGGACTTTTCATTCATGGAGATTGACCCATATGGCAAGAGTCCCCATTCAGATCCATCTTATCGGAATCAACCACATGATACTGGAATTTCTTCCAATATCCACATTTATATCCCAGTTGGAAATACTCTTGGCTTTAGAGTGTTACCGGTTGAGTCATTCCCTTGGGTGAGTACTTTTTCCACAAGGTAGGCCCTCTAGGATAAACAAAAGCGAATGAAGAACAATATTTGTAACTCGATCAATCCTTGTTGGAAATAAGGAGATAGAATGTATTCAACAAAGCCCCCACTCACCCTTGCACAATATGTTTGTTCAATTTTAAGCCCAAATCGAAGTGTGGAGGTGATTGCTTTGTCTTAACGCACAGTTATGAAAAAGGCCTTTTGATTCTCAAGATCACTATAAAGTGCAAGAGAAGTGCATACATCCTTTTTCAATGGCTTTAGTCTAAGTAAGCCGTCATGAAAAACAAAGCTAGTACACGTGTTCTTTTTAGATCCAAAAAGAAATAGTGAATTCGTTTTAGAGCACCAAAAGACAAGTGATAAACATTTTGTTCAGTTTGTTAATCCAATAAATGAAATCTAGTAAGTTGTGATCCTAAAGTTCATTTTAGCCCTTTGCAAGAAATGGAAAATGTCCTTTTTAAGCCCAAATGAAAATTAGTGTCCTAAGAGGGAGAAGATAAAAAATTCTTAAAGAAGTGTTAAACAAACACTAGAGTGTTTAAAAACACTTTGATTTCGTAAGAGAGCCCTCATGCTCCTTCCTTCTTTGATTTTGATTTCCAACTTACAAAGAAGAAAAACCAGTTAGATTCTGGAAAAACATAGAAATTAAAAAGCAGAAAATGAGGAACAATCAATCATAAATCAAAAGCACGTGCTAAATTAAATTTTCCCTTTTACTATCTCCCAGCGTCGCAACTCATGAAAGCATTGCAATTTGTTCTCCTAGCGGTGCCCTCACAATGCCACTTACCAGTTAGTCATGCTTTGTGTCGGGATAGAGAACTCAATTATGTCACAATTTTCACCCAGCATCGCAGTTTGTGTCCAGTATCGCTGTTTAATATTTTTTTGAAATTGTCTGTACGTTAGCAAGTCCAGCGATAGAGTTTAAAATTCAAAAATCTTGGCAAGACAAGTCCAACGATGCAGTTTGTGTTTCAAGCAGTGTCATATAGCAACGCGAACGAGCCCGCAGTGCCAAAACAGCGACACTAATGAGCCCGCGGTGCTAAAACAATGATGCTAATGAGTCCGCAGTGCCAAAACAACGACGTGGATGAGCCCGCGTTGGAATTTCCTGTGTGTGAAGAAAAATATGGAAATTTCAAAAAAAGGTTGGAAATAATGATATCAAGCCCTTCTTCTTGCCCCAAATGTGTGATCCCAAACCTTGGTACCTGCAAAACAAAAAGAATAAACACCTCAAGTTAGATATTGCAAGCCAAAACAAGGATTCCCCATGAAATCCATTTACAAATTCAAAATAGGAAAAAAACAATGAAGAATATAATATAAATGACAAAACTAGATCCCATGGGGGAATTGGTGCCAATTTGATGTGAAAATTGGCCCTTTCCCAATTCCTATGATGAAATCTTGATATGTTGAAGATGATATTGATCCACTTTGATGAAAAGGTGAGAACTCCAAGCCAAATCTGCAAAAAATCCTAGCTAAGAATTCAATGATGGATGGAAATGCCTAAATATTTTAGCATAATAACTTTGCAATGTTTGTGGATGATAAAATGAGGATATGAGCTCTTTATTTATAGGATTTCAAGATGAATGAATGTCCAAATTTGAGCAATGCGGGATTAATATTCATCCAATGATATGGTGCCACTTGTCAAGCCATGAATGGATGATGGATGTGGAAGATTTGGGGTTTGTGCCAATAAATGCATAATATTTGAATTTCAAATTTGTTGAAATGAAATGCAAGAGGGAAGGTAAAATGCAATAAACACCACTTGGCTCAAGGCAAAGGACATGTAAGATGAATTTATTTCCTTGTTGGATGTACACGTTGACTTGGAATTTTTCAATTCAAATTGAGAGAATATTCCAAAAGATGCCTTGTGAGAAAAATAGAGATTTAATAAATGAATTAAATCTATTTTCATGTGCAACTTGCATTATCTAGAGGATGTGACATCAGATGAGATTAAATTAATCAAGGGTTAATTAATTTAACATGAAATTTGATGATGTGACTTATTTGACTTAGATTTATGGATTCATTTAAATCAAATAGGAGAGGAAAATGATAAGAGGCTAATTAAATAAGGATTTTGATTTATTTAATGAAAAGAGATGGTGTTAGATTAAATTAAATAAGGTTTTAATTTATTTTATTTAATGGATAGACTTTAGAGATTTAATCAAATAAATTCATTATTTAATTAAATATGGATAATTAGATTAGATGGATTGATTTAATTAACAAGAGAAAATGACTTAATTAGAAAAAATGATTTATTTAATTAAGGGATGAATATTGATGAATTTAATCAGATAGGGGAATTTGATTAAACTATTAGACTGAAGGATGATTCAGGAAGAAATGATGTTAGTAAGTCAGGATCAAATGCATAATGTCAATCAGTATATTTTACGTGTCTACACTTATTTGCTACTAAATATTATAGACAAAAGTAGTATTAAATAGAACTTTAAAATATGGAGTATAGAAGAGGAAAACTATGACAATTAACAGTTTGTTATGGGGAACTGTAAAAAGGAATATCATGAAGAACAGTTTATTATTTGGAACTTCAAATAGATGAGGAAAAAAAAATGTCATGAAACATATTGATAGAAGACATATAACATGTTCTGTCCAAACAAAATAACCATGGGAATTAACAATTTGTTATAAGGTATTTGGTGGAATCTTTAGAAGCAGCTCAATTGGAGGCTATTAAGGATGATAAGATCTTTGAGTGTGATGAGAATAGATCCCCACCCTCAGGGGTGACTCAAGTGCATGAGGATGGTTCGAAGGCTCATGGTTTGGAAGTGATGCCTAAAACTAAGGATTTTGGGGAATAGGAGAACTCAAAAAATCCTCCTTACATTTAGGTTCATGGGCGCAATAGGAAAAAACATTCTCCCTCTCTGGGAGTGGTCTCTAGGAACCAACAAAGGTCAGACTATGGATCTGAACTAGGTGGTAGAGTAAGGTCTCTTGCTAATGTTGCTAGGGATAAGGAGAGTCGAATGGACATTGTTGATGGAACGCTGAGAACCCTACTGGATATGTGCTGCAAGAGCACATCTAACAAGTTCTTATCAAGATCATTTCTTGGAATATGAGGTAATTAAATCACCTGCACAAGCATGATCTTCTAGCTAATCTAGTAAGATATCATCACCCTGATATTTTATTAATCCAGGAAACTAAAATGGGTTTTGATAAATTATCTAGGTTGAAGAATAAGCTCATTAAGGATTGTGGTGTGCATTGTTCTAATGTGGTTGGGGAATTAGGAGGGATTGTTACTTTTTGGAATATTAGAGTGATCCAGGGAGCTGAAATTTTTAGAGATTATAATCATGTGGATACTTCCTTTACTCATTTGCATGATATATTCTCCTAGACTCTTTCAAATATTTATGCTCCAAATTGTAAGTGCTAGAAAAAGATTATGGGAGAATTTTTCCTCCTTTAAATTTTTGAACAATATTGAGAACTAGTTGGTTATGGGAGACTTCAATACTCCTTTGCATGATGCTGACAAGATGGGTGGTTCACAGTTGGTGGATGCAAGTAGATTTGATTTGATGAGTCTTATTAATGACTCTAGTCTTCTTGATTTGGACATTAAAGGGGCATATTTTACTTGGTTGAATAGGAGAGTGGGGAATGCCCTGATCTAGGTTAAGATTGACCATGCTCTCATTACCCCTGAGCGGTTGGTTCATTATTCCTATTTGCTTTCTACTTTATCTAGATTGGGCTCAGATCAGTTCCCTCTAGCTCTTCCGATAGATTTGCTCAGGGGTAAGGAAATTTTTTTGTCTAGATTTGAAAAAATGTGGACTTGTCATCCCAACCTAGGGAATTTGATTAATGAATGGTGGAACATATAGGTGGATGGTTCAACTATGTTTAGAGTTTTTAAAAATCTTTCCAATGTTAAGGAAAATGTTAGAAAGTGGAATCGCAATTCCTTTGGTAATATCTTTATGCAAAAAGAGTATTTGTCTAAGGAGCTTCAGGATGTGCAACATTGGATCCAATTATTTGGGTATGATCTAACCTTGATGTAGAAGGAAAATATCTTCCTATCCAGGTTGCACAACATTGTGGCGAAGGAGGAGGAATTTTGGAAAAAACATTCGAGGATTATGTGGCTTAAAAGTGGGGACAAGGATACCAAGTTTTTTTACCTTTCTACCCTTAAACAAAGGGCTAATAATAATATTAATTAGATCAATTTCAATAATCAAGTGTTAGAAAAGGATATTGATTTGTTGCTTACCATTTCCTCTTACTTTTGTCAGTTGATTTCGGTGGAAGGGGAGCTCAATTTGGCTTGTCATGAGGATCTTTTCACAGATATTCCTTAGATCTTGGATGAAGATATGAATAGGCAGTTGGTTTGCATTTCCTCGGTGGAAGAAATTTAGTCTATTGTTTTTTCTTTTGAAGGTAATAAGGCTTTGGGCTTGGATGGTTTCCTGATGTTCTTCTTTCAATCCTTTTGGAAAATTATTGCTAAGGATGTTGTTGTGGCTGCTAAGGACTTTTTTATATCTAGCTCTC
The DNA here is from genome assembly GCA_007258455.2 of Sequoia sempervirens. Classification (NCBI taxonomy): domain Eukaryota; kingdom Viridiplantae; phylum Streptophyta; class Pinopsida; order Cupressales; family Cupressaceae; genus Sequoia; species Sequoia sempervirens. Next base: position 164,276,292 of record VDFB02000007.1, on the reverse strand, counting down.
TTTTGAAGGAATTGAAATCCTCTTTTATTGTTTTGGTCCCTAAGAAGCTTGATGCTTCCTCTTTTGATGAATTATGTCCTATCAGCTTATGCAATTTGGTCTATAATATTTTCACCAAGGTTCTGACGATTGGATTACAAAGAATTTTTCCTCTTATCATTTTTCCTTAGCAAAATGGGTTTGTGGATGGTAGGAAAATTTTGGATTCTATTCTCTCTATTCATGAGAATATCCATTCTCCTTTTGTCAATAAGAATGTTGGTTTTATTCTGAAGCTTGACTTACTTAAAGCTTATGATAGAGTTGAATGGGGGTTTCTTTCAAACATTTTAACTATTTTTCACTTTGGGGAGAAATGGGTGGCCCTCATGCTTTAGCTTATCTCTACTCTGAGATTCTCTATTCTCATTAATGGGTCCCCATCTCTTCTCTTTGACTACTCGAGGGGTTTATGGCAGGGAGATCCTATTTCTTCATTTATATTCATTATAATGGTGGAATCCTTTGTTCATCTCATTCAAAGATCTATTAATTTTTGGGCAGCTTCTGGACTTGACCTTTTGTCTAGTAATCTTATTTTCTCTCATCAATAGTTTGTGGATGACTCTCTCATGCTTGGGTAGTCATCCTTGAAGGAGGCCAAGGTTATCAAATCGATGTTATAGAGGTATGAAGCTACTTCAGGGAAGAAGGTTAGCTTGCATAAGAGTGTTATTTTCTTTTTTAACACTCTGATACATAGACAAGAGAAAATTGCTAGAATCCTGCAGTGCTAGATTAGGGAACTTCCTGCTTCTTATTTAGGTCTTCCCATGTGCTCTAAAGTTCTTGATTCTTTTTGGAGGGGTATGATTGATAAATTCAACTCTAAATTGGTTGGATGGAAGGGTGCTCTATTGAGCCAAGAAGAGACAATTCAACTTATTAAATCTACTTTTTAGAATCTTCTTGTCTATGCTCTTAGTCTTATTCATATGCCTAGGAAGTTTGTTTATACTTTGGAAAATATTCAGAAAAATTTCTTTTGGTTTGGGGTGGAGGAAAAGAGAAGGATTCACTTGGTTGCTTGGGATGATGTATACATACCTAAGAAGGCCAGTGGATTGGGGATATGTAAAATTAGAGCTTTTAATAATTCCCTCCTTGGTAAGAAGTTGTGGAACCTTTTGCAGGCCAAGAGTGAATGGGCAAAAATTTCTTGGAGAAAGTACTTACATGGTGCTAATGGGATAAGAGGGTTCTTTTCTTAAGAGTTTAATCCTTCATCTAGTTGTACTCTTTGGAATTGTATTATTAAGGTTTGAAATCTTGTGGCCAAGGGTCTCTATTGGTAATTGGGGAATGGTATAAATATCCTATTTTTGCATGATAATTGGTTTTGCAACAAGCCCCTCAAAGATGAGCCTTGGGACCAACCTTTCATGGAGTTTTGTGTGCAACAGTTGGGCAGATGGGTTGCTGACTATATTGAGGGAGGTTGTTGGAAGAAGTTTCATGAGGTTGAACCTGGTTTGGAGATTTTGTTTAAGGCTATATCTCTAGTACACATTCCCTCTTCCCCTTCTCCAAATAATATTTTTTGGAAACCTTCCTCTAATGGAAACTACTCAATTGCTTCGGCTTTTCATTCTAATGATTCCTTTGTTGGCCCAACTCCTTTTTGGGCTTCTATGTGGTCCTCTAGATTGATTCATAAGGTTAATATTTTCTTCTAAATTTTTTTATAGAATAAAAGATTAACTACTGACAATTTGGTCAAAAGAGGTTTTGTGATGCCTAATAGGTGTTTTCTATGTGAAGAAGAAGCCAAAAATGCTTGTCATTTGCTGATTGGATATAGTTATATTAGAATGGTTTGGACCCATGTGCTTTCTCTTTGGAACTTTAAGTTGGGTGTTTCCTATATCTATAAATGAGTTGTGGTCTCAATGAATTGGCCCATTTCCCAATCCTGCTCTTCAAATTTTTTGGTCTCTTTCCCTTCTACACATTGTTTGGGATTTCTGGCTTGAGTGAAATAATAGAATTTTTAGAAATTCTACCCTCACTATCTCTGTGGCTTTCAAAATATGTGCTACTATTCAAGAAAACTTTCTAGCTAGGATCACTTTTCACAATGGGTAGAAGATAAATATTAGCCCCTATGATATCTCTATTTCTCAAAAGTGGAAGTTGTCTTGTGATATTTCCATCCCGGTTACTAAGGGTAAAACTCCTATAGAAGATGTTGTTTGGAAATATCCTCCAGAAGGTTGGGTTAAGGTTAATTTTGATGGGGCTTCTAAAGGGAATTAGGGACTTGTAGGTTGTGGGGGAGTGATTAGAAACTCTAATGGTAGGCTTGTTTCAACTGTGGCGCTCTCTTTGAGAACCTAGGAAAACCACTATGTGAAAGCGGTTGCAGCCTATCATGGTCTCAAATTTGCTTAAGCTAAGGCTATAGGAAAGTGTGGTTGGAGGGGGACTCTCTGAATATCATAAATAATTTGAAAAAATGCATGCCCCCATCTTGGACTATTGATTCTTTGATAGAAGGGATTCGATAGATATTTTGAAATCCTTTGATGAGTTTTATATATCACACATCTTAAGAGAAGGTAATGGGTTAGCATAAATTTTTGCTAACATTGGTGTTAAAGAGTTTAGGGAGTGGGGTCTGAATGACCCTATTCCTTTAGAGGATATTGCTACTTTGAACCATGATTTCTAATTTTAATTCAATCAACTTCTCATTATGGTTGGCGACATGCATGCCTTTCTTCATGTGGCTGATTGTGATGAGAAAGGATGGTGTGCAAGATTCGAAAGAAGATATTAGTACGAGAGATGGGTGTTGTAGGAAACAAAACTCTAAGTTCATTATTATCCCCTACTCTATCTTTGGTCTCACATGGATTTTGGGTGGTCTTTGTATTGTTTTCCAGAGTCTTGTTTGTTCAGTGCTTGGAACCCTCAAGCTAGTTATTGTTAATTGTGGCGAGATGGGTGGAGATAGAAATCATGTCAAACCCTCCTCATGCAAAGTTGATAAGAAGAGGAAGGAGGCATGCAAAGTGTTGGAAAAGGGAGGGTTAACACCCTACTTGGAGAAACTCCATGGTAATAGCCCTCAGGTTACAGATCTTTTTATTAAAGAATGGAATGAAAGAGTGCTTAAGATTTATGGGATGAAATTTGAGGTTAATCAAGAATTTATTGCTGGTATAACTAGTCTTCCTATGGATGACATGAAAGTTTTTAGGGATTAAAAGGAGGCGCAAAATGCTATGAAATTATTTTTCAAAGATGATGAAGAGAAGGATTTGAGGATTACAAGGAGTGGAGGATATCAAAGAAGTTCTATTAAGGAATTATGTGGGGATGTTGCAGAGTAGATTATGCATTACATTACATTGGAAGGTCATTTTTCTATGATTTATTCATACCATTTCATCTTGCTTAATCACTTCCAACACAAGAAGAGGGTTTTGTTCCCATTCTATCTTCTGATGTATCTTGATTTAGGTCTTAAGGACCACAAGATGAATCTGAAAAATCTTGTCTTACATGTTGCATTAATTCTTCTCATCTCTGATTATGCGAAGACTTTTGAGGTTGCTAAACCTATGGTCACCCCGAAGGGTAAACTGTCCAAACCTATTGAGGAGTATGATATTGTGTCTGAAGAGGAACCTGCCAGCAAAAAAATCAAGGAAACAAAAATGATTTTGGAAAAAGAGTCTAAGTCGAAGAAGGATGTGGACTATGTTCCTAATTCCCTTGCTTCCTTGGAGGGGGGTTCACATTCCCCTGCTACGGGAAAGAAGAAAAAAGGGGTTCCTTGTGCTAGTGAGGGTTATTTAATTTGTAGTGAAGAAGTTGTTGTTGTGCCAAGTAGGGGTCTGAAGGTGAAGAATGACTTGTATGTGGAGACCTCCTTGCTGCCTCCATTTGCTAAGAAAAAGCTAGTTTTGGGGAAGGAATTATGAAGAAAATGGTTTTGAGGATCGCAAGCCAAATTCTAGAAAAGGATTGTCCTCTCACTATTGTGGGTGACCTCTTTGCTGATGATTCCCCAAGTTTCAATCCGACTATGCAGATGAAAGATAAGTCTAGGGAATTTGTTGTTGTGGATATCTAGGATGTGAATTTGGAGAGGATCAAGAAGAGAAAAGTGGTGGTGGGGGAAATTGCGAGCTCCATCCACAAACTCAAGTCTCTGATTGTTGTTGAAAAAGGTAATGACACCCCTACAAGTCATGATAGGGTTAGTTCCTCTAAGGAGGAAGATTCTTAGGGAAAAGGGGTTTTCAATATTGATAGAGAAGATCTGCCTAATGTTCTTGGATCTACTCATGAGGGGTCCATTGTCTTGTTTAATCTTTTTAAATGGTTTTTTCATGAATTCAATAAAACTAATGTCAAAGTCAGGGATGTGGTTAGTAAGGTTGAGAGGTCCTCTGTCCAAAATTAGATAGATGAGTTGTTCGACTCCTTAAATACTATGGCCGACACTTTTGCAAAGGAAACTCTCAAAATGAAACAAAATCTTGAAGGTAGAATCCTCATCCTTGAGGATCAAATGGTGAAAATATGGGATATTGTTATGAGAGGAGGGGAGGTGCATAAATGTCCTTGTAAATTTGAGTCTACTATTATCACTTCCCCTATGGTTAGTGCTAAGAAGCATAAGGATAGTGTCCTTGTTGAAGAGGTTGTTGTTTTTGGTAGGCTAATAGAGGAGGAAGGTGTTGTTGGGAAGGGCAGTGAGAAAGTTATTATTTTGAATTTAGAGGTAAATACAAATGGTCTTGGAGCTAGGACAAGGAGAAAAACTAAAGCTTAGGTTGGGGCTTCTAGGAAGGATATTTCTAATGTTTTTGATGATGCTCAGAAGGTTATGGCTAGTGACATGGAGGTGAAAGATATTCTAAAAAGCATATGTAGTGTTGTTGTTGGGTGCCTCTTTTTTTTGGCTAACTTTTTGTTGATGGATCGCTGCTATTGGGCTATTTTTTGGCTTAATGTTATCTTTAATTTCAGCTACTTTCTGATGTAAAGGGTTTTGGGACCCCTTCAAAACCCATTTTTACCTCTAATAAAAAATAGTTTGTTATAAGGAGCTTCAAACATATGAGCAAAAAATAACATCATTAAACATATTGGTACAAGACAAGTGGTCTATGTAACAATTGCAAAAGGTATTAGAATAACACTTTAGAATCACATGTAAATGATAGATGAACGGAAACCTTTGGCCTGCTTTCAATTTTATTGGTTTGTGTATGTTTTTCTACATCTCTTAAAGAGTGATCCCACAATATTTGTTTACAATTTTTGGCCAAACTGGACACTAAACTAATTTTTTCTAACTAAATCTTCAATTTCGGGCACCTATAGCGGCTAAATCATGAGGAATTTGAAGATGATGCAAACTAGTGATTTGTGGCATTTTGTCTGTAGATTCTAAATAATTTTTTTTAAAAATTTTTGGAATCAAATTGCAATTCTTTGTCCATCTCCTTTGAAAACTAGTTTTTTTCTAGTAAACACCATTTTTAAGGAGTGAAACTCACCGTATAACACACCATTTTTTTCCATGAAGAATAAAATTCTAATTTTTTTGAATTTACATTTGTAACTACGATATCTAGTGCTTCCAATTGGTTTCTTAGTGTTTTATTGAATATTTTTTCCTTAATCAAGTTTCAAAGTTAAACCAATTACAATTCAGACATAGGAAGACTGTATAACACAATTTTTTTTGTATGTATCGAAATTCAATTTATTTATTTTTGTTAGATCAATGACTTCAATATCTAGTGCACTAATATTTTCCAATTTTTCTTTTTGATAATCTTAGATATTTTTCCACATGTGCATAATAGAGTTTGATTTTCATTGAAAAACCTACATTCACAAGAAATAAAAAATAAATATAATAATTAAATTAAATTTATTTAAAATTATACTTTTTGGGAAGCTTATAATAAGGACTACATACTTACAAAAATAAATTTTAAATGAATTCATTTGATCCCCCAAAAGGTAAATCAAAAGTGGTTTTTTATCAGCATTTGGATAGGTGTAAAGGAGACTCTATTATAGGCATGGTTTAAAACTAGTGGGGTTTTATCCAAGGTGGTTTGATATAAGGAGTTTGATCAAACCCTCTTCAATTGGAATGCTTTAAATGAAACTTTATAAGGCTTAAATCATTATATTTTCTAAAAATATATGATTTCAGCAAAAATCAAAATCTCTCAGAAATTATAAACCAGCTTTGTGGGATCACCCTAAAGTTCTATTTAATGTGGGTTTTCGATCATTTGTAATTTAAATATGATTCTTAAGTGTTTTTATAACAAATCTTTTAGAATTTCTCAACTGAAAAATGATCTAAAACACATTTTAAATACTACTTTAACATATTGAGAATAGAAGGTGAAAACTACAACTATGAATAGTTTGTTATATAGAGCTTCTACTCTACAAAATGCGTACAACACCAAAGATGAACATAGATAATAAGGAACAATAACCAGAGGCCGAAAAATATACATAGGCCAAAAAAATGGAAACTAGTCGAAAGGTACAAGTCAATGCCATGTTTGATGAAGAATACAAGAGCTAAACTACAACAATAAACAACTTGTTACATATAGCTTCAAACATATGAGAAAAAGAGAATATCATGAAACACATTAATACAATACAAGCAATCTATGCAATAGTTGGCATTTACCTGTTAACTATTTGCTTGAAATTTCCACCGAGATTTCTGTCAGCCTAGTTGTGAATAGAATTTCTCAGTGCCTATAGATAATTTTTTCCATAAGCTAAAAAGATAACTGTAGAAACATGGAAAAATGTAATGTGTACAATAGACTATGTTTATTGTAGTCAATTTCATGTAATAATTCGTGCATGCATGTATATATAGCAACAAACATATGGAGCCTATCTAGCCATGCACAAAGAAAAGGGTTGAATGTATAACTCAATAAAATATAAATTTATAAAACAAACCTTGTTTATGCTTACAGCTATGGTCATCTTTCATGTATCAATTGTCCCACAGATGGGTTTCATATCTCCTTGTCCATCTATGCTTGCATTGAGCCCAATATGATATTACTACAAATAAACATTTTATTAGAATATATCAAAATATATGTCTCTAATTAGATGTGTATGGAATGAAAAAAAATACATTCCAAAACAACTTACAACATGAGGCCAAGCATTGTAGATTGTGTAGCACAAAAGTTGTAAAACCCTCCAATCCGGTATCTAACAGAGGTGGATGGCAGGATTTTTCAATAGTCTACTATCAAAGTAGCACCAAGGTGCCTCATTTCACAATGCAACCAAAACAATAAAAATATTCATAATAAAACAAATAATAATGCATTTAGTCCCTCTCATGCTATCGTACAATAATGCCAGGATGCATCAATCCTCACATGAGAAAATACTTATCATTTTTTTTCTGTTGATCGAGGCAACCAACTCCACCACCGCCAACTCACACAATCAACAAACTCCACTGTTGTTGTAAATAGGTCTGAGCAACCCGTCACAAATTGCATAGAGTCTTATCATATGTTAGAAAAAAAATGCAATGTAGACAAGACTATATATTTCTGAATGCAATATATAGGAAGAGTAAAATAGTGAAATGCTCAAAAAAGAATTTTGTAGATCAACATTTTCCAGCTATTTGAATCAAATAAAACTAATTGAAAAGATAGCAAGAACACATAAGAATATTTTCAAGCAAAGCATGAAGGAAAAATTATAAAACTCAAGTTATATAGGCACAAAAAGTGGAAAACAAAACATAGTTGCAGAATTTTAAACTTATTAGTCAAATGAAACATAATTTTTTTGAAAATGTTTCTAGAGTATGTGCATATATAGTTTAATATACTGGAATGTTCAGAACATGTTATTGACTACAAAATTTTCTTCCTCTACTTATTGTTGGTTGGTATCTCTATGCATCTTTGACACTTAATATTTTTTGTATGTGCATATATATCAATTTGTAACAACTACAACCATATGTTTAGAGTACTGCATGTTAAAATCAGTTGAAAGAGAATTATAGGTATCCTGATAAAGAATGGTGTTGTCCATTCCTGAGAGGAGCTGACACATCCTTATTCCATTCTTGACCACCTATCCATACCTAGGCGTCTCCTTTACACCTATCAAAATGTTAAAAAATCACTTTTGATTTAGATTTTGGGGATCAAATGAATTCATTTAAAATTTATTTCAAATGATTATGGTATTCCTCAGAACAAGCTATCCAATGAATATAATTTTAATATGTTTTTTTTGTTATGTATTTTTTTTTAAGTTTTATTAAACATATTTTTCATCGAAAATGAATTTCTTTGTTCTTCACATGTGGAAAAATAGAAGATTAGCAAAACAAAATTGAAAAATATGAGTGCACCAGATATTGAAGTCCTTGATCCAACAAAAAATAAAATAAAATTTTGACATATACAAAAAGTTACGCGTTGTGTTTGAATTGTAATTTTTGACTTTGAAACTTGATTAAGGAAAAAACATTGAATTAAAAACTATCTAACCAAGTGGAAGCACTAGATATCAGAGTTACAAATCTAAATTTGAAAGAATTAGAATTTTATCCTTCACGGAAAAAAAGTTATGCATTATATGTGCATCTTTTTAAAAATGTTGTTTTCTAAAATAAATCTATTTTCGGGAGATGGAAAAAGAAGTGCAATTTGATTCCAAAAATTTTGAAAAAAATATTTTTAGAATCTACAGACAAAATTTGATGAGACTCTAGTTTGCACCATCTTCAAATTCCTCATAGTTTAGCCGCTATAGGTGCCCGAATGTGATATTTAGTTAAAAATAATAATTTCAAGGAGAAGTGGGGAGATTAATATTTATGGGTGCAAAGTTTCATAGTGAATTTAACATAAATTGTATTGCTAAAGGTACAAAAGACAGTAAACAGGATGAAAATTATCTTTAATGTGCAAGGCTTAAGAGGTTGGAAAGCATTGAATAAATAGGGGCAATTTAATGTGGTAGTAAAACTTGGAGTATATAGGCACAAAAATGGAAAAAAAGCATAGGTGCATAATTTAAAACTAATCAATCAAATACAACACAATATTCTTAAAAAAAAAAAATAATTGTTAAATATATATTTTAATACACTAGAATGATCAAAACATGCCACTGACTTGTACAAGTTTTTCCCTCTGCTTATTGTTCCTTGGTATTTTTGTGCATCTTTGGCATTATACCCATTTTGCACAGGTTATTACTTGGTTTGTTTCTATAAAATTTAGCTTAAAATCCTTCAAAAAAGGATGGTATATGATGTGGAGCCAATGTGAGAATAAATCTTTTAGAACATTCTTCATAATACAGAACATCAAGTGGGGATAAAAGCATTTGGCGGGGGTTGGAGCTATTCCAACTATGCCTCTTCACTGCGATGTTGAGCAATGTATTTGTTGTTGCTTAGTTTAGAGTATCTCTCAAATGGGAATTTTGTATAAGTGTAGAGTCTTTCAATTGATTTAACACAAGAGATAGCTGTAAAAGTTAACCCCTTCCTTTCTTTGTTGCCTATGTTTATTGTTGCTCTGTCTAATGTTAAGCCTTGTGCTTTATGTATTGTGATTGCTCATGCCATGGTGAGTTGCATTTTTGTTTGACTACCTCTGGTTATATCTAGGATGGGGATGTCTCTTGGTTTTTGTGGGTCCCATGGTGGGCCAATGTAATTTTGGAAGTGAACAATAACATAGTTAGGTGGATCGGGCTTGGTTTGCAATGTGCATTGTACACAATAGATGTAAGAAGACCAAGGGATCCATTCACTAGGCTAGCTTGAATCCATAAATTTGTTGTTAGAATCACCTATTAACCAACACAAAGAAATAGTTCTTGGAGAATATGGTCATCATCTTCATAATCAGATGTATTTTGTTGTGCTACTTGAGCAGTGCTAAAGGCTATGGGCACCTATTTAATTTTTTGATCAATTTTTTATTGTGTAATGCGACTAAGTCATTTGTGGCAAACAAATGTGTTGCAACATCAAATTGTTCTATTTTTTGGGTGAGAGAATTTTATTTGTTTGTTTCATAAGCTCTTCTCAGTCATTGTGGAGAGCCTCACCATTTCTTATATGGAGAAGGATTGCCCAAAACTTATTTTGGGCAAGACTATCTCCTTGTTGGCAAAAAATAGTGTTCAATGTCATAGAGACTATGAAAGTATTCCATAAGGCTACTATTGGATGTAAGGAACACTAAGAGGGGGGTGAATTAGTGTTCAATGATTTTGACTTACAACTCAGATCAAAAAAACCATCAACAACAATAATAGAGCTTTTTATTACATTAGCAACACATAACAGATGAAAACATGCAATCACATCAATAATCACCATAACACCAGATATTTTTACATGGAAACCTTGTTAGGGGAAAAACTATGGTGGAGATTAATCCACAAAGTTTACTCTGATGAAATTAAAATAAGAGAGGGGAATGCACTTGCATTTAGGCACACTGCCTAGAGCTCACTACTCAAAGAAAGAGGCTCACTGCCATACAATTATATTATAGATTACAACAAAATTTGAACCGAGAATATAGCATCTACAAATTCCTAGATTCAGTTCCATTGAAGAGCACAATCTGACTTTGGACCTTCTTCTCTACTATGTTCTCTTGCTGAAAACCCTTCAATAGTACAACTAATATTTGATTAATCAATTGATCTACTCTTTTCCACACACATATACATCTTCTCTTCACATCATGCATACCATGCATAGACAAAGTGAATTTATGATCTTCCTTATATATCCGCTAACCCAAAAATTCAATACATGTTGACATTTCAACAAAATATAATATTTTTTACATATATCGGCCATGTCAGCCTTAAATATTTAATTAGAAATGAAGCATACCATCATAAGTCAACTAGACATTTAGAAGGGACCCACACCATGGTTCTAAACATAAAAGATAGAAAAATAATTATTCCACATACATCCGCGATCCACCACATGAAGCATGTCGGCCACAAAGAAAAATAGATCATAAAACATGCCATTGAACCTCTTAACTCGAGCTATGATTAATACAACACCACAAAACTTCTTCAGTAGAATAGTGTACGAGCTAAGAAAACTTCCTTGGAGATCCACACTCAAAATAGTGATCTGGTGAAGTAGTCAGATCAACATACCAACTAGATGTCCTTTTCTTTACTTTCTCTGCCAGTAGAATACATAGACTTAGATTCTCTGTAGACTCAATCTGTAGACTCAAGTTTCCACCAATGACAACACAAGTAGCCAAAGTCAACCTCATCAAAGCCATATGACAACAGCTACAACCAATGATTGTGAAACATAAATAGGAGTATCCATGACCGGTGGCAACTAGGAAAGATCACCAATATGGATGATAGAAACACCATCGAATGGTTGCCTTTGGTTGTCGGGGAATGTTTGGTGCAACCAGCTACCTATTTTGAGTAGCAACTTCAGGCCTAGAAAACTCATTTCCATCAAAATGTATAGAATATATTTAAATTGTTCTTGGAATATTGTCAATGGTTCACCTTGCAAAGGATTCATATCCTTTATGGGAATTTGGAGGGTTGTATGGATTGTGGAGGGGCATATGTTGTAGGCAGCAACACCTATAGGGGCCAATTTGAGCAATGGGCTATTGCATCCAGTAGTAGAGGAGTTTATTTGTTGTCTTATACAATTTATCCAAAAAGATTTACTAGTTCTAGATTTTCCTTGGATGATCATGCAAAGAGGGCCTTTGGGGGGAGGCTACATGTGATGGGATTGGATGATTTGAAGAGCTAATTGCTATTTTAGTGAAAGTTGATAGGATGATGTATTTACAAGCAAGGATTGTATCGTAGCTTGCTCACGTTGTGCCTTGGCCGATGGGATGAACTGCAAAGCAATATTATGAAGTTGTTTAGGCACATGGTTTGTATTCCATGAAAGGTTCATATAAAAGTTTTTCCTACCCAACAACTAGAGCTAGTTTATACTAAAGTTAGTAGTAGCACCAAGCTGAGGGAAAAATTCCCATTCATATTCATTCATAGAATTTTGATGGTTGAAATCATCACTATCACTACCTTGGTGTTCTTGAATCATGGATGCAGCTAGAATTATATTAACATGCCAAGGATGATAACCAACTATTTTAAAAACTTTCCAATTTTGTATTATGTCTTGTTTGGAAAGACCTATAACTATGTGTATGTTTTGGAAAGGTTTGTATAACATAATTTCAGTCCAACAAAATGTGTCAAAATATTTTTGTATCCTCGAGTGGGACAGTCTTGAACAAGGGGTACACAAGAACAATTGCAGGCTGGCATCTCAATTTCCATTTGTCCTTTTTGTGTTGGTCTGAATGTGCATATAAATGAACTGAGTCAATTAGGAATCTACAAAACCCAACTATGGAGGCCTTTGCATATAGTAATGAATATAATTTTTTGGTAGACCTTCATCAACATCATATTTTTATACAGAACCATGCCTTTTTTCCAACATTCAAGCAAACATATTGTCGACTTGAAGTAACAAGGGGCAATTTCTCTAACATATGGTGCATCTCCTATACAGAGATGTCATGCTCCACAAGAATGTTCATCATGAATGTTTGATATGCAAGCAGTGCTCTATCCTCAACTATATTTGTATTTGCAAGTCTTTTCAACATATCAAGGTAATTTTCTGATTTCTTCTCATATTTTGCTACATATTTATAGATATAATTTAATTAAAATTTCCTAGAAATAGCTGGCTAGCAGTCAACATTGGCACGCCAAATTGCAAGCATGGGTGGGCTATGAATATTTAGGAGATCATCATTTCTTACTGACTTGTAGGATTTTCGAGACTCAAAATCAGATGTCAATGTGGAGGTAAGTTGTTGCTCTCAAGGTGTTTTATACAAGAATTGTAATTGCTCTCCTTTTTTCGTTAAACAAGTATATTCAGAGCATTTTGTGTGTCTTTGAACTGTATTTAGCAATTCTTCATAATCTATGATTGGATCACTAGAAAGAATATGGATCGTGGAAAGTAAGCACATATTTTCTTCAGAACAACGATACATTCTGAGCAATCTTTTTGTAGGGCAACATGGATTCCAAGATGAAACATATCTATCAAAAAATTTCCTTTCCATGGTAACATCATGGTGATTGGACCAATCAAGAGTGTCCATGTTTGGGGCTTCTAGAAGCCATAAAAAACCATGCACATGTGCAGAGCCACAATGCTGCCAATAATATCTATACCAATAATCTTTTGCGTGTAAAATATTTTCAATAACCTCTTCACGAAAAATTGAGAATCTATGATGCAGATATAAAGATGTTATATGTGGATTTTTAATATGGCGATCCCACAATACTAGTTTACAATTTTTGGCCAAACTAGACACATAACTATTTTTTTCTAGCTAAATCTTCACTTTCAGACACCTATAGTTGCTAAACCATGAGGAATTTGAAGATGATGCAAACTAGTGATTTGTGACATTTTGTCTATAGATTCTATTTTTTTTTTCATTTATTTTGGAATTAGATTGTACTTCTTTTTCCATTTCCTTTGAAAACTAGTTTTTTAGTAAACAACATTTTTAAGGAGTGACGATCGCCACATAACACAACTTTTTTTCTATGAAGGATCAAATTTTAATTTTTTCAAATTTAGATTTGTAATTACGATATCTAGTGCTTCCAATTGGATTCATAGTGTTTTATTGAATATTTTTTCTTTAATTAGGTTTCAAAGTCAAACCAATTATAATTAAGACATAGGTTTACCATATAACACATAACTTTTTTGTGTGTATCGAAATTCAAATTTTTTTGTTGGATCAAGGACTTCAATATCTGGTGCACTCATATTTTTCATTTTCTTTTATAATCTTCTATTTTTCCACATGTGCAAAATAGAGAGATTGATTTTCGGTGAAAAACCTAAATTCACGAGAAATAAAAAATAAATATAATAATCAAATTTAATTTAATTAAAACTATACTTTTTTGGAAGCTTATAATAAGGACTTCATACTTTAAAAAAAATTAAATTAATTCATTTGATCCCCCAAAAGGTAAATCAAAAGTGGTTTTTTTATCAACATTTTGATAGGTGTAAAGGAGACTCCGTTATAGGTATGGTTTAAAATTATTGGGGTTATATCCAAGGGGGCTTGGTCTAAGGTGGTTTGATCAAACCCTCTCCAATTGGAATCCTTTAAATGAAACTTTTCAAGGCTTAAATCATTATATTTTCTAAAAATATATGAGTTTAGCAAAAATTAGGATCTCCCTAAAAGTGTAAATCACTATTGTAGCAACACCCAATAACACTATCTATTAGGGTCTTTGTTGAAGGCTCCATCACCAAATGAGCCACAAAAGAGAAAACATTTTGTAGATCAGGCTATTTTGTGTCTGCACAGCTTAGATTGAAAAAAAGGGTAGGTATCCCAAGTTTTTCAATCATTATAGATAGTTGGACCCGATAAGAGTTCCAAAAAAAGTGAGTCCCACACAACGATGCACCAAAATGCATAAGTTGCTCTGCTATTTGGTCATCAAGAGAAGCTTGAAGTCGTTCACGCAATGCAGAGAAATACTTCAGGTTTTTTTCTTCCAAATCCACTTTGAAAAAGACAAAAACAATTTGTTGACTATGATGTCTCATTATCAAGTTGTAGAGGAAATACCTAAACCTGGCATGTTTTCCAAATCTGTGGTCAAAATATCTCATTAAGTGGAGGGAATATTCATGCAACTGAGTTTGAATATTCCTTGGTTGGAGGGGAAGTGCTTCTCTAGTGGGGAACAATTTTGAAAAAACCATTGTAAATAAACCTTCAATGTTGTATTCATTAATAAGAGAAGAGCTAATTTCAGGCCAACACAAGATATTCTACTCCTTTTTTTCAATTTGTATTACCTGTTTGATTTCTTGGAGCTCTCGTGTAGCATTTTGCAAGAAAGGGATAAATGATGTAAATGTTGAAGAGCCATTTTCATGTTCAACAACATTTGTTAAGCTAGTTAATGGCATCAACTCTTCATTAGAAACTTGCTCTATTGTATGCAAGGAATTGGAGATATCAACAACAATATCAGGTAATATATTAAGAGCCTCAACATCAATCTCAACATCATTGTAGTATTTTTTATATTGAATTTTATATTTCAATGCATCCATGACATGATGTTTATTAACATAACAATCATAGTTCCCACCTTCAATGGTGGTACATTGTACAATCACAACCTCAAGGTCTTGTAATCAGTGTGACAAAAGTTTCACAATACATGAGATATCTTGAGGAAAGCTTATTGTGTCACCACTATATTTAAATTTCCCTCCTCTAGTGTGGGACACTTGTAAAACTAGAGCCACCCTAGAAATAAGCATTTCTTCAACATGTGTAAGATTTTTTAGCAAGAATGGTTGTGGGCTTGGGTCCATGCCATTTGCAAAGCTAAAGCAGTGGGAGCCTTTTTTAGAATAACATCTAGCACACAGGGTTGTTGAACCAAATACACGAGTGCACATCCCAATTTAGCTTTCTTTGCATATATGGCAAACAACAAGGTTTGACAATTCATATATGCGGCGTCAGAACCATTTCACTGAAGAAAGGTAGCATTCATTGAAAATTTCTTTGAGGTGTTGTTGGTGCACAGGGGCAGTAGTGGGATTGATCTGAGATTATATATTAAACATATCTTGTGACATTGATATCATTATATTTTTTTTCCAAACTACCATCCACATTTTGATAGCCTAGGAAAAGAAGACAATCAAGTTCAAAAGGAGTGGAATTTAACATTGCCAATGGGGGTTGCAGGGGAAGATTAACAACAGGCAGACTTGCAGGTGTGCTTGCTACAGTTAGCCTTTGTTGCAAGTATTTTGTATGATGCTTTGCACAATTTTTCTCTTTATGCTGGCTATAGTACAAATGGTTATGTTATTGTTTTTTAGCCTTTTTTAATTCAACAATTGTTTGGACTATTGAACTTGAATGTATTGGGACAGCCTAGGAATATACATACAAGCTCAAACATATTAGCATATATGAATATACATGTATAACCATAGATATATTGAAAGTAGTAATTACACATAAACATATAACAAAATATGTGTATCCATGTGTATATAAATGTATATCTATGGATGATCACAAGAGGAATAACATGGTTTGAACATTAAAATATATAAAAATATATATACAAGTATTCTACAATTGTTTTTGTTAACCATTTTCACTATTTTACTATTGTTATATGCCACATTTAGAAGAATACAATATTGGATGCATGCAACCAGTCCAAAGTTGTGCAACTATGTTGCACTTTGCCATTTTTTTGTGCCTATATACCCTAAGCTTTCCTTACCCATCAAATTATCTTTTGTCTATCTATTCAAAGTTTCCCATTAGGATTTTCATTAGCCTAGGCATGCAAAATATTCCTCATCACTGGCAACGAATATGTCTAGAAGGTTGGTGGCGATTTTCCCAGGGCTATTCACCATGACGATCCATGGAGGTGGAGTTTGTTGACCATGTGGGATGGTAGTGTTGGAGGGTTGGGCTGCCTAGATAGGCAGAAGTAGAGTGGAAAATTATTTCTTACATTGTTACACAATGGAAATGAACACAACAGGAGGAAGTATACCTTTTATACAATTTCTCTATTTGTCTGTAATATTTAGTAGCAAAGATTGTATCTTGAATTTTGAATTGACAAGGTAACTATTATGTACACTACTTGTCTTGTATCAATACTTTTCAATAGAAGTAGGTGCATATATATATGTAGAGGGTCAGTATGAAAGCATAAAGATATTGAAAATATAATTAATTTAGTAGTTGTAAAGGGGTATGTGCAAGATCATCATGGAAAAATAAGGCCCTTAAGTGGCAAAAAATTCAGAAAAATCATAGTTGCTTAAGCAACTTGATGTAAAAATTTCAATAATTTATCTATATTATTTCAAAAATGTGTAAGATTAGAATTTGTAAGAAATTTAATGTAGTTTCTAAAATACTAGGTTTATTTTCAAAAAAATAAAATATATTTGGTGAAAATTTGAAATTTCAATGCAGTAGTACTTAAATTTCAGGGAAAAAATAAGAAGTAGGTGTCTATCTGACCACCCTAACCACGTTAAAATGATAATATTTTTTTATAATATTTTAGATATAGGTAGAGAACTCATATCCCAATGTGATGCATATTTTTTTGTAATTTTTTTCAAATTAAATAATTAATTATGAATTTTTTATTAAAACTTTAAAAAAATATAAAAAATCGTGTGTCTAACCACCTTAACTTGGTCAATACTTTATGAAATTCAATTTTTATTTTTTTAATCCTATATTATGTGAAGAATAGAATGTGATGGATGTTTTGGATTCAAAAAATGTGATACTGTTTGAAAGCTATAGATGTTTTTCAGTGAACCTATCAATCAGGACTTTAGTCGTAATTTAAATAGAAAATAAATAATAATAATTTATTAAATTCAAAATAAAGAATAATTTATATTGGTGGAAAGCTAAGAATCTCCTTTAAAAACCCTTTTCATTTCATCAATTTTGGGTAAAAAAAAGGCCGTCAGCCACATACTCTAGATATACCCATCATATTGCCACTTTTTGGCCCATCATGATCCTACACATACCCAAAGGTATGTTCAATTTTGTGTTTTGTGTGGATGGGACATGTTATATATTTTTTTTCAATAGTGTATTTTTTTAATGTTATACTACATAAACATACACATACAATTTCTCCTACAAATGTATATTTTTTAAATGCAGATATATATGCAAAAGGTGAGTATGAAAACATAAAGGTATTGAAAATAAAATTGGTGTAGTAGTTGTGAAGGTATGTTCAGTTTTGCATTTTGTGTGAATAGAACATGTTATATTTTCTTTGTGAACAATGTGTTTATAGATTATTGTAGTTCACCTCTTCTATTCTCCATATTTTAAAGTTCTATTTAATGTGGGTTTTTGATCATCTGTCATTTTCCTGTGATTCTTAAGTGTTTTTCTAATAGCTCTTTTACAATTTCCCAATGTGTATATAATATTTAGTACCAAATAGTGTAGCTCGAATTAAGTGTAACATTGAAGTTATTCATTTTCTTTGCATCCTTCTCAACTTTAGACATTGAAGATAATTTTATTATTGTTTGTTGGGTTCTCTATTCTTAGCAATACAATCTATTTTAAATTCACCATGCAAATATACACACAACAATGTTAATGTATAGGACTTCCTTTTGAAATTTTGGTTGGTTTGCATCTAAACACATGCAGTATTCTAAATATACAGTTGCAACTGCTAGAAATTGATCAAAGGTGGCACACACATCTTGTTTGTGTATATATATACATATGTAAATATATGTATATATACATATACATATACATACACACACACACACACACACAAACAAAGGATCTAACCATTGCATACATAAACTAATACATTCACTGTTTCATTGTAATTACCAGCATAATAGGAAGGATAATATTGAATGGTTTCCTTAAATTATGATCATGTTCTTCAAAGCTCTTACCATAGTTTTGTGCATTGTTTTGGGTGTTTTTGAATGTATCAATTTTCAATAGACACATTGTACTAGCATAGTCCAAACAAATTTCAACTTTGCTATGAACATGTTGTACATACTACATTATTAAATGCTTTGTCATTAACATGTAAATGTTATACTGTTGAATACTATAGTTCAATTCTATCAGGTTGTTTTTGGGTATTTTTGGGTCTGATCAACATAACACGAAAGATGTGTAGATATGCCAAGTGTTTGAAATAATTCTATGCACTATTTTTCGTATTTTTCAAATTTTTTCAGTTATGATAAATAAATTGTAGTGGAAGAGTATATACAATTTTATAGCTTTGTTGTGAACATGTTCCACATACTGCACTGTTAAATGCTTTCTTATTAACAACATCTAATTGCAACTTTTTAGAATGCTATGAAGTCAAAATTGGTTGTTTCTTTGTAGCCTACAAAGACAAGTTCAATTGAGGAAAATGTACTTGATCATGCCAAATGGATAAAAGAAGTAAGGAAAAAAAAGGCTACAAAGGGATGTTTTTATGTGCTAGATAAAGATCAATGTGGGTGCACTTCCACATCTGTATGCTTTACTAGGGTCAACCATGTGTGTATACACCTAAAAGCCAAGAAAATTGGAAACAAAAATAGGAAAGGGTATGTGGTGTGCCTTTCTCTATCTGAGAATCATAAAATTAAGGAAACTAAAAGGCAATGTTCATGTTGAATACAAAAGAGGAAAGAAACAATAACAAAAAATTTGCAATAGGTATAAGGAAAAGGAAATATAAACTTACAGAATCAGGATTTGAAGGCTAGTGGTCCGCACCCTTAGAGCTGGACTCCACAGCAGAACCTATGGGGGATGTCAACAAATCAATCTTGGGGTGCTCTGGAGACCCATCCAAAAAGCTTGATTATGTAGACATAGTTTTGGGAACTTTTATAGGGAGAAAATGTTGCAATTTGAGTTGACTAATTGAGAGCTCTATTTCACAATAAATTAAAAGATTAATGCATTGCAACATCCAATGGCAACTAGTAGACAACTTAGAAATATCGATAATTTGTCAACCATTTTACTAATTTTATTAAATGAAAATGGGTATTAACCATTCCACTTTTAATACTGTCCAAACAACAAGAGATACAACAAGAAGAATAAAATTTCAATTTTAATACTATCCAAACAACAAAAGATACAACAACAAGAATATAAATGATAAATGCAAATGTATATATCCCTATATGTATTTGTTTATCTTTGAGGTTGCTTATATATATGTATGCATGCAGTTTTTACTATATTTCTACATATACCTATATGCAGATATTTGTATATGTTGCTAGCTAGTCCCTTTATCCTTTCTTATCCAAACACTAGGATGTACAACAATAAGAATAAAAATAATTATGCACATATATGCATTGAATTTCCCTTTTGTTTGCATATTTAAAAAACAAACATATAACCAAATATATATATATCCATATGTACACATGTATATATCTATTTATATATACACTGCTATATCTAAATAGACATGTATAGTATATTTATTCTTGACTATGTAGTCATTGCAATGCCAAGCTAGGACCTCTGTAAAAATGGGCATAATGTCAAAGGTGCACAGTGACAAGAAGGAACAATAAGTAGAGGGAAAAAGTTTTGAAAGTTAGCAACATGTTTTAAACATTGCAACTTATTAAAATATATATGCAACAAGGGGCTCTTGGCCACCTTCGATATCAAAAGTAGAATGGTAAATGGTTTCTTGCAGTGTTGGACAATGAAAATCAAGATGGCAGGAGCAAGCAAATGCAATACTTAATGTTTGCAACCTCAATAAATTACATTGTTGTTGCCTTGAACTATAGTTTTGTGCATTTTTTTTGGTGTTTTCCAATGTATTCAATTTTGATAGGAACATTGCATTTTCAAAGTGCAAACAATTTTACAACTTGGTTATGAACATGTTACACATTTTGTACCATTAAATGCTTTGTTATTAACAACATCTCAATGCTATATCATTGAATGTTATGGTTGTATTGTAGCGATTTTCTCAGAAGCTAAATAATACTTACATACGCTATTTTTAACTCTTTTTAAATAAAAGTCTACATAAATATAAATAAAGATAGCATACACATCTGTTTAGATATACATGTGTATATAAAAAAAATTGTTGCATTGTCAAATGAGTCAGAGTGGTCTTGGTCTGTATATATGGATATATATTTCTGCATATATATATATATATATTTTAAAATATGAAATGGGCAATTCAATACATATATATATATGCATATACGTATATGTCTATGTTTTGAGGAATTCAATACAATTTCTCTTTTCTTCAATAACATTTAGTAGCAAATAAGTGGTATTCTAATACCTCTTATGCAATTTCTCTATTTGTCTCCAATATTTATTACTAAAGAACATAGCTCGAATCTTGTATCAATATGTTTCATGATATTCTTTTTTTCCTCATCTACTTGAAGCTCCCTACAACAAACTGCCTGAGGCTATTTATGAAGTGGTGGAGCTTGCTAATTATGTGGGTTGGCGGTGGTGTAGTTGGTTGCCTCAATACCTGGAAGCAAAATGGTTCTACAAAGAAAATTGTTCATTGTGTAATAGTTGGCAGTCTATGTAACAGCTAGCTTGTGAATTCGATGACCATTTTTACTAAAATATGGAGAATAGAAGAGGGAAACTATGATAATGAATAGTTTCCTTCACGAAACTGGAAAAAAGAATATCATAAAACATATTGATCTACAACACAAGCAAAATTGTTGTTGCATTCTCGAACAAGCCACGCTGGTTTTGGTTTGTATATATGGATATATATATGATCCGGTGGATATTTTTTAGTGAAAATTAAAGTGTCTCTGTTCTCTCTAGAATATGCACCATCAAAAAGATCACGGTGTCCTGATTCCAATGCAACTTGAATGGA
Source organism: Sequoia sempervirens (assembly GCA_007258455.2). Taxonomy (NCBI): domain Eukaryota; kingdom Viridiplantae; phylum Streptophyta; class Pinopsida; order Cupressales; family Cupressaceae; genus Sequoia; species Sequoia sempervirens. Next base: position 164,254,641 of record VDFB02000007.1, on the reverse strand, counting down.
GCGAATAGAAGTCTGTTTGTGCAAGTTATGGCCAGTCAAACCTTGGGTCAAACTAGGATCAGGGGGCATCCAGGAAGTGAAAAAGATGATGTCATAAAAATTTTCGAAAGATGGCATCATCACGAAGAGCTCGTTGCAAGCTTTCCAATGCAACTCATTTTGTCGAAAATGCACATCATATGCGAGAGATACAGCTGGTCAAAGTTCTGAGTTGACTTGTGGACTAGAGGTATACTGATGATGTCAGCATTCGTACATGACGACGTCACCATCAGTACAAAATCTAAAGTGGACCAATGATAGTTTGACATGTGGCAATCTGTACATTCCCTACAAGATGACGTGGTAGTATAGGTGGCTATCGAGTCAGCAAGTGACGTGGACGGGTTCGGCGAATTATCTCCTGACATGTGGTAATTGGTGGCAATATAGTTGGCAGTGATTGCAGCTGACGTGTCTCTATCGGAGAATCAAATCAAGCCACATGGCATCTCGGTGGCACAACACGTGGCCCTTTCTTCTCTCCTTCGGCCGGCCGATGGGATGAGTTTGTTCGTTTGTTAAAAAAGTTTGGTGGGGGATTTGAACCCCCAACCAACCTCCACCAAACTTAGTACCAGACTGTTGCACCATATGCATGGGTCTAACAATCAACGGTGGTCATTTTTCTTTGATAAAAAGTTGGATGGATTTTATTGCTAAATTTGTGGCCAACGGGAGTTGAACCCACACCGGCAGAGTTACAAAAACAATAGCGCACCGATATGCCATCAACATTATACGATAATATGGCATCGCTTGGTTTTCTTGACTATTTCAAACTGATTACCATAATTTTAAAAACAAACCCCTAAACAATAATATTCCGAGGAAGGGCTTAAATTTATTTTATGTGATTTAACATAGATTAAGGGGGTTATTTTTAAAGATTTCTTTGTAAATTTGGGAGATTAAATTGTTTTTAGGAGATATGGGGAAATATTTGTAGATCATTTGGTTATGAGCCAAATTGAGTAATTTTTTTGTATAAAAGGGATGTAAGGGTGAGAGTTGAGTTAAGTGATTTTGATGTGAAACTCAGATTTTTCAAGTTGAGAGAAACAAGTGTCGAGTGATATGAAGAAAGGAGATCTTTGAGCCATTCTTGTACGTCAAAGTTTTGTTATGCTACTGAAGTACTCAAAGGAATGGTCTTGGTGCATTTGTAACTAAATTTCAGAGATTAATCGGATCGGTCGTTCTCTATTGGAGCCGACCCGGAGACATAGTCACGTTTGTGGTGAAATCCGTACTCAAACTCTATTTGCATCCTTTTCTTTCGCTCACTTTCTTTCATTTTGTTGTTATCAACTTGTCATTTTAATTATTGTAATTATTTCCATAAGTTAATTTTGTTCTAATTAACTTGGAATATTCATTTTAAAAAAATTAAGGATTCAAATTCTATAATTTAGTCTAGATCCTATATAGATCAAGTGGTATTAGAGCTCAGTTGACTATTATTGCAGTTTTTTTTTCTTGAATGCTAACGCGATCCAGGATTCAGAAGGGTGAAGGCAAGCTTGAAGACTTTGATTCTGAGATCGGGAAGCGAAGAACTTTTTCGAAGATGTCCTTGTATGGAATGGAGGTTCCTGAAGAAATCAGTGAGCAGGAGTTTTGAAAAGCATTCCTCGAGATGAAGGCTAAGGTGGACATTCTTTTTCAAGAGAGACAAGAGCGGAAAGAATGTGAAGGAGATTCGTCGAAGCAAGAAGATCGCAAAGACAAGAAACAAAAACAACATGGAGATGGTGGCTAGCAACCAGATCACCCCTTTTCTCCTTCTCCTCCCTCTTCTCCTTCTTGTCCATCTTCTCCTTATTCTACTTCTTTTAATCCTTTCAAGAGTGGGAATAAGCCTAAAATTAAATTGGATGTAAAATTTGATTTACCAAAGTATTGTGGTGAACTTAATGCTGAAAAATTGGATGATTGGATTCAACAAGTAGAAGTCTACTGTAGAGTCCAGAACCTATTAGATGATGTTGATAGGATCCAATTAGCTACTCTTTGATTGGGAGGTACAACTTTAACCTGGTGGGAGAGTAAGTCTAGGGCAGAAGTTTCACAACATGGTAGAGTCAGTTTAACTTGGACATAATTTATTAATGCTCTTAAAAAGCAATTTTATCCCCTAGGACATATGCACCAGTTAATGATGGACTGGCAAATGTTTAGGCAAGGGAAATGTCAAACTGTCCAATAGTACACCCATGAATTCAGAAAGAAGGCTATTGCTTTGAATGTTCCTTTGTACACCTAGGACACATTGTTGAAGTACATAGGAGGTCTGCATTCCTACCTTAGGCATTCTATTTTGGTTTTGAACCCTTGTACTTTGGAAGAAGTGTCTATTCAAGCTACAAACATAGAGTCAAGGGGAAAAGGATCTTTTATTGATAAGTTTGATAATGATGTAAAGAAATCTTCTAAGGTTGCAGAGATAGGGAAAGGAAAGAAGACAGCTACAATTAAGAAGGATGATAAGCTTGCTTGCTCTCATTGTGACAAAAAGGGTCATGATGAAGAACATTGTTGGAAGTTGCATCCCAAATTGAAGCCTAAGTGGGCTCAGAGACAGAATCAGAAACAAAAGGGTAAGGAGAAAACCACGAATGTTGTTATGGATCTTGGTTCAAATTCAGATGATGAGACTAAGATAACAACTATGGGTCTAAAAGGTAAAGCTCCTATTTCTGGTGTTTTTGTTGCTAGTTGTGCTTCTACTTCTGCAATTAATGATTTCTTTGAAGATAAAAAAATGAATGAGTTGTTTCATTTAAGGGTTGTTGCTAAGAGCAATAAAATTGATGCACTCATAGATAGTGGGTCTCAAGTTAACTTAATTTCTGAAAGTGTTGTAAGGAACTTGGGATTAAAAACTACATAGCATAAGAAACCTTATCCACTAGGCTAGATTTGTGAAAATGATAAGTTGCAAGTAACAAGACAATGCACCTTAAGATTCACAATCACTAGTAAATTTGTGGATGAAGTACAGTTTGATGTGATTCCACTAGATATATGTGGGATAGTGCTTGGTAGCCCTTATCTTTATGACAAAAAAGAAATTTTCTATAGGGAAAAGAATCATTATCACTTGTTTAAAGATGGCATACAGTATATTGTACATTCTCACAAGATGAAGACTGATCGTTCTTTTGAAAACACAGGGCAGTTAAAGAGGGTAATTAATGCAAGTAAAGAGTTAACTCTTATGTCTGTCAATACAGGTGGTTCTACACTTGAACTTGGAGTAGCTAACTAGGGTTAGATGTTGTAGGATGCACCCACAGTACAACATGAGGGAATGATGATTGAAAGCATTGATGGTTCCTTGGGTTAAAATGTTCCTGTTGTAAAGGATCGATATGTTGTTCAATTATTCTCTTTCATTTCTGAATTATTGTTCAGCTTGATGCTAGTCAATTTTTGTTGGTTAGTGGCTATGACAGTTGATGTAGATGCTTATGGAAGCAATAGAATAATGTTTATGTTCAACAATGTTGTTGTAGTATTCATTGTGCTTGTGAGCTAGGCATTCAGATGTACAGAGGATGCAGGACAAGTGGGGAGGCCAAGTCCTCACTTAATGTCAGAATGAATGTCACTTTTGGAGGTCCAAAAGGTCTTCAGTGGGGAGACTTGATTCGATGGATATTTTTAGTGAAAATTGAAGTGTCTCCATTCTCTCTAGAATCTACACCATCAAAAAGATCTCGACATCTTGATTCCAATGCAACTTGAACAGAGCAAAAAGGAGTCTGTTTGTGCAAGTTATGGCCAGTCAAATCTTGGGTCAAACTGGGATCAGGGGGCGTCCAAGAAGCCAAAAAAATGATGTTTTCAAAAGTTTTCAAAGATGGTGTCATCGTAAAGAGCTCATTGCAAGCTTTCCAATGCAACTCGTTTAGTCGAAAATGCACATCGTATGTGAGAGATACAGCTAGTCAAAGTTCTAAGTTGACTTGTACACCAGAGGTACAATGATGATGTCATCATCCATACATGATGACATCATCATTAGTATGGAATCTGAAGTGGACCAATCATAGTTTGACACATGGCAGTCCATACATTTCGTACAAGATGATGTGGTAGTATAGGTGGCTACCGAGTCAGCAAGTGACGTGGACGGGTTCAGTGAATTATCTCCTGACATGTGGCAATTGGTGGAAATACAGTTGGCAGTGACTGTGCAGCTGACATGTCTCTATTGGTGAATCAAATCAAGCCACATGGCATCCTGGTGGCACGACACGTGGCCCTTTCTTCTCTCCTTCGGCCGGTGGATGGGATGAGTTTGTTCGTTTGTTAAAAAACTTTGGTGGGGGATTTGAACCCCTAACCAACCTCTGCCGAACTTAGCATTGGACCATTGCACCATATCTGCGGGTCTAACAATCAATGGTGGTCGGTTTTCTTTGATAAAAAGTTGGATGGATTTTATTGCTAAATTTGTGGCCGGCAGGAGTTGAACCCGCACCGACCGGGTTACAAAAGGAATAGCCCACCAATATGCCATCTCAACATTATCTAATACATATATGGCATTGGTTGGTTTTCTTGACTATTTCAAACCGATTACCATAATGTTAAAAACAAGCCCCTAAACAATAATATTCCGAGGAAGGGCTTAAATTTATTTTATGTGATTTAACATAGATTAAGGGGGTTATTTTTAAAGATTTCTTTGTAAATTTGGGAGATTAAATTGTTTTTAGGAGATATGGGGAAATATTTGTAAATCATTTGGTTATAAGCCAAATTGAGTAATTTTTTTGTATAAAAGGGATGTAAGGGTGAGAGTTGAGTTAAGTGATTTTGATGTGAAACTCAGATTTTTCAAGTTGAGAGAAATAGGTGTCGGGTGATATGAAGAAAGGAGATCTTTGAGCCATTCTTGTACGTCGGAGTTTTGTTATGGTGCCGAAGTGCTCAAAGGAATGGTCTTGGTGAATTTGTAACTGAATTTTGGAGATTAATTGGATCGGTCGTTCTCTATTGGAGCTGACTCAGAGACGTAGTCATGTTTGTGGTGAACTTCGTAATCAAACTCTGTTTGCATCTCTTTCTTTCTCTCACTTTCTTTTATTCTGTTGTTCATCACCTTGTCATTTTAATTATTGTAATTATTTCCATAAGTTAATTTTGTTCTAATTAACTTGGAATAATCATTGTAAAAAAATTAAGCATTCAAATTCTGTAATTTAGTCTAGATCCTATACAGATCAATATATCTGCTTATATGTATATTTTTAAATATGAAACTGGGAATTCAATATATATGTGTGTGTGTTTCGAGGAATTCAATACAATTTAGCATGAGGGTTAATGCATCTTAGCATTGTTGTAGAATGGAAAGCTACATTATTTGACACTAAATATTATAGACAAAAATAGAGAAATTGTAAAAAAACTATTAGAAAAACACTTAAGAATCACAGGTAAATGACAAATGATCAAAAACCCACATTAAACATATTGATACAAGACAAGCAGTCTATGTAAGAGTTGGTTTGTCAATTCAAAATTCAAGCTACGTTCTTTGGTAGCAAACCCACATTAAATAGAACTTGTAAAACCAATGGGTAGCAATAACCTGTGCAAAATGGGTATAATGCCATAGACTTAATTGAAATTTCAAGCTACATTACTTGGCACTAAATATTATAGACAAATAGAGAAATTGTAAAAGAGCTATTAGAATAACACTTAACATGCACTATAATAATTTTATCTTGAATATCTTTATGCTTAAATCATACTAACCCTCTCTCTCTCTCTCTATATATATATATATATATGCAATTACTCCTATGTTAATCTACAATTACTCCTATGTTAATGGGTATAACACCAAAGATGCACAGAGATAACTACAAACAATAAATGAAGTGCGAAAAGATTACTAACCCTAACCATATTTTTTCATGAAAGAAAGAAGATTTAATTGCAATTTCTCCATCCATACAGAGCGATAATCTCTTTGAAGTCTCCAAAATGGGTATAACGCCAAAGATACAAACATATATGAACAATAAATTAATCATTTATACAAAATACCCATGTAAAACAACTCATAGATTTCGGAGCACAACAATATTAAAACCCTCCAATCTGCTATAAAATGGAGTCTTTGCTATCAAACCAACACCACAATGTAAAACCCTCCAATCTGCTATAAAACAAAGCCTCTACTATAAAACCAACATCGCAATGGCTCTGTCGACAATGCAACTTAATCAATATGTCTTCTTGCACATTTCGGAGTATACTTTCCCACACTAGAACATTGAATATTGCATTTACTTCTTCTCACGCCATCGTACAACAACGCATGCATTAACCCTCACGCGAGAAAACACTTATCATTTTGCTTCCACGTATCGAGGCAACCAACTCCGCCACTGCCAACCCACGTAATTTGCAAACTCCACGTCATCATAAGAAACCTCAGGAAACTCACTGTCGGCTAGAAGATTTCTGGCGCGAGAAATTCTATTCATGACTAGACTGACAAAATCCCGACAAAAATTTCAAACAAATAACCTATCGGCTACTAACATCCGGCACAGAGCAACACTTTAAATTTGAGCGTCCTTATTCCATTTGTACTCGCTATCGCAAAAGGAAATTCGCTCACTCTTGAAGTAACATTAATTCCTCCTACAATGCTTAGCCAAATAAAATACAATATCAGTTCAGTAAAATGCCGGATTTCTATATTAATTAGATTTCCATGCATGGACTGACTAGGAAAGTAAGTTAAATACGCTTGAAAGAACATTTCATATGCATGAGATTCGAAATGTGGGAAATGAGTGAAAGTGTGTGATTTTGTCTAGAAGACAAATCTATTCTCATTTATTTCCCAATCAAAGAACAACATGTTATGAATCAGCATGCAGTCATTGGATCAAAATCTTTTACGTCACAAGATTTAATTTTATTTCATTCAAACAAATAAAATCTTTGGGCAAACACAATCTCTGTTTTCCCAAGTACAGCATGAAAACAAAATCTTTCCTGATTTGTAATTTGAAAATGTATTGATTTGTACGTATTCAAACATGGGTTTGTCGCACGATACATAGGACTCTACGACTATGGTGTCTTCTCTAGATTTAACGTTCATTTAAAATCCCTTGATATTGTCCTCACACGTCACGTAAGATCTCGCAAACAGTTATTATTGTGTCTTTTTCTTGATTTCGTCGCAATTAGCTCACAAAAATCAACGTGGTAATATCAACTTCGCCACCTTCTCCAAACTCTTATCTTTTTAAAATTACTTTAAAATATTTACTTGTTCTAAATTTGTGTAGAAAATCTCACATCCAACGTATATCTTGCCAGGTTAGCTAAAACTGATGGCGTGAATAACAGTCTAATCTCAGCTTTTCAGTAGTTTAGGAGCCATCATTGACTAAATATCGTAAACTATTTTTTATTAACTGATCTGATTTAGGAAGATTTTCTTTGTAGAATTTTTAAGATTAAAGTGTAAGCTAGAAAAATTGACTGTGACAAAGTTGACAACTAGAATGCCCACTATTTCCATGGAATTGACTCCTGAGATAGGACTATTTGGTATATAACAATTGATTTCTTGACTCTATCCTACATTTAGAACTTATGTCATAAAAGGATTATGTTGTATTTAAATATTAAATAATTAATAATTGTTTAATATTTTTTTCATCAAACAAAAAAAAATTATCTTTTATTTTTTCAAATTAAATTATTTAAATGTTTAAATATAATTTTTAAAAGTCATTTGAGACACATTTAAATTATATAATATTAATTAAAAAAATCAAATTTATAAAATTATATTATGTTGGTGAGCAAGTTTTTGAATTCAACTGTGTATGCTTCTTGATCAAAGTGTCAAATCACACTCAGTGATCCATCATCAGGAAGAGGAAAGTGTAGAAATGAAGAGCAGATAAGCCTTAAAAAGGGGGAAAGATAAAGGAGAGGGAGAAATAAACAAAATAATATAAGATTCAGAAAAGAAGATTAAAAAATACAATTCAAATAAGAGGGGAAGAATAAGATAAGAGGGAAATTTAAGGAAAAGGAGGAAATTAAATTAGAGAAAGATAACTAAAAAATAAATAAAACTAAGCAAAGGAGGATGAAGGAAAGACTATATTCATAACCAAAAATAAATGAAAATTCATACCAACTAAATTATATTATTTTAAAATTATATCATAATATTTTTAAAATTATTATTATTATGTTTTTGAAAGAGGAAAAAATGGGTTATACAGGGACCCGAAACCACAAAGTTTTCAAATAGAAGATAAGATCATTAAAGACACCAAAAGAAGAAAAGGCTATAAAAACAACAACAAGACAAGTCCACAACCACCAAAAAGGCCAGCAAGGGCCACAAAACCAAAAATATGACAAAATTTCAGCAACAACTAAATTTTGCCCTTTAATAAATTCGCAGTCTCTACTTCCAAATAGTTCATATCCTAAACCCCCTTCTTTAAAATTTGAACCATCTAGGTAGTAGGAGGCATTTTCCATTTTAGGTTGGCACAGGTCCTTTTCGAGATACCTTGGTCCTCGTTCTTGCTTCTATCCTTGTCCTCTTCCAGGTCAACGACCAGCGAGCCCTGTTGTATCTTTTCCAACTTTTCAGACATTGCATTGATGATGATGGAATTGTGCCTAGCCATTTTATGGTTTGTTTCCACAACAGTTTTCATATTATTTTTTATTTTGACAATTTTAGCTTTTAGAGTCTTGCACTTTTCTTCAATGTCACCTTCTCTCGTTCCAGTACTGTTCTTTTTCCATTTTCCTTCTTCATTGCTGAGAGCGGCCAACTTCATTTCCAGTTTATCTAACTTCCTATACAAAACCCTGTTTCTTTGATTAAGATTATTAATTTCTTGATAGGCCTATTTCAAAATCCTGCAAATGTCACCAATGTCATTTCTTGCAGAGGCAAGAATACCGCCAAACTGAACCCAATCTAAGATGAGGTTAACATCATCTAGGTTGGGCAAGCTAGGAAATCTCGTACCATCAGCTCTGAAAGAGGCAGGAGGGGAGTGCACAAAATTTCTGCTAACTTCAAGGTTCTCAACTTTGTCCTCCAAAGAGTCTGCAGAGTAGCAAACCAACTTGTTGGCAGGGGAGCCCTTAAGAGAAGGATTCTTTAAGGGGACAGGGTAATTAGAGAAGGTCTTAGGGTTAACTTTAGCGAGTTGAGGTTTTCTAGGCTGGGTTTTCTTACCAGACAACTCAGAGGATGGGTGAGCTTTAACAATTCTCTCCTGGTAAGGATGATTCTCTGAAACCCCACTATCTGTATCATAGTCCTCATACACTGTGGAGGCAACAGGTTTGGATAAAGCCAACATGCTTTGATAGTGTTCATATATTAACCTAATAAGATCAAGATGGAGAATAGGGTATCTCCTGGGATTTTTCTTATGGTTCTCAAGGCTATTATTCAACAAACATAATAGATAGTGAGGAAGAGAAATCCATACCTTATGGCGGAAGTGGTTAAGAATGGAAAAATGATGACCATAAACTTTGGTGAAACTCTCGTCCAGGGTGATATACTCCATAATAACACGAAGCGCCTTTCTCCACAGCACCTTGATGGTGTCAGTCTCAAAATAGCTATTGGAAATTTTAACCAATTTCAATTTCTCCTTATCCTTCCTAGGGAGTTTGATTACCACCTCATCAGAAAAAATTTTGTTGCGATAAGATTTCACACCCTTAGTGGACATTCCAATCACCTCCCCTATAGTTTGCTCGTCTAGTTTCACTTTTCTCCCAAAGAGGATTATTTCACCATTGTTTCAGTTCTTCTCAAAATAGTTTATGGCCATAGTATCAAGTCCATGAAGTTTTTCCAGAAATGGGACCAATGTGCCTCTAACAATCTACTTCCAAACCTTATCATTCCTCGTGTGCACCTCATAGCTCTTTGAATCAACTATTTTCCTATCCCTCCCCAATTTTTGTTTGCATCTTACTGTAGTCTCTACCAGCGTTGAGCACCTGTTGTAAATTTACGCAGCCATTCCAATGAACCCACAAAACGTGCCATTTTTTATTTCTAGCTAACTAATATGACACAACCCCATCAAATCTCTTGATTTTGATATACTTAGCCCCTTTCCCTTTAATCATTAAATGTAGTTGCTTATTTCCCATGTGTAACATCATAATCTAGTAAGGCCCCAACTTCAGCTCTTAAGTCCCTACAATTCTGCCACATGTTCAATCCTTGCTTCCTAACCCCTTCATTCACAAAGTAATTTTCCACGTTGTTAGCTTCCTTGTAGACGTGTGAAACTTTTACTTTATTGAACTTGTCTAAAATAGACTTTGCATCATCAATCCAATTCTTTATCGACCAAGAGGCGGGATCCTTCCTAAGAGACAATCAATGATATTTTTAGAATCCCCTTCAAGCCATAAATTTTTTATATTCAATTTATGAGCTAACTTTAAAACTTGATAAGCTCCTATAGCCTTCGCGACATGGTTGGTTTGATGACCTAAGTAGATGGCCACAACCACCATAAAAATGTCATTTGAGTCCCTTAACACACCTCCACTACTAGCCATTCCCATATCTCCCTTTGCAGCGCCATCAAAGTTGGCCTTAGACCATCCATTTGGAGGAAAGGTCCAGCACACACCCTCCCTACTTTTCTTAGATGGCTTGGATGCTAAAGAAACATCCACTTCAAGATTCCAATCCTTTGCTAACATTAGATCATAGGGAGTACACACCAATGCTTCAAGGTTAAGAGCTTTTTGGGGAATCACATTAAAGTTTTCCTTTATAAGCCTAAATTTTTTATCAGAGACATTATTCTCTGACATCTCCTTATCCCTAAAAAGTCTGTTATTACATTCTTTCCACACCCCCCAAATAAGAAAAGGGAATGTAAATTCCCCTAACCTTCGAATGAAGGGATTTTGAGTAGGAGCTTTCCATTGTAAAAAGAAATCTTCAATGGGTTGTGGAAACACCCAAGAGATATTCCAGAGGGCTAATAATTTTCCCCAGATTATATAAACAAATGGGCAATGGAGAAACAAGTGGTTAGCTAACTCTGCCTCACACTAGAAAATGTAACATCTGTTGGGGATTTGAAATCCCCGTTTACAAAGATTGTCCATCGTAAGCACCTTATTCTGAAGCATAATCCAAAAGAAGATATTGACTTTAGGAGTCAAGTGTTTTATCCACACTTTTGACTAGAAGGGAGGGGGAGCTTGAGAAAGGGACAACAAAGAGACAATCGAAGAGACAAAGTAGTTATCTGAAGGGTTGTCCATCCAAACAAGAATATCATCTTGTTGAGTCTATCCCATCCTGACAGCCTTTAAGGAAGATTGAAGTTGAGCCAACTCTTGACTAATCACATATAAGTTCATTCAGTCTCCTTCATACCAATAATCTTTAACAAGCTCCTAGAAAGCAACTTTACATAACTCATCCCATCTATTGAATCTTTCAATTTTGATGAGGGGTTCCTTAAAAGGACATCTATCCTTCCAAAATTTGGCTTGATTGCCACTTCTAATGTGTCATCCTATCCCTGATTCCAAAAAAATTATACTAGCAATCATATTGTTCCAACAAGCTAAGTGATGAGGTAGGATAGGAGAATCCAACAAAGCTTTGAGGGACATGTTGTTGGCTATATATTTACTTCTTAAAATGTCTTTCCATTCTCCACCAAATGAGAATGATCTCCATATTTGTTTGGCTAGAAGAATTATTATTATTATGTTAATATTGTAATGTGAAATTATTTTTACTACTAAAATTAAAAATTATAATAATATTTTCCAAAGAAAAGTATTAAAATAAAATAGAATAAACTTTAATTTTATACCAAAAAAACTTATTTTAAAGTTTTTATTTAAATATTATTATTATTATTTATATATTTTAAAATGTCATCCTCAATAAATTAAAATAGTATGCTTCTTAAAAAAATAGTTTAAATTTAACTAAATTCTCACTATTTCATTATAAAATTTTAATTATTTTTAATATGAATATAATGATTGTTATTTTATTAATTATTCATAATATATAAGCAATAAAGTTACAAATCATTCTTTAAAATATTTCATCTATATATTACAATCAAATTGTGTTTTTATGTTTATTTACATCTTCAAAATTATAGATAGATATGTTTAAGATATATAATTTTTTTATAAAATATTAAAAAAATTATCCTTCAAAAGACATAGGAAAGGGTATGAAGATTAAAGTTTTCTGAATATTCTTTTACTTTCTTGCTAGTTTTTACAAAGAAAACTTTCTCAGGGGAGTTACAGAAAAAGAAAAATAGTACAGTCATGGTTTTATTTTGTTCCAGCTAAATGCGTGACCTAAGTTAAAAAAATTTCTACTCTATGTTAAATTCTTTCCTCGAAACATTTTCCTAGAGATATTTAAGTGTGACCGGTTCTCAATGTCAAAATACTCATTTTGGGCCATAGAGAATTTAAGTCTCATTGCGATCTAGACTAAAGAGCTATTTTCGACCCAGACAGATTTTAGAGAGATTTTCTTTGACCTGGCATAATTGTCCTGAAGTTTAAAGTTGTGCAACAAAGAACAAACAAACAACTTTCTTTTTAAAAATTTTCTTTAACTTTATTAATTTAAGGATAGTGTAATATTAAAAAAAAAGAGGTGGTAAAGGGAGGCACTCTAATTATGTTCATATGAAGAAATTATGTTTGAGAAAGTTTAAGCAGTTAAAGAAAAATTAGATGTAAGGGGATCTTTATCATTTGGATTGCTTCAAATATTTCGACGGACAACATAATCAATTGACTCTCAATCAATGAGAGCACCTTCTTCTTCTCTAGAAGGGTTGTCTAGAGGCTATTATGGATGGATTGAAGAGATGGTCAATTCCAGATTAGGAAACTTGACTTAGTTAGGCTAACCAAAAACACCTTCCAACTTACAAGAAGATGTAGAGGGTGTTTGGAAGGGTTGATCCCACCCTCCACTAATAATAATACTTACTTTACATATTTATTGCGAAGATAAAGCTTAATAGATAAATTCATCGATATATGATTAAATTTTATTTTTAATGAACCATTAGTATGCTTATGCATTTCTTTCTATCTATCTATCTATCTATCTATCTATCTATCTATCTATATATATATATAGTATTGTTGTTACCCTTACATAAACATTTCTCTAAACTTCTTAAAAAATAAAAAATATTTTCAATAACACAAAATCAAAATTGTAATGTATCACATCACAAATATCTTCTCCACATGGATTTTAGAAAAGAAATGAAACCTTCTTCCATCTCCCCCCAACCCCTTCAAAAAAATGGGTATTTTGTATATCTTATTAAATTTTATACTTAATGTTTCAGCCATTCTATCACCCAATTTAAATATAGCATGCATTTGCAATCCCAAAAAATAATAATAGATTAGTTATTCTACAAAGCAATAGCATATCTATTTATATATTTTATTATTTATAAAAGTATATTTTTATACCTTATTTTATAAATTTTGACTATAAACATACTTGATATTTTTGCTAAAATTGTATATCAAGTGATTTCTTTTGTCATTATTATTCACTTAAAATTGTCCTTTAAATATTAAAACATATTTAATTTTAAAATTTATATGTAAATTAAATATAAAAAAGAATTGTAATAAATTTTTAATAGTTTATTGGAAATCTCTTTCATTTAATTCAATCTTCTTAAAATTTTAATTATATTTTTCAATAGTAAAATTAAATAAAATTATATGACAATTAAATTTAAGTCATTGGAAATTCCATCTTCACTTTAAAAACTATTAAAATAATTATAAGTTAAATATCAATTTTGCATGGACTCCAATAATTCATTTATTTTCTTAAACTAAGTACACTTTTCTCATAAAATATAGTAATCCATTTCTAATTCTTGATATATCCATCTAAAAATTATTTTAATTTTAAGGAAAATCAGGTTAACTATATTTTGGGAATTCTAATTTTAAAATTTGAGTTGCTTTATATGGTCTTTTGTTAAAAATACATCTTTTGGTTGTAGGCAAGCCAATGGAGATTTGTTTATTGGAACTTCATAGATTTTATACATGATCAAGAGGTCCTCATTTCTTTCACACAAGGAGGAGCTTTTGATTATGTTGGAGGGTTTGTTGTAGCAAACAACAAAAGTGGTTGGACTTCCATACCCTTCTTTTCTAACACTACATTTAATTCTAATTTGATTCGTCCCATGGCTAGTGCCATGCTCTACATAATCGAGGCCACCCTCTACTATGATGAAGGAGATAATTTTAACAAGGTTTTCTCTCACTTACTACTACATATCATTAGGTGTCACTAGTTATTATATTTTCATAATTTTTCATTAGAAAAACTCTTACTGTTAACTATATTTTTTAAATGTCTTACTTTGTAGTTTACTAAAATTATGATTGCTTATGATTTTAAGATGATAAATGTAAATAATTTTTAATGGTTAATGGAATTAAACTAAATAAGTTTGAGAGCCTTGATTGAGATGGTTCTATGTTTGAACTTTTCTTTTTAAGAGAGGCTACTCTTTTATTAGTAAATTGGCTTGAGGGTTTGACTCTGATATATTAGTGTATCTATATAATATGTCTTGATATAGAGATATCAAATTTTTATTCTATGTACTATAGCTTTTACACATTGAGGGATTGTGAAAATCCACTTGGGATTGTGCACAACTAGGGACCCCCCAATCTTCTACTCAAAATTCAAAATTACATTAAATTCATATCCCCGGAGTGAGGTTTTCACCTAACATGTATTGAAAATGTGTTGAGAGCTAATTCCAAATTCCTCTTTCTTGACACACCACAATAGGACCTTACACATTTATCAAAAATATACTTAGATTGAGAGGGAGGAACCTAACTTTACTTACTTTCCAATCTTGACTTTCCTAAGTTAACTCTAGAGCTCCACATTAAATGGATTCCAAATCAAGTCCAGACCTCCAAAAGCCTCACATGTCAAAGAAAAATACCATTATATTATCTCCATTTCTCCATTAGCTTCGCTGACTCCTCAAACAATTTTGTTTCTTGAAACATGACAATAACTAGTTTTCTCAAATTTGTCTAATGCTTGAGCATGCACATTTTTTTAGGGTTGTTAATGCCCATTACATTCCATGTTACTAGTTTCATGGCTTTTTGAGAAGAGAGGATCCCTTCCCTAATCTCAAAAGCCTTATCTTGCTTATCAATCCCTACTTCTAGAGGCATGTTTTCCTTGTTTTCTTTGTTAAATCTTATCCCAAAAATTTCAAGAGCCATTTCAACTATCAATTTTTTATTAACATAGCTCTTAGGTAATAAAATTCTTTAGGGGTCTATGGTCGTATCCTAGCTATTTTCACCAGATATTCCTTTTTCCACTCAACAATAGGCAGGTTGCATTTGTCATCCATCAAGACAATTAGCTTTTCCCCCAAAGAACTCCTAAAACCCTACATCCCATAGACCACTACTTCATTCATCTTCTCCACCATTGAAACCTTGACTTCACTACACTCTTTATTTATTTGGTCCCCAATTTTTCCTTTATTTTTCTATTGGCATTCCTTTGTTGCATTGCCCTAATGCCAAATAATGTTTGCATCTTAACAAAGGTACATCCTTCCCAACTTTTTGTCTCCAAATTCCAATGTCCAAGCTTATCTTAATCTCCTTCAATAGTAGGGATTTAAGGCTCACCTTAACACATAATTTGAAATAAATCACAAAATCCCCTTAATTATTTTATCCACCATTAGAAAGGTTCCCATTTTGTTTCCTATTTGTAGTAATGTTACTAGGTCCCAATACTACAGTGGAAGATTATATAATTATAGCCACATTGGACCTTCATCTTCCCAACATTTTTGGAACCAAAGAAAGATCTTTTCCTTTGATGGTCAATCCTTGAACCATTTTATAAAAAAAAGCTATAGTTTTCAATTGATCTACCTTTTTCATGACCAATATTGTTACCAATAAAAAATGAGATACAACTAGAAATTGGTTTCATATTTAGAGCTATTTTATTAGCACCATAGCCAATGATTGTTCCTTTGACATCCAAATTCTCCTAGAGCTTTAGTAACCAAGTGCCCTTCTCCTCTAAGGTTTGCAAATTTCTCAAATCATTCCTATATCTCCCTCCATATCTTTCATCAATTTGATATATATCCCAACTAAAAATTCCTTCCTCACTATTCCTCTTTCAATCTCTCCTCTACACTCCTTTTTACCTATCAGATAATCATGTTGTAGTCAACAACATCTAAGAAATTTTTATTTTGAGCCTCTTTTCTTGACTAATAAGTTGTATCTTTTAAGAGAGACTACCTATCAATCTATCAACCACCTTATTTATATGCAAAAATATTAAATAATAATTAATTTTAATAGTTATATCCATTGAATATATAAGATGGTTAATAGATTAATAAAGAACCTCTGATATATACACACAATATTAGGAAATTTATTATTGTACTATTTACACCGAAGGCATATCCAATCAGCAAGCTGATTATTTACATCTACGGTTAAAAGCATCGCAGAGACGATTCACAACACCCCGTTCATCCATCATTTTTCATTGTTTTTTTTCATTATTTACGTCAGTTTATATCATATCTTAAATAGTATTTGGCTTGCATCAAATACCTCTCTAACTTTTGACGAATATAGCCAAATATCTCTATGACCATGCATTTATTAAGACATGGAGGGTAGGCTGGGAAAATAGCAGACACTGATAATTCTGCAGATTGAGTGTGCTCCATGTTGTATGTCATATCAACCAAGGGTGAGTCCGAGCAGCACTGAAGCTAATCGTGCATAGTTGATGACTCCAGTGGGTTTTCACAATGGCGGACGCCTGTGGGGATCGCCTAAAACCAATCGTTGCTTTCCCTGCCTCTATTGGTATCCGCTCCTCCAAACTCTTGTTGGTGACCTTTCACTTCTCCAATTTGGTGAGTTGCAACCTGAAAATAAGGTTTCAACTAGAGTTATAGAGTATCTTTATTATTAGAATGCAAATTACAGCCAAGATGAGCAGATATGGATGAAAAGTAGATAGAGCATTAATGCCCACTTGCTACCATTCTCCTTGTGCAAACTGGGGGCTTCATAATAGGGTATTGATATCCATCAAAGCATAAAGGATAGAAGAATTTTGTCAAATATATTTGAACTGCCTTGGTAGACATATATACAAAATGTGGAAGCATAGACAAGGCACATGAAGTGTTTGACAATATGCCTCAAAAAGATGTGGTCCTGTAGACTACAATTTTTGTAGGATATTCACAAAATGGATTTGCCGAGAAGGATTTAGAAATTTCCAAGAAAATTTAATTGTTAGGTTTAAAGCCAGATTCTACAACCTTTGCTAGCATCCTCCCTGCCCATGCCAAAATGGGAGCTATGGAACAGTATGTACATTATAGTAACTGCCCTAGTAGACATGTGTTCAAAAAGTGGAAGCATTAACAAGGCACATGAACTATTTGATAGAATACCTGAAAATGATCTATAAGCTTCTACCATCCCCATAAATGACTATCCATACTTGCAGCACTGTGCAACAGTCATGGGAATATCAATGGCTTCCTAAACAAACATTAAGCAAGAGAACTTCCAACTTCCATTTGCTACCCTATCCTCTAAAGATCGCTTCTACTGAAACCACCTCTTAGCACAACCTCAGAAGAATCTCCTCTAGGAATCCATTCCTTTGTTTTGCTTGCTGTAACAAGAGATAAGATTGAAAATGCATTGTTATTTTAAAATATGAAGTTAGCCCCATTCTTGCACCAAGGTTAGCAAAGATTCATTCTGATCTGCAGATTTTTGAAGTTGGATTGTGTCGAATGACTATCCACTTTGAATTCTATATGACGGGATCAGGTAAAGGGATGGCTTCATTCCTGTGGAAAACTAAGTGTACCTTGTCAAACAATGATGATTTAATCATGAAAGAACATAAGGTATGCCATGATTAATGGTATAGCTTGCTTGGTAAGCATTGGACTTGAACCTAATGAAAGGTAATTTTCACCCAAAATTGTATGACACGGTGCTAACAAATATTTTGTCAAGTACTATTTGCATATCTTTTTCTCCTATCTCATAACCTCAAGCTCATTAGATCATGTGTTGAGTTTTCAATTAATCTTATAGGATGTTTGCTAAGAGGTGTTGAATCTTGATTTTTCCATTTGCTTTGGCCAAAAGTTGAATTGTGCTGAAACAAATGTCCTTTATCCCCTCATCAAAGACAACATAGCAGAACACATGCATATGCTTTATCTTCAATTAAGCCTTAGTGGTTTCCCAATACCCAAAGAAAATTCACTTACTAACTTTTATCATCAGGGCTGACTAAAAATATATGAGTGGAGATTAATTGGCTCTTATCATGATTGGTAATGCCTCTACACCCTCTCTTCTACAATACATTTTGTAATTTTTCAACACATGCTTCACTTGGAATCATTTATTGGGTAACAATAATATAAATTCAGTAAACATACAATGTGTTTATTCCATCTTTGTTGAACTATATAGAAAATGTAAGTAATATATAAAGAACACCTTTAGTATATTTTGCATACTTCCAATTATATACAATTTTATGATGTCCAACTAAGGTTTTAATTTTTGATTGGATACACCTAAATTTCCTTGAAAATTTTAGAAAAACCCTTTTGATGTCTTTATCTCCCTCTCCTCCTCTATATTTCCTTATATCTCTATATCTCTATCACTCTAACTCACCATCTATATCTCTCTATCTCTTCCTCTCCTTCTTCCTATATATCTCTCTATCTCGTCCTCTTTATCTCTCCCTCTCTCTCTCTATACATATTTATCTCACCCTCTACCTATATCTTTGTATCTATTTGTCTCCCTCTTCCTCTCTTGCTCTATCTTCATGCAGGAGCATCCAGTGGTGTAAGGGCAATCTTGCATCACCCAAAAATAGTTAAATTTTAAGTTTCTCAATTTTTAGATATTTTTACATTTTTGGATACCCTTTTCATCATAATGAAATTACCAATTTATAGTTTTTATTTTCTATTCCTGGGTTGAAAGATAAATTGCAGCTTTAGTTCCCTAGATTTGCACCTAAAAATCTTCTAAGTCAGTTTTGAGGCACTTAAAGTTCCCATATCAGCCCAGAAACTTTCCAAAATTGGCATGACTAATTTCAAGCGTGTTCTTGACTCCAAGACCTTTCCAACGGTTCAAACAGTTCACGAATCGGAGCCCCGGATCAAAAGTTATGGCCCCGGGAAGTTGGCGCACTTTCGAGAAGATACAATCGCAAATGTTCTTTTGAAATTTGAACTTTAAGTTGTAATTTTTTGGCACCAAACTACCTAAACTCAAATTTGAATGTTGTTTTGGCTCCAAACTAAAGAGGAGCTCTATTTATGGGTGGGTTTCTAATTTTTGGGTAACTTTTCAGGGAACAAGCTTGCATATTGCGAAAGGGTGATTCTGTAGCTTTCTGTAACTTGCATGTATTGTAGAACTTGGGGATTTGAGATCCTCTACATGTAAGAAGTTCCATTTTCTAAATAATAAAATTATTCTCTTGTTTGTGGGTTATTTTCTAAGTCTCGGGTTGCGCCCTCATCACGTGGTATCAGAGCGAGCTTTCTTGAGCGTGTGGACAGATCGTCGATCATGAGGCAGTTCACACTAGGACCGTGGTTGTGGGTTGAGGTCAAGAAAGATGCCTCCAAGAGTGATGCCTAGTAGGCATGGTGGTGCAAGAGGTGGTCAAGGCGGCATAAATGCTGGTGGAAGAGATGCTCTGGCAGCCCTCCAGAGATAGATTGACACATTACAAGAGCAGTTGAGAAGAGGGTTACACCTTAGGGAGGAAAGTGAGGATGAAGGAGAGGAAGAAGGTTCAAATGTAGAAGAGGAAGAAGAAGTAATTGATCAAAACCAAATGCGGCTAATAAGGGCCATTTCAAAGATCAGGAAAAGACCCAGAGCATAAGTCCCCAGTTATTCCGGAAGTCTGAACCCAGAAGAGTTGATCGACTGGATCAACGAGCTAGAAGAATATTTTGAGTATGAGGAAATGGAGGACCCAGATCGGGTTAAGTTTACAAAAATCAAGCTGAAGAGCCATGCCAGTATTTGGTGGAAAGAAATTGAAGAGGAAAAGGAAAGATCACCAGATGGGATTGCATGGTAGAGAAACTGAAGAAGCAGTCCATACCAGTGGACTACGAGTTAGATCTGTTCAAGAAATTGCAAGGGTTGAAGCAAAGAAGCAAATCTGTGAAAGAATATACTAAAGATTTTCACAAGATAATCATCAGAACGGGTCACACAGAGGTCAATAAGGAGAAGGTAGCCCGATATCTTAATGGGTTATGACCGAGCATTCAGGAGGAGTTAAGCCTAGTCAGAATGACCACTATTGAGGATGTGTATTAGTTTGCTCTGAAGGTGTAAGAGAAGCTAAACAAAAGATTTGATGGCAAGCAAAAAGGACGAGGAGGTCAAAGAGGAAGGGGCAATGGAAGACCTTCAGGAAGCTGAAATGATGATGAAAAGAAAAGTGAAGATGTGGGTACTAGCCGAAGTCAAAGGAATGACAACTTCTACCACCCTCGTGATCAAAACAGTGGCGATCAAAGAGGTAGAGGATGAGGGAGATATGGACAAGGATCTCGAAGAGGTGGTTTCAAAGGAACATGTTTCCAGTGTGGTGAAGAAGGGCATCGAGCCTATAAATGTCCACAACACCAAGGAAGGGTAGACAAAAGGCCAGAAGGTCATGGAAGAGTTGCGCATGCAGATGAGGAGGCCCAATATGAATATTTAGATGATGCTAAAAGGGGAGAAGCCTTAGTGATTAGGAGAGTCTTGGTGACTGAGGAAAAGGAAACCAGAACAGAGGAAGAATCTGTTTCGCACAAGGTGCAAGTGTGAAGGAAAATGTTGTGATGTCATTATTGACAGTGGAAGCACTAATAATCTGGCGTCAAAAGAGATGGTCACAAAGTTGAAGCTAAAGAGGGAAAGACACCCACATTAGTATTGGATTTCTTGGTTGCAGAAAGACCACAAAGTTTTGGTCAATGAGCAGTGCCTAGTAAAGTTCAAAATCGGGAGCTACCATGATGAGGTACTTTGTGATATCATCCCAATGGATGCATGTCACATGTTATTGGGGAGGCCATGGCAGTTCGATAGGCAAGCTATACATGATGGCCATGCAAACACTTATTCCTTGACAAATGATGGGGTTCATCAAAAGTTGTAACCCCTGAAGGAGATTGAAGAAAAGGTATGTAGTAGTGCTAGAATTTGTTATGTAGATGGAAGAAATTTTTTAGAAGGTATGAAGCATGAGTGTGTGTGTTATGCATTGATTCCTAGAGTGAGTAAGGAGGATAGAGAGAATGTTCCAGAAGAAGTTTCTGGGATGTTGAATGAGTTTCAGGATATTGTTTCTAATAATTTACCTAAGGGTTTACCACCAATAAGGAAGATCAGTCATCAGATTGACTTGATTCCTGGAGCTAATTTACCAAATAAGGCAGCTCATAGAATGACTCTAGTAGAAAAATGAGGAGTTCAATAGACAAGTTCAAGAGTTGTTGAGAAAGGGTTTCATATGGGAGAGTTTGAGTCCATGTGCAGTACCTGCAGTGCTAGCACCAAAGAAGGATAAGGAGTGGAGGATGTGTACAAATTTTTGAGCCATAAACAAGATAACAATCAAGTACAAATTTCCCTTGCTAAGGATGGATGACCTGATGGACTATTTGAGTGGAGCTCAGTACTTCACAAAGATTGATCTAAAGAGTGGATATAACCAGATTTGGATTCAAGAGGGAGATGAATGGAAGACTGCCTTCAAGACCAAAGAGGGCCTAAATGAGTGGTTAGTCATGCCTTTTGGGCTAACCAATGCACAAAGCACATTCATGCAGCTCATGAATGAGGTACTAAAAGAATTTCTGGGAAGTTTGGTTATTGTGTATTTAGATGATATTTTGATTTTCAGTAAGACGTAAGGGCAATCTTGCATCACCCAAAAATAGTTAAATTTTAAGTTTCTCGGTTTTTAGATGTTTTTACATTTTTTGATACCCTTTTCATCATAATGAAATTCCCAATTTATAGTTTTTATTCTCTATTACTGGGTTGAAAGATATTGCAGTTTTAGTTGCCCAGATTTGCACCTAAAAATCTTCTTAGTCAGTTTTGAGGCACTTAGACTTCCTAGATTAACCCCAAAACTTGCCAAAATCGGTGTGGCTGATATCTAGCACGTTCTTGACTTTGAGACCTTTCCAACGGTTCAAATAGTTCACGAATCGGAGCCTCAGATCAAAAGTTATGGCCCTGGGAAGTTGGCGCACTTTCTAGAAGATACAATTGCAAATGTTCTTTTGAAATTTGAACTTCAAATTGTAATTTTTCAGCACCAAACTGCCTAAACTCAAATTTGAATGTTGTTTTGGCTCCAAACTAAAGAGGAGCTCTATTTATGGGCGGGTTTCTAATTTTTGGGTAACTTTTTGGGGAACAAGCTCGCATATTGCGAAAGGGTGATTCTGTAGCTTTCTGTAACTTGCATGTATTGTAGAACTTGGGGATTTGAGATCCTTTGCATGTAATAAGTTCTATTTTCTGAACAATAAAATTATTCTCTTGTTTGTGGGTTATTTTCAAGTCTCGGGCTGTGCCCTCATCAAGTGGTATCAGAGCGGGTTTTTCTTGAGCATGTGGACAGATTGCCGATCGTGAGGCAGTTCACACCAAGACCATGGTTGTGGGTCGAGGTCAAGAAAGATGCCTCCAAGAGTGATGCCTGGTAGGCATGGTGGTGTTAGAGGTGGTCGAGGCAACAAAAACGTTGGTGGAAGAGATGCATTGGCAGCCCTCTAGAGATAGATTGACGCATTACAAGAGTAGTTGAGAAGAGGCTTAATCCCGAGGGAGGAAAGTGTGGATGAAGGAGAGGAAGAAGGTTCAAGTGTAGAAGAGGAAGAAGAAGTAATTTATCAAGACCAAATGTGGCTAATAAGGGCCATTTCGAAGATCAGGAAAAGACTGAGAGAAGAAGTCCCCAATTATTTCGGAAGTCTGAACCCAGAAGAGTTGATCGACTGAATCAACGAGCTAGAAGAATATTTTGAGTATGAGGAAATGGAGGACATAGATCAGGTTAAGTTTTTGAAAATCAAGCTGAAGGGCCATGCCAGTATTTGGTGGAAAGAGGTCTAGTTGGAAAGAAATAAAAAAGGAAAAGGAAAATCACCAGATGGGATCACATGGTAGAGAAACTGAAGAAGCAATTCATACCAGTGGACAACAAGTTAGATCTGTTGAAGAAATTGCAAGTGTTGAAGCAAAAAAGTAGATGTGTGAAAAAATATACTGAATATTTTCACAAGATAATCATCAGAACCGG
Organism: Sequoia sempervirens; assembly: GCA_007258455.2. Lineage (NCBI taxonomy): Eukaryota > Viridiplantae > Streptophyta > Pinopsida > Cupressales > Cupressaceae > Sequoia > Sequoia sempervirens. The sequence continues at coordinate 164,231,057 of VDFB02000007.1, read as the reverse complement.
TCACACAGAGGTCAATAAGGAGAATGTAGCCTGATATCTTAATGGGTTACGACCAAGCATTCAGGAGGAGTTAAGCCTAGTTAGAATGACCACCATTGAGGATGTGTATCAGTTTGCTCTGAAGGTGGAAGAGAAGCTGAACAAAAGATTTGATGGCAAGCAAAAAGGACAACGAGGTCAAAGTGGAAGGGCCAATGGAAGACCTTCAGGAAGCTGAAATTATGATGAAAAGAAAAGTGAAGATATGGGTACTAGCCGACGTCAAAGGAATGACAACTTCTACTAACCTCATGATCAAAATAGTGGTGATCAAAGAGGTAGAGGACGAGGGAGATATGGACAAGGATCTGGAAGAGGTGGTTTCAAAGGAATGTGTTTCCAGTGTGGTGAAGAAGGGCATCGAGCCTATGAATGTCCACAACACCAAGGAAGGGAAAAAAAAAGGCCAGAAGGTCGTGGAAGAATTGTGCATGCAGATGAGGAAGCCCAATCTGAATAGTCAGATGATGCTGAAAGGGGAGAAGCCCTAGTGATTAGGAGAGCCTTGGCGACTGAGGAAAAGGAAGCAAAACAGAGGAAGAATCTGTTTCGTACAAGGTGCAAGTGTGAAGGAAAATGTTGTGATGTCATTATTGATGGTGGAAGCACTGATAATATGGTGTCAGAAGAGATGGTCACAAAGTTGAAACTTAAGAGGGAAAGGCACCCACATCCGTATCGGATTTCCTGGTTGTAGAAATACCACAAAGTTTTGGTCAATGAGCAGTGCCTAGTAAAGTTCAAAATTAGGAGCTACCATGATGAGGTACTATGTGATATCATCCTCATGGATGCATGTCACATGTTGGAAAGGCCGTGGCAGTTCGATAGGTGAGCTATACATGATGGCCATGCAAACACTTATTCCTTGACAAAGGATGGGGTTCGTCACAAGTTGAAACCCCTGAAGGAGACTAAAGAAAATGTATGTAGTAGTGCTAGAATTTGTTATGTAGATAGAAGAAATTTTTTAGAAGGTATGAAGCATGAGCGTGCATGTTATGCATTGATTCCTAGAGTGAGTAAGGAGGATAGTGAGAATGTTCCAAAAGAAGTTTTTGGGATGTTGGATGAGTTTCAGGATATTGTTTTTGATAGTGTACCTGAGGGGTTACCACCAATAAGGAAGATTAGTGATCAGATTGACTTGATTCCTGGATCTAGTTTACCAAATAAGGCAGCTCATAGAATGACTCCAGCAGAAAATGAGGAGTTGAATAGACAAGTTCAAGAGTTGTTGAGGAATGGTTTGATATGGGAGAGTTTGAGTCCATGTGTAATACCTACAGTACTAGCACCAAAGAAGGATGGGGAGTGGAGGATGTGTACAGATTCCCAAGCCATAAACAAAATAACAATCAAGTACAGATTTCCCCTGCCAAGGATGGATGACCTGATGGACTATTTGAGTGGAGCTCAGTACTTCACAAAGATTGATCTGAAGAGTGGATATCACCAAATCCAGATTCAAGAGGGAGATGAATGGAAGATTTCCTTCAAGACCAAAGAGGGCCTGTACGAGTGGTTAGTCATGCCTTTTGGGCTAACCAATGCACCAAACACATTCATGCGGCTCATGAATGAGGTACTAAAAGAATTTTGGGAAGTTTTGTTATTGTGTATTTAGATGATATTTTGATTTTCAGTAAGATGTTGGATGAGCATTTGATGCATATTCAGAGAGCCTTTGAGAAGTTAAGAGAAGAGAAACTGTTGATTAATCTAAAGAAGTGCAGTTTTGTGAAGAGGGAGTTAATGTACTTGGGGTTTGTTGTCTCAGCAGAAGGTCTCAAGATGGACCCAGAGAAGGTGAAGGCTATTTTGGAATGGCCTACCCCAAAAACTGCTACCGAGGTGAGATCTTTCCATGGTTTGGCTAGTTTTTATAGAAAGTTCATTAGAAACTTCAGTAGTATTTGTGGAACCCTAACTGAAACAATGAGAGGGGATAGAAAAGAATTCAAGTGGAGTGGCAAAAAGTTTTGAACTATTGAAGCAGAAGGTGACAGAGCAACTTGTTCTAGCCCTCACAGATTTCAACAAGGTGTTTCAAGTGGATTGTGATGCCAGTGGTTGTGCTATTGGAGCATTGTTGAGCCAAGAAGGTAAGCCCATTGCCTATTTCAGTGAAAACTTAAATGATGTGAAGATAAAGTATTTTGTATATGATCAAGAATTTTATGTAATAGTTCAAGCATTAAAGAAATGGAGACATTATTTATTGCCGAAGGAATTTGTTCTATATATTGATCATCAGGCCTTGCAATACCAAAATAGTCAGGGAAAATTAAATTAGATTTATATGAAATAGGTAGAGTTTTTGCAGAGTTATACCTTTGTTTTGAAACATAGGAGTGGGAAGTCAAATAGGGTTGCAGATGCCTTAAGTAGGAGGCATACATTGATGGCAAAGATGTAGATTGAAGTAGTTGGATTCAATGAACTCAAGACACTGTATGCAGAAGATCCTGATTTTGCAAAAGCTTGGAAAGCTTGCAAGGAACCTGCTATAGTGGACAAGATGAGGTGGATGGATTTCATATTCCAGGATGGCATTTTATTTAAGGGAAGTCAATTGTGTATCCCGAGGAGTTCCATGAGGGAGAACCTGATAAAAGAGAAGCATAGTGGAGGAATGGCAGGACATTTTGGTCTGGATAAGACCATTGTCATTATCAGTGAGCATTATTATTGGCCTTAGTTGTCACAGGATGTGAAGAATTTTGTACAAAGTTCTAGGGTATGTCAGATGGCTAAAGGAGTGAGCCAAAATACAGGCTTATATCAGCCCTTACCTATACCAGAGAGGCCATTGGAGGATATAAGTATGGACTTTGTTCTTGGTTTGCCAAGGACACAACATGGGAATGATTCAGTCTTTGTGGTGGTTGATAGGTTTTTGAAGATAGCACATTTCATTCCATGTCAAAAGACCCATGATGCAGTCCACATTACTGACTTGTTATTCAAAGAGGTGGTGAGGCTACATGGTCTGCCAAAGAGTATTGTTTCAAATCGTGACACCAAATTTGTGGTGTACTTTTGGAGGACCTTATGGAAGAAGCTGAAGATAGAGTTGAAGTTTAGTTCTGCACACCATCCACAAACAAATGGGCAGAAAGAGGTTGTTAATAGGAGTCTAGGTAACCTACTAAGATGTTTGGTAGGAGATAAACCTAAGGGATGGGACTTGATCTTACCCCAGGCAGAATTTTCTTACAACAATTTTGTCAACAGAAGCACTGGTAGATCACCGTTCTAGATTGTGTATGGAGGTAGTCCTAGAACAGCTCCAAAATTGAGGAAGATGGACCAAGAGATGAAAATAAGTGTTGAAGCCAAAGATTTTGTAGAACACATTAAGGATATACATGAGAAGGTAAGAGAACATATTAACAAGATGAATATGCAGTATAAGGCTAAGGAAAATCAGAAGAGGAGGTATAAGGAGTTTCATATTGGTGATGAAGTGATGGTCCATTTGAGGAAAGAAAGGTTTCCAATGGGAACATATAACAAATTGAAGATGAAGAAGTTTGGTCCCTGTAAATTTTTGAAGAGGCATGATTCAGGGAATGCATATGAGGTAGAGTTGCCTGATGGATTCAACATTTCCCCTGTGTTCAACATTTTAGATTTTACAGAGTATCATGAAGGTGGCATAGAGGATGTACCAACGATGGAATAGTGTGGGATTCCAACACCTACTTCAAAAAAGGAGGAGATTGAAGAAATCCTAGATAGTCGTGTGGGAAGGAGTACCAGGAACAGGCAGTATGAAGAATATCTGGTGAAATGGAAAGGAAGGCATGTTGAAGATTCATCCTAGTTGCCTAAGGTAGAGGTCGACCATTTGGGTTTTCCTCCACCATATGAGACATGACGAGGTCACTTCTCAAATTACCCTGGGTGTCTGATGCAGGAGCATCCAGTGGTGTAAGGGCAATCTTGCATCACCCAAAAATAGTTAAATTTCAAGTTTCTCAGTTTTTAGATGTTTTTAGATTTTTGGATACCCTTTTCATCATAATGAAATTCCCAATTCATGGTTTTTATTTTCTATTCTTGGGTTGAAAGATATTGCAATTTTAGTTGCCCAAATTTGCACCTAAAAATCTTCTAAGTTAGTTTTGAGGCACTTCAATTTCCTGGATTGGCCCTGAAGCTTGCTGAAATCAGCATGGCCAATTTCAAGCATGTTCTTGACTCTGAGACCTTTCCAACGGTTCAAACGGTTCGTGAATCGGAGCCTCAGATCAAAAGTTATGGCCCCAAGAAGTTGGCTCACTTTCTAGAAGATACAATTGCAAATGTTCTTTTGAAATTTGAACTTCAATTTGTAATTTTTCAACACCAAACTGCCTAAACTCAAATTTGAATGTTGTTTTGGCTCCAAACTAAAGAGGAGCTCTATTTATGGGCGGGTTTCTAAATTTTGGGTAACATTTTGGGGAACAAGCTCGCATATTGTGAAAGGGTGATTCTATAGCTTTCTGTAACTTTCATGTATTGTAGAACTTGGGGATTTGAGATCCTCTGCATGTAAGAAGGTCCATTTTCTGAATAATAAAATTATTCTCTTGTTTGTGGGTTATTTTCTAAGTCTCGGGCTGCACCCTCATCATATCTTCATCTCTAACTCTATTTTACTCTCTCCCCCTTTATCTCTAGACATGTTTCCCTCTATCCATCCATATATCTCCCTCTCTATCCCTCTCTAGAAATGATAACACTAGTGGCTTTGGTTGATCAGCATCTCTCGCCTTGCTCAGTGGATTTGGATTTCGAGTCTTCTTGGTCTGTTGTGCTGAGAAAGAAGAAGGGACTCCCTCAATCTATCGCATCTTCGTGGCCTAGGGTTAAGGGAGTCAGATTAGTCTCCTCAGATTTTGGGGTTGTCTAGTCCTTGTCTATGTTTTGATAGTTGTTTATCAGCTATTTCTGTGTGGTCTATCCTCCTTTCCTAGTTCATTTTTGGTTTAAACTAGCTTCTTTTTTTGGCCCCTTGGGCTTTCTATGTAAAGGGTACAAAACCTTGTAAATGCTACTTATCTTATCAAAAACATTAATACATATTAATCTTATATGTTGAAACATGCTTATTTTTAATAGAATGTAAAGCTATTATAGTATATATTGTTTGATTAAGGTTTATTTTCATAAAGTTACACTATAAAGGGTTCATATAAGAGCATTATCATATGGGAAAAATATTTAAACTATAAGAATTGAAACTATATTGTAGAAATATGTAATTATATTCCATAAAAATGCAATAATGACATAGGGTTAAGGTTTGATTACCTCTATAATTTAATTCTATATTTCCACCTCCATGAAACATGTAGGAAGATATTGGCTATGATGCAAACAAAAAATCTTCAATTAGAGGAGATGGGCTTGTGAGCAAAGGTCTATATTAGCTTGCACAACAAGCTCAACCTAGGTCATGGTTTGGAACTCATCTAATGAAAATTCAATTAAAGTTCAATCATGTAAGACTTGAACCGTATGCAAACCAAGTCTACACCAACCAAAACATGTTTTCTCATACCAAATTTATTCTATTCTTTTTTTCAACTTCCAAAATGATTAAGACCTAGGAATGATTGGTTCATTATAGACTAAACCTTTACAACCATGAACAATTTTTATAGCATGTTGTTGGCATGGGGTGATTTCTTTGAGCCTCAAGATGAATACTTGCTTATGGATCAACTATCTGACCTCATGTTAGCAACTAGCACCCACAAGCACATCTAACAACACAAGTGGGTATGAATAGTGTTTTTCATTTGATTGTGAGTAAAAATGAGTGCTCACAAGTTCATCAAATACATTAGGTGGGCTTCGCTAATGTCTAACCACACTTATTGACTTGTTAGAATGAAAACTACCAGTACAAAATGAATTTGATGGTGATGGTTCTCTAAGGAAGAGGTGTAGACTAATTCTTCACCCCCCTTAATCATAGATTTCCCAAGAATTACATGAATGGTATTCATTGTTTTTATCTTTAAATTGTTTTTTCAAGGTATCATATTTATAGAGACAAGACTGATATACATAAAACATCAATCTTTTTGTATAAATTTAAATTTATTGAATCTTCAAACATAAACTATATTTGTTGATAGTGTCTACCAATATTAAAATTTAACACATCAAATCTACACATGCTCCAATTATATTTGTTGGTAATGCCTTTGCACCCTCTCTTCTACAATACATTTTATAATTTTTCAAAACATGCTTCACTTGGAATCATCTGTTGGGTACCAATAATATAAAGTCAGTAAACATACAATGTGTTTATTCCATCTTTGTTGAACTATATAGAAAATGTTAGTAATATATAAAGAACACCTTTGGTATGTTTTGCATACTCCCAATTATATACAATTTTATGATGTTCAACTAGGGTTTTAATTTTTGATCGGATACACCTGAATTTCCTTCCTTGAAAATTTTAGCAAAACCCTTTTGATGTCTTTAACTCCCTCTCCTCCTCTATATTTCCTTATATCTATATATCTCTATCACTCTATCTTACCATCTATATCTCTCTATCTATCCCTCTCCTTCTTCCTCTATATCTCTGTATCTCGTGCTCTCTATCTCTCCCTCTCTCTATATATATATTTATCTCACCCTCTACCTATATCTTTGTATCTATTTGTCTCCCTCTTCCTCTCTTGGTCTATCTTCATCTATAACTCTATTTTACTCTCTCCCCCTTTATCTCTAGACATGTTTCCCTCTGTCCATCCATATATCTCCCTCTCTATCCCTCTCTATATATTTATCTCTTCCATCTCTATCTATCCATCTCTCCTCTCTCTTTTATCTCTCCCTCCCCTTCTCTCCATATCCATTTCCTTCACCTTCTCCATCTCCATCTCTATCTCTATCTCCTTACCCCTCTCTCTCTCTCACTCTCCCCCCTCTGTCTCTCTCTCCATCTCATTTGGATTTTAACCAATATTGGTTCTATTTTAACCCATATGTCTACACAAAATCAAATAAGGAAAATAATCATTTGGATTTTATTTATTCCATGTGTTTCTTTTTTTAGGTTAAATACATAGTTTTCTATTTCCACCAATATGTCTACACAAACTCTAATACAACCATACAATTATTCGACATAACCCATTACATACCAAAAGTGCAATAGCTAGTTTATTTTTCTCATGGAAGAACTATCATCATTAAATATAGTCAAAAGTTCATGATGATCTCTAAAATAGAATCTCTAAGTATTCTTATAGAAATAGGATAAATAGCGAAAGCGAGGGCATGAGAGGCATTGATTTTTGGCTCGTGCCTATTCTTGGGTTCAGTGAAGCCCAAATTAGCAAGTTTCTCTCACAAATTTGAAACGGTTTCCTTCTTTGTATTGAATTCTAATTAGCATGTGTTCGCTAACTTAGAAGTTGTCTGTTTCGATGGATTTTTCAAATTATTGGAGTTGAGACTGTTTTATAAATATAGCTGCTGGTTGAATATGTAATTAAATTGAGAATTAATAAAAGAGATAATCCCTGAAAGTGGACATAGCCATCTTTGGGTGAACCACAATAAATATCATGTTCTTATTTAGTGTTATTTTAATCTTTTAATTTTTGTTCATTTTTGCAAATTCTTTTCATTTGCTTAAATTTCAATTATAATCAACAATTGGTATCAAAGCTCGATGGAGAAACTTGGTGCTAGAAATTGATGAAGAATTTCTGGAGCCATGGAAGATGCAGAAAAATGGAATATTGAAAATTTTGCAAGTTAGAATTTTGGCCCATTTTTCTAGGCTATGGAGAGGATCAGTTTGGTTTTAGGCTATGGGACCCTATCGCTAAAAAGATTGTTCACAGTCGGGATGTTGTCTTAAATGAGAAAAAATTTCCAAGTTTGCAGCCTCAGGACACATCTTCAGCTGAATATTTTGATGTTGATTTATTTGATAATGGTCGTGTTAGGAAAACTTCTATTTCATTCTCCCATCCTTTAGTAATTTCTTCAAAGCCATCTAATTTAATCTCTCTCCCTTCAAACATTAGCACCCATGTTTATTTGTAGCCTTCACATGTTATGTCATCCCTTGTTGTTAGTATGCAACCCTTAGCACATGGTATGTAGCCTTTACATAATGCATAATCATTATTTCCAACACTGTCAAGACAAGGTAATGAGCAACCCCCTTTAATTAGCACACAACCCTCTTTAGAGTTAGCGCAGCCTTGGAAATCTTCAGTTTTTGGGATGCAACAAACAATAAACACAACACAACCTCTATTAATAAATTTTCTACCTTATTTAGTTGAAATGTAGCCTCCAAAAGATATATTTCTGCCTATGACAGTTCCCACACAACCTTTTAATGTTGAATTACTACCCTCTTTACCCGATTCGCAGCCTCCCTTGAGTCATTCACAGCATCACAAAAGCAATGCACAACCTTTAAATGTTTGGGCGTAGCCTTCATAGGGGCCTATGTTGCCTTCATATGTTGAAGCACAAACTTCCTTGACACATATGCAACCTCATCAATTGGTAATTCAAGACTATATTCGTGTCTTTGTTCTAGAATAGGCGAGTTTATACAAAAAAGGTACTGGTGGTAATTTACATTGTAATGAAGAAAATGTAGAGAAACATGGTAATTTATAGTCAGAAATGGGTCCTCAACTCAAGAGATCTACCTGGGAGAAAAAGAAACTAGTTAAATATGATGATTATGAGTTATTGTTATCTGATGATTATGAATTATTGCTTTGTGATGAGGCAAAGCCTACAACTTTTAAACAAGCTTGCAAAGATGAAAATTCAGTGAAATGGATGGAGGCGATGAATGAAAAATTGAGTCTTTGCATTCAAAAGAGACATGGGATTTTGTTCCTCTTCCACCAAATCAGAAACCACTAAAGAATAAATGGGTTTATCATGTGAAAGAGGAAGATGGAGGTCATAAATGTTATAGGGCTAGATTGGTTGTGAAGGGCTTTGCTCAAGAAAAAGGAATTGATTTCAATGAGATATTTTCATGAGTTGTGAGAATGAACACCATTTGAGCAATGCTAGGATTGGTAGCTATTTGGGTTCTTGAACTTGAGAAATTAGATGTCAAAGCATCGTTTCTTCACGGAGATATTGAAGAGGAATTATACATGAAGTAGCCTGAAGGTTTTTCTTAGTAGGATAAAGAACATTTATATTGCAAATTGAAATGAAGTTTGTATGGGCTTAAGCAAGGCCCGATGCAATGGTATCTAAAATTTGATTGCTTCATGACTCAACAACATTTCACTCATTGTGAATCAGACCCATGTGTTTATTACAAGAAGCTTTCTAATGGTGATTTTTTTATTCTATTACTTTATGTTGATGGTATGTTGGTTGTTGGTAATAGTGTGAAGATAGTTCATGAGTTGAAAGAACATTTATTTCAAATATTTTCCATTAAAGATTTAGGGGTAGAAAAGAGGATTCTTGGGATGAATATAATCAAGGATAGAAATAAGAGAGAACTTATATTATCTCAAGAAAAATATATTCTTAAAATTTTAGTAGATTCAATATGAAGAATGCCAAATCCATTAGTACTCCTTTGGCTGATCATTTTTTATTATCCTCAACTATGTGTCCTAAAATAGAAGAGGATAAATAGCACATTGTTGTGTTGTCTCACAACATGCCCCAAGAATGAAAAGACTTGGGTACCCAGGTGGAAAAATATATAACTCCTATGGAAAGAGCTAATAGATTAGAAAGATCATCGGAAGAGAAGAAGAAAGAGAAATCTTTGATAAAATAAAGTACTTCGTATGATAAGTGTTTCATGCACTAGGTACCGGACACTAGAAAAATAAAAAAGGCTAAGGGTAATGTGAAGTTCAAGTGAAAGACTCTGGTCCAGTAAGATGGAGTTCTAGTATTATAACTGAGGTCCGAGAAAGTAAGTGGGTAAAGCTGAATACCAAGTACTGGCTACCGGGTTGCAAAGTGAAATGAAATGTTAAAATCTTGAATTTATTCAATGATCCCAATGATCCGATATATTTTCAAGGATTTATGATATGTTGTTTTTGAAAAAGAATTTTTTTACTAGATTTTTTACTAACATTTGATTAATGGTTTTATTTATATGAGATGTTATGATGTTAAAAAAGGGATTTAGTATTTGGAATTTTTGATTGCAAGAGATGTTGATTGTGATGCAAAGCTTGGCTATGGAAAGTTAGGAAAATTTGAATCATGGATGGAATAAAATTCAATCCAATTCGATCACTTTGGGAGGTGATAATGCAGATGGTTTTGAGCCCACCAGAATGCTGGAGATCTTGGTATTTCACATGTTGTGGGAACAAATGCTAATCTTTGGGAGACCCCATTCCCTAGAGTTATAGAACCAGAGCCAAGCGAAGTTTAGGGGGAAAGAATTCCACCCCATCATTTTGAATGTATGGGAAGCTCTTACACACTATCCTGATAGAAGTTATTTTCTTGGCGAAGATTCTAGATGAAAGAGTAGAACCCGAAGAGCTTCAATGAGTAACTGGAGTTGACTTTCATTAACTTCAATTGCAATTCTCCTATTGGTCACAATTTTCTACGTGCCTTGATGAGATTGGTCCCTTACATTTCCTCTCATGTAATTTTCTTATCCTGTCTAAGCCTTTTGTTCTATAAAAGGCCAGAGGATGTTTCATTTTCATTTTAAGTTCAAAATTTGTGGATTTCGGGGGAGCAAAAAATTCTTTTATGTTTTGTTCTTTTTTCTTTTTTTTTGAACCATTTCGGCGTAAAACTTTGTATGCACATAGACTTTAATTAATATCACAACTTTATGGTAGCTACCTATCTCAGTATCTTTTGTAGCTAGTTTTGTAAGTTTGATTGAACAAAACTATATTCTACACCATTTAAGGGTACATATAGAACCTTCTCGGTGTCCATAAATGAAACCTTTTCTTTAAAAGCTTGCACCATTTTATACGTAGCTATGAAGCAATTTGGTGAAATGTAAAGTGGTTTTCTCTGTTTTGATTAATTCTTAGGGGTATCCATGGAGAATAACTAGGAGAAAATTTTATTTTTCAATATTTTTATACTTTGTTTTAGAATAGATGTTTAATATTTTTGAAAATGTTCCAAAAAATATAAGTGAATGGAGATAGTTTTGTTGAAAATCTTTTATTTTCTATGAAATTACTGAATACTTAATGCTAAATCTACTTAAGTGATAGAAAATCGTGATATTCATGAAATACTATGTTAAATATTTTGGTTTCATGATGTCCAAGTTTATCATTTCAATTAGAAATGTTGATATAAAATGTTCAAATAAATAATATAGAGATATGTGTATATATGCATTAAAAGGTCCCTTTGAGATTAACAACAAATGTCACATCATTACCCGAGAGTGACCCTAGTGCAACCATGGCCTGGTTATCAAAGAGTTGGGATTGAATAGAAGTCAATCTTTCCTCTGTAAATTCCAAATTTCCCCTTAGGTTTCCTTTGTTCCATATCTTTCAAGAAGAATAGGCTCTTCATGGTCTTGTCTATGGAGATTTTATTTGACCTATTTATTGCGAGTAAAACTAGACCATCAATAAGAACTAGCACTAGAAGGAGGGGCCATGAGTACCAAATGCACATATAATTCTCTCTTATTTCTTTTGATATTTTTAGGATTTATCCCTTGGAAGTGGAATCATGCTTTGAAATGTTATTCCTAAATTTGGCAAGAAGCTTGTAAATGAGGAATCAAATGCAAGTTGGTTTTTCATTATGGAAATTGGAAAAAATTGTAAAATATTTAATTAGAAATTGCATACTTTGAGTTTGTTTACTTTTGGTAGAGTCATCGAGTGTAGAATTCATGATACAACTGATCACGGTGGACTTGAGCATGATTTTTTTTAACTAGCGTAAGTTTAGCCATAAGTGGAGCAATTTCATTAATGAAAGATGTTCTAACTGATAAAAGAAAAATATTGTTAATGAGAGAAATTTTTTACCCTAGTGGAGTTGGAAATATTAAAAAATGAACGAATAAATTGAAACAGTTAGGAAACTATGATTATTTGAAAGAAAATCCTAACGTCTTGTAGGAGAATAGGCGAGAATGTCAAAATTTAGAGATATTTCATCATAAACGAGAAAAAGATATGGGTGAATCATCATTCCCTGTATATGTGGAAAATACAGATAATGAGATGGAGTGGGAAAATCAAGTGGGAAACATGTGTATTGTTCTTCAAGCTGGGAATTCATAAGCTATAAAAAGACATTTTCTTGATTTTATACAAGATACAAAATATCAAGTTTTTACCTTTTCTCTTTTCGATAATAATATAAATAGTGATATATCTTGGTCTAACAAAATGCAAAATGAAGACAAAGCAGAGGATATGAAGATTCTCATAAAAGAAGGAAAAAGAGAAATGAGTGCAGTCGTTCATGGAAATGGACTAGGGCTGGGAGAAGATACATTATTGTAGCACCAGACGAAATGTGTGCAATTGGTCTCTAATGAGATCATTTTCATACATTTAAGCCAAATTTTGGGTAAGTACATCTTCAAATTTATGATGTTTAAATGCATAAAATTTAAGATATTCCATTATTATAGTATAGTATTGAAAATGTTGATAAGAGAAATTTTTAAAGACAAATCTGTTGTAATTCGTACTAAAATTGTAAAGGAAATAGCCGTAGAGATTGAAATAAATTGCTTAGTTAGAGTTAATATTTTGTGATATATTAGAGTTAGAGTAGTTAGGGCTAACCTAGTTTAGTTTTAATTTTTTTTTTTTTTAGAACATTCCTTTGTGTTTGTCTTTTTGTTGTTATTTTCTTGCTTCGTTCTGTTTTGTTTTTCTCTTTTTGCTCGGCTTCTACATCAGCAAATTCTGCTTAAATTTATCTTAAACATGAGAGTGAAATTTAAATTTTTTTGTAAAATTGAACCGAAAATGAGACAATAAAGTCATATACATAGTAAAACATGCTTTTAAGAAAGATATCAAAAAGATATATGTGTGTGTGTGTGTGTGTGTGTGTCTGTGTCTGTGTGTGTGTGTGTGTCACGCATATATATCAGATATCAAAATCCTTGTCAAAGAAATAAAAAAAGGATTCAAAAAGAAAGGTGAGCAAAGTTGCAGATGATAGTAGCCATTCATTCAATTTGGGATGCCTCTTTTATCAAGGCCAAATACCCTATGTAGGCGAGTTCTTGATGAGTTTCAAAATATTGGATATGGAGATCAGTAAGAAAAGGCCAAAGTGGAACCACTTCCCCATGTTCCAGGAACCAAGGAATATCATCCATGGAGGGAATCCCAATGGTTGAATGTGCAACAGCTAAAATGGTATCTAGATTCTTTGAGAATTCAGGCTTCACTATGAAGTTGGTAGCAACGCAGAAATATTCAACAGGTACCCCAATTTCCAAAAGTGATGCTACAAAGTGAGAAGCTATATCAGACTAAAAATGAAAGTAGCAACTAGATGCAACATATATTTTCCCAAGGACTAAGCAAAAGTTTGGCATAGTGAAATTGGAAGTCCTAACAATGAAGACCTTTTCAAGCCTTTGTGGTGTGATGCTCCCCAAGAAAACATTTTGTCTACGAGAACAACCTAAGAAAATAGGAGTATCCATGGCTAAGAAGCAAATGTAAAAGCACAAAATAGAGTGAAATTATAGAAAATATAATAAAAAAAGAGAAAGAAAAGAGAAGTGTGGAGAATTTGAGAAGAAACACATGAATTTATAGAAAGTCGTAAACAAAGTGGCGGTACATAGTTGCCTTGAGTAATTATTTTCTTTGGAAATCATATGTGAGGTGGCAGCTGAATAATAATCTTTAGAATTATAAGGTTAAATAAAATAAATTCTTTACACACATTTGGTGAAATTGCTTCGACTTTGAGTAGTACAGAGATTGTGAATCATGTAAGTTGAAGATTTTGAAATCAATAGTGGTCATTTCCATTTGTTTAAAAATCCATAATAATTATGGAGGTATTATGTGTGTAGGTTATACAAGAGAATGAAGCTAACAAGATGTTACACACCATCACCCAAAGAAATTAAAGAGAAAATATGTGTTGAGCAAGGCATGCAAATTTAATGTGAAATAATGTGATCGTGTTTCAAGGTAATCATGGAATTTTGATCCATTAATGAAGTGCAACACCTTCAAGTTGAGATGGTTAGCACAAGTTTTAGAAGTTGCCATAAAATTTAATCAAATGGATGGTATGCTTCTAAATTTAGATTTAAATTTGGTGATTAAGTTGTCTATTTCTAAATTTTAATTTATGCATATTTTTTTAACATATAGCGGGCTACAGTTAGTTAGGATTTGGCATAACTAGTCAAATTTAGTTCCAGAAACACACACTTATAGGGAATAATTAAATAAGTTTTTGGGAAGTAGTTAATTGATGAAGGGATTTACATTGAATGAAAAATCAAAACGTAACCTTTGCTACCACTATAATTCCCAACCTAATAGTAGTGCTTTAATGCTTGCAAGTTGATAAATGAGCTATTATTGCAATATCAAAAGTGAAAAATGAGCTATCATTACTATATTCTAAAAAAAAAAAAAAAGTGATATCAACTCTTTAGGCTATCCAAATAACTCTACCGGGGCTATGGAAGCCTGACTAGCAGTAGAGCTAGATGTTTGGGGGAATTATGGAGATAACCTTCTTGGGGCTATGGATGCTTGAATGGAAGCAAAGCTCTATCCCTGGTTGGCTTTGGAGGATTAGTATATTATGTAGTTCAATGTTAATGAACTGATTTTGTTTACTAAGTTTTGAAAACTGGAATTAATCAAGAGCACACACGGATGTTTCTAGTGGAGTTTTACTTTTTATGCTAGAATCTAAGTAAAGGTAGAAAGTTATTGTTTTAAAATATGTATAAGTTTTAATTTACAATTGGTGATTTAATTTCAATTTTAATTTTAAATTTGGTTTTATTGGTTGCAAGTTCTTGTGTGGTCTTGTAACATGCCCCAAGAATGAAAAGACTTGGGGACCCAAGTGGGAAAATATATAACTCCTACAACAATAGCTAACAGAATGGAAGATCACTAGAAGTGAAGAAGAAAGAGAAATACTTGACAACAAAAAGTACTCCGTATGATAAGTGTTTTGTCCACCAGGTACTGGGTACTAGAAACACAAAAAAGGAAAAAGAATATGTGAAGTTCAAGTGAAAGACTCTAGTTCGGTAAGATGGAGTCCAGTAAGATGGAGTTTTGGTATAACCAAGGTCTAGGAAAGTAAGTGGGTAAAGTTGAATATTGGGTACTGGGTACCGGGTTGCAAAGTGAAATGAAATGTTAAAATATTGAATTTATTCAATGATCTCGATGATTCGGTATATGTTCAACTATATATGATATGTTGTTTTTGAAAGAGATTTTTTTATTTACTAGATTTTGTACTAACATTTGAATAATGGTTTTATTTACATGAGATGTTATGATGTTAAGAAAGGGATTTAATATTTGGAATTTGTGATTGCAAGAGATGTTTATTATGATGCAAAGCTCGGGTATGGATGGTTAGAAAAATTTGAATCATGGATGGAATAAAATTCAATCCTCTTTGATCATTCTGGGAGGTCATAATGTAGACATCTTTGAGTCCACCAAAATGCTGGGGATCTCGATATTTCACATGCAATGGGAACAAATGCTAATCTTCAGGAGATTCCATTCTCGAGAGTGACAGAACTGGAGCCAAGTGAAGTGTAGGGGGCAAGAATTCCACCCCATCATTCTGAATGTATGGGAAGCTCTTACACAATATCCTAATTCAAGTTATTTTCCTAGCAAAGATTCTAGATGAAAAAGTAGAACTTGAAGAGCTTCAACGAGTAATTGGAGTTGAATTCCATTAACTTCAATTGCAATTCTCCTATTGGTCACAATTTTCCATGTTCCTTGATGAAATTGGTCCGTTAAATTTTGTCTCATGTAATTTTATAATCCTGTCTGAGCCTTGTGTTCTATAAAAGGCCAGAGGATGCTTCATTTTCATTTTAAGTTCAAAATTTGTGGATGTCAGAGGAGCAAAAACTTCTTTTATTTTTTGTTCTTTTTTCTTATTTTCTGAACCATTCTGGTGTAAAACTTTGTATGTATGTAGACTTTAATTAATATTACAGCTTTATGGTAGCTACCTATCTTAGTATCTTTTGTAGCTGGTTTTGTAAGTTTGGTCAAACAAGACTATATGTTGTGTTGTTTAAGGGTGCTTACAAAACCTACTTAGTGTCCATAAATGAAACCCTCTCTTTAAAAGCTTGCATCATTTTATATGTAGTTGTGAAGCAATTTAGTGAAATATAAAGTAGTTTGCTCTGTTTTGATTAATTCATTGGGGCATCCATGGAGAATAACCAAGAGAAATTTTTATACTTTGTTTTAGAATAGATGTTTAATATTTTTGAAAATATTCCAAAAAATATAATTGAATGGAAATAGTTTTGTTGAAAATATTTTATTTTCCATGAAATTGTTGAATGCTTAATGCTAAATCTACTTAAGTGATAGCAAAGGATTTGTGATATTCATGAAATATTATGTTAAATCTCTTGGTTTCATAATGTCCAATTTTGTCATTTCAATTAGAAACGTTGATTTAAAATGTTCATAGAAATAATATAGAGATATGTGTATATGTGTATTAAGATGTTCCTTTGAGATTAACATTAAATGTCACATCATTACCTATGAGCGACCCTAGGTAGTGCAACCATGACCTTGTTATCGAAGACTTGGGGATTGAATGAAATTCAATCTTTTCTCTATGAATGCAAAATTTCCCCTTAGGTTGTCTTTGTTCCATAAATTTCAAGAAGAATAGGCTCTTCATGATCTTGCCTATGGAGATTTTATTCGACCTATTTACTGCGAGAAAAACCGTTGTCAACACACATGAAGAGTGTTCCATATTCATCAGCAGTTGGAAGTCTCATGTATGCCATGACTTGTACTCATCTGAATATTTCTCATGCGGTGGGAATTGTGTGCAAATTTATGAGTAATCTGGGTAAACCACATTGGTAGGTAGTGCAATGGATCTTTAGGTATTTGAAAGGTACTTCTGATCATGTTTTATGTTTTTGTGGTAAGGATATTCAACTATGAGGTTATGTTGATTCAGATATGGCTAGAGATCTGGATAAATGGTGTTCTACTACTAGTTATGTGCACTCTTTTTGAGGAAGCGATTAGTTGGGTTTCTTAGTTGCAACAGGTGGTTGTACATTCTTCTACGAAGGTAGAATATATTTCTCTCACTAAAGGAGAAAAGGAAATGATATGGTTGCAATAGGTTTTAAGTGATTTATGGTGTAAGCAACCAGTTTTACTCTCTTTTGTGATAGTAATAGTGCCATTCACTTGTCCAAGAATTCTGCCTTTCACAATCAGACAAAGCATATAGAGTTGCGATAAAATTTTATACGCCATGTTATTAAAGAGGGTAAGTTGCAGGTGGAGAAAATTGACATGAAGTTGAATCCAGCTAATATGTTAATGAAGGTAGTATCTAGGGGGAAGTTCAAATTCTGTAGAGCTTCTCTCGGCCTTGTCTAGCTCTGATAATAAACCTACAGTGTAGGGATATCTCTAAGTAGTTATTTGGTCTTCAAGTGGGAGATTGTTGGGTTTAGTAAAGCCCAAATTACCAAGTTTCTCTCACAAATTTGAAATTGTTGCCTTCTCTCTTCTAATTAGCATGTTTTTTCTAATTTAGAAGTTGTTTGTTTTGATGGATTTTTCAAATTATTGTTATAATCCAAGATCACCTGCATGCAAGATGGATACCTGTCACATGTAAAAGATATGAAGAACTGAAAAAGATGTTCTCTATAAACCTCTCAGTAAAAATGCATTAAGAGAATCAATGATTACAAAAGTGATCAATCCTTATGAAGGAGATCAAGAAACCCTAAATGAAACCCTAGTGTGCACACTTAATAATTAATAATTAATTATTAATGTGCCTAAGTTTAGCTTAAGTAATAAAGAGGAATCAGTGACTTAATTAATTAATCAATGTGATGTAATTAATTAAGCATAATAACTTATTACTCTAACACCCCCCCTTAAAATGAACTTAGGAAGAAGCTAAAACACTAGAATAAGATGCATGAAAGCAAAGATGGGTCCCGGAAACTAGGCCTGATCAGGTACCCATTTACAAATTCAATAAGGAGTAAGAGAAGGAAAAACCCAGTGGGACAAAACCCCCTTACAAAGAGATAACATGCTGCAAAGAAGCACTGGAAGAACTCTGTAGAGTAACACTGGAACTTGATATAGGCAACCAAGGAAATATTCTTCTGTATACTACTGAAACCATATGAGAGTCACTGATTGACTCAAGGAATCATGATAAAGCAACAGAAGACCCGATGCCACAGAACACTCAAAAACTCCAAATGGGAACAACTCTGGAAACTATGAAGTAGCAAGCAATTATTGAATGATGTATTACTGAAAATGAAGTGCAAAGATGCAAGATGCACTCTCCCAACTGCCAAAACATCCAAGTAATCGCCAAACAACCCATCGGGCCAAATCTAGACTAACTGATAAACCTGGGATAGATACAGAAAAAATGCAATGATAGCAACCTAGAGCTCCTCAATACCTTTCTGATGCTTCAAACGAGGCGAAAAATGGAGATCGTGGCAAAAAGTTATGAGCTCATAAGCATAAAATGTACATATAACTTCAAACAGAAATAAATGCAATAAAACAGAAAAATACTATAAAATAAACTACACCAAATGAAAGTGCTCGAAACCATCTTTCCGGCGATATCTCGTTTGCCCGATTTCGATACCGTATGCCCAAGTTATGGCCAAAAGAAAAAAACTGCTCTTTTAGGAAAAACTAGGGTTAGGAGGGGGCAAATAGGCCGTACGGCCGACGACGTCATGCTGACGTCAACAAATCACGATGAAAAATTTGATGGCCATCTGGCCGTCGGTGCAAAAATTTGGCCCCCCTACAAATTTTTTTTGACTGAGCCGAAAAAATATGTATGTGCCAGAATATTCGCTGATTATGCCAGAATATTCTGAATTCTCGCACAGAATATTCTGTAGCTTTTGTTGCTGGCCGTGGGCCCTTGGTTCTCCATAGGACCTCGGGTGCGCTGGAGGGGGCCAGCCGGGGGCGGACATGCCGGCGGTGGAGGAGGTGGCTACCGCCCGGTGGCCACCGCTCCTGGTGGCCGCCGGGTGGCACGGCGGTGGCAGCCTGCCTTCTGTGCGGGCGGCGCACAAAAATCATTAAAAATTTCAATTTTTTTTTTTTTTGAATTTTTTCAAAAAACGTGCCTCGATCTACGTTCTGGGGAGGCCGTACGGCCCCCTAGACAAATTTTTTTTGCCTTCTCGACCAACTTGCACTAAAATAGACAAATTTTATATGAAAATTGGGGTTTTTGGGCGTTGCAGACTCAATGGCGAGGTCCGTTTTGTCCCAAAATGCCCAAAAAATTAGGCTACCCCCAGATGCAATCAAAAAATTACATGTGGAAACCCTTGCACTTGAAACTCACTGAAAAACCATATCTTCAGATCACGAACATGCAGCTGCAGGTCTGGAGCTCTGATACCATGTTATAATCCAAGATCACCTACATGCAAGATGGATACCTGTCACATGCAAAAGATATGAAGAACCGAAAAAGATGTTCTTTGTAAACCTTTCAGTAAAAATGCATTAAGAGAATCAATGATTACAAAAGTGATCAATCCTTATGAAGGAGATCAAGAAACCCTAAATGAAACCCTAGTGTGCACACTTAATAATTAATAATTAATTATTAATGTGCCTAAGTTTAGCTTAAGTAATAAAGAGGAATAAGTGACTTAATTAATTAATCAATGTGATGTAATTAATTAAGCATAATAACTTATTACTCTAACAATTATTGGAGTTGAGACTATTTTATAAATATAGTTGTTGGTTGAATATGTAAATAAATTGAGAATTAATAAAAGAGGTAATCCCTGAACGTGGATGTAGCCATCTTTGGGTGAACCACTATAAATATTTGTGTTCTTATTCTGTGTTATTTTAATCTTATAATTTATTTTCCTTTTTGAAAATTCTTTTCATTTTCTTCTACAATTATAATCAACAACTATGGTAGTCAAAGAGGAGTGTGAATGCGACAAATCACATGCAATATTGGAGTTTCTTTAGAATGGAGAAATGGTAATTGTCCTTATCACTGTGAAGGACATCCTATTGAATGTTAGGGAGAATTTTCTAGCTACAAAACCACAACCAACACTTTCACACCTACAGCTTCACTTTTATAGAAATATTATGTTGTAGGCAGATTCCCAATTTGTTGATTCTATAGTTGGAATTCCTATTGATAAGTCATCTCCCTCAAACCAAGCTGTAGGCTAATGAAGTTGTTCCTCCTCTCTCATTTTTTCCAATCTAAGGAAGCCAACAAGGTTTGGGTTCCATTCTTGACATAGGTTCTAAACAATCTATGAATTCCTTCCTCCTTGGGGATATCCCTGTTTCATTAACCCAATCTTCTCAAAAAATCTATCTTTCAAATTTTCACATCCACTCAGTGGTTGAAGATTTGAGAAGGTGCTTAGATATCATAGGCAAGAGACTATCCATTTTAGAGATCTATAAATGGATTGATGAGTCCTGGGTCTCAATCTTTGATCCTTCAGTCTCTTAGCACTCTTGAGGATTATTCGTGGTATTTCAATCTCACACAAATAGGGAGTTTATATGGACAAATGGGCCTTGGATTTGTGGGTTCGGAGTAAGGTAATCTTATAGCCAAGGCATCTCTTTTTAGACCTAGAGGATGTGGTTCTTCTCTGTGGCACCCCTTTCTAAACCTAGAAAATCTGGTTGTTCTTTGTGGCACCATGTGGATCAAATTTAATAATCTCCCTTTAGTGCTATGCAATGCAAGTCTTTTAATTTTTTTTCATCGAATAGGATGGGAATTTCATTAAAATTGATTCAATCTTAGAAAGTATGTAGAATTAATTTTTCAAAGTGTGTGATGGTTGACTTATTTAAGCCCCTTTCATAGTCCTTAGATTTGATCGGTGGATTCAATTTATTAGTTATTGTGGATGTCATATCAATATTTTCATTGTAATTAGTAGGGACATCTGTAGGGACATATTAGGAATGTGTGGCATTTCCACAAGCCTAAAAAATGGATTAAATTTTGGAAAGAAAAAAACATTTTTTTGAGAATGCATGGTTAGTTCATGATAGATGAAACAAAGAAAGATAATATTTATCCTTTTGAAGGTTAATACTATGGTTGGTGTGATTGTGGCTTCGTAATTCTATATTCATATGTAAGATAAAGCATAGGATTCAATTTTGAAGATGAGCTCTTGTCCTTTTTAGATATTCTTAATATATTAAGATCTAAGCAACTTGAGTCAAAGAAAATTTAGGTTAAAAGAAAGTGGTTTGGTAGATGTCTATTCAATTTAAAAAAAAAGGGAGAAAATAGATATCGGGTATCAACATTTTATGAAAATGTTGTTGGAATATTACTTCTAGTGTTGTCATTGATGGCAATTGAGGTCATTATTCTGGTCCATAGATCAAAATTTTCTCATACTAGCAAAAATAGTATAGAACAGAGTATTACCAATAGAAAGCATGAAGAATAGGGTATCTGGTTAGTATGTCAATTTGTACGCTTCATCAAGCCATCATTTTGAGTTTTGGATCCTCGAGATAGATTGTTAAGCATATATGCTATCTTATTGTCAAGTTTTGTGATGTTGCTTTAATTGGTGTAAGATTTAGGAGATCTGGCAGGATAATTTTCTATTTATTTTCTCATTGTGGCTGACCTAGTGAATGTAGCATGTCGCAGATTTATAAGGAGTAATTATTTAAATTTTTTTATGTTCAACCATTTTATTTTGGGTCCTAGCTATGCCATGCCTGACTTATATGGATGCACATTAAATATTTCTCATGATCCAAGCCAACATATGGAGAATATTTTAATTTGTTTGAAGCCGACATATAGTGATTGAATTCTTGCTAGCGGATATATATATATATGCAAGTTCAGGTAATTCATTTTGGTGTGTGTGTGAGTGTGTGTATGGAGCAGAGTAGATGTGTGTGTGAATATTAGAAAATCAATTGAGAAATTTTTTCTTGTGTAGAAGATGATCTTGTGAATTAAGGTAGAGCAGAGCTAAGTGTAGAGTCTAATAAAAGGTCCAAAATTTGATACATGAGTTTCATTGGAACTAAAACTAGGCATTTGTAGATGCTATCTTCTCAGTTCAACCTTTTGGTGTAATCCAAACATTTTGTAAGGTAGTGATCTTTCCTTATTTTGAGTAGTGAGCTCTAGGAAATGTGCCTGAATGCATGTGCATTCCCCTTTTCTTCATACTTTTAACAAAGTATAAATTGTGGATTAATATCCACCGTATTTTTTCCCTTAACAAGGTTTCCACGTAAAAATCTTGGTGTTATGGTGTTTTGATTGTTCCTTTAATGTGCTTGCTTGTTTCTTTCAGTATTATTGTTGTGAATGGTTTATGATCTGAATTGAAGTTTAAATTTTGTTGAACACTAATTCATCCCCCACTCTTAGTGTTCCTTGAGTCCAACAATTTGTATTAGAGTAGGTTCCTCTACAAAAGTTTAACAACTTAAGGTGGATCTTGGAATACAATGGACTCTAGTGGTCTTCAAAAATAGCTTATGGTGGCACTTGATGATCTTGATCAGTCTAAAGCAAAAGTTATGTAATTAAAAGCAAATATTATGGATGCTAAAAAAATTCATTCAATCATTAAAGGATAAAATCAATGAGTCGAGAAAATATGAAGGAACTTTATGATTAGCTAAAGCATAAAGAAAATAAAAGTTTGGAAGATGTTCACCTGAATCAGACCCTAAAAGAAATAATTGAAGAATGTGAAAAACTTGCTAGGAATAATGCTACTCTAAAGCTTGAGATGGAATATGGGGCAATGAAGCTAACTAAGGAGATTGAAGAAAGGAAGAAGAATGAGGAGAATCTGGCCCAATCCTTAAAACAAAAATCTAAAGAATGCAACATAGTTAACAATGGATTTGTTCAGTTGGAGATTAAACTGCAACAATCCAGAAATAATGAACAAGAGCTTGAAAGACAGATAGTTATTCTCAGAGATGAACTCAATACTGCAAATGAGTATAAGGAGAAGTTTAGGATCGGTTATGCTAAGCTTGATAAGATGACTAAAGGAAAAAAGGATGCAAATGATAAACAACGTCTTGGATATGAGAAAGGAGAAAGCTCTGGATCTGAACATAAAGATTCTAGATAGAAAATTCAAATGGGTAAAGGAAGAAGATATTTGGTAAGACAACCCAATGCTCAGAAGTTTAATGGTTACTATGTTTCTTGTAATAAATTTGGTCATATGGCTTCTCAGTGTAGAAGTAAAACAAATTCAAGTAGTCCATCATTTCCCAGTCAGTTTTTTAGTTACAATAAGTTTGGTCAAAAGTCAATTGAAAGTAGAAGCATGTCTATCAGTGTAAGGAATATTAAATGCTACACTTGTGGAAGATTTGGGCATATTGCTAATCAATGCAGATCAAATGGAAATCAATGGAATGAATGGTCTAGAGAAAGAAATCTAATGTGTTACAAACACAATAGATTTGGTCACATTGTAAGATTCTACAAGAACAAAAACATGGATAGAAGAGGTCTGGTATATACAGAAAGAATTTCATAGGAAGATGATAAAGGAAAAGGAAAGGTAAGTGTGGAATAAATAAGAGATAATATGAAGAAAACATGGGTAAAGAAGAGTGAATTTGATGAAGAAAACAAGCCCATACTAGAAGCAGTCTCTGATAATTCCTCCAAAAATTAATCTCAGGCCATTGGCCCAGGGGGAGTTCTTCAAGAAAAATCCTTTGTCCCCCTAATGATAGTCAGCACCAGAATGTAGGAAATTGTTAGTAGTTGTGCTATCATTCTTTAAATGTATCTGTGATCACTTGTGTAGAAAATTTGAGATCTAGAAGGTCCATAGACAAATTCCTCGCTATTTGAGAAAGCAAAGTAACAATAACACCTAGGGAAAGACATTTAATGTGGTCAAGAGGTTAGGTGCATGAGTTATAAAAGGGTATTTGGAACCCTCATTTGTCATCTTGCATTGAAGAAGAATAGAAGGAGAACCTTTGCAGTAGAATTTTGAAGGAGTCAAACAATTCCAGTGGTGAATTCATCAGGTATTTCAGTTGCTTGTAGAATTCCAAACATTATGCTCAGTAGAAAACTTGTTTGGTACAAAGAGAAAAATGAAGAAAATCAACAGAATTGTAAATTTTGATGAATATAGTAGTAGAAATATCAGGGATGCGAGAAATATGATGTTAGTCGATGAATTGAAGTAGCTTGAAGGTGCGAAACATATAAGTTTAGAAATTTGGAATGAGTTTCCTTATTTTGACAATGCAGAAGTTGTTAGGTTTATCTTGAACGAATTGAATGAGGACATTATAACTTTGGATAAACCCTATATCATTTCAAATGAGGTGATTAGAAATTTAACTAGATTATGCAATGTCAGAGATATGCCAAAAAAGAAGTCGATTTGAAACAAGTAAGTTGAAACCCTAATCAGAGTAACAGGAGATCAAAGGGAACTAATAATTTTGAAAATCAAGGATCTGATAACAAGGTACATTGTGCATGGAATTTCATACAAATTTTTCTTTAGAATCAAGGAAGGCACAACCTTAGCAGGTGCAGTTTAGATTTCTCATAAAATGATAATGGAGGATCAAGAGTTTGACCTGTGCAATTTGCTAAAAGATCAATTGATGGAAAATGTGCGATTGACAATGGAAGTAGATTATCCCTTCATGTTTGGTACTTTGGTCATATGTATCATGATGTATTTTTTGAATTGCTTGGCTTAGAATAATAATGTGGTATGGAAGGAGAATGAACTAGTTTGTAAGGAATTTTTTGAATATTCTAATACTCTAGAAGATTATGAACAAGAATATGCAAATTTCTTTAAAGATTTTCTATGAGCGTTTGGAGAAACTAGCATTTGCATTTTGGTAAAAATAGTTGAAGTTGGGTCTTCTTTTGGTGAGATGGAGAGAAAGTGGAAAAGAGTTCTAGAGTTTGTTGATGACACTCCTCTAGCTCACAAGTCTCCAAAACTTGAAGGAAAAGGTAAAGAATAGATAATTGTGGACATACCAGATGAAGACTTTGATGAGTGCACTCTAAGGGATGAACCAAAAACAATTGAACTAGATGTAGTAATGGCAAAAGGAAGAAAAGAAGAAAGTGCTTTACTCAAATCAAAGATACTACAACTTGTTCAGGAGAAAGATGGGATGCCGAAGATTGTTGACATTTGGTTAGATAGACCCTCATATGAGCAAGACCTGATTGAGAGCACTCTAGGTAGTTACTTTGCACATAATAACATTGGTTTGGAAAGTTTTCAGAATGTGCTTCCTGAAGAGTTGATTGAATGTATTAGAGAATTTATGGTCAGTGAGTCTCAAGATAGGAAAGAGGAAGAAATAATTCTTCATTTGAAGGAGATGTTTAGGCTATCCCTTACCAAATTAAAAAGGAAAATGAATGTTTTGAGATAATGCATAAAATTTGCAAATAACATCTACAATTATTGTCTTCATTGGCCTCATGTAGTTGGGAAATACAAAGATAAGCTAGAGCAGATTGAATAGGAGTTAAACAAATTTGGTTAGGATTATAGCATGGTTCAGGATCAAGATGGTGCAATCAAGAAAAGGATTCATGAGTTGCAATCTGAGCATGAAAAAGTTCACTTTGCCAGAAACACTCTTGTGGACACTTTCTGGAAAGTGAAGGATTTAACTAAATGCAGAATGGAGCAGCTAATTGAGGTTCCAAGGAAAGGAGAAAAGTTAGAAGAAGCAATTACAATTCTAGAATCTCTCATCCAGATCATCAACCAGACATCAAAAAACAACAACCTAATCTTAATCATTGGGATTGTAGTAGAAGCTTGGAAGAAATTTCTTCCGGAAATGAAAGATAAGTACAAGATAATTTTTTGACTTATGTAGAGCTATAATTCTTCAAAATTTTGATCAAATTTTTGTATTAGCAAGAAGGGAGATCCAAATATGTTTTCCATTGATGTCAAATGGATAGAGAGTGTAATGAAAAATTCCTTAACATTCTAAGGGAGAGCAGTGTTTTGAAAATTTTGAACTTTGGCAATGTATATCTAGTTTCGACACTTAGTCATTTTTCACTAAGTGTTGCCATCAATTCCAAAGGGGGAGATTGTTGGAATATGGATTCTAGTGTTGTCATTGATGACAACTAAAGTCATTATTTTGGTTTGCAATTCATAATTTTCTCATATTGGCAGGCAAAGTAGAGAATAAAGTATTACCAACAAAAATATTGAAGAATAGGGTATCTGATTAGTATGTCGATCTGTACACTTCACCGGATCATTATTTTGAGTTGTGGATCCCTGGGATATATTCTTAAGCATATATTTTATCTTATTGTCAATTTTTGTGATGCTGCATTAATCGGTGTACGAGTTAGGAGATCCTATAGGATAATTTTCTATTTATTTGCTCATTGTGGTTGACCTAGTGAATGTAGCATGTCACAAATGCATAAGGAGTAATCATTTAAATGTTTCTATGTTCAAGAATTTTGTTTTGGGTCCTAGCTATGTCATGGCTGACTTATATGGATGCACATTGAAGATTTATCATGATCCAAGCTGAGATATGGAGAATATTTGTATTTCATTTAAAGAATATTTTAATTTGTTTGAAGCCAACATATAGTGATTCAATTCTTGCTAGTAGATATATATGCAAGTTTGGGTAATTTATTTTGGTGTGTGTGTGTGAGTGTGTGTATAGGGTAGAGTAGATGTGTTTGTGAATATCAGAAGATTAGTTGAGTGAATTTTGCTTGTGCAGAAGAGGATCTTGTGAAGTAAATTAAGGTAGAATAGAGCTAAGTGCAGAGTTTGACAGAAGGTCTAGAATTTGATACATGAGTTTCATCGGAACTAAAACCAAGAATTTGTAGATTCTATCTTCTCAATTCAACCTTTTGTTATAATCCAAACATCTTGTAAGGTAGTGAGCCTTCCTTATTTTGAGCAGTGAGCTCTAGGAAGTGTCCCTAAATGCATGTGCATTCCCCTTTTCTTCATACTTTAGACAGAGTATAAATTGTGGATTAATCTCCATCGTGGTTTTTCCCTTAATAGAGTTTCCATGTAAAAATCTTTGTGTTATGGTGTTCTGATTGTTCCTTTAATGTTCCTACTTTTTATTTCACTATTAATGTTGTGAATGGTTTATGATCTAAACTGATGTATAAATTTTTTTGAACACTAATTCACCCCCCCTCTTAGTGTTCCCTGAGTCCAACAAAAGTTTCTCAAGGAAGTAGATTCTAATTTGTTGTTGAGGATGAAGATTTGGATGATGGTGAAATTTTGTTGAAAATTTAATTTATTTTGGAATGGATTCTATTATGACAGTGAAGGGTGTGCACTCCTCTCTTCTAACCATTAGAATCATTTTACCTCAACCAAAATAAGGAGGGATAAAAGCAAAGAGCTTATAATATGATTTGTATCTCAATATAATACACAAGATCTCCATTCTAGAAGATGAAGGAAATACCACTTTTTCTAATCATTATTTTTTTTCTTCTTTGCTTGAGGAGTGATTTTTCTAACTAGTATTCTTGGTTTCTATTTAAGAGGTTCATTTCTCACAAGATGTTGGTTGTATTTTAGTCTTACTTAGTTTCCCCTAGCCAACAAATAGGATTTTTTAAAATGTAAGGAGGATGCATCCTCTCCTTTTAATTTATAATGGGGGAGGGCTCCAATAGATCCCCTTGCTTTACTAATGGGAAAAAAACAATTAAAATTTATATAATATTATCATGATATATACCTTTTGTGAGGATGTGAAAATAAGGTGTATACTTAAACCTCTAAATTGTAAAGGAATTAATAATTCCCTTAAAATTTACAATGGATTGGACAAGAATATGATAATATACTTAGTAATTATTTTCAATAATACATTAAGTGAAGCACATGGGAAGCAACCTTCAATTTATAAGGGTCAAAATCATAGATCATGGTACTTATGTGATTATCACATTGAAGATAAAATAATTAGGTGATAATGTCATCCTCCATCTATAAACTATTTTAATCATATACAAATCCATCTTTGAGTTGAGTTAATAAGGTGAAGAGGTTTGAGTGATATGAACATATAATCTCTACTCCCTAATAGATTTACGAAGAACACTAGTTAAGTGTTCCTAAATTATCTAAGTGTGGTGAGTTAATCATCTTGAGTCTTTGATATATTGATAGGTTTTTTGTGTTAAAATTTTAACATTATTAAAATAAATTAAACCTCAAGGAGGGAATTCAACTTGAGAGAAGAGGGATAGATAAAATTATGTAATTATATAAAATGATCCTTTATATACTCTCAATTTGAAGAGAATCTAAAATACCATTTACTTAAATAAAGAAAAGCACCTAGTGATTTATCATAGATTAATGTCATGTGCCAATATAAATAACAAAAAGTGAATGTAGAAATATATTGAACAATGACCAACATGAAAATATGGAAAACCATGCTTTCATAAGGTAGATTGCACCTAATATCTAAATATAACACAAAAATACTCATATAATAGAGGTCCTTTGTGTTTCATTCACAAATATGCTTGATAGAGATAAGATATACATCTTTTTGATCTTTTCCTTACTATTCACCCAATAGGAAAGACATGAGAAAGGAAACCCTTGTCAACACATTTCAACTCATGATCTAATAGTTCATATACCTTAGGTGAAAAAATATTATTTAAATAATAACTAAGGTAATGGTATAAGACTAGAAGCCAAAAATGGAAAAATAATTATATTTTTTTTTCAAGAACAAAATATTTCTTCCCTCTTTAAGATATTTTCTCCTAATGCAAGGGGAATCCTATGGGAATCATGGTGAATCTATATTGTTTCTAAAAAGATATGAGTTTGAGATAAATTGTATAGTTGATAGTTTGTAATCAGAAAAAGTTGACACACTTCATCGTATTAAGTAATTAAGTGATCCAACTTAAATGGTATTTATGTTATGATTGATTAGTCTAAATTTGATCATTTTTTGGGTGATTTGGATGGTTCTAGACTAAAAATTTAGTGAGTGATTTTTTTAAAATTAATAGTGATGTTAAATTAGAATTATGGTGATTTGTGAAAGGTTTTGTTGGGTCTATGCTAGAAATAATAGATATTTTGGAAGGTTGTGTAGACCACTAGGAAGGTGTATGGTGAACCACATGGAGATCACTGACAATTGAACCATTGGAATTCATAAGTTTTCTATTGTAGGTTGGTGACACATTTCATAAATTTTTAAGGTTTAAATCACCTTGAAACTAACATAGATTCTGTAGAAAGCTAGAGAAAGGTATAAATATACATATGTGATTTTAAGTTAATAAATAAAGTGAAGACCAAAGAGGATAATGGATTAGAAAGGAATTATAGTAGCAAGGGAGCAAGGAATAAGAGGTGGGTGAGATAATGAGGATGATATAGAGTACAAATAGGTGAATGAATCATATAAGGATCGAATACTATTATGTTGCATCCCATGAAATAAGGCTAGAAGGTTTTTTTTCTATGTTAAGTTTTAATGTATGAAAAAATCCCTTGTGGTAGATTTTAATTATGTTTATCAAACTAACAAAATTAGTGATCTTTGTAGACTAGTTTTTTCTCTCACTAAGTTTTTTCCTAGGGTAAATGTGGTGTTACAAATGATGTTTCTTTTTTATTTTCAGTTTTATTTATGTGGTCTACATGGTTGGACATCCCTTCTTGAAACCATCTAGCTCTAACTACATTAGATTATATAAGAACAATATTGATCCTAGATTAGTATTGGTATGAGTACGAGAACACCTTGTTCATGCATCTTTTTAGAATGATTTATTCAAATAATGTGAAGATGTTTTCTATTATGTTTTTCCATGGAGATAGTCACCCAAGACTTAGAGTTCTAATGGAAAGTACAAATAATTAAGATCTATATGAAAAAAATAAATTATATTTCCATCAAAGAATGCAATAAAATATTATGTATAATATGTGAGAGACCCTTGGTTATATATACCAAGGTGAGATATAAGACAACATAATATTATGAAAAAAATATTAATCTTATGATTTGAGACATAAAGTTAAAATTTCCTAAACGTTCCCTGTAACACCCATCGTGCAAACCCCAGAGAACACACACAATGCAAATAATTTTTTTTATAAAACAATTAAATTAAATATACAATAACATTAACCATAACCACATAGCATATTACAAAACATTAGCACACTTAGTTCTCTAGGGCACGCAAGGTTACTTCGCAACAACAAAACGAAAATAAAGATAAAGATTACAACATAACCATTTATTTTATAATAACCATGAATAAGGATACATCCAATAACCATGACGCGAGAATAATAAACATCACACAATACAACCATAATAAATCTCTTAATAAAGATATAAATGATCCTAACTATTACATCATCGTTTTAATGTTACATTACAATCTCTT
This sequence comes from Sequoia sempervirens, assembly GCA_007258455.2. Classification (NCBI taxonomy): domain Eukaryota; kingdom Viridiplantae; phylum Streptophyta; class Pinopsida; order Cupressales; family Cupressaceae; genus Sequoia; species Sequoia sempervirens. The sequence continues at coordinate 164,200,259 of VDFB02000007.1, read as the reverse complement.
GATAAATGAATTACATTGAATTTCCCAATCATGTGGGATGCTAGAAATACAATTAAATCTAAAATACAAGTGAATACTGGTACAACTCCAACTGCAGAAATGCTAAGAAGACAGGATGCTGATGGGGAACCCAACGGGTGTGGAGCACATTCTACCCAACCATGTGAATTACAAGTAACTCACCCCCCGTGCTCAGAGGTGACAAGGAAGAGAACCCGACCATGAATGTCAAACTGACTAAACAACAACATGGTACAAAACAAGTACAACTCAAGGCATACAATGAACAACCATCAATGTTCACAAATCACATAACAAATTAAAACTAAGAAACTCATCCCAATAAAATAAAGTATCACCAATTATACAAGTAACTAAATAGTAGGGGAATGGCTCTGCGAGGCGTTTGGGCGAGAGCTAGGGCCCGCGTGCCCTAGCTCCTCTTTTCTGTGATCTGGTTGTGCGCGGCGGCCGAGCTGGTGGTGAGATCTCGGGGGGTGGGGTTTTTGATTTTCTTCAGGGGTGCGCAGGTTGAGTGGGGAGCTCGGCCTTTATCTTGCTTATAGGCAGTATTTCTGGCTGCGTTTTTTGCTGTTAACGACTGTCCCTGGCGGGTGTGGTCTGCGGTTTGAGACTGTGGGTCTCGGCCCCCATCTCTCTCCTTCTTGGCGGGGTGGTGCTTTGCGATCCATGGAGAATCAGGGTGTTGTTATATCTGAGGTTTCTTCTGGTGATTTAGAGATGGTAGAGCCATCCTCTTCGATGCATGCCAGCGGTAAAGATCCGCTGGGTAAACCCCAGTCTGGGGATGGGGTCTCCTCTTCTAAAGGGGTATTTCGAGTTAAAAAAATAAACGGATGTTTGGAGAGATCCGAGGATCGACCAGTTTTGGTCATTCAACCTGAACAAGTTGTAGAGGATGTTGAATATTGGTGTAATCATGCCCTCATTTGCAAATTTTTGGGTCTTCGTCTGTCTTTACCTGTCTTGGATTCCTGGGTGCATCGAGTTTGGAACCCAGAAGGTGATATGGAGATTATTTTGGCTGCTAATAATTACTTTCTAGTTATCTTTTCAAGCATGTCGGACAGGAATAGGGCTTTTGAAGGGGGCCCCTATTTCTTTAACCAGGTGGGGCTCTTCATTAAGCCTTGGCACATGGGCTTCAACTCTGCCGAAGAGATCCCCTCGCGGGTTCCTGTGTGGGTCCTATTGCCGAGGCTTCCTTTGGAATTCTGGAGGGAAGATATTCTTCACTCAATTTCATTGCTTCTTGGAAAACCGGTGGGATCGGCTACACAAACTCAAGACCGTAAGGTAATTTCCTTTGCTCGTATTTGTGTAGAAGTTGATTTAAATAACCCATTACCAGATTCTATGGAAATTCGCTTGGGATCATCGTCTTGGATCCAACAACTAGATTACGAGACCCTTCCCTTTAGATGCAGAATTTGTCATGAATACGGTCATTTACATCGCAAATGCCCTAGATTTAAACCCTCCCCCTTGGCATCCTCTGGGACTCCTTCGGGGGTCAAGGGGAAGGCTCCTCTGGCCAATGAACCTGTGGATAATGAGGGGTTTACTCAGGTTAAGTCCCGTAACAAAGGTAAAGGAAAAAAGAGAACCTGGACGGATAGACAAAATGATGGCACTTTTAACAGGTTTGATGTGCTTGAGGACCTGGTTCAAGAGGAAGGTATTCCAGTTGAGCTCTCTTCTGGGGCTAAGGGTTTGCATGAGAGTCAGGAGGAAGTTGCTGAGAAAGAGGAGCAGATTTTATCTCCGGAGGACCATCAGGTTGTTCGTTTGGCGAAGGATGTGCCTACCCAGGGTCAGGATATTAGGGACCTTAAGGGGACACAGGCTACGAAGGATTCTGTGGTGGTGTCTCCTAATTCTCCTGCTCTTAAGGGGGCCTCAGATTTTGTGAAGGGTAACAAAGCTTCTCCTGGTTTAGGGTTACAACAGAAATCCTTTAAAAAGGGGCTACTTGATAAACCGTCAAGGAGTGGTAGGAAGACTGATCAAGAGAAGGTCAAAATTATGGGTGATACTTTGGTTGAGTCTGGGTCTGTGAAACCCATTGATTCCCACTTCTCCCACCCCCATAAATGATTGTTTTATCATGGAATGTAAGGGGGTTGAACATCATCCCTAGACAAAAGGCTGTTCGTAGATTAATTGAATCTCAGTCTCCTGATGTGGTCTTTATTCAAGAAACTAAGCTTACAGTGGACGGTTTGGATAAGTGTGCTCCGCGTATCTGGCCCCAAGGTAATTGGAAGGGGGTGGGTGCTTTGAACAGTTCAGGGGGGTGGCTTGCTTCTGGAACCCGAGGAAAGTTTTCCCCATATGGTGGAGTTCTAGTCGGTCTTCTATCTCTCTGGTTGCCTCTAGCTTGGAGACTGGAGAGAGGTGTCTTTTTTCTAATATTTATGCTCCTACTGATTTCTCTAGTAAGTCAAATCTCTGGGCTCACATCAGTTTCATTCGAGCCTTAGACCCCTTTCTCCCATGGATTGTGGCTGGTGATTTTAATGCTGTTACTAGCTTGGACGAAAAACAAGGGGGGTTAGCCAGGCTGGACCCTTCTGCAGGTTTTCTCAGGGATATGATTAGCTCCTTGAATCTCATTGATGTGAAGCCAACCAATGGAATCTTTACATGGAATAATAGGAGGTGTGGTGTTGAGGCCATCTCAGAAAGGCTTGATAGATTTCTAGTTTCGTGCTATTGGATGAATAGTAGGTTGATCACCAGTTCAGAAATTCTTGATTGGAGGGGCTCTGATCACTGGCCCATCAAGCTCTCTGTCACCGTTTATGGAATCACCAAAAATCCCTCTTTCAAATTTCAGTTGATGTGGCTAAGAGATCAATCTTTGCATGATCTTATGTTGGATTGGTGGCAGGAGGGGAGGCCTACCCATGGGACGACCATGTTTATTTTCACTAAGAGGCTTCAACATGTGAAGTTCAGGCTTAAGAGATGGAATAATCAGTGTTTTGGGAACCTACAAGCTCAGAGGTTGGTTGCCCAGTCCAAGTTGGATTCCATCACTCGTCAGATTCGTGACTAGGGGTTGACCTCAGACCTTAGTATTGCTGAGTCCTTGGCTCTAAAGGGATTAGAAGAGTGGGAGCTTCGGGAGGAGATCTTCTGGAAGCAGAAATCTCGCATTGATTGGCTTCAGGAGGGAGATAGGAACACCGCTTTCTTCCATAATTCGGTTAAGGCTCGGAGGCAGGGGAACTCTATCTCCTCTCTAGTTTCTCAAGATGGGGCTCAACTTTCCTCCAGCGCTGAGATTTCCAGGGAAGCTGTCAATTATTTTTCTAATCTTTTTTCTAGGGAGGATTTTGCTGCTAGGGCTGAGGAGGGGGCCATTTTGGATTGTATTCCCCAACTGGTCTCTGCTGAGATGAATGGGGTTCTCTTAAGTCCTATCTTGTTACCTGAATTGGAGAAAGTGGTGTTTAATATGAAAAAAGGCAAGGCTCCTGGTCCGGATGGGTTTCCGATTGAGTTCTTTCAGGAGTTTTGGGAAATTATAAAGTTTGACCTCCTTGAGGTGATTCAGGAATCACATAGGAACAAGCAGATGCTCAAGTCCATGAATTCTACCTTCTTGACTCTCATACCCAAGATGGAAGGAGCTAATCGACTGGCGTAATTCAGGCCTATTGCGTTATGTAATGTGGTTTACAAGATCATCACCAAGTTGATTGCTGAGCGACTCAAACCACTCCTCGGTTCTCTGATCTCTGCTGAGCAGGGTGGTTTTGTTGAAGGGAGACAAATTTTGGATGGCGTCGTGATAGCCATGGAAGCTATTCATTCTATGGCTAACTCTAAGGAGAAGGCTATGTTTATTAAACTCGACATGTCTAAAGCTTATGACCGGGTGAGTTGGGAATTCTTACAAAAAACTCTCCTGGCTTTTGGCTTTGCGGAGGAGTGGGTGAATTGGGTCCTTAGTTGTGTTACCTCTGCCTCTTTCTCGGTTCTCATTAATGGGGAGCCTTCAGATCTGTTTAGGGCTTCTCGGGGTCTCCGGCAGGGGGATCCGTTATCTCCTTACTTATTCATTATCATGGCAGAGGGTCTTGGAAGATTTATTAAATCTCAGGTGAGTCAGGGTCTTATCCGTGGTTGGAGCTGGAGCAACTCTCTTCCTTCCTACTCTCATCTTCAGTTTGTGGATGATACGGGGCTGATGGGCCTGGCTAGAATTAGTGAGGCTGTGAACTTCAGGAGAGCTCTTGACATCTATTTGAAGGCTTCAGGTCAGTGTATTAATGATGACAAGTCTTCCATTTATTTCTTTAATACTCCTCAGCGTATTCAGAGCAGGATTGCTAGGATCTTAAGATTTCAGATTGGTTCTCTCCCCTTGATGTACCTTGGGATCCCTTTAGCTTTGGGAGCCCAGCGTAGAGATTACTGGCAGGGAATTTTGGATAAATTCCGGAGTAAGGTTAGTCATTGGACTCACAGGTGGCTATCTTCTGCTGGGAGAATGGTTCTTCTAAAGACTGTGGTGCAGTCTCTCCCCATCTATAGGTGTTGTGTGCAGGCTCCCCCATCAGCCTTTGTGCGGGAATTCGATGCTCTGTCTCGGCAATTTCTCTGGTCTGGCAACCTTCTTTCCTCGAAATGGAGCTTAGTCAAGTGGGAGTCTGTTTGCAGGCCGAAGCATGCTGGGGGCCTTGGTCTTAGGTCTATGGCTCTTGCTGTCACTACCTTGGCGGCCAAGCTATACTGGAGGTGGTGCAACAATCAGGATCAGGATTGGGCTAAGATTTTGGCCCACAAGTATATCCCCGGTGTTGATTGCCTTGATGTGCCACGTCTTCATTTGATGGGCAAGGGTTCTTGTATTTGGGATACTCTTAAGAAGGGTGCTCAGCTGATTAAGGAGGGGCTCTTCTGGATCTGTAATAGAGGCTCTGATGCTCTTTTTTGGCAGGACTCTTGGGATGGCCACCCGCCCATTCTTTCTAGTTTTCCTCAGCTTCAGCCTCTTTGCCATATTTTCTCTGATGCCGGTTGGATTAAGGTGGAGCATTTTAAAACTGTCAAGCGTACTGGTCAGGTGACGGTGGCTTGCTGGAAGGATCCTCAGGAGTGGCCCTTGGGTGGTTCTGATGAGGATCGTGATTTTCTTGCTAGAATTTTGAAGGACAGACTTTGCAGCTCTCTGAATGGGAGGGATGTTCTGGCTTGGAGTCCTAGTCCAAAAGGTAAATTCACTGTTGCTCAAGGCTACGCTATTCTTGACAAGAACTTACATGGTCCGGCTGAGGTGCACTGGTGGAAGAAGGTTTGGGACAACTTCTCATGGCCCAAATGCAATTTTTTCTTATGGTTG
>VDFB02000007.1:164046723-164194785 GCA_007258455.2 Sequoia sempervirens | reverse complement strand
TGACAAAGGCCATAACGTGTGCAGTCTTAAAGATTTCTTCTAAATAATTCATGCTTAAATATCAAATGAACTTAAAAAAAAAGGTCGGATGCCAATCTCATAATAGTTTGAGTAAAAACAATATAACATGCCAAAGAACAACAAGTTTCTACCAATTACTTTTGAAAATATATCTATCTTCTAAGGAAAACTAAAAGAAATTTTGTTCTGAGAAAAGAAAACTTGAACACTCCAACTGGAACTCTTTTTTTTTGGAATTAAAAAAATATTTTTCCCTTAGTCGCCATCTCCCATTTATAGTTGAAAAGAGAGAGAACTGCTGCCACATCCCAAAAGTAAATACTTCTAGATGCCAGCATTTGATAGCTCATGATCCAATCTTATATCTCTTGTTAGGTTAAGACAATATTTTCTCATTAATTCTCAACCACCTCATTTATGTCATTTTAGATATTTATCAAAGATCACTATCTAAAAGCAATCAAATCCTAGAAAATAGTCTAGCATAAATCTGGTTGACCAATCACGTACCTCAGTGGAATCGACTCAAAGTTTCTATCCTAGAAAAAAGGAAGACCTAACATGCTCTGAAAAACTCCAAAAGAGATCACTTGTAAAAGTGAAAACTGCTTGTAGCAAAGAGATGATGTATTGAGCGGGTGAGGATTCTCAGGTTTAAGAAAATTTCCCTTGAGAAAATCTCCACCGAGATGACATGTGTCTTGGCCTTCTTCCATAAGGAAGACGATAATCAAAAGCCGTGCAACCACCACATTGTACATTGTGCGCATTTCAGAAACATTTTTTCTTTGAGTGCAGACATATCCCGAAGCAAAAAACACATAAAAGCCAAAAATTAAAAAATGATTAAGGAAAAATTGCTTTATAGCTAGACATAAACTTGCTCAAAACACCCACAACTTGGGTTATATCTAGTCTAATGCAAACCATTGCATACAACAAACTACGAATGACACTAGCATAAGAAAAAAATCTCTTCAAAATCATCATCAAAATTGGGACACATGTCTAAACTCAATTTAGTACCAACCAGAAATAGAATATTTACTAGTTTATAGTCATGCATACTAAACATCTACAAAATAGTATCAACATACTTAATCTAACTTTACCAAAGCTTTTTGTGAACCCAGTCTGTACTAATCTCCATCCCAAGGATATATTTTGTAGCCCCCAAATACTTCATATCAAATGTGCTAAAAAGTTGCTCATCTTAATTTCCAAAATCATCACCTTGTTGTTACCCATAAACATGTCATCAACATACAAGATAATGATTAATATTTGATCAACAATAACTGTAATGTAAACACACTGATCCTCCTCACTTGACTAACAAAACCCAAATTCAATGTAACAGAATCAAACTTCTGGTACCACATCTTGGGTAATTGTTTCAAACCATATAAAGATCTCTTTAACCTACAAACCAAGTGTTGTTTTCCTTTCACAACAAAACCATCAAGCTATCACATATAATTTTCTTCCTCAAGATCCCCACGCAAGAAATAAACTTTAACAACCATTTTCTCTATTTCAAAATCATAAGCAATAACAATAGATAATAGGAATCTAATATAAGTTAACTTAACAATAGAAGAGGAAATTTTACCGAAATCAACTCCCTCTCTCTAAGAGTGGCCCTTGGCCACCAATCTGGAATCGTACCACTCTAACTAACCATATGCATTAAAATTCCTTTTAAATACCCACTTGCAAATAATGAGTTTGCTTCCTTTGAGAAAACTCACAAGATCCTAGGTATCACAACTATCTAAAGTCATCATCTCCTGCTACATTGCCTACTTCCAAGACTCACTTTTTTTTGAAGAAAGAGCCTCCTTGTAGGATTTAGGTTCATCATCAGTACTCAACAAAGAAAATACACATCGGTAATTAGATGGGCTATACCTATCAACTAGATTTTGTTGTCTTCTGGATCTTCTCAAGGTATGACTAAGGGGCTCTTGCTACTCTTCTTATTCTATATGCTCATCCTATACATCATCTAAACTCTCTAAACCCTCTTCTTCTTCTCAATCCTCTAATCCATCTAGTTGTTCTTCCACATGTGCATCTTCCTACTTTTCAATATTTTTCTCAAAGTGCACTATTTTTGTCTTATCTTTCTCCTTTGGTTGTTCTTCACCCAAGCAAGCTCTAAACTCCCTAGAAATCACATCTCTAAAGAAAATCATTTTTTTGGGTTAGAGGATACCAAAGATTATAAACTTTTACATTTTCACTGTGGAGTATGTGGACCAAGTTGTGACACAAAAATGACTCTTAAGATGCCACATTTTTTCTGAAGTTAGCAAAGTCTGATGTTCACAAGAAAATGAAGATAGTTACACTCAAAATTTGAAGATGCAAAAACATCAAGAGTTATAGTTCTTTGAATCTACTTTCTAAACTACTATTTGTTTTGAAAATAATGAAGATTAAGCATTTTAAAAGGGGGGCCACACAAAGTGGTCCGTTTTTGATAAAAAATAGCATAGCATTTTTTGTGCCCCCCCTAAAAGTTTTTTTTTTTTTTTTAGAATTTCAAAAATTGCTTTGGTGAGACATTAGCTAACACCATTTAGTTTATGCTAGGTTTTTTGTTGAATTTTTTAATGAATATAATATTTTAATAATTTTTAAAATGGGAACATCCTAAAAAGATGAAATTTAAGTGTTCTCCCCCTTAGATTTTTTGAAAACTAATCAAAAATCAAAATTTTCAATACATGTAGAATGGAGTCTAGTTTCTAAAAATGTATTTTTTTCAAAATTTGATGAACAAGCAAAAATCTATACCCAAACTAGTACATGTTGGTTTTTGATAGAAAATGGAGGCAATAACAAGAGAAGTTATTGATGAAAACCTTAACATAATCAAAATGTAAAAAGTTATAAGGCTAGATAGATAAGAGAGCTTAATATCATCATTGTATTTTTGTAAATTTGCATTGAAACATGTGCAAACTTTATGGAGAGCATGACCAAAAATATGTGAAATTTTTTTACCCTTTCACAAACTCACATCATTGGCATGAAATGGTTGTCCAATCCTTTGGGTTGGATGCCTAAGGAAAAATCCAACCCTTTGGGTTGGTATTTCCCAATGTAATCAATTTGCAAGTGCCAAATTTGGTGCTCACCAAATGAAATACAACATTTGGCGAGCACCAAATGTAAATATTGAGTTTTAAGAATGCATTTTGTTGAAGTGTTTCTTTTTTCTTTTTATTTCTCTTTCTCTTTCTCTGCCAATGAAACTATATACATGAAATAAACATTTAAGTATAAGTTGACATTTACATATGGACATTTACTTTCTTATACTTTAAGTTATATCTCATATATATAGTTTCATGATGTTTTGAGAGTGGTTTTGGATCTCTTGGAGTTATAATGCAAAATTTATTTTTTGGAAGATCTTATAAATTTTTGAACTTAGTCAAATTTTAGTAATTGACATTTCAAATTTTAGTAATCAGGAGATCAAATTTTAATAATCAACAAGTTGTATCATCCTTCTCTCTCTCTATCTCACTCATTGTTCATTTGTTATGTTCTAGACCTCTGTCTCTCACTATCTTTATACCTTTATCTAACTCTCTCTCCCTTGAGCTCAAGAACTACCTCTCTACCTATCCATCTCTAGATCTCTCTATCTCATTCCCTCACTTCCTCCTTCCCTCTGCCTCTCTCTCTCCCCCTTCCCTCTCTAGTTATCTCTATATCACCTCTCTCTCTCTCTCTCTCTCTCCCTCCTTTCCTCTCTAATTTTCACTATCTCCCTCTCTCTCTCTCCTTCCCTATGTACTTCTCTCTGTTGTGTAGGAAAATGCATACCCTTGCATTTTCACACTTGTTTGGACCCACCTTTCTTTATTTATCCCTATTTATGTCTTAATTGGTCCTATTTTGCATCCAAAAGCCTAATTAATTATATAATTTTATGGATAATCTCGATAAACGTCAAAGGGGAAATGATAATATAATGATTCTGGTTGTGTGTCCCTAATTTTTGGGTCAAGACTAAGATGCCACCTAGGGTGTCTTTTTCCTCCAAAGGTCTTGGGACCTTGACTTCAAGTGTGCCTTAAATGGGCCCCTTTTTGGAGTTTGTGCCCCAAGTTTCATGCCTAGAGACTAAGATGCCACCTAGGGCATCTTAGTCCCCCTTAAGGTATTTTTGGGATTTAATTTCAAATCTTGGCGAGATTTTGCCTCCTTTAATTAATGTATTCACATGTCAGATTGTTATGGTGTAATTTTGGGATATTTGTTGAGAAGTTGTTGAGATTTAACATTGTTGTCATTGATGTGAAAACTTGGGATCTAGAAGGTTGTGCTTTAGATGATATACAAAAGTGATCTATCCTATGGTGTGCTTTGATGTTGAGTAGTGCAGATATTATCCTTGATTCAGATATGGTAGTACTTATTTTTGGAACATCCATGGAAGATAGTTAATAAATAATAATGAAGACTAATCTTTTGATATTGGCTATTGTGCTCAAAGCTTATTTCGGGTATCCTTGCTATCCAGAGATTCATGTAGCATGCTACAAGTTTTGGTATGTCTAATTTTGTTTCTCTGGTTGGTACTAAAATTGATGAAAGTCAAGATTTGGTCTTGGTTATGGCATTCCCATCGGCTCCAAAATATATTTCATGTAATTCAAAGCTTGCTATCTTTTGGTAATTTTTCTATCTTATGTATGACCTATTTGTGGGTCCCTTGGTAATGTGGTAAAAATATCTTTATGCACGACCTATCTTTTGGGTTTGGCGCTAGTGTACCAAGCCTCATTGAATATTTCAAGGTTGTTCTTTAAAGCCAACATGTTTTGCTAGGCTCACTTATTTTGTTATATGGGTACATATATATATTGAACAACTCTTTGGTTCCGAACAAGAAATAGTAATGTGTGTGAACAAAGGAAAAGGATGCAAAGGATTATGTGACAAGAAATGGAGAAGGAAGCTAAAGGCAAGTGACAGGAAGAAGTAATTTGAATTTCAGAGGTTGTGCAAGGAAGGTGGGTAGAAGATTCTTGACCGGATATTCTATAGAAAGATATTGTGCTCTAAACTAGAACTGACTTCATGCATATGTAGATGCAGCTTCATCAGTTCATGTTTTGTTAGTGAAAATATTTTGTAAGCAAGTGTTTTAGTTAGGTAGTGACCCCACCGACAGTGAGCCTTACCTATATAGTGAGCTTTTTGGCAGTGAGCCCTTTGTAAAAATTACCTTAACCGGTGTCACCTTAACTAGTGTTCTATAATAGATAATTAGAATTCTCTGTGGTTTTTCCCATCTTGCATTTCCATGTAAATTCTGGTGTTCATTGTGCATGGTGTTGTTATGTGCTTTCATGTTCATATCTGTTTGATTTAATCTTGCTCCAAATTAGTTAAAGTGAAGAAAATTGTTTTCGGATAACTGATTCACCCCCCCTCTCAGTTATCCAGACTATTCAACAATTAGTATTAGAGCCTGGTCCCTTGTAGATAAAGCTTAACAACTTGAGGGAGATCTTGATAGTTTGTACAGATGGTAGGAGATTATTACTTTGATGAAGAATTGAAGAAATTTTTAGATGATATGGAAAGAACAGAATCTGGAAATGAAGAATTGAAAGAAAATATCAAGGAGGAAAATGCCTATATCTCAAAGCTAAGGGAGAAAATCTAGAAATTTAAAGATAGACATAAAGAGGTCAACTAGGAATTAAAGGATTCAAAGGAAAGTATTGTGGATTTAAATCTACGATTGGATGAATGTAAGAAGACTGAAGAAAATCTCAAAGATACTATCAAACATAAAATGGATGAATGTAAGAAGATTGAAGAAAATATCAAACAAAAATCAGAAGAGAATGAGAAGTTAGATCAAGAGTTAAAAAGGCTTAAATCAGAAGCAAGAGTATATGAAAGTAGCATAATTTTGGATCAACTCTTGTCCCTACAGAAATGTCACAAGGATAAGGGAGGACTTGGCTTCTTAGATGAAAGCTCAAATTAGAATACTAAGGGTAAAGACAAAGTAGTTGAAGCTGAAGCAAGATCTGTTGTAACAAGCTAGGTCCAAAACTCTAGAACACCTACAAAAAGACCTCTGGTTAGACAACCAAATGCTCAAAGGTACTTATTGTTTAATGGCTATCATTTTCTATACAAAAATTTTGGACATAAGTTTGTAGAGTGTAGAAGCAAGAAGGAACCAAGTACTCAATGCTTTAACTGTCACAAGTTTGGTCATAAAGCAAGTCATTGCAGAAGTGAATTATCTAATCTAGCTAGAAGGAATGGAATGAATAATCTCTTTCATGGTTATTGCTATTTATGCCATGGTTATGGTCACAAAGCTAATCAGTGTAGATCTAGGGTTCACTCAGTTAAGTTAGGACAAAGATGTTACAAGTGTAGTGAACCCAGACATTATGCTAACACTTGTAGATATGTTGCTCCAAAAAAGTCTGAAAATAAAAAGAAGGCTATAGAATCAAATGAATCTAAGAAGAAGACAGTCATGGTTTGGAAGAAAAAGGAAATGAGTGTGGGGAGCTCTTCTATGGTACTAGATCTCAGTAGAAGCTCTTCTAGAATCTGAGCCAACTGCCTTGGCTTAGGGGGAGTTTTGCGATACATATCTTGTCAGTTCTCCCTCTTCGAAGTAATATTGATATGTTTTCGACATGACTAAGTTTGATCCGGTTGGTGATGTATGATGAAGCTTAATCTAGTTGATTGAAAAGTGAATTACTATTGATAGAATCATCAATGTAAGTTTTTGGTGGTGAAATCATTATAAGTAGTTAAGGATAAAAGGTGGAGTTACAAATCATTTCTCATAGTTTGCAAAGAATGAGAAGAGGTTTCACTGAGTGATAAAAGGATTGAAGCAGCTAAGTGCGACAATGGAATCCATGTTGGTTGATAGTGAATCTAGTGGCAGTATTCCACTAAGGCTGAAGGGAGTAGAGTTGAATGAATTCGATCGTCGAAAGATGAAGGAAATGGAACCAGGGTTGAATACTAATGAATTGAAAAATGTAAGTGCCCTGGGTATGGATTTATGGGGAGAATTTCCCTATATTTCTGACAAAGAGTCTATCTTGTTCCTGTTGAGTTGATTCAAGGATGACAAAATCATTTTGGACAAACCTTATCCAATCACTAAGGAAGCCATTTAAGTTATCAGTGGATTGTGCAGTGTTGGTGATCTCCCTAGGAAGAAGATAGTGAAATACAAAGACATGGAGGAAATTATTGGTATCGATAGAGACCCTTGAGCTCTACTGATAAATACCATTTCCGATCCTATAGTAAGGTATGTTTCTTATGGTATCACTTATAAAATCTATTTCCAAAATTGTGAAGGTTCTACATTGGCTATTGTTGTGTATCTTGCACATAAGATGGTGGAGGAAAATAAATAGTTTGACCTGTGTAGCCTAATAATGGAAAACCTAATTGATAATGCCATAATGTCTTTGGTTAAGAGTTATCCCTTCTAGTTTGGGTCTCTGCTCATATGTTTAGTATTTTACTTTTTGAGTTCACTACCATTAAAGGAGAATGTTAAGTGGAAGTTTGACATCCCTGTCAAAAAGAAAGTTTACATATATTTGGAATGTATGGAAGATAAAGAAAGTGCATGAAAATTTTATTTATCATCCTTCTAGATGAATTTGTGCTCTGATGTGATAGTGTCTAGTGCTATGCCTATCAATCAGTTTTAGGAGGGTTCCTCCTCCGGTAAGAAAGAATTAGAGGTTGTCATTGGTGGTTCCCATCCATAACCTAAAAGGAGGAAAATTATCACAAAGGATGCCATCACTATCTTAGAATAGAAGGAGAAGGAAGAAGAGTCTCTGCCTAGATCTAACTCTTTAGATCTAGATGAAGTTCGTTTAGTGTTGGATGAAGGTGATATGAAAAATATTGGTGAAATAAGAGAATGCATTAAGGAGATGTATGACATCTACATGTACTATCTCTAGTGGCCTACTACTGTTGATAATTTTAGGAGTAGAATTGAAGCTATTGAATTTGAACTAAATGATATTGGAAAGTGTTTTGACTTATTCAAAAATAAAGATGGAAAAAAAAGAATAAGAGTTGGTGAGTTGCAAGATGAGTTATTGTCTACTCAGAGACAAAGGAAAGATTTGGTTAAAACTTTCTGGTTGGTCAAAGAAATTGTTGAGGTCTAGTTGGATCATCTCTCTGGATTGTGAACCTCAATGCCTATCTTCAGACTGGTCATCGTCATTTAAGTTGTTGGCTCTATTGGATAGTATGTGTGCCACTATGACTTCTTTTGTGCAAGCTTGGAAGAGGATTCTTCCAACTGTGAGAGAAAGGTACAAGAAAATTATTTCATGTGAAGAGTATTATTTTTACTTGATTTCTTGAATGTTCTTATTTAGCCCTTTTCCTTTGATGGAGAAAAGGGGTAGAAAATGAAGAGAAAAAAAGAAGAAGAGGAATTGAATTTATTGACAAAGGGGGAGTGCTTGGAGTCTTTTGTTTGCAGTTTTTGTGCTTTTGAGTTTTTGTTGTTTTGGCATCAATTCCAAAGGGGGAGATGGCTGAGAAGTCATTGAGATGATTTAGCATTGTTGTCATTGATGTCAAAAATTGGGATTTGAAAGGTTGTGCTCTAGATGATATACAAAAATGATCTATCCTATTGTGTGCTTTGATGTTGAGCAGTGTGGATATTATCCTTGATCTAGATATGGCAATACTTTTTGGGACATCCATGTAAAATAGTTAATGCAGAATAATAAGACTAATCTTTTGATATTGGCTGCTGTACTCAAAGCTTATTCTGGGTATCATTGCTATCTGGACATTCATATAGCATGTTACAAGTTTTGGTATGTCTAATTGTGTTTCTTTAGTTGGTACTGAAATTGATGGAAATCAAGATTTGGTCTTGGTTGTGGCATTCCCATTGGCTCTAGAATATATTTCATGTAATTCAAAGTTTTCTATAATATTTTGGTAATTATGCTATCTTATGTATGACCTATTAATGGGTCCCTTGGTAACGTGGTAAGAAGATCTTTATGTGCGACCTATCTTTTGGGTTTGGCGCTAGCATGCCAAGCCTTAATGAATATTTCAAGGTTGTTCTTCAAAGCTGACATGTTTTGCTAGGATGAATTATTTTGTTCTACAGGTACCTATATATAATGAACAAATATTTGGTTTCAAAAAAGTAGTAGTGTGCGCGAATAGAGGAAAAGGGTGTGAAGGATTATGCGACAAGAAACATAGAAGGAAGCTGAAGGAAAGTGACAAGAAGATGTAATATAAATTGTAGAGGTTGTTCAAGGAAGATGGGAAAAATATTCTTGACCGGATCTTCTACAGAAAGATATTGTGCTCTAAACCAGAATCGACTTCATGCACATGTAGATGCAACTTCATCAATTCATGTTTTGTTAGTGAGACTATTTTGTAATCAAGTGTTTTAGTAGGCAATGAGACCATCGATAGTGAGCCTTATGTGTAGTGAGCATTTTGGTAGTGACCCCTTTGTAAAAATCACCTTAACTGGTGTCACCTTAACCAATGTTCTATAATTGAGAATTAGCATTCTCTGTGGTTTTTCCCATCTTAGGTTTCCACGTAAATTCTGGTGTTCATAGTGCATGGTGTTGTTATGTGATTTCATTTTCATATCTTTTTTATTATTATCTGATTGATTTAAGCTTGCTTCGAATTAGTTAAAGTGAAGAAAATTGTTTTAGGATAACTGATTCACCCCTCTCTTAGTTATCTAAACTATTCAACAATATTAAGCATGGATAAGTATAAATACAAGATTCCTTTCTCTCATTTTCATATCTAAGCAACCTAAGCACTCTAAGCATCCAATCATTCAAGTATTCAAGCATTCAAGAGCAATTTATCAAGCATTTGGAGCCATCATCAAGATTCAAGCATCATATCAAGGATATTGTGGCATCATGTTTGTTATTGTGCTAACAATTGTGATGTAGGGTTTATGATTCAAGCAAGTGTTTCATCCTGATGGAACCTTCAAAGTTTTCAAATTTTGAGTTTCGATGATGAAAAAAGTTGATCTACATACTCAGAAGTGCCTCTAAAAAACTTGCCCCAGTGACCTACTTTGGAGGGTCATAATTTGGAGCTAGTTGAATTTCATGCCAAATCCCTTGGTGAGTGTATTCAGTTGATATATATGAATATGAATATCAATTTTTAGCTTTTGATGATGATTTTTGACAAAGTTTTGAAAAGCAAAGCTAGAGGGTTCTAGGACTATTTTGTTGTTTGTGAACTTTCAATTTTGCAAAGTGGTCTCCTGTTCGAATTAATATTTCATAGCTAGGTGATCATCATGACAAAAAGATTGATTATTTGAATTCCCCCCACATTCATATGCTCCTTGGTCCAGTTTTAGAGCCTCAAGATCAAATTTGATTTTTTTACCAGATCAGAAGCAAATGTAGTTTGTTTAGTTTTTACATTTGCATTTCTAGAATGTTTCAAAGAGGTCAACATTGACCCTTAATATCTTGTGATGAATGATGGTTCAAGGAAATCCCTCTTGCACACATAATTAGTGGACCCAAATTACCTAGTGTGTCTAGTGGCAGTTCCCCAAGAGACGATTTGGTATTTTTTTGAAGTGGCAACTTGGTGAGCCCTAGCTAGTTTCTAATAGGTTCAATTATAGAAAATTTTGACTGAGCTACTTTGACATTGGATTTCTTACACCTCATGATATTTTTTTCTAAGCTTCTTGTTTCACTACATTCTTGGGTCAAATTACTACATGCCTATGCATTTTCATGACTTCAGGAGGTCATTTGAGTAGTTTCCTAGGGCAATTTCAGAGGCCACTTGACCTGTTTTGAATACAGTACAAAGTGCCTGAAAATGGATTTTCATGGCTACCCACTTCAAATTTTTCACCTAAGATGCATATGTAAGTAGCCTTAGATCAATTCAAAGTTAAATTTGTTCCAAAAAACCTTTTTTTAGCCGGGCCCACATGGGGACCTGACATGCTTTGCACAGTTGTAAAATTGTAAGTGTTGCATTATGGAGATCACTTCAAGTACATTGATTTGAATGGGTCAACATATGAAAGGGTGCAAAATCATAATTTTCTTCAAGGTTTTAAATGCAATCAAGGTTTTTTTGACATAAAGAGATTCATGAGAGATTCAACATACTCTTTGTTTGCTAGATTCTTAGATGCCTTCTTACAGATCCCTAATGGTTGCAACCCTAAAGAAGATATATACATTAACTTGTTTATTGAAATATATAAATTAGATTTGTGTTCATTACCAAAGGAATTTAGGCCTCAAATCCCTAATTAGGTATGTAAAAGGATATGGAGTTCTATCATCAATTGAAATAAGGTGATGTTTCACTTGAGTTTCCATGAGACAAAGTCATAGGACTATTTAATCTTGCTTAGTTGTTTGAAAAACTACATGATATTGAAAAAGTAAATCTTTTACATAGGCTTATATGTTAGGGTTTCCTAAAAATATGATTTCATATTCTCAAGATGGATTGGGGATGCATTCGAGGTGGATAAAAACATGTCAGATCCTTTATGTATGCTTGGTGACATGGAATTGCAAAAAAATGATCGTTTGAAGGAAAATGAAACATTGAAAGTGACAAT
Organism: Sequoia sempervirens; assembly: GCA_007258455.2. Lineage (NCBI taxonomy): Eukaryota > Viridiplantae > Streptophyta > Pinopsida > Cupressales > Cupressaceae > Sequoia > Sequoia sempervirens. Next base: position 164,183,078 of record VDFB02000007.1, on the reverse strand, counting down.
GTGAATTAGATGTGAAGGGTTCTAATGTTGAAAATTTCACTTGAGTGTTGGCATATTTTGTAACCTTCCACCATGAAGGGAGTCCAAGGAACATGGGAGCCAGTTTGAAAAGGCTCAAGAGCTGTAATATGAATCAATGTTAGACATGATGTATGAGAAGATGATACAAAACCCCCTCAATAAGATTTGGAAAACATTATTGATGCCGTTACCAATTTACATGATAAAAATAAGAAACTAGTAAGGGGGCTTGATCTCAGAGCATGGAGATCCATTAAACATGACTTCACATTGTGAAAAGGCTTGGGAACTATAGTGTAAAGTGTGGAAGCAATAAACAAAGAAAAGAAGCTGCTGCTAATTTCTTTATACTTCTTGATTTAGGGTGAATTAGCTCATGTTTACTTTCCACAAAGATTTTTGGTGCCTGTAGTGAGAACATTTGAAAGAATTCAATGTAGTGTTGCATTTTAGGATGGTTAGTGAACTATTTATAATGTATTGACACCAATAGGAATTGATAAGATGTGAATGGATAGTCACTGTGCCAGCTGAAAGGAAACAATTAGATATTGTAAAGGAAATTTTTACATAGGATCAAGATGTTGCAACAAGAAACATCATTGTTTAAATACTTTGTGAATGCGAGTCCAATGCATAGAGCATTCTGCACCTGCAAGTGTAAATGTATCAAAATTGTTTGAGGAAATTCTCAGTCAACGCAAAAAATAGGAGGTAACCTATCTTGGGGTGGCTAAAGCACTGCATTGTAAGGGATATTTGTTTGATGCCCAGTGAAAAGAAAGCATGGAAATAATTAAGGATGCACCAAGAAAGTTAGATGCAAAGAGATATTACTGAAATGTGGAAACATTTTGAAGTTTCTCACACCATGAGAATATGCATCCAAAGAATGAGGCTACCATCGTACAAGTTGAACAATGTAAATTTGATATTGCAAAGGGAGCTTTTACATAGGTGTGAGAATCCACTGCAAAAAAATCTATGTTTTGATGCCTTGTGCGTGGGTGAATCCAATATAAGTTTCATTTGTGCAAAGGAAATGTTTGTGCCTCTAATGAAAATGTATCAAAATTGTTTGTGGAAATTCTATCTTGGCACTAAAAACTGATGTACATTTTGCTCAAGCATCTTATGATCAAAACATCAGCAAGCAAGAGAACCAACAAGCAACAAAAAAATATAATATGAATAATTCATTTATCAACTTTTTCACTTGGGTATTTGACTCATTTTGTAGTTCTTACATGAGAAGGGGACCGATCCAAAGAATGTGGCAGCCAATCTTGAAGGGGTTTCAATAAGAAGAAGATTAGAAGGAGATTGGCATTTCCTATTGACTGCCATAAATGTTTTCTTGCGACCATTATCAAAGAGGAGTTGTAGAAATGAGTTAGAGAAAATTGCAAAGGAGCTCAACAAGCATTCCCCATCAACCCATGAAGAGAAGGGGTGGCATCACTAAGGAGCTGTGAGGGCATAGGGATTGGTTTCTCCAAAGAAATATTTTAAGTTTTTAAAAAATATTTTGTTTTGTTGTTTTGTGGTTTCCCCATGAGCCCAAGCAAATTTTGGATGCCGTCATCAAGAGCAGCAGGGGAATGGGCATTGGAAGGAAGGGCTTTGTGGGCCCATGCAAAGGTATTAAGAGGATTAATTAATGTCTCTTTTGGTGATAAGTTAAAAAATATTGCCCGATGTTTTAATTTTTAAAGGCTTCCATTCCACTTTTTAAAAGGTAGATTTTGAATATGAGGTAAAAAAATAAAAAGAACGGGTAAGACTCATTTTTTCCCAATAAAATATTCTTTTAATTTTTTTACCATTTTATGGGCTCTAGTGAAAAATGCAGAAGATAGGGGAATGGGTAAATATCTTATTTTCCTAGGAATGAATTAAAATTTTCCACTTTTCAAGGGAAAGATATTTTAAACATAAAGTGAAGGTGAATGGAGTACGGGTGAAAGTTTTGCTTGCTAGATAGTGTGATTTTTTAAAAATATTTCCCTTTTTTAATTGCCAATATTTTAAAGTATGATGTGCAAAGTAAAAAGGCATGAGAAAATATTTTATAAAGTGAATAAAGTATTCACTATGTAACACAAAGGTCATTATTTTCTAGAAAATAAAAGTGAACTACACAGGGCAAAACAAAGGTAGAGAAATAAAATGGGCTTTCACAGAGGAGCAAATATTTTCTGTTGCAGAATAAAATATGGGATAAGTGAACATTTGTCACAATGAAACAATAAATTTGCAGCTCAAGAAAATCAAATGGAGTGAAGGTTTTCATAGTCAAGGTAGATTTTAGAGTGAAGGAATTTGTTAATGGAAAACAAATATTTTCAACGAAAGGGCATAAAGAATGAAGAAGCTCATCATGAAGGGAATATTTTCTGTTAGAGGGTAAGCGAATGCAAGATGCATGAATCTAGAAGTAGGTTGAAGATTCTTCATGAGCTGGAGGCAGTTACAGATCAATGGAGAAGAATGGATCCAAGTGTCAACTGCAGATATAGTTTTGGGGTTTCTCATTCTTCTATATCTTCTTTCTTCTTCTCATTTGTAGAGGTTGCACATTTTTGTTTTCATGGGAATACTTTGGTAATAGGGGTTCCAATGTATAATGCTAGTTTTTCAAGTTTCTAGAGTGGTCTAAGTTTTGTAATGAAGAATGTAATTACAGTATTGTCATAATTGTATGTAAATGAAAAAAATTCTAAACTGGTTGTCTCCATTGTTCACATTGCATAAATTTTGAATATTAGTAATCAAATATTATTATTATTCAGCTTCTTTTCTTTCTCTATATGTTTTTTGATGTTATTACTCTCATTCAAAGAATGAGTTAATTTGTAGTAACACAAATTGAGGTTGATGCAGCTGTGTGCTAGGATTGCTAAGTATGGCTAGTTTAGTTGTTGGTATCAATGGTGTAATGCATCATCTGATAGGAATAATTATGATAGATTGAATGTTGTGTTAGGTTTTAAATTGCATGGTTTGGATGACTCCACCTTGGGATATGGCATTGGTCTCTTAATGTTGCAATTTCCTGAGACTACTTTTGATAAGGAAAATAAGGTTTTGAAGGGGCCCTGAAACCCTTTACAATGACGACAAGATATAATAAAGACTAAAAAAATAAAACCCACAACCCTAAAAACCAAAATGTTGACAATAGAAAAGACCAAAGAAAATTGTTAGCAAACCAACAACAAAAATATTAGCACCCAGGTTGATCAAGCAAAAGAGTCAGCAACAACTACAACATTTTTCCTAGAACATTAATCTATGCCATATTATCCTCAATGACTCCCCCATGCATCTCCATTACATCTTTGAGCTCATCAAATGATACAACAACCCTCTTCTTTATCTTACTCCTTGTCCTCAAACATGGTCCAGCTTCCACATCCTTTTCCATAGCTGGAGTAGAATCCACATTTTAATCCACCAGGTTTGAGTAATTCACATCTTCAATCACTTTCTTAATTTCCCCTAGCTCCAAAGGTTTACCAATCCATTTCAAGGCTTTCTCATTTAAAACCGAAAGACCCTTAGTAGTAGACTTCAAGGAATTGTTGCTTATGCTCACCACAGTTTTCAAATCCTTTGACAACTTACCAATTTTGTCCTCAATACTAACAAATATTTCCTCCAAAAATTTATTAACCATCATTTCCAAAGAGGAAATCCTCTCCTCATGAGTAACACCCAGGCAATCAACATCAACAACTAATTTATCCAACATTACAATCATAGATTTAACTTTACCTTTAATGGCCCATTCCTTCTAATTGCATCAAACCATTTCCATGTAGACATCCTTCTAGTTCTTGACCTAGACATTGATCTCCTTCACTTTAGAGAACAACTATTTCACCAGAGAGAAAATTCCATGTTCCATCCTTAGCCATCTTACAAAACAAATCCATATTCACCTCATCCCAGTTGACAGGAGGCATGACCTTCAGCTCCAAGTTGTGACTAGGGACTTCCCTACACTCCTCTTTCTACTCCTTTTCCTCCTCAATAGGGGAATCCTCAACCTTGACCACCTCCACCTTAATCCTTTGCTTATCTGGAGAGCTTGTCAAATCAGCCAAAACTTTGAGCAACTACAATTTTTAAATCAAATGTACTTATCAATCTCAATTTAATTATGTGTGGAGTTTAATGAATTACATCTCTCATGTTTAAATTAGGCATTACTATAGAGGTTAGCTAAGCCTGTAGGGTATTGTGTCTATTGAGCATCTAAAGGAGAATCATTTGTTTACAGTATTCTGGGTACTTTGGCACACAAGAGTATCTATAAGCATACTGTTGGGGAGACCCACCTTGGTCCTACATAGCCAAAAGTGGAGGAGATTGTAGTCTTTGACTGAATCTTGTTCATTGGCCAAATCCATCTTTGAGTCTAAATATTAGAAAGTGGCTATTCTATAGGATTCATTGAATCTATTGATTTGGGAACCAATAGATTGGTGACACTATTGGGGAGAAATTTGAATCTCCAGCCGCAGATTGTTACATAATATGTAGAGTCAAGAATTTGGTGAATATGAACATCTAGTTCAGATATTGAGAAGTTTTCAAACCTAGAAGTGAGTTTGCTGCAAAATAAATTCAAAGAATTTGTGTGACTACTATAGGAAAAGATGCAAAAGGAAATTCATCTTTGAAAGAGCTTCATGCTACTTGAAGTTCAATCCTCTGTGAAGAGAGGTCTTGCCTCTGTCTAAAGAACCTACTAAAGATGTGAAGAGAGTTCCAGATTTGCAAAATTTTCAGTCAAGAAGAAAGGTTAGCAATTGCTACAAATTTTTAGGTATTCTCATAAATTTGAGCAAAGTATTATTATGTTGAAAGCAATTTATGATAAGTATTCAAGTCTTGAAAGAATTTTGATTCCCTATTGAGTGAATTAAGCACTAAGAAAGGGAATGGTAGTGGTAATTTTTCTTCATACTTATGAGCTATAATTTGAAGCTTCTATGTTGTAATGAAGAAGTAAGCTTGTTCTTGAAATATGCCCATTAGAGAGATCTTAGCTGTAGATGTATTTGAGTTATGCATTGAAATATTTTAGGGTCATGATAAAAGCAATAAATAGGGCAGTGATCAACTGTAGAGTTGATGTTTGAAGTTTGTAAAGGGGTGTAAGAAAATGTATCATTCACTTGTACATCCCTGTGGGGTGCATGATGTAAACATGAAGAGTGTGCAGCCCCTGTCATGTCATCAAAGAAGTTTCTCTGTGGAAAGATATAGACCATTGAGTTTTCATGGTATTCAAGGTTTCCCAAACCCTGTTCCTAATGAAGTTAGGGAATGTTTTCCAAAGTTCAAAGGGAAAAGATCAGAGTTAGTATCTCAACATCTGCAAGAATTTTCTAATTTGATGGGAGATTATGAGATAAGTCATGAAGATGTCATGAAGTTCTTCGTTCAATCTCTAAAGAAGGATTCTAGAGATTGGTTTTCATATTTTCCAATGTGTTCTATCTCTTCATGGAATGAGTTCATGGCAACATTCATAGAACAGTTTGGAGAAAGAATTAATCCAAATTCAATGAGACAAAAACTTAATAACATCCAGAAAGAAGAAGATGAGTTAGTCCTAGCTTTCAATCTCAGATTTTCAAAAATATTAGGTGACATTCCTGAAAGAAGGAGACCAAATGATGTAGTGTGTCTCGTTGTATACTTGGGTGCATTTGATGAAGAATGAGGATCAAAAACATCACCTACTCTTTTCATTTCTTTTCATTGCTATCCCAAGGAACCCAACGTGTGAATGCTCTCCCTTTACACTTCGTGTAATGTTGGGGGACGAAAAAAACTTGGATCATTTGTTTTAGGGGGCCTTCCTAGGGATTTCATCACCCTAGGGGACAACCTCAATTCCCATGTTTTGGTGGAGTATAAAGAGTAGGAGGTGAATCAAAATACACTTCTGTTGGAAGTGAAATCTTGTGAATTTGGGCTAAGCCTCCAAGAAATTTATATCTTTGAGAAGTGAAGGTGGAGACTAGGTTACCCTATCCTCCTAGTTGTTTGGTATTATTCCCTTTCATCTACAAATTTTGGCCTCATATAACTTTGAGGTATTTGGAGGACTCCCTAATAGCCTTATTCATCATAGATTAAGACCTTTCGACTATAGTGTGGATATATAAATTCCTCGAGCTCCCTCCGGGTGGTTTTTGTTTTTGCTAAGTACCGACCCGCACCTCATTTATTTGAACAATCATCGGCCCCCCCTTTTGTAGAACTTCATCCATTGCCACCAGATGTCCACTAGGCGCTCCTCATAGGGAATCCTTCCTTCACTCTCCTACTAGCTCTTGCCATGCTTCTACATGTCCTTACTACGGGCACTTCAAGGCTACTTCCCTTCAATTTTCAATCGACTCCCGTCCACGTTCCACATAGCATCTATCCACATTCACCTTTTGGGTGGACACCACAGATAACACTAGTAGTAAAGAATGCCTCCACATGTCTTCACCGTGTAGTTTTTCATCACAAGAAGGAGGAATCAATGAACAGGTGCCAACCTATTGCCACGTGTCTCTTTCATAGGGACTTCATTAAATGTAGGGAGAGAGCAAGTAGCATGCATTACCAAGCTGCTGCGAGTCTTAACTAACTGCATGATTTTGCAACACTTGTCTACATGAGATTTCACTATTTTTCTTCACTGGGAGCACTACCATCATTCCTAGGGGATGCATATGGCTTCAGAGAAACTACGTTCCATGGCTCATATCTTTTCTATTACAATGGTTGAGGGAAACCATTGCTCTGGGTATCTTCACTCATGATGATGGAATCTTTTCTGTTATCGACCCACCAGGTGGTGGGATTTTTTTTATCTATATATTGCTTCTTCCTTTCGAAAATGAGTTCAGAAGATACAAAAAAATTAAGGAAAAGACACTAGGCCTTTTGTATTACTTTTAGATTATTGTATAAGACTCTCAGACTGTGCCATTGTTCAACCTTTCTGTTTTCTTAGGCTATTTGATAAAGCATTATACTATGCCATTATTGTCCTAAATTGTTTATTTGTAGAACTTCTATGATTTCAATACAAGCTTTTTGATTTAGACCATGTCTTTTGAATGTTATTTTTAGTAAATGTGTATGAGAATTATTTTATGTCATTGAATAAATTATTCAGGTTTTCATCTTTGATTTATGTTATTATGGGATATAGCAGATTACTAAACGAGCCCTTAAATGCATCCAAACGATAGATTTATCATGCCTTACATCTAAGTCTTGGTGCATTTCCTTAGAATTTATTTTTAATATCTCCTTCCTTTTCCCATTCCAAAATCCCAATTACAGAAGAAGCCAAATTCTTTAAAAATCTAGAGGTCACTCAGTTTAGTGCAATAGGTTCCCCCATTAGCTGAGTTTCCCATAAAAGGTTGTTACCTTTCCAATTTTTGGCATCAATAGTTTATTTTTTCTGGAACACCCGGTGGGACTACTTAAATGAATCTAAATCTAAAGAGGGTGTATGAGCCATCAACCTATTACTAGATCCCAAATAGCGAATAACCTTGGTTTGTTAGTGCTGCCACTAGGAATAGTACAAGCCGTGACTGAGATAGTGAATGTTCCACTCCCTCCACCACTTCTTCTAGCCATGTTACCAACCGCTAACAATTTTTTTTTGGCATGGGATGCCAAAAGTATCCTTGTAGCACTAGTAGCACTTGCTGTTTGGGCTGCTATCCCGGTCTCTACTTTAAAAGCTATACCTAAATTTACCAGAGATGACTCATGAACACCATCAGAACATTTGCAAGATGTGGCAGTCTATGTATGTTTGGTGCATGGAGTCAACACCCAAAATTTAGCGCTAAGGTTGCTTGCAACCTCTTTCAAGGGAGAAGTGCTAGATTGGTACTACACCCTGTAAGCTAATACTATCGCTACCTGGGATCAACTCAGAGACCCTTTCTGTGAAAGATTCTTGAATGATGGAGACATGTATTTGCAATATCATTAGCTAGAAATCATAAAACCGGCCCCATATGAAGCCATGACTGACTTCAACGCTCGGTTCCATATAACTTGGCAAAGAATTCAGGATTTTATTTTCCCCCTGACCGATTTGGCATTCATGTTCTACTTGAAATCCATCAACACCAACATCTCGATGATGATTCAGTCCCTTGGTGGAACCACTCTACTGGGTGTATACAACATTTTAGTCAAAGCGGAGAACAATTTGATAGATTCCAAAATGTTTCCGCCTTGGCCCATCATGCCTATATTTCCCAAAATATTAGTTCCCTCCTAGGAGATGCCATCTACCAGTGCATTTGCTCCTCCTCAATCCATGTACACATATCCGGGCACAACACAAAACATCGCTTCTACATCCAGATCTTGAAAAAATGAAATGACTGACATCAAGGAAATGTTGTGGACCATCACCAATGAAATAATTTTCATCAAGAAAAACTAGTCTATGCCTCCAAAGCTAACCTACCAAAATTATCAAGGCAAAAGGTCTTCTTACAAAAAAACAGTTCCAAGGAGGCTCATGCACAAATATGTTGGTGCAAACAACTAATCAAATAGTACCAATTCCTTCTTCATTGCAGAGTGCTAACCTAAGCTTGAGTAGAGAGCTAATGATGGGGTAGAACAATTTAGTCGATGACATCAACCCTTGGTGCTTCCCCTATGGCGATGCACATTTTCACCGAAACTGCCCGCACAACAATCTACAACAAAAGGTGGCAGAACAATGCATCCAAGGCACAATGTTAGATCACAGAGATTATATATATGCTTCTCCACAAATGGAAAATGCAGTTCTCATTCTGCAAATGCAAGGGATGTCCTTGGAGCAAGAGACAAACATTTCTCCCAATCACACACTTTTCTCATGGATGGAAGAAGAAGAGGCGATGTTTGAAAATGATGCTTCCACATCAAAAAACCTACAAGTGCAGTCTGATTACAATAATCGCTCAAAGAGGAGATTCATGGGTGAATAAGTCATTCCACAACTAGTTGATCCACAACCCAAAAGTGCTTTCGACCAAACACCCAATAACTCCGTAGTGGTACAACAATGTCTGCCATGAAGGGAAATTTTTGTAACCAGAGCTAAAGAGCAGAAGCCTCCAAATCCACCATCATTTAATGCATTGGAACAATTGAAAAAATCATCCGCTAATGTGTCTCTTTTGGATATGTTAGCTATTTCAGAGCAGAAGACATTGCTGCAGAAAGCTCTCCAGTAAGATCCAGTCAATAAGTCAATGGAGCAATCACTCAAGGGAAGGGCCATTGATCCATCACCTCCTACCAAAGTCCTCACAAATAGTATAGGGGAAGCCTCTACCGAGGTTAGAGATAAGCCAAAGCAGAAACCCTTCCTCCTAACTCTTATTGTGGGAGACATTATTACACAATGCCATGATTGACTCTGGTGCTAGTACCACAATCATGCCCAAACAAATAGATGAAGCCTTAGGACTTAGCTATGAGCCTTTAAAGAGGTGGGTTATGCAACTTGATGGGAAAAAATTCAAAACTATAGGTGTCATCAAAGACCTTCCCTTGACTCTCTTCTCCTACCCTATCATCACATTTCCATAAGATACTATGATCATAGATGTTCCTCCCATGTTTGGCCTTTGCCTCTTGAGAATTCACTTCAAAGATAGGTGGATATCTTTCTGTGGATTGGTCACACTTGATCCTAAGGATGAAGCACGAAGCTAAAATGAAAATAGTGTCTGAATCTTTACATTCGGTACATGTGGCTGATGAAGCTATGATCAATTTTGAGGCTGCTCATACCTCTACTAGCAAAGAGGAAATGTATTGCACCGAGCTGCTAGAGGATGAAAAAGTGACTAGAGACCACATAGATTTGAAGGAAGTTCTCTTGAGTGAATACATAGATGATGATCCTTTCAACAACTATCATGCTACCAGGTTGGGGACTTATGTCATCTACAATGAAGAGCAAGAGATTCTGAAGGTCATAAAGGAATTCGAAAGTGACCAAGTTTCAAAGCTATGGATATTTCATTTTGATGGAGAAAGATGCAAAGTTGGCGTAGGAGCTGGGATATGTTTGACCTCCCCACACAATGAAAAGACATTGAGGTCTTTCCACTTCTAGTTCACTTGTTCAAACAATGAAGCTGAGTATGAAGGACTAGTGCAAGGTCTAAGCCTTGTGGAGCGGATGGGCATCAAACAACTAATGGTGTTCAGAGATTTTGAACTAGTAGTCAACCAAGTCTGAAAGCTCTCCATTGCAAAGAATGTCTGCATGAGATCCTATAGACATAGAGTTTGGGACTTGATTGAGGGTTTTGAAGCCTTCAAAATCCATACAGTGCCTCAAGAAAAAAATGTTGATGTAGACTGCATGGCTACAATCGGATCTTAGTTTGACCCTGCTTTTGACCTAATTCATAACAAACACTCTGTACGAGTGATAGTGCAACCAAAAATTCTAGATAATGATAAGAGGTTGCAAGTGTTTGACAATGATGAACATATCACCTCATTCATCCAACAGTTAGGAGAGTTTGCTAACCAACTCCAACCGAAGAGTGTCAAGGCCTATGATGAACAAATCATTTAGCTAAGATCCAACAAGCTTCCAAAAGGACTAGTCACTCTTGAAAAATTGTTCGATTCTGATGATGCTAGGAATGATAAGAGGAAGTTTGTAGCAGAAAAAATTGATTATGTAGAACTTCATGTCAAAGATGGGAGAAAGCCCAAAGTTGGGAAAGATGTCTTGCTTCATGATTAAGAAAGGCTCATCAACTTAGTATGAAAGAGTAGTGACCTAGTCATATGATGACCTCAAGGGATATGATCCTGATATCATCTAGCATATAATAGAGTTGATGGAAGGAGCCAAACTAGTCTACTAAAAGTAGAGACCAATAAATCCAAAGATTGAAGCCTTGATGGCACAAGAACTAACAAAGCTAATTCAGTCCCAAATCATCTTCTTGATCAAACACAACACAAGGGTATCCAACTTGATCCTTGTCCGAAAGAAGAACGAAGACATCCACCTATATGTCAACTTCCAGGACCTAAATAGAGCATCCCTAAAGGACCATTATCCGCTGCGTTCTATGGAGTGAATCTTGCAAACAGTGGTAGGATCCAAAATGTTTTCTCTGCTAGATGGTTTCCTTGGGTACAACCAGATCTAGGTCAAAGAAGAGGACTAACACAAAACTACGTTCACTACCAAGTGGGGAATGTTTGCATATGCTAAAATGCCTTTCGGCCTCTCAAATGCGGGAGCCACTTTCTAGTGGGAAATGGATACCGCTTTTAGCGAATTGATCAAAAAGATTATCTTAATCTATTTGGATGATTTGAATGTGTTCTCAAAATCTAAGGATGATCATTTTGATCACCTAGAGATGGTTTTCAAAAATATTTAGGAGTTTGGGGTATCCCTGAACCCTAAAAAATGTGTCTTTAGAGTACTACAAGGAAAATTATTGGGATATGTAGTGTCCAAAGAAGGAGTCGCAATTGATCTTGAACGGGTAAAGGCAATCAAATAGCTTCCCCTACCAGTCAATAAGAAAGGAGTACAATCCTTTTTGGGGAAGGTGAACTTTGTAAGAAAATTTAGTTATGATTTTGCAGGAATAATTGGACCAATCACCCTGATGCTAAAAAATGATCAATTATTCAAATGGACTAAATAGGTTAGAGAGGCCTTCAAGAAGGTTAAGGATGCTATTTCCTCAGCTCCTTTGCTGGTCAATCCAGACCTACCAAAGGACTTTATAATGTATGTATTCAAAAGAAAATTCAACATCACTATAGTCTTAACTCAAAAAGATGAAGGAAAGGGAGAACATCCGATAGAATTTCACTCCTGAACCCTAAAGCAAATGAGATGAACTACAACTTCATCGAGAGGAAAGTGTTCACAATTGTAAAGGGACTCAAGAAGTTCAACACCTAATATCTTGCAACAAGGTGATTGTTTATGTCACACATTCTAGTGTGCGTGAATACATCATGGAGGGAGAAATCACTGAATAAAGAGACAATTGGATCACTAAGATCCTTGAATATGACATAGAGGTTAAACCTACAAAGACTATCTAAGGAAGACAACTGTGCAAATATCCTACGTATGATAGAGAAATGATAGCCGAAGAATTGCAACTAGAGTTGGTTCTGACAAATGAGTCCAAGTATGAAGGCTGTTGGTTGGTAGATAGAGTAAGGTTTATGCATACTAGAAATTATCTACTAAGCCTTCCTTAGAAGAGAAGATTCTATAGACTGTAGAATAATGGTTATACACTCATTGAAGGGGTCCTTTTCAAAATGAACTTCAATAACATCCTATTGCGATGTGTCACCACAGAGCAAGCAAAGAGAATTCTTGACACTTTCCACAATAGTCCCATGGGTAGGTACTTCTTTGTGAAGAACACCGCCATAAAAATCATGTGCATTGGGTACTTTTGGCCCATGCTATTCAATGACTCGTACTCCTTAGTAAAAGCCTACAAGGAATGCCAATTCTTTGTGCCAAGGAGGAAAAAATTTGCAATGCCTCTCAACTTGATAGTGGTTGATGAGGCTTTTACACAATGGGGCCTTTATTTCATCAGTATGATTAATCCTGCCTCTAGTGCTAGACACAAATGGATCCTCACAACCACAAATTACTTCAATAGGTGGATCAAAGCCATGCCCTTGAAGAATGCAATGGAGGCAGAGATTGTGGACTTCCTGGAGGAATTGCTAAAAAGATTCGATCTGCCAAATACCATCATCTCTAACAATGCCAAGGCTTTCCTAGGCTTTAAGGTATGTCAATTCACACTCATGCATGGCATATTATTGAAAATGTCATCAAATTACTACCCATAGGGGAATGGCTTGGACGAGTCAACTGACAAAAATTTATTCTGACTCATCAAAAGGATCAGGTCAGATCATCAGAAGGAGTGGCACAAGAACCTTCGGGAAATGCTTTGGGCAGACTGCATAACTCCCAAGTAAGTCCTCAAGACTTTTTCATACGAGCTAGTGTATGGGAAAGAAGCACTATTGCCTATCTCTATGGAGATTCAGGCATTACAACTGCTCAAATCTCTCAAGGTAGAACAAAAAAAAAACCATGGAGGTTCAGTTGAATGAGTTGCTAGAAGTACAAGAAAAGAGGAAAAAGGCCCTAATAGCCATGTCCAACTGCCAGTAGGTGGTTAAAATATGGTTTGATAAGAAAGCTTCAGACCAAGGTCTAAAGTACGAGGAACTAGTATTAAAGTTTAATGAGAGGGCTGTAAAGATTGGCCAACATGGAAAGTTTGATAGTCTATGGGAAGGCTCATTTAGAATAATTTAGTGCAAACAACACAATGCATTTGAATTGGAAAATATGGATAAGGAAGCATTAGGTATTCCGGTTAATGAGATTCACCTAAAATGCTTTAATTAAGCTTTAGTATTTTTCTGCCAGTGTAAATATATACGTATTGTAATTATTTTCTTTCGTTATTTTTGTCGACTAGTCTTTCAATTAATTGCACAGTGCAAGGAAGTAGGGAAATAAACGAAACCCATTATTGCAAAAGGTAGAGAGAACTAACTTGCAACTCATAAAGCAGAGAAAAGTGACACCTATATGCATAATTGGAATGAACACATATGTGTAAAGAAAGAAAAGAGAATCCACATTAAAAAATCAAAAGGCATAGGAGACAAAATTTTAATATAAGCTATATATTCATTATATACAAAAGTATATACTTCAGTAATGCATTTCAAAATGGCTCTGAGTGCATGCTTTTAAAGTATATCTATATATATTTTGTGGTTTCTTTATATATAAGTAGTAAGGCCTTTCTCAGGCTTATATACAAAAAATGGATTAACAAATTAATGATTTCTTAAAAAATAAAAAGTTTTTAGTCTCGACTAGGAGAAATAGAAGCATCAACAACAACGTCTAGAATTACTTCATGAACAGGAATGGCAGCTAGCTCATTAGGAGTAGTAGTAGCATCCATAGGAGTGATGGAAAGTGGCAGAGGGAACACCAGGTTCCTGAAGTCTATGTATTAGTCAACATCATAGAAGGGCACCACATTGTAGCAGCGAAATGGGAAGTGGTAGGCATAAGTCACCCTTTGACGATGCTCTTCATGTGACTGGATGTGAAACCCACTTAGGAATGGTGTACCCATGGTACTACTGTATCTTCTTCAATATATTTGGGAAGGTCACTCACCGTTGGAAGGCCCAGATCAATGCAACATTTTCCACCACCTCACCTAGGCCTCCAAGGTACTTCTTTGGGAAGATTTCTAGTACGAGGTGAAGAATCTGTGGCTTGGGAACTTGAATATCAAGAAAAGATGTGACAAAGTGAGAACACACGTCAGTATTGACCTGATATTTATCCTCAAACTCAATACAGTCCCTCCCCATAACCCACTTCATGGCTATGATAGCCAGTGAATGCTTATTCTTGGTTATTCTTTTCAGTCACTTGTTTGAGATTTCACCTATGAATGTTGTTTGAGACTTTTTACAGACTAGCCTAGTAGGGGTATTCATGGTAGCAAGCTCTATGCAACTGTCTGATACTAATCTCTATGCTACTGCCTAAGTCTAGTTCTATGCAACTACTAATTCCAAATTCTGCCTAACTTCCTATTACCAATTCTTCCCAAATTGCTAAGTGTGATTTTTCTATTGCCTAAGGGTATGCAAGGTAATTTGCATGCCATAAGCATGATGCTAATCAAGTACTAACTCAAAAATCCCATAAGAGCTTGCTCGATTTTTATACCTAGTTGTGTCTGCTAAGTATGGTTTGCTGCATACAAGATTAATAAGAGCTAATTAATTAGCATAATCTAGTGGTAGTCCTGAATGGTAATATGCATGGCCAAATGCTAAGGTGTCGCATTTCAAGCATTTTCCAAACTCCAAGGTAGAATGTAAATCTTTTCAAGTACTTATTGCATATTTGGGCTTAATCATTCCTTTTGGGATATTAATGGCCAAAGCATGCAAAACCTTAGGCTTCCTTCAATCGTCAGCTCAATTTACAAGAAAATCATGCTAGAGGAGATCATTATGAATTCTTGCCATTTCAAAATGACAAGGAATTCATTTCGTACAAGCAAAGAACTGGCGATACATGCTGAATTTAATGCTAAAAGGTGAGCATTTTTTGCTATCCCAAAAAAGAAATAACTAAGTATTGCATGCAAGTAGCTAACATTGTGAAAGCTTTTTGAGCACACTACCTAGAGGAAGAGTGTTGAGAATAGACAAAGCCAAAGTAAATTGCAGAAAATTTGAGTATAGCAGAGATCTACAGCAAAAGGAAAATGGTAGAAAGTTCTCAAACAAAGGTGCAAGGAGAGGAAACACAAAGCTTGTTTGATGCCATGCATGTAGTACCAACTACCTATGTCTTTGAAGATGTCTCTTATGCTTCACTTTGGATACCAGAGAATCGAGAATGGGTAAACATGTGGGCCTCAAAAAAGAAAAAAACCCATAAAGACTAGAGTGAAATAAAGGAGGAATGGGATAACATTCATGATCCCATCCTCACAAAGAACCTTGAGACTTTGAGGGAGGTCACTTGTGAAAGGATGAATAAAACCAACGACCTAGATTCTTTGGTGAAAAAGCTATGGTTCAACAAGCTCCCACAATATATGGTCTTGTTTGTGCACTACTTCTTGGAGCTAGTCGATAAGGCCATTAATCATTTCAACCTAGATACCAACACCATCAAGAGTTGGAAGTTGAAAGTTAATATATGCCTAGAAGCTATCTGGAACATTCTATGCATCCCTGAACAAAGCTCTAGAGTGGAAAAGATAGAGTCATTCACTCCAGCAAAAGGGGAGGAAATATGGAGAACCAAAAATTTGGCTCTAGATTTTTATAACAAAGAAACCAAAAGGTCCAGCCATGATTAGAAAAAACCATCACAGATTCTGGCAGCACACAATGCTTTCCACATTGACCTACAAGAGGCATTTTCAAGGATAGCCTTTGTTTTTAGCCTGGACACTGACATATATGTTTAAGAGTTTCAATTAGGTTTGGGGTTTCAGTTGCATAGGAAACATTCTTTATTCTAGTATGACTTCGCATAATTCATTGTTGAGGAGATGCTGAGGAAAATAAGGGATTACAATACGCAACAAAGGTTTAGGTTTCCTTCCTTCCTTGCCCACATGTCTTTGCATCAAAACCCTAACTTCTTCAAAAAACATGTGAGGTTGGTGATATTTAATGAAAAGGGAAAAAGGGCAGTTTATGTATTGACTCCTCTCCTCTCCTCTCCTCAACTTATGATTATTATGCATTTTCAGATTATTTCTTGACTTTGATTCTACAAGATTTACGTGAAGATGGCGGTCTTTACTGGCTCACCACAGACCAGAAAAAATACATGCAAAATTTCACTCTAAAATGCAACTGGTTTCTCAAAGAAGATTTCACATTCATCTGAATGCACAAATTTACTAGGGAATCATTTCAGCATGTCTCGTAAATTGGGTGTTGGCCTTCAAAATGTTCTGACAAGTATCAATTATTTACTATAACTTTTTTAGGGGAAAATACAAGAAGGGATTTTTTGTCTACTTGCTGATCTTTAAATTGGTGGTAATGGCCAAGAAGAAGATGCATAAGCTGCTAGAGGCAAATCTAGCTCATTTGGGGCTAGTATGGATTTGTGAAAAATGGCATTACAACCCCAAAAATGTCTTACCAAATGAACATGTCAAGGTAACACATAGCCCCTGGTTGTATTGGGAGAAGTGGAAAAGTCCCCTGAAGGATACATATGAGCTATTGGTTGACCTAGCTCATATTCCAACCAAGGAAAGTAAGCTGCCATGGCTTAAATGCTACTTGTTGGCCTCCTAAAATGATTTAATAACTAAGCCCTTATAGCCATGATTCAGAGATTGGAAATCTAACCTAAATAGCTATTCAAATCATCATGAATGTGCATTTAACTTGTCAACCCAAGGACATGAACTTGAAATGGGCCAAGGTGCACTAGGAGCCCAAAGTGGCCATTTTCATTCTATAGCTAAAGAACTCACAGTACTGAAAGTAAATTGCTTAGAAAGGAATACCATAAATACCAATCATCAATCAACAAGTACATCAAACTAAAATGCATAGAAGGAATGAAAATATGAGCAACAAACATGGCACTAATCCATCTGCTTTGGTTGCAAGAATAGTCACCAAATGAAATTCTAGTGGCTATAGGAATAGTCGATGCTAGACTTCTAAATAATTACTAAACAAGTAATACTAAACTAATACTAAACTAAGAGGAGGGATTACTCACCTAGTGGGACCCCTTGGATAAGTATCCTCTAAAACTATTGAGAACTCAGATGCTTGAGATCATAACTTTATTTTGTTCACTGTAAATCATGAATACAAAAGAGTAATGTATATGTATTACTGAAAACTTGAGAGTGCAAGTACAATATCTAATCGTGCAACTCCTAAAGGAGCATCAAATCTTTATTTATACTATCAAATAGACAAGGCATTCAACTCCATGAATGGGAGGATTCCATTTAGGGAAAACAAAGAAAGTAGAGTGGTGGCAGTTACACATGAATGGAATTTGGTCAGACGTGCAAGTCCAAACACAAATTTAGCACAAAAGTAATGACCATGTCTACTCAATCATTAAATCCCACTACAAGGTGATTACATTCAGTTGCATGAGGAATCTTCTACTATCGACCTCCTTTGACCTTGAGTGATTCCTTTGTTGGACGTTATGGTGCATGCCCAGCTGGCGGTGTCTTCCTCAACTTAGCATCCTCAAATTAAATCTACATGGTAATATTAGTATGCACAATAACTGCATATCTATAACCACCTTAAGGAACATTCATTAACCACATGTGAAATCAATATAGATAATCCACATAATATGCCAATGTCATTAAAACTTGTAGAAATAGGATTAAGCCCAACGTCTATGGTTTGAGGGAAACATTATGAAAATATCAACATTTAACATCAAAGTCCATGACAACTACCATCAAATAAATTATAGATTCTACCCAAAATTGGACCAAAAACTAGGCTCATCACTCCCCCCAATCTAACGTTTTGCTAGTCCTCCAGCAGGGGAAGGGTTGTTCTTCTGCTTGGTCAAAG
This sequence comes from Sequoia sempervirens, assembly GCA_007258455.2. Lineage (NCBI taxonomy): Eukaryota > Viridiplantae > Streptophyta > Pinopsida > Cupressales > Cupressaceae > Sequoia > Sequoia sempervirens. The sequence goes on along the minus strand of VDFB02000007.1, from coordinate 164,164,826 downwards.
CTTTGAAATTTGCAAATAATAGCTATCCAACATTAGTGGCTACTGAGCGTGAATTAGGGTCCCAATAGAATCCTCCCAATCTATCCAATCTGCTCCATCTTTTTTTTTCTACAATGTCATACTAGTAGAATATGAAGTTTGACATGGGCCACATGAGAATGGGTGGCTAAAAATTTAGGGGAAACCAAAATCTCCTCTTGGTTCTCCCAATCTGAATATACCTATAAATCCTTTTTAGTGCTAGAACATAATTGTGGATGGAATGAGGTTTAGCCTACTTCAGCTTATCATTTAGGCTATTCCATCGTTGTGATAGGTATCTTCTCATAGTTTTCTCCTTTGCTATTGGCTTTACCTCATACTCACTGTAAACTACCTCAATCCAAGGCATAATCTTGTTGCCATAACTGGGTCTGAGAAGCATTCTAATCCATTCTCTATAAATATCCTTTGGGTTGCTTGATTAAGCCCTAATGGGCAGAAGGATGTTAGACTCCAATTTCTTATAAGCCCCATGTTGACATTGTCCCCAACTAATCTCATTTTGTACCCAAGACATAAATTCCCTTAATTAGACATCCCCAATATACAACAATGGATTCCAATCATGGTCTTGAGTTACAACATAATTATGCAAATAAAACTCACATAACAAATTCTTCATTTTAGGGGAGGCAATTCAATAAGTATTGAAAAATTCATTAGGAGTGTCAATAGAAGGATTACCTGAGAAAATCTTTGAAAGATTAAAAGAGAGATATTTATCTTTCAGGTGCAGAGCATAGACCCTTGGAGGGGTCCTACATTCCAAAATCCATGGTACTAAGGTTGCCATATCATCCACCCTCTCCTTCAGGGTGGCAATTTCTGCATCCTTATCTTCAATCTCCTCATCCCTCTTTTGTATTTCCTTTTTCAATTTCTATTTTTCCTTTTTCCATTCTTCCTCTCTCCTTTGTATTTCTTTCCATAAATTCAAAATTTCCATATGTACTATAAAATCATGAGGATTATGAATTCCTACCAGTATTTTTGTTGATGGTTTCTCCTCATATAGTACTATCTACATGGACTCAGGTTGTCCAGTTGTCTCTGGATGCAGGGGTACTATTTCTACTCCCATTTCTTGCTGCAAGGGCTCTTGTTCTTGTTTTTGCTATGACTGCAGGAACTCCAGCTTTGGTTTTGGATGTTGCTGTAGGACCTCTTGCTACAAGGCTTCTTGCTCACACTGTAGGAAATCCTGGTTTTCCTCAAACTCTTCTACAATGTTAGCAAGATCAACCAGTGTTATATTTGTTGCTCTCTCAAATATGTCTTCTTCTTTGAAATTATCTTGTCCCATTGGAGCTTTAGGGTCCTCATGTGATGTCTCTCCAAGCTTAGGGATTTCTTGTGCAGGCGTATTAATCACTGACCTAGCTGGTCTTGATTTCCTGTGAGGTCTCTCACATTTTTCTTTGGATATAGGATGAACAGTGTCAACCTTCCTCTTCTTAGAACTTGACACCTTTCTTTCTGTTGGCTAACTTTTGGCCTTTCCTTTTCCCATCATTACTTCTCTCTTTTGTGCCCTAGTTTTCATCAGGGTGCCAATTGGAATTTCTTCATCATAATCTGAGGAGTTTTTTTTTTTTTTTCGAGTGCTTTGTTCTAGAAGAACTAATTTCGATGGTTTCGTCTGCTATAGGAGGGTTTACACTAGGGCCTACACCAAAGGTTGAAGCACCACGAGTGGCTTCAACCATGCTTAATCTCCTACTAGACCTACAAGGTTGAGGAAAATCCCTAGGTTGCAAGTTCTTAGGTCTAATTTGATCAACATTCATAAATTCTTCCCATGTCATTCCAGACACATCATGTAGAGACTTTTCAACTAGCAATTTAATTAGACAATGGTGGGAAACAAAATTTCCCTTACCTTTATGGGTCTCGACTGCCATGATTAAGAGAAGATTGTATAGCATGTTGGACACATTCATCTTTCTTCCATACCTCATGTGACTCAAGAGTTTGAAATGTACTAAATGAAGGTTCAATAGACAACCTTCATAGGTGAGATAGCTTATAATTTAGATGACTTCTAGCTTCCATGGTTCGGGTAGAGAGGTTCTTTTTGCACCCTATTTATCCACACTGATTGGAGGGTCACCATGTACTATAAATTTGGCCCTAGTTGACCTTATGTCTCTGGAGGCAGGATAATGTTCACCATCAGCAGGTAGCCCTGTAACCTCTGCAATTCTTTCCTCATTTGCCACAACCTCCAACCCTTTTACTGTGGATTTTCCTTCAAAAAATGTCTAGGTGAATTCTAGTGTAATACTTTCATCAAAGCCATCCATCTTCAGGAAGTAATCTAATCATCCATAGTTTCTAAATTTGGCTAGGCATTGTGCATTTTTCAATAAAATATCATGAACCAAGGGCTCATTTTGAATTATCCCTCCCCCCACTGCAATCAACTATCACTCTACAAAGTTTCTTTCCTACAATTCCTATCTGAAAGCCAAACACCCTCTGGCAATACCTGCTAAATTTCTAGTGCCAATATCGACTGAATTTTCCCTTTCTTTTGTTTTACCTTTTTTCTTGCAACTCAGGATTATGATAGGGTCAATAATGTCAAAAAAAGGAGTGATTAAAAAGAATTATGATGGGAAGAAATGGTAGCTTCAATTAGTGTCACTTCACACATGCGAGCCATCCTTTCACTCAGATTTCAAATCGTCTCATTTTAATTTTTTTGACATAGCCTAGCATAAATTGACACATGAGAAATATATTTTCATCTTTTTCTTACCCCCCAACCTAAATTTAGACATGTGTCCACACATGCAAGATGGGAGTGGTGATTTGATAGGGAATAACGACATGTTATGTGAACGTCTATACTAATGTATAGTGATTAAATGAATGCACTTAAAAGATGATTAAAATATAGCAATTAATGTGCACATACTTGAATGTATGGAGGATTTATTGGGAAGATCATTGAGAAAGTACTGTTCGCCTTTTTAAAAAATAAATTAAGAAATTAATGAAATGAAGTGGAATGAGGTGAGGTAGAATGAAGTGATGGAAGAGAGAGAAAGGTGGTGATGTATGGGTGAATGGGTGGATGGGTGAAGAAATGGACTTCCACAACAGTGGAAGTGTTTATTATGACATGTACATACCTTGATTAGCCAAGAGGGACACTAGGTCCACTTCCTTCAGCTGCAGGAAGCTTAGGTGTTGAATGCTAGGTGAATTGCTACAATAACTCTTCTTTGGAGGTTAGATTGTGATATAATTTGAGGCGATGACTATTGACAAGTAACTTTAATCTAACAGGGTCAATGGCAGTAAGTTGAACAACTCCATTAGGAAAGACCTCAGTGACTTCATATGGTCCTAGCCACCTTGTCTGCAATTTTCCTGTATTGTCTTGATATCTTGAGTCATAGAGGAGGGCCCAATCTCTTGGTTGGAATTTCTTATCCTTGATAAATTTGTCATGCCACTTGATTATCTAATTTTGCACTACCTCCGTATGATTCAGGGCTGCTCTCCTTATCTCATCCAAAACATTTAGATGCATGATTCTTTCTCTCTGTGCCTTAGAAATATCCATCCCCAAATCTACTGCAGTCTAAAGAGTCTTATATTCAAATTCAATGGGAATCATGGCTATATTTCCATACAACAACTCAAATGGAGTGAAGCCTGTAGTTGTTTTCTAGGTTGTCCTATAGGCCCAAATAGCTTCTAGGTATGTGCATGACCATCATGGAAAAAACAGGCCCTTAAGTGGTGAAAAATTTAGAAAAATCAGAATTAGGCAACTTGACATAAAAATTTGAATAAGTTATCTATATTATTTAAAAAATCTGTAAGAATAGAATCTATTGCAAATTGAATGTAGTTTCTAAACTATTAGGTTTATTTAAAAAAAAAATCTATTTGGTGAAAATTTGAAATTTCAATGTAGTAGTACTTAAATTTTAGGGAAAAACTAAGAAGTAGGTGTCTATCTGATCACCCTAACCACAATAAAATGATAATTGTTTTTTTATAAGATTTTTGATATAAGTAGAGGACTCATGTCCCGATGTGATGCACAATGTTTTGTAATTTTTTTCCACATAAATAATTAATCATGATTTTTTATTAAAAATATTAAAAAAATATAAAAACTCGTATGTATGACCACCTTAACTCGGTCAAAACTTCATGAAATTCATTTTTTTTAATCCTATAGTATGTGAAGCATAGAATGTGATGCATGTTTCAGATTCAAAAAATGTGATACTATTTGATAGCTATAGATGTTTTTCAATCAACCTATTAATTAGGATTTTAGTTGTAATTCAAATAGAAAATGAATAATAAATACTTATTAAATTGAAAGTAAAGAATAATTTATATTGGTGCAAAGATGAAAATCTCCTTTAAAAACCCTTTTCATTTCATCAATTTCGGGTAAAAAAAAGTCGTCAACCACATACCCTACACATACCCATCATATCGCCGCTTTATGGCCCATCATGATCCTGCACATACCCTTCTAGTAATATATTTTTCCAATCCTTTCTATGAATAGCTACCATTTTGGTTGGAATGGATTCAATTTCTCTATTGGTCACCTCAACTTGGGCATTAGCCTGGGGGTGATAAGGAGTAGACTTCCTATGCCTTATGTTGTACTCATTAGCTAGTGCTACAACAAGGGCTGATGTGAATTGAGCCCCTTGACCAGTTACTATTTCTCTTGGAACTCCATATCTTGTGAAAATCTCCTCATAAGAAAATTCTGCAACCTTATTATCTCTTGCATGTTTCATGGACTTAACTTCTACCCACTTTGTCACATAATTAGTACATACCAATATATAAGACTTACCATTTGATGGAGGGTCAATGGGTCCCACAAAATCTAATCCCCTCTTGTCAAAGGGAGTGATTACTACCTGAGGGTAAATTGGAATTTCATTAGATCTAGTTGGTCTACCCATTCTTTAACATCTATCACATTTTTTAGTATACCTTCATGCATCCTTGTAGAGTGTTGACCAACAATATCCTGTGTTCAAAATCTTCATTGTTGTCCTCTTGGCTGCAAAGTGTCCTCCGCATGGTTCATTGTGGCATGCATGCAAAATGTCATATGTCTTATCTTCTCTCACACATCTCCTCATGACATGGTCTAGTCTAGTATAAAACAAACCTCCAACAATCCAAGAGAAAGATTTTTTTTTTTAATGAGTGCCTTTTTCTCTTTTGGAGAGAAGTGAGAAGGAACTCTACCTGTGACCAAATAATTGGCTATGTTAGCATACCGGGGTGTTTGTATACTGAGGGAGAATAGATGCCCATCAGGAAAAGAGTCATTTATGGGCTGATTGTCTTTTGATGTAATCAACCTTGAAAGAAAATCTGCAACAACATTGGCCTTCCCTAGCTTATCCATAATGGTTATATCAAACTCCTACATCAGAAATAACCATCTTGCCAACCTACATGTGGTCAAAGGTTTATTCATGAGATATCTAATGGTTGCATGATCAATATGCACAAATATTTGGTAACTCGTTATGTAATGTTTGAATTTGTTCAGTGCATAAATTAGTGCCAACACTTCTTTCTTTGTCACTATATAATTAAATTCAACTCATTGTAATTTTTTGCTGACAAAGTAAATGGAATTTTCAATAGCTCCTTATTTCTGTCCTAAGACTGTTCCTATGGAATAATCTAATGCATCAATATGGATGTGGAAAGGAAGTTCCCAATTAGGCCCTTTGAATACATGAGCATGAGTCAAAAATTCCTTCAAGTCAGAAAATGCCTTGTCACAAGCTTCAGTCCACTAGAATTCAACATCTTTAGTGAGAAGAGTATATAATGGTGCTGCTACCTTGTTGAAATCCTTGATGAAATGCCTATAATATCCTACATGACCCAAGAAACTCCTAACATCCTTCAGTTTTGCAGGTGTGGGAAAATTTGTGATTACCTCAATCTTTGTAGGATCTACTTGAATTCCCTTATGAGAGATGTAGTGGCCAAGAAATACATCTTCCTACATCATCATGAAACACTTTTCATTGTTAAGGTATAGGTTTTTATCTTCACATCTCTGTAGGACTCTCCTAATATTTTCCAATGCTTGATTAAAATCAACACCATAAGTGGTAAAGTCATCCATATAAATTTCCATGCAATCATGAGAAATGTCTATGAATATGCTAATGACTACCCTCTGAAAGGTTGTAGGTGCATTGCATAAGCCAAATGGGAGTACTGAATAGGAATAGGTCCCCATGGATAGGTAAATGTGGTCTTCTCTTGGTCCTCTAGTGCAATTTGGAACTGGTTGTAGCTGTTGAATCCATCTAGAAAAGAAAAGTAGCACTTTCCTACAAGTGTGTCCAAAAATTGATCAATGAAGGGTAAGAGAAAGTGGTCCTTCTTGGTGGCAGCATTAAGTTCCCTTTAATCAACAAAAACTCACCATTTTCCTACTTTCTTAGGCATAATCAGTAATGGAGACACTCACTGACTATCTAAAATAGGGTAGATAAATTCTACATCTAGTAATTTCTGTAGTTCCCCTTTTCCAATTTCTCTTAGTGCAGGGTTAATTCTTTTTTGTGGCTATCTTACTGGGGTGCAATCATCCCTTATGTAAATTCTATGTGTACAAATTTTAGGGTCAATCCCTTCATATCATGATAATCCCATGCAAATGCATGCTGATGGTTCCTTAATAAGTTTTCTAATAACAATTGTTGTTCTTCACTTAATTTGTTGTTAACATTCAAATATTTTCCTTTTGACACTTGTACTTGTGTAGTTAACTCTATCATGGATTCTTCATTAACACATGGTACCTTTAGTTCATATGGTAGAAATGCATGGGACATACCTATTGCTGTAGGAATTCTGTCTGTAGGAACAATGGTTGTAGGAAGAGTGGTTGCAAGAAGAACGCTTGCAGGAACAGTGGCTTCAGGAAGAGCAGGAAGAAGTGTCTTAACTGGAGTAGTAAAATGAGAAGATGATGTTTCCTCCACTTCAAAATGGTTCTAAATGATGTTAGCCAATACTTCATCCTCATCTTGGAGCTGCATGAAAGAGCTTCTGCCTAGCATCATAAGTTGCGTGATAGAATGAACTTCCCCGACCTCTTCACCAACATGTGGCCATATAGGATTATATTCATCATGAGATGGCTGAGTAGGAGGATAAAGAACAAAATTTTTAGTTATCTTCCCATTTGAAATGGTCATGTCACCTGAATGACATCCAATGTATGGATCTGTAGTTACTAACCAAGGTCTTCCAAGAATAATAGGATACCCGCCTAGTGTAGTTTTGGGAGAAAGAATCATAAAGTCTATTGGGTACTATAGAACCCCAATCCAAATACCTACAAAACACCATAAAAAAACACATTAGAAGATCATATGCAAGTAAGAACAAGGATTCCCAATGAAATCCATTAACAAAACTCAAAATAGGAATGAAAACAAGAATATAATGAAAGGACAAGAAAGTAGATTAAATCCTATTGAAAGTAATGCAAACTCTTGATCCCATGGGGGAATTGGTGCCAATTTGATGTGAAAATTGGCCCTTTCCCAACTCCAATGATATGATGAAGATGATTGATGAAAAATGCATGCTTGTGATGATGAATTCAATGGAGTTCCATGTTGAAAATTTGCAAAAATCCTAACTATGCTTGGATGAAATTGGATGAAGATTGCTATGGATTTGAGTATAGTAAGTTTACTCAAGTTGTGGATGATCAAATGAGGAATAAAGCCTCTTATTTATAGAAAATCAAGTTGAAGATATGTCCAAAATGGAGCAATGTGGGACCAAGAATCAACAAATGGAAAGATGCAACTTGTCAACATGTGAATGGATGAAGGATGTGCACATTTTGATGAATGTGCCCATAAATGCATAAATTTGAAATTTGAAAATGGTGAAATGACAAGGTGGAGGGAGAGTCAAATGGAGTAATGGCCACTTGTTGGAAGGACAAAGTCCACTTGGATTTTGAATTTAAATTTGAAGGAATATTCTCTAAAGATGCCATGTTGAGAGAAAATAGAGATTTAATAAATGAGTTAAATCTATTTTCATGTGCAAGTGGCAAAAGCTAGAGGATGGGATATGAATTAGAATTAAATTAATCAAAGGTTAATTAATTTAATGAAGGATTAGATGATGTGACAAATTTGACTTAGATTTATGGGTTGATTTAAATCAAATATGAGAAGAATATGATAAAAGGATTAATTAAATAAGGATTTTTGATTTATTTAATTAAAGGAGCTGAAGTTAGATTAAATCAAATAAGGTTTTAATTTATTTAATTTAATGAGATATAATTTAGGGATTTAATCAAATAAAATTGGTTATTTAATTAAATAGGGATAATTAGATTAGATCGATTGATTTAATTAACAAGAAAGAATGACAGTCAAATAAATGATTTATTTAATTAAGAGAGGAAGATTGATGAATTTAATCAAATAAGGGTATTCAATTAAATGGTTATAATGAAGGTGACTTAGGATGAAATGGTGTTAATAAAATTAGGATTAGGTGTGATTGGTATATTTTCCATGTCTACAAGTACTCCCAGGAGTCTAAAACTACCACAAGATCCTCCACTACACCATCAGACTTAACAATAGAGCTATCAACAAGCTGCAAGATAGTAGGAGTAGATCTCATGCTTGCAATGTTTAGTTACTGTAGGATATCCTTGGTCATTACATTTATTGTTGCCCCTAAATCAATCAAATCATTCTTAATTTGGATCTCATTTATAACAACTTCTACCATGGGACTACTTGGGTCATTATACTTGGGGATAGTTACTTTTCCCAACATGATGTCAACTAGTTGTCCCACCACATCAACTATAGTTGGGTCTTTCTTTTTCCTACTTGGCTTCTTGAGGCATGCTTCCTTGATTGCGTTGCCATAAATTGGGCCATCCTTTATGGCCTAAAATAGAGGTATCTGGACACATATGTGCTTTAGCTAATCCAAGATGTTAAAATTTGTATCCTCCTTTTCCTCCTTGGCAACTTCTAATCTCTGAGGAAATGGTGGTTTTTGTTTAGTCTACTTGACTTGGACTGGTTCAGGATTTTTAGGTACACTTGGCTGAATGAGACCATTGAGAGGTTCCTCCTCCTCTTCCATAGGAAGCTCAATGATAATTGTCTTGGAAGGGGTTGGAAGAGTAGTTCCTGAATGCAAGTGGATGTCACTTACACTCACAACATATGCAAGGAATTGATTTGAATCAACAGAGTATGCAGGCTATGGTTGTGGTTTGTTATTTAGATTGGGTGTGGGTTGAGATGGTAGCTGAGTAGGTTTAGATGCATTTGAGCTTGGATTAGTAGGTGGAGGCATTATAGCAAGTTGTTGGGGCTGAGAAGGTGGCTGTATGCAACTGGTTGTCTGGGTAGGCCATTATTGTCCTCCCCTCTATTGATTTGTTTGCTGCCAATTTCCTAGAGGTGTCTACCAATGCCCTTGAAATTGTTTCCAATTCCCCTAAGGTTGCTACCACTAGGGTGGAGAGTTTTGATGATTGGGCCAAGCATTTGGAGGGTTACTCCAAGGTTGTGGTGGATATCCTCCATAGTTGGATGGATATGGAGGCTTCCATTGGTTACCAGATGAATATGAATTAAAATATGGCCCAACATAAGATAGTGGATCCAGTGGAATACCTTGTTGTGGGGATGAAGGCTTACTTTGTGCAACATAGTAGACTTGGTCTTCTTCAATCTAGATTGGTTTGAACTCAGGTGGAATCTTCTTGCTTTTAAGATTAGCTACCATCTTACATCTGCAGTCCCTCTTCTTTTGTCTACAGTGGGGGAAATATTCTGTCAACATTGCCTCTGCCTCCTCTTACTTCTTCTTGGCCTGAAGTGTATCTAGCTAAGTAGCTAGATTATTTATAATGTCTTGCTTGAAGTTTGCCAACAAATGAGTAATCTCCACTCTTGAAACTCCATCGGTAGTTGACTTACCTATGGAAGATTGGTAAGATCTCCCTTTCTTTGAAGCTTCCCTAGAGTAGTTCTTGCATATTTTCTTGATATCTTCCAAAGGAACTTGGGAGATGTCTCCTCCGCCCATAAGGTCCAAGGCATCAGTGTAGGTATCATTGATTCCTCTTAGGAAAAACAACTTTTGTGAGTCTTCATTGAGTGTATGGTATGGAGATTTTTTTAGGCAAAACAAAAACCTTGCAATATAATCTTCTAGGCTCTCATCTTCCTTTTGTTGCATCTTGAAAATTTTACCTCCTCTCATGTCATTGCCCCTGTAATATTCCTTGTATTTTTCAAGGAATTTTGTCTTCATGTCTTCCTAAGTTTCCACAGTATCTCTTCCTAGGCTCATGAACCATCTTAATGCAACCTATTTTAGAGTGGTAGGGAATAACTTAAGCCTATGGGAATTGGTAGTATAATCATAACTCCTACAAAGTATGTCTAAATCAAATAAAAAGGTATCGGGATCTTCTGTGACAAGTCCATAAAACTTGGGGAGTGTTGAAGGAGGGATATTCTTGATATTGTCAACTTCATTTTGATGGGTAATGGGGAAAGGAAAAGTTTGTTGGTTAGGTCTATTCCTATTTGCATCACCCATGCCTACTTGATGTAGTTCCAAAGCAAAGGGGTTCTTAAGATGATTTTGATCTTTAGAGCTAGTCAGATTAGGAAATGCATCAACAAAGGGGTGTGGGTCTTCTTCTTCTTCTCTTGGCAGGTTCTGATATTCAACTAGCTAGAATGGATTAAAATTGTTAGGAAGAAATCTCCCATAAGCATCCCTTCTCCTTCATCTATGCATGCAGTATCACTCACTATCATCTAGCTCACACAAAGAATTGGTAAAGAATAAAGGGGGTCATTACTTCCTAAATGTAGATATACTAAGAACTTCTAGAAACACTAAAACAAGAAAAAATACCAATGACTCCAAAGAACTTCCTATTTTGACACCATCCTCGACAACGACACCAAAAATGTTGGCCTCCTAAAATGATTTAATAACTAAGCCCTTATAGTCATGATTCAAAGATTGAAAATCTAACCTGAATAGCTATTTCAATCATCATGAAAGCACATTTAACTTGTCAACCCAGGGATGTGAACTTGAAATGGGTCAGCACAGTATGTGCATTAGGAAACCAAAGTGGCCATTTTCATTCTACAGTTAAAGAACTCACAATACTAAAAGTAAATTGCTTAGAAAGGAATACCATAAATGTAAATCATCAATCAACAACTACATCAAACTAAAATGCATAGTATGAATGAATATCTGAGCAACAAATAGGGCATTACTCTGTCTACTTTGGCTGCAAGAACAATCATAAAATGGAATTCTAGTGGCTACAAGAATAGTCAGTGCCAAACTTCTAACTAATTACTAAAGAAGTAATACTAAACTAATACTAAACTAAGATGACAAATTACTCACCAAGTGGCCCCCCTTAGATAAGTATCCTCTAAAACTACTAAAAAAATCTAATGCTTGAACTCAAAACTATATTTTATTCATTGTAAATCATGAATACAAAAGAGTAATGTATCTATATTACTAAAAACTTGAGAGTGCAAGTACAATATCCAATCGTGCAACTCCTAAAGAAGGAGAATAAAATATTTATTTATACTATCAACTAGACAAGGCATTCAACTCCACAACTAGGAGGATGCCATTTAGGGAAAACAAAGAAAGTGGAGTGGTGGCGGTTATGTGTGCATGGAATCTGGTCAGACATGCAGGTCCAAATGCAGATTTAGTACAATAGTAACACCCATGTCTGCTCAATCATTAAAGCCCACTACAAGGCGGTTACATATGGTTGCATAAGGAATATTCTATTGTTGACCTCCTTTGACCTTGAGTGATCCCTTTGCTAGATGTTATGGTGCATGCCTAGCTGGTGGTGTCTTCCTCAACTTAGCATTCTCAAATTAAATTTGCATGGTAATATCGGTACACACAATAACTGCATATCTATAACCACCTTAAGGAACATTCATTAACCACATGCGAAATCAATATCTAGATAATCCACATAATATGCCAATGTCATTAAAACTTGTAGAAATAGGATTAAGCTCAATGTCTATGGTTTGAGTGAAACATTATGAAAATATCAACATTTAACATCAAAGTTCATGACAACTGCCATCAAATAAACTAAAGATTCTACCCAAATTTAACATCAAAGTCCATGACAACGGCCATCAAATAAACTACAGATTCTACCCAAAATTGGACCAAACACTAGGCTCATCACTACTTCCCTTCAACAAAGTATAATGAGAAGCTTCAGATCAGGCCCACTCTTCACAATGAGTTGTCAAGAAAAGAAAACTAGAGTGAGGAAAAAATTAAGGATTTCTAGATCTATTGACAAGAAATCCAATGCCTTGATGCCCCTTATTAAAGTGTGGAGATAGATGTTAAATTTGATAAATTGTGGAGGAAAGTGTATATTCATTCCAATGTAATCAATGATGAAGATGTCGATTTAGAGGAGGCTCAAAATAGATACCAGGAAGGGAAAGGAGATGGAAATAGAAGCACATATGACCTCAGCACAAGTGAAAGAGAAGGAGGTGAAGCAACCTATCAAGGTCTCTTCAAATGTGCGGTTGAACATATCATGTACAAGGGCCTCAATGACACACCTAGACTGCAAAAAGAACTAGGACAATTTCACAACAATAGTTAGAGGCTATAGAGGTGGATGATTCCTCACTCGTAAAATGACAAAAAACATAAGCAGTTTCTAGAGTGAGTTTGCAAGAGCCCACAACAAGCCAGGAGCCCATAGTGAGCCAGGGACTGCAACCATCTAAACAACAAGTAACTTTCACTCCCTCTTCTCTTGTTTCACAATCCTTATTTTCTCCTATTGTTTTTGCGGTGCCCCTCACTTCAAGTGTTGGTCCTTCCTTCTCTACTTCTGCTACAATGGTCGCAAGAGGTTTCTCATAGTTCTCCCATGTGGGATTTTTTCCCTTTACTCCTTCAAAGACGTTTCCACCTTTTGCCTCGGCCCCATCCATTTTTGCTGTCGCTTCACATTTTTCCTCCACAGCTGCCATTGATACCCCTCCTGCTACTACTATATCAGGCCCAACTCAGTTTTCCCACTAGATGGAATCCACAATGACTCCACTTCCACCACCACTTCCCTTGATCCCTCCCACTGGTTCACAAACAAGGCTTTTACATATTCCTCCTTTTTCCCCGCAAATAGTCAATCTTCCAAGAAAGAAAATGCCTAGAACCACTACCCTCACATTCCCTTTCGCTCTTCCTCCTGGTACACCTTTTGTAAGTGGGCTAGTTAGGTCACCAATGCAATTTACGAGGGAGGTCGATAGAATAAAAGAAGCATGGGCTATCAGGATACATAAGCAAAAGGCCAAGGATGCCAAAAGGCCAACAAAACCAAAGGTGTAGACTATTTTCAATGAGGCTCAAAAATCACTACATTTTGTGACTATGTATCCAATCATCATTAAGCCATAGGGAGAGATGTATCCCAATTATTAAAACATGTATGCCATAGGAATTGATCTAAGCGTAGCCCAATCGCAAGACAAAGTGGAACTCATGGAAGAAACACAATGGGTGGTGACCACCAACTTCTTCAAGTTTGGTTGCTAGTTGAAGAAAAGTGAAGAGGAGCTGAAACTTGTAAAGGAGAGGATTGAGGTTCTGTTGGTGAAGGACAAGGCGAGAGAAGAAAAATTTACGTGCTTATCATGGAAAGCATAGACATAGCATGCTAAGCTCTAGGAGGAGCTTGCAAAATTCCAATTCGATGATTCCAACCTGGTCGTCGAGCTGCGATAGAAAAATGAAGAATTGCAGAGCCAGTTGGCTCAAGTGTAGTAGGAGATGCAACGAAAAGATTAGGAGTTTGACCGTCAACGCACTCAATTAGAGAAAAAAATGTAGCAAAAGGATGCAAAATTTGAGAACCAAAAGGTCCAATTGGAGAATGAAGTCCAGGAGATGAAGTATTCCATTGAGATAGAATCAGTGAACAAAAAATAGGTTGAAGAAAAATGGTTCGTCGAATGAAAGACTTTGTTTGAGCAACTTTCAGCTACAAACAAAAAGATTGTAGAATTGACATAGAATGTTAGTTCAAGAGATGTAGAGATCAACTCTTTGAAGAGTCTTCCCCAAACTTCTACTTCCCAATCAGACCTCCTTCCAATGGCTCAACAATTATACATTTCATACTGGGAAAAGGTTAAGGCCTTCTGCTTGACTCTCTAGCCGATGCTCCAATTTATGGTAGAGGTGACAATTTTAGGCATGGAAGTTCATAGAGAAATTGAGAGGTTCCCTCAAATCATCATGGAGAAGGTTCTTGAGGTGAAAAAATTGTTGGATAAGCTATACATGGTCCCAGATGAGGACTTGGAAAACACAAGGATCAAAGACTGGAAGACCGTTGCCAAAACAACAAATAGGTTCATCCACTGCTACACAACCATCCTCCATGCTTGTGAGTGCACTACCACACTAGACCAAACCATGAATAGCATGTGGGATAGGTTCTCCCAACTAACTCAGATGGGATTACCCTCCCCATTTCTTGTAGATGAATCAGTGGCCACAACAGAGTAGGTTACAGAAAAGATTGAAGAGAAGCAACATGAAACATCCACTTTCCAGAGCTTTAGTCAGCCCCTTATTGTAGAAAATATTAAGGGCGTCACTCATCTGATAGCATGACTGCTCTTCCAACTCGAGTCTTGGGCCGATATATCCATGACACTTCCATATAAAGAAATGATTGAGCTTCACAGAGCACAAGAGAATTTTCACAACATATCAACACCATCAAAGGCCGACTAGATACCTTTGCAAGCCGCTCTCTCTAAGCTATGACTATGTTTCCTAATGGATAGGACTCTGGTTTGTAAGCCAAAAGATTTTTGGGTTCCTCGTTCCGCAGGAGAAACACCCCTGATAGTCACCAAAATTTGTGGATACATAAATTCCTCGAGCTCCCTCTAGGTGGTTTTTGTTTTTTCTAAGTACCAACTTGTGCCTCATTTATTTGAACAATCATCGGGACCCCTTTTTGTAGAACTTCATCCTTTGTCGCCATGTGTTCGCTAGGCGCTCCTCGCAGGGAATCCTTCCTTCACTCTCCTACCAGCTCTTGCAATGCTTCCACATGTCCTTACTGTGGGCACTTCAAGGCTGTTTCCCTTCACTTTTCAATTAAGTCTCGACCATGTGCCACATAGCATCTATCTGCATTCACTTTTTGGGTGGACCCCACAGTCAGCGTCGGTAGTAAATAATGCCTCCACGTGTCTTCACTGTGTAATTTTTCATCACAAGGAGGAGGAATCAATGAACATGCCTCGACCTATTTCCACGTGTCTCTTTCGTAAGGAATTCATCGAATATAGGGAGAGAGCAAGCATTGTGCACCACCAGGCTGTCGTGTGTCTTAACTGATTGCATGATTTTGTGACACTTTTCTACATGGGATTTCACTATTTTTTCACTAGGACCACTACAATAATTCACTGGGGATGCATCTAGCTTTGGAACGACTATGTTCCATGGCTCGTATCTTTTCTATTCAATGGCTAAGGGAAATAATTGCTCTAGGTATCTTCACTCATGATGATGGAATTTTTTTTGTTATCGACCCACCAAGTGGTGGGATTTTTTAATTTATATATACTACTTCCTTTCAAAAATGAGTTCAAAAGATACAAAAAAATTATGGAAAAGACACCACACCTTTTGTATTGCTTTTAGATTATTGTATACGACTCTTAGACTGTGCCATTGTCCAGCCTTTCTATTTTCTTAGGCTATTTGATAAAACATTATACTATGCCATTATTGTCCTAAATTGTTTATTTGTATAACTTCTATGAGTTCAATACAAGATTGTTGATTTAGACCATGTCTTTTGACTCTTCCTTTTAGTAAATGTGTATGAGAATTATTTTATGTCATTGAATAAATTATTTAAGTTTTCATCTTTGATTTTTGTTATTCTGGGACATAGTAGATTGTTGAACGGGCCCTTAAAATCACATCCAAAAGATAGATTTATCATTCCTTACATCTAAGTCTTGGTGCATCGACTTAGACTTTATTTTTTATATCTCCTTCCTTTTCCCATTCCTAAACCCCAATTACAAAAGAAGCCAACTTCTTTAAAAATCTAAAGGTTGCTCAGTTTAGAGCAATTGGTCCCCCCATTAACTGAATTTCCCATAAAGGTTGTTACCTTGCCAATTTTTGGCATCAACATATAGCTTAGTGTGGTGCAAGGGATATAGATCATACCCTAAATTTACTCACCATGTACACCCTTAGATTGAGATAGAAATCTTTGGGTACACTATGATAGTTCCCAAAGAGAGAGGTGTGCCCATGGAAATATTGACCCTGTGTCACCAGATCTCTAGCTATCTACCTTCATGAGAAAGGGTGCTCCACTTGAGTATCAAGGAGTGTTAACCAAAGAAATTGGGTGGTGGGCCTACACTAAGTTATAATCCCACTTGAATAATTTAGGCTTGTGCAAGTGCTTGGTGTGTCTTCTTGTGCTAAGCCAGTGAATTCCTATCTCCCCAATTCCTCTTAGTCACATTGTTTATTTGTGTGCTTTTAATTCCATCTCCTAGTCAACAAAGAAAAAATTTCACCTCATCCTAACCAATTAGTCCTATCATAACCATCCTTCAACATCCTAATCATACCACCTTTTCCATCCTAATCATCCCTTTTCATCTTAATCACCTTATCATAACATTCCCATCCTAATCCCCTATTCTCATTCTAATCATCCCATCTTGTCCAAATTATCCCATAATCTATATCTAATCCATCCCTAATTCATTATTTAGGACCCTAATCCTAATTCTTTTAACCCATTTGAGGTCCTAACCATTATCCTACCCATCCACCATAATCCACATCAAATCACTTCTTTCTTAATCTAGTTCTATCCTCTATACATCACCATATTTAATCCACATCCTTCATCATCATCTTAACCCAATCCTCTTATCAACTCAATCCGCATCCCAACTAAATCCTAATCTAATCCATGTCCTATTATTCTAATCCCCAAATTCATTTCTAATTCATCATCTTAATTTCCACTCTCATAAAAAATCAATCCCAAGCTTTCCTCTTCCAATCAATCCTCCACCATGTCTAACCACCTAAATTATCCTCCAACCTAATCTATTCTAATCCACCTTCATTCAATCCAACCGACCTGAATCATATTGATGATGATAAGGATATCCTTGTTGACCAACCTAAATATGATCCCTATGAAGATAATGAAAGTATTGTGGATCATCTTGAATCCATTATCATTATAAAAAAATATCTAAGCTTCCATAAATCACCCATCCAAAGTTCCCCTCAAATCCCACTCACATCCTTACCACCCATGTCATCTCCATCCCCCAACACTGATTTTATACTAACCCACTATTTCAATAAATATGACAAGGATGTTATGCTTACATATCTCCTTAGAATTGGTGCTAAAAATCCATCCTTCCCACCTTAATCCAATCCCAATCCATCTACTCTTGCTTATCCCTCCCCTTCTTTTTGACAAGGGAAACCAAGCCTCTAGCCAAAATTCCCCTTAGACCCCATCCACATTTCAAATCCCCATTTCCCAATCCTTTTCAAGGTCCTCACTCTTATCCTCAATTTACCAATCCATGGAAGCTTCCACCTCTTATTTCCACTTTTCCATCTCCCACATCCTTACAATCCACATCACCCCAATATTACCAATGAATTTCATCCCATGGATCCCATAATAATTTCCTTTGAGGACTATTTGCAAAATTAGCTAAAACCCCATTCAAAAATAAAGTTGTGTAATATTCCCATGTCATGCATCCACCTCCATCACCTCCACATCAAGACAAACACCAATCTCCTAAATCTCATGAACCTCATATCACTCCACCTATCCAAGTTATCCAACCTTCCTCCCCCATCACACCATCCAAATCAAATGAGCCATGTACCTCTCCTAATCTAAATCATGCTAACATAGTTTCCCCTCCATATAGAAATAAAGTAACCTCTTCTCCTCCATCATATGATCCCCTTCGATCTCATGATCCTATTTCCAATCAAGAACAAGATATCCCTTCACCCCCTCTCATGATCCCCTCTCCCCCACTTCATCTAGTGACATCCTTCCATGTCAATATAAAATACCTCTTCCACTCCATTGCATGATCCCTCTCTAAATTAAGATCAAAGTACACCTTCCACCCTATTGAATAATCCTCTCTCCTCTCATGATCAAGACACCCCTGCCACTTTATGTCATGCTCCCTCTCCATCTAATAACCAAGAGCACACCATCCACCCCATCCCATGATCCTACCCAAAGTCAAAATCAAAGAATCCCTTCATCTTCGTGTCATGATCCTAATCCCCTCCACAAGATTCCATCACCCCTATCCAAGCTACCCATGAACCCCATACTTATCAATGGGTTCCTCCACCTTCATCCAAGATTGTTTACTCCAAGAGCCTATCATTCCTTCCATGACATATCTCCCTCAAAATGGACTCACATCTTGCTACCAAAATAACAAGTATCCCATGGGAAAAAAGATTTGTCAAAATATACATTATCAAGGAAAAGGGATAGGCCTTCATGAGAAAGGCATCTTAGAACCCCTTAATATCAAAGAAAATCCAAAATATCATGGCCTTGAATACCAAGCTCAAGAAATTGGCACTCCTTCCACCCATCCTAAATCCAAAATCCCTCCATCTAAATCCAAATATCCACATTCTCCATCCTCCAAATCTATCTTGGGCCCTTATGTTCCAAATCCCATTCCCTCAACCCTTCCATCTATTTTGGGTCCCTATATCCCAAAACAAAGTCCTTCATCCCCTCCATCAATCTTGGGTCCTTACATAGCACCTCCTATCATTCCTATTCCAAAATCCTACAATCCTCTCTTTCCATCACCTCATATCCCTAATGAAGATCAACAAAGGTACACACCCTTAAACCTTTTCCAACATGGTACTTACACCAACCCATCCATAATACATTCACATCATTCCTCTCCATCCACCAATCCCATTTCTCTTGGAAGAAATTTGGATGCCAAACCTCAAATGAATAAAGCCAAAAATCCACAAAAATCAAAGGATCAACATGTCCCATAAAAAAGACATGCAAAGACAAAGAAAAATATGATCCAAAATAAAAATGTTAAATCCCAAAGGCCACAAAGGCCTATGAAGCAAAAATCAAAGTGAAAAACAATGTGGATTCCAAAAATACTTGTAAAATCAATGCATCCCAAAGAAAAACCAAGATTGACATCCAAACTACTTACCAAAAAGCCTCATCTGATCCTAGTCCTTCGTCCCATATAAAACTAAGATTTGGATCACCATTTTTTTTGAAAATTATAAAAATATCCATGAGTTATAAATAGAAGATTTTGGCATTTGATCTTCATAACTTGTTAAATCTCTTGCACTTTATTTTGGGGGGATATAATCAACACTAATCATTCTTAGGGGGACTCTCTGTATCAATGGGGACAATCTATGTTTTTTTGATTTTTGAGTTTGTTGGTTCATGTGATCATGTCTCTCATACTAAATACCTTCCATTTGGGTATTCTTCATAATCCTCATAATAGATGGAAAATTAAATTTGGATATTATGGGATGAAAAGGAATACAACAAAAGATTGCCTTTAATGTGAAAGTGCTAAAATGAAGCAAATCCTTATCAGTCATGTTATTACCTTACCTGATCATCTAATTCTAGCACATGCAAAAAAACCATCTAGTATCACTAAGGTATATTGTGAGACATCATCATTTTGTGATGAACAATGTATAATACACATGATTGTATTGAGATGTCATCACCCACATTATCTGTTGCTACATCTGAATCCAATGCTAACTCATCCATGAGTTCTAGTGATTCTTTGCATTGGGACATTGTTATCGTCATTCTAAATCTACCACATTGGGATGCATATCTGCCAAAAAACACATCTTTGTTTATAGAATCCCACCTTATAGATTTGGATGACACTATTAAGGACATTCATCTCCTCTTTGATGAAGTTGCATCACCATTTCCATCTTTAGATATTTCTCTTAGCTCGCCTACATCAACTTCTATCATGAAAAATTGTGCAGATATTCTTGAGTTGACCTATCCAACTCTGCCATCATATATTTTAACAACTGTTGAAATAGAACTAGATTCAGATTGATCTAGGTATCACCATACATCCATGGTTCTTGTAGTTAGGGTAAAAATATCAAATTAGGGTAAATGTATAAACATCAATAACAAAACCCTAACAAGCACAATGAAGCATGAGACAACATGAAAATCAAAATAATAAACACAAACACAAACCGATCTCCATATTATGCTTGATTTATCTCCATTGCTCTTCTCAACCTTGCATGAGAATGTAGGATTTTGAAGGTTTTATTGTTGGAGGAATGTTGGTTGCTCACTTTAGTAGCATAATGATATGAAGAAGGTGATAGATGGAGGATGATAAATAGAGATGGATGAAAGATTCAAGAATGATTTTCACAACATAAGGATGCTTGAAGAATTGAAAAATCCCCTAAATGGCTTCTGAGAGGCTATATTTATAGAGCTTTGATGTGGACAAAGATAAGATTTTATCTTGGAGGTGAGATTTTATTTTTTCTTTATTTGATCAAAGAGGAAATAAAACAAGATAAGATAAGATTTAAAAATATAGAAAGATATTGATTTTTTGTTTTAAAGGAAATAAATCCTAAAAAAGATGAGAGGGATAATTGATGAATTATCTAATTAATTAAATTAATTAGATACACATGAGTTCCAATTTTGGAAAGAAATCGAGAAGATCTTTTTCAATATTTTATTAATTAAATAAATATTTGATTTATTTAATTAATGTTGTATTTATGATTTCATTAATTAAATAATATAATTTTTTTAATTAACATTAGAAGAATGAAGAGATTATGAATAGAAAAGGAATAAATGAAATTAATCAAATAAATAAGATTTATTTAACTAATTAGATGATGGCATGGGTACCTAGGGAAAAACATGCTACACGATGTCTAAATGATGTAATGTTGTGACAAGGTGTTGTAAGAGGACATTTTTGGGTGTCTACATTTTCCCCCTCTTTGAGATGATGTTCGAGATGATGAGATTTGTGTCAAGTAACATCATTTCAAAGAAGCTAAGGTATGGATAGAGAAAAATGGATGATGATGAGATGGGGAAAAAGATAGGATGATGATGATATAAGAATAGGATGATGATGCCCCCTCAAGAGGATAGGTGGGTTGGAAGAACACGGGTATTGTCTCAAAATGAATGAAATGATGAAAGATGGATAAAGAGATGGATAATACATTATGCTATAAGAAACAAAGCAATAATGATGTTTGATATAGCACTAGATGTTATACACCAAGGTATAAGGACCAAGGTGATGATGTGTCTCGTGCCTTGGAAGCATAATATAACCTTGTCTAAACATATGAGGAAGGAAACTTAGAGCACTAAAGTCCTAATGCACAAAAGGTATGATATGACCTTAGATGCAAAGGATAGTGCAAAAAGCTATTCCAACATACACAAGATATGAATATTAGCTAGAATGATATGGATTTGATACAAATGTAAGATAAAATGATAACACACAAAAGAAAGCAAGCAAGCATGCACAAATTATTCAAAAACAAACAAGGTATTGCCCCTTTAAAGTTGTAAACCATTGATTGATTGATTGATTGATGATGATGATAGTGTTGTCATTGTGGGGAATGATATATCCCTATACCAACACACAAATGATGATAATTGATTGATTGATTGATTGATTTGGTTTACGACAAGATTAGGATCAAGACCTTTGATGCAATTGGATAATTTGACAAGATTGATTGAATTGATTGGTATGTATTGATGATGAATTACATTTGGATTATTGCTTGGATTAATTATGATTGAGTTGATGTATGGATGAATGGATTTGATGAAGATGATTGATTAGTTGAATGGTTGGATGATTGAATTGAGGTGATGGATTGATTAGATGAAATTGGAAGAAGTGATTGGATGGATTGATTTTATTGCTTAGATTTTTGTTGGCTATATTATTTTATTTTTGTCTTTTTTCAGGACCTTTTTCCATTTTTTGTATTTTTGGGGATATTTTGTTTCTTTTTATTTCTAGAATATTTGATTTTTTTTGGATTTTTTCAAGACATTTTATGATTTTTAAGGATTTTTTAGAATATTTTAACAAAAGAATGCAAGGATAAAGCTAATGAATAGGAT
This sequence comes from Sequoia sempervirens, assembly GCA_007258455.2. Taxonomy (NCBI): domain Eukaryota; kingdom Viridiplantae; phylum Streptophyta; class Pinopsida; order Cupressales; family Cupressaceae; genus Sequoia; species Sequoia sempervirens. The sequence continues at coordinate 164,142,364 of VDFB02000007.1, read as the reverse complement.
GATCAAGATCAAATAGATAAGATATGGACTCAAATGCCTAAGTATTTTATCCCTATTCCTCATCAAGACCAAGGAAGGGAAGAAATGATGTATTTAGATAGAATGATGGAATATGGATAAGGTAAATGATATGTTATGGAAGATATGGATAAAGTGTATAGGATAAGATGTATGATGTTCAAGAAGATCCTTAGCCTTGTCAAGGTCAAAGGTGGAAAGGTAAGGGATGAATGCAAAGAGGATAATGGATATGAATGACAGGATAGATGAAACTTGCCCCCAAGTGTAAAGTGAAAGAGGAATGTGGAAGATAGAATATGGATAGGGATAAATGAATATGGAAAATGATATATGCATGATAGGGGGATGGATGGAGGACTCAATCATCAAGTTTCATGGATAATATCCCTTGAATATATGTTCTAATAAACCATGGAAATGGGAGTTAGACTCATAAAAGTTGGTATGATGGAAGAAGCTAAGGAATTATGCAAAGGTCTAGATTAAAGGAGCATAATGAGGGATGGATGTTGGATAATGGATAGGAGGTTGGAAGACTTGTTGATGGATAGATGGAAAGGATGGAAAAATCAACATCGTCACACACCTTCAAGGGTGGTGGAGTGATGGAGGAAAAATGGATGTAGAATATGATAGGTTTTGAGATGGAAGATTGGAATAAACTTTTGGATTAGCAAGTTTGGATGCCAATTTAGATTTTGTTGCTTCTACGAAACTTTAAGGAATCCACACAAATTTTGACTTTGATTTTTGATTCATGGGCCTTTGTGGCCTTTGAGATTTTTCTTTTTTCTTTATGGGCCTTTGTGGCTTTTGATAATTTTCTTTTTGATTTGTGGGCCTTTGTGGCCTTTGAAAATTTTATTTTTGATTTGTGGATCTTTGTGGCCTTTGAATTTTTTCTTTTGACTTTGGATTAGATTTTCTTTTATTTTTGTATGTCTCTTTGAGGAGACATGATGATCCTTTGATATATGTGGATTTTGATATGGAAGCTTTTGAAATTTGGCACCCAAATTGCTTCCAAGAGAAATGGGATAGGTGGATTGAGATGAATGATATGGAGGTATTATGGATGAGTTAGAGGGCATCAAGGATGTGTTCCTTTTTTGTTCTTGATGAATAGGTGATGGAGGGATGTAGGGGCCCCAATATGGATGGAAGGGATGATGAACTAGGGTTTGGATGATAAGGACCTAGGATAGATGGAAGGGTTGATGGACTAGGATAAGGACCTAGGATAGATGGAAAGTTTGATGGACTATGATACTTAGGTTTATTTTGATGGAATCTGGACTTATGATGGGTACCAATGTCTTGAGTATGAGGTGTATAACTAAGGCCATGATAATATGAATTTTATTGTATATAAATGGGGTTCTAGCATACCTTGTTCATGAAGACCTAATCCTTTTCCTTTGTAGTTCATACTTTGACACATTCATTTGCCAATGGGATATGTATTGTTTATGAAACAATATGCAATTCTATTTTGTGAAGGATATGATATGGATGAAAGGACAAACATGTTGGAAGTAAACTGGAGTGGATAAAGGTGGAGGAACCTATTTTATAGGTGTGGGGTTCATGGATAACTTGAATAGGGGTTATAGAATCGTGTGGAGGCTTGTGATCATAGAAGGAATTAAGATGGGTGATAGGATCTTGACATGGGGATGATGGGGTACTTTGATCTTAACTTGGAAAATGATCACAAGGCATCTAGGAGATGGAGTAACTTGATCTTTATTAAGTATGGAACCATCATGAAGTGGTATGAAATGAATATATTGATCATGAGAAGGATGAACATCATCATGGAATGAAAGGGTATCCTTGAATATAGGTATATCTTGATCTTGATGAGGAAGGGAATCCTAAGATTTTGTGGAAAGTATATCTTGATCATCAGATGGTAGGAGATCATTGGATATGATGGAAGAACTATCATGCTCTTGGGATGCAATGGAATCATGAGATGGTATGGATTCATTAGTTGAGGTGGAAGAATATGACTCTTGAATAGGATCAACCTATTCTAGATAGTCAACAACATAGAGACATGATGGAGGTTGACTTGGGCTCAATGGGGGAGACTCTTGAATAGGCTCAAGGGGAGACCACATGAGGAGGTTGTAAGAATGGGAATGGTGTTTGAAGAATCTTTGGTAGGTTCAAAAATATGAGTTGGATAACATGGTGATGTTTGATTCCTTTCTATTAGCCCTATAGAGAAGGGGGACTCGCTACTCATGAGTTCTCTTCATTCAAAGAGCCTCATAGGGTGAATTCCCTAAACTAACTCAAGGAAAAACACTTGACGAGAGTTCTAGAATTTGAAAGAGTAGGTCAAAGATATTTTTTTGATAGACTGACAAGCTCTCAAACAAAGGATGATAGGGTGGGATACAAATGATAGCGGGATGCGCTGACATCTTGTACAGACCAGAAAGCGAGGATATCACAAAAAATGGTTGAATGACAATTGGAAATTTGATTTCTAAGAACTTAAAAAACATAGGAAAATGATAGAATGTGATAAAGCTGAAATGAAGTGAAATAGAAATGATAAAGATAAGGAGAATAAAGGAAGTGCTCACAACCACACAAGAGATGAAGCCTCCAACACGTGAATGTCTTCAAAACCTACATGCGTAATATCTAGAGAAATTTTTGGGGTTTTATAGGGGTTTATGTTAGTCAAACCCCTATTTTGGTGTTCCCACCTCAAAAAATAGCCAAATAGATAGAGATAAATGAATAGAAATGGACAAAATGTGTGGTGAAAGAAAAACCCACTTCAGGAGTAGAACCCGCACCACCAAGTATGAGTGATAAAAGAAAACCCCACTCGAGGAGTAGAACCTGTATCACAAAAGAGGTGATAAAAGCAATCCCTGCTTGAGGAGGAAAACCTGTATCATGAAGTAGAGATGCAGCGTGATCCCACAATACTGGTTTACAATTTTTGGCCAAATTGGACACTAAACTGATTTTTTCTAACTAAATCTTCACATTTGGGAACCTATAATAGCCAAACCATGAGGAATTTGAAGATGATGCAAACTAGTGATTTGTGAAATTTTGTTTGTAGATTCTAAATATATTTTTTTCAAAATTTTTGGAATCAGATTGCACTTCTTTTTCCATCTCCTTCAAAAACTAGATTTTTTCAATAAACACCATTTGTAATGAGTGATGCTCACCGTATACGACACAGTTTTTTCCATGAAGGATAAAATTATATTTTTTTCCATGAAGGATAATTTTTTTTTTTTTTCGAATTAAGATTTGTAACTATGATATTTAGTGCTTGCATTTGGTTTCATAGTGATTTATTGAATATTTTTTCCTTAATCAAGTTTCAAAGTCAAACCAATTAAAATTTAGACATAGGAAGATCATATATAACATAACTTTTTTTGTATGTATCAAAATTCAATTTTTTGTTTTGTTGGATCAAGGACTTCAATATCTAGTGCATTGATATTTTTTTATATTTTTTTATGATAATCTACTATTTTTCCACATGTATAGAAAAGAGAGCTTGATTTTTGGTGAAAAACCCACATTCACAAGAAATAAAAAATAAATATAATATAATCAAATTAAATTTATTTAAAATTATAATTTTTGGGAAGCTTACAATAAGGAATACATACAAAAAAATAAATTTTAAATGAATTCATTTGATTCGGCAAAAGATAAACCAAAAGTGGGTTTTTATCAACATTTTGATGGGTGTAAAGGAGACTCTGTTATAGGTATGGTTTAAAACTAGAGGGGTTCTATCCAAGGGAGTCTGATGTAAGATGGTTTGATCAAAACCTCTTGAATTGGAATCCTTTAAATAGAAATTTTCAAGGCTTAAATCATTATATTTTCTAAAAATATGTGATTTCAGCAAAAATCAGGATCTTCGAGAAAGTGTAAACTAGTATTATGGGATTACCCTATAGTAGATATTGTGCATGTTTTGCACACACACCCCACCGTAGGCAGGGACCCCCTTTTTCCTTTTTTGCTTCTGAAAAGTTTCTTTGCTCCTGTCTTATTTTGCGTGCCCCATATCTAAGCCCAAATTGGTCATGTGCCATCAAACGATCAAATTCCCCTACCCAAATTCACATACTTGGGGTATTCAAATCCACGGAGAAATAAAGTCCCACATCCCCTTTCTTCCTTTTGTCTTGCTTTGGCTATTTCAAAAACATCTGTGGACCCCCGTCGCTCCCATTTCCACATTTTTGATTTTTGGGGCAACCTTTTTTGGATCTGGGATGTGTTTGAAGTGCGTAAATGAACTGCCAAGGTTTCATCAACATTCTGTTAAGTTTTGATGTTTTGGAACTTTACCTCCAAAATTCCCTTCCTCCTTGGCTGTTTGGAAACATCCGCGGGCCCCCGTCACTCCTGTTTCCTCATTTTTGACTTTGGGGCCAACCTTTTTTTGATCAAAGATGTGTTTGAAGTGCGTAAATGAACTGCCAAGGTTTCATTAACATTCAGTTAAGTTTCAGTGGTTTCGGAGCTTAGTCCGTCCCCCTTTGGCCGTTTGAAACATCTGGCGGCCACCTCCCTTCTGGCCTCCGGAACCCGAGTCCTCCGTGGTCGTTTCTAGAAGTCCATCCCCCTTTGGCCATTTGGAACATCTAGCAACCACCTCCCTTCTGGCCTCCAGAACCTGGGTCCTTCGTTGTTGTTTCTGGAAGTCTGTCCCCCTTTGGCCGTTTGGAACATCTAGTGGCCACCTCCCTTCCGGCCTCCGATCCCCGGGTCCTCCATGGCTATTTTCAGAAATCCGTCCCCCTTTGGCCATTTGGAACATCCGGTGGCCACCTCCCTTCTGACCTCTGAAACCCGGGTCCTCCGTGGTTGTTTCCGGAAGTCCGTCCCCCTTTGGCTGTTTCGAACATCCGGTGGCCATTTCCTTCACGGCCTCTGAAACTCGGGCCCTTAGTGGCCGTTTGCGGGAGTCCATCCCTCCTTGGCTATTTTGAACATTCGAGAGCCTCCCTTCTTCCTGGCTGTTTTGAACATTCGGGAGCCTACCTCCTTCCCGGCTGTTTTAAACATCCAGGAGCCTCCCTTCTTCCTGGCTGTTTTGAACATCTAGGAGCCTACCTCCTTCCCAGCTATTTTGAATATCCGAGAGTCTGCCTCCTTTTCGGCTGGTTTGAACATCCGGGAGCTCGCCTCCTTCTTGACTGTTTTGGCTTCCGTCCGCTGTCTGCCTTCTTGCTTTCTTCCGCTGTCTTTCCACCCTCTGGCGCTCACACCCTTGAAGCATGCATTAATGTTTATGGCCCAAATGAGCTCCAAATATGAATATCAAGATATTTTGATGATGCATGGATAGATCTAACAAGGAATTTATAGGTTTGACTGACATTTTCTTTAACTCATATATAAATGCACTTACGACACTTCGTGTTTGCAGGAGTCAATAAGCCTTCTATAAGTCTATCAAAGAGGCCCATTGAGGGAGTTGTCCTACCTTTTTCCAGATGATGATGATTTCTAAGGAGCTTTCTGCCCAAATCAGGGGCCACCAATCCATTGATGCCAATCGTCGACAGACTCGTTTGATGAAAGGAAGAACACTGCAAGCACATCAAATAAAAGATAATTTTTAGGTAGTTTCAGCTACAGTGAAAAGGGAAATCAGCTACAAGACAAATCTACTATAGCACCTGGGCACTATAGGACAAAATTGGGAAAAGATAAGATGTATTTTAAATTGTTGGATATTGGGGGTAGGTGAAGCCCTAACTTGTAATGAATCTGAGCCACTCAATGTAAATTAATCCTAGCCATTGATTTGGGCTTTGGAAAACTATAAATAGGGGCTTGCCCCTCATTTGTAAGAGTTGAAGAATTGATGTAAAGACATTCTACAACAATAAAAAGCAACATTGCATGATTTATGGGTGTTCCTTTTGGGTTTGCTCTTTATGTATGCATAGTTCACCTTCCATGTTAGTTTTAGTGTTAGTTTCTTGAATGGGAGTGGTGATTGTGTTTGCTGTTTCAGTATTTGATGAACTTCCAACTCATGCTTTTTGTGGTTCATTGATGATGAATCACTTTGCAAAGCTAGTTTGAGCCTCTTTCCTTTATTGCTACAACTTAGTTCAATTGCATGTACATGGTGTGTGTATGTGATGTGAAAATCTGCAGTCCTTAGAAGATTGCACTGGTTTTGTGCAACTATAGGTTTCTCTTGGCCAAGCAAAACCTAGTTTAGGAAGCCTTTCTACTTTAGTAGCCACCATTATTACTGTTCATTCGTAGCTTAGGATTAGAATAGCTTTCTGAACGCTTTTCTTTTTGCTGTTTCTTTTAATCCTTGGTTAGAGTAGGATCCAAAGCATCAACATGAAGCTGAATCAGATGAACTTGATGAGTTTAAGCTTGCTATTTTGAGTGGACAGCCACTGTTCATTCACTTCCAACACTTTGAAACTATATTTACAAACCCAACTTCCATGCTTTGTTACTCATTCGTAAGACCGCCTTGTGATTCTAACAAATCACATCAAACAATTGAGATATTCCAAGCACTGTCAAGACTTGACATTAGAGACCTTGGGATAGTGTTCTGCAATATGATTGTGGAATATTGTCTTTCAAGAGAGGTAGTGCACCTACGCATTGCTTGTGTTGAGAAGTGCATAAAAAACACATCAACAGAACTGGCACTAGAAGGAGGGCTGACACGTTGGGAATAAAAAGCTGAAGGTTGGAAGTGATTCATTTTATGCCCTCCTCCTCCTAACGCCATCAACAGAACTGGTGCTAGAAGGAGGGCAGGGCATGTTGAGGCTACAAAGTTGAAAGTTGGAAATCGAAAAGAGCACTTTCAAAGAAGAAATCTGAGATAGGGAGATCTCTTTTAATGCTAAAAATCAAAAATTTCTGAAGGCAAAAGAAGCTGAGTCAAAATGGAGCAACATGCACAAATTGACATCACTCAGCTGCATGCAAATTTGAACAAGAGACTGAAGAAACTATTGTAGCAATTTGTATTGGCGGATAGATTTCGGATCCATAGCACTCATAGGCACAATGAGTTGGGGTGTCTGATTTTTTTGAGCAGAATTGAAAAGGTCTTGCAAGGAGAAATCCCCTTATGGGAAATCTATCTTCCTTTAGCCCTTGCAGACCCGAAGGAAGAATTTACAAGCATGGCAGCCAAGGCGTTTGAGGAGCTGATCTAGGAACATTTGAGTAGTAAGGATGGACCAAGATTGGAGGAAGTACTAATGGCAAGTTGGAGTAGATTTCACAATGCACCACATTTAGAATTTATGTGTCCATCATATAACAACATTATTTCTCAAGCCAAGGGTTGTTCGAACGAGTTGGAGTAGCCAAATCCCAATGAAGAGAAGTTATCCCTTGAGGCAGAAAAGTTGTCAACATCCGGAGGACAACAAAGCAAGGATGAACTAAGAAATTTGACACAAGTTGGTGTTGGGACAATAGACATAGAAAATGAAAATAAGAGGGAGGAGCTGAAAATCTAATTGTAACCAATTCAGTAGGCTTCCCCTCCATCGAAGAAGAGCAGTCCTCCACTCTAGAAGAAGAGCAATTGGTAGGTGACGATGAACCAATGAAGTTTGTAGCCATGCATGCTGGGATAGCCAATGAAGATGTTGAAGATCAGGAAGAGGAGGCTGAAAGCCTTGGGATAGTAGAAGGGGATGGTCAAAGGATAAGAAAAATTAGGTTGGAAGACCTTTCCTTCATAAACGACATCGATCGAGAATCTAAAAATGAAGATTTGGGGGCGTGGGAACAACCACTCACCATGGCTATCTACCATCAAGCTTCTTTTTTGAATGATGATGAAGATCTAGTAGCAGAAATATATGACCAGCTCGTCTCCAGATTAGCAAGGGATTGGTCAGAGCTAAAATACCAAGTGGATTTGGAGGTGCTACTTTACCAAATTGGTGTAGACTTCATGATTCATCACACTCGGAGTTTGCATGTGAACTATGCCAAGAAGCCATGAAACAAGTCAAAGAACAAGCAAGGCAACCTAGTACCCGACTTCCTCTACTTGCTGCCCATATCAAAAAAGAAGACAAAAAGCCTGAGTCAAGTGATGGCTCAGTTGAAGGTGGACCTCAAGAGGATGTTGGGGCAGCAATAGAAGGACAACAATACAATCTCAGACTTTCGAGCGATGAAGTAGATCAAGCGGGAATGTTGTCCACCAGTCATCAAGAAGTTCTTCCTCTTAAAGAGTAGTTGTGTGCCATGGATGGTAGGCTTTATGCCAAGCCCTTGGAGGGAAATTATGCAGTAGACCTTGGTCCCCTTGATGAGGTGCCATCAATTGATAACTTCTTTTCATTGGGAGCTGCACTATGAAGGTATGCTCATGACGAGGAAGAGGACATCCCAGAAGATGGTAGCGATGAATACATACTCCTTGAGCCCCCAAACAGTGATGCACTAGAGTTTCCAAATTGGGAGAGGAGCTCCTTCTCCATTTACAACGATAGTGAGCAAGAGGAAATGAGTGAACGTCATGATGAGACGCATGAACAACAAAAAGAAGAAGACAAAGGCGAAGGTGCTGAGATAGCTGATAATAGAGATGAAGCACTTGACCAACTACGAAATGCAACTTGGATCCCTTCTGCCATGATCACTATTGATCCTCCCTCATATTCAGATAGCTGCAATAGGATAGATTCACGTATGTCATCATCCCATGACACTGAACATCATGAAAATAAGGCTAACACCTGGGAAAAGAGATGGGACAACATGCTGGCCCTTGAAGACAACAATCAAGAGGAGGTTTTGGCAATAGAAACCTAGGCAGATGAGGTGTACTTCCTCGAGGAACAACCAGTGGAGGTTGTGGGTCCCATTGGTAGATTGAAAGAGTTGTTTGCTGCCTCGTTCTCCTAGCCTTATGCATGCTTAATGTCCAAAGTGATGCACCCTCCACCGCACCCGCCTGAGGCTGCCAATGCAACGATCAATGATGTTGTGCTTGCTCTTGACTGTCCAATGCTGCCACCTCTGTGTGATGACATCCAGGTTCTATCCTTCCTTGCTCCAGTTAATTTTCATAGCTGCACTTATTATTTTGATTATGGGAATGAGGGAAAACTAACCTGTTTATGGATTAACCATGGGTTCAGTGAGCCTCCTTAATTGCTGATTTTTCATGATGACGTGATTGAACTTGAGTGTTGTAACATTGAATTTATTTTTTCAGAATATAAAGACAAGTTTGCATGGTTAAGAATGATAACGATCGCCCATTTTCTTGTGCATGCACTACAAAATCCAATGAGTGTTAATGTCAACTCGCCTTGCCTGAACATAATGCTTTGTAAATATCTTTGTACATAGTCATTTTTGAGTAGTATAGGTTTCCTATAAATACTCCACTTTCTTTCTTTCCTTAGGTTAGTTGGTTTGATGTAGGTTGTTTGCTTTTTGTTTTCTTTTGCTTTGTTGCTGCTTTGCTAGGGGTCCGTCTGCTTTTAGCTGGGCACATCTATGCGCACAACAACCATACTTATCACCTGGGGTTGTTCTACGTATTTCTTTGTCAAACTCTAATCAAGTTTTTAGAGTGGATGGTGAGGATCTTCTGTTGGTGTCAAGTGATCTGGGTGTTTGATTCAAAGAGGATAAGTTGTTGGTTTAGTCTTACTCTGATGTATTCTAAAATTTTATAGCTCTTACACATCTTAAGAATTTAAAGGTCACTGTAGGGCCTTTTGTGAAGTCTAGTTAAGTGAAAAATCTAAAATTCTGCTTCAGTGCCACTGTGATTCTCAGCCCTGAGCACAAGCTTCAATGCTTGCAGGTTTAAATAAAAGAGCTGAAAAGAGAAAAAGAAAGAAAGAAAGAAAGAAAACATTGAAAATTAAAAGAGAGAAAATTCAACTTTTTGGGGGTATCCGAGCAACTCTACCAGGGCTATGGATGCCTGACTAGTAGCAGAGCAATGTTCGGGAGAATCACAGCGACAACCTCGTCAGGGCTATGGATGCCTGACTGGCAGCGAGGCAATGTCCCAGACGCTTTTGGAATTAGAATAAACTATGTAGCTTAACTTGACAGAGCTTGGGTTCTTATAGCAACTGAAGAATGGAAATTAACGCAATTGCACACACTTGGATTTTCAGCATACTAAAGGTTGGGTTGGCTAATGATTTTGATCCTTTGGTTGGGCGTCTGGTTTGTTTTCCCTAACGTGAAGGTCGGAACCAGAGATTCTAGGTTCGTAATTCCAATTTGTCATCAAAATGCTCTAGAGCATTTCCCTAGCAAGTCGCCATTTGTTGTGCATGTTTTGCACACACGCCCCACTGTAGGTAGGGACCCCCCTTTTTTTTGCTCCTGATAGGTTGCTTTGCTCCTGTCTTGTTTTGCGTGCCCCATATCTAAGCCCAAATTGGTCATGTGCCATCAAACGATCAAATTCCCCTACCCAAATTCACATACTTGGGGCATTCAAATCCATGAAGAAATAAAGTCCCCCATCCCCTTTCTGCCTTTTGTCTTGCTTTGGCTATTTCAGAAACATCCATGGACCCCCGTCGTTCCCATTTCCACATTTTGGAAGCAACCTTTTTTGGATTCGGGATGTGTTTGAAGTGCGTAAATGAACTACTAAGGTTTCGTCAACATTTCGTTAAGTTTTGATGGTTTCAGAACTTTACCTCCGGAATTCCCTTCCTCCTTGGCTGTTTGGAAACATCCGCAGGCCCCCGTCGCTTCCATTTCCTCATTTTTGACTTTGGGGGCAACCTTTTTTGGATCAAGGATGTGTTTGAACTGTGTAAATGAACTGCCAAGGTTTCATTAACATTTGGTTAAGTTTTGGTGGTTCCAGAGCTTAGTCCATCCCCCTTTGGTCGTTTGGAACATCCGACGGCCACCTCCCTTTCGGCCTCCGGAACCCAGGTCCTCCATGGTCATTTTTGGAAGTTCATCCCCCTTTGGCCGTTTGGAACATCTGACAGCCACCTCCCTTCCGGCCTCCGGAACCCGGGTCCTCCGTGGCCGTTTTTGGAAGTCCGTCCCCCTTTGGCCATTTGGAACATTTGGCAGCCACCTCCCTTCTGGCCTTCGGACCTTGGGTCCTCCGTGGCTATTTTTGGAAGTCTGTCCCCCTTTGGCCATTTGGAACATCCGACGGCCACCTCCCTTCCAGCCTCCAGAACCTGGATCCTCCGTGGTCATTTCTGGAAATCCGTCCCCCTTTGGCTGTTTGGAACATCCAGTGGCCATCTCCTTCACAGCCTCCGGAACCCGGGCCCTCTGTGGCTGTTTCCAAGAGTCCGTCCCTCCTTGGCTGTTTTGAACATCTGGGAGCCTCCCTTCTTCCTAGTTGTTTTGAATATCCGGGAGCCTGCCTCCTTCCTTGCTATTTTAAACATTTGGGAGCCTCCCTTCTTCCTAGCTATTTTGAACATCTAGGAGCCTGCCTCCTTCCCGGCTATTTTGAACATCCGAGAGCCCGCCTCTTTCCCGGCTATTTTGAACATCCGGGAGCATGCCTCCTTCCCAGTTGTTTTGGCTTTCGTCCGCTGTTTTTATGCCCTTTGGCGCTCACACCCTTGAAGCACGCATTAATGTTTATGGCCCAAATGAGTTCCAAATATGAATATCAAGATATTCTGATGATGCATGGATAGATCTAATAGAGAATTTGTAGGTTTGACTGACATTTTCCTTAACTCATGTATAAATGCACTTACGACACTTTGTGTTTGCAGGAGTCAATAAGCCTTCTATAGGTCTATCAAAGAGGCCCATTGAGGGATTTGTCCTACCTTTTTCCAAATGATGATGATTTCTACAGAGCTTTCTGTCCAAATTAGGGGCCACCAATCCATTGATGCCAATCGTCGAGGGGCTCGTTTGATCAAAGGAAGAACACTGCAAGCACATCAAGCAAAAGACAATTTTCAGGCAGTTTCAGCTACAGTGAAAAGGGAAATCAGCTACAAGACAAATTTTCTATAGCACCTAGGCACTACAGGACAAAATTGGGAAAAGACAAGATGTATTTTAAATTGTTGGATATTGGGGGTAGGTGAAGCCCTAACTTGTAATGAATCTGAGCCAATCAATGCAAATTAATCCTAGCCATTGATTTGGGCTTTGGAAAACTATAAATAGGGGCTTGCCCCTCATTTGTAAGGGTTGGAGAATTGATGTAAAGACATTCAGCAACAATAAAAATCAACATTGCATGATTTATGGGTGTTCCTTTTGATTTTGTTCTTTATGTATGCATGGTTCACCTTCCATGTTAGTTTTAGTGTTAGTTTCTTGAATGGGAGTGGTGATGGTGTTTGCTATTTCAGTATTTGATGAATTTCTAGCTCATGCTTTTTGTGGTTCATTGATGATGAATCACTTTGCAAAGCTAGTCTGAGCCTCTTTCCTTTATTGCTGCAACTTAGTTTGATTGCATGTACATGGTGTGTGTATGTGATGTGAAAATCTACAGTTCTTAGAAGATTGCACTAGTTTTGTGCAACTATAGGTTTCTCTTGGCCAAGGAAAACCTAGTTTAAGAAGCCTGTCTACTTTAGCAGCCACCATTGTTATTGTTCATTCATAGCTTAGGATTAGAATAGCTTTCTGAACCCTTCTCTTTTTGCTATTTCTTTTAATCCTTGGTTAGAGTAGGATCCAAAACATCAACATGAAGCTGAATCAGATGAACTTGATGAGTTTCAACTTGCTATTTTGAGTGGACAACCACTGTTCATTCACTTCCAACACTTTGAAACTACATTTGCAAACCCAACTTCCATGCTTTGTAACTCATCCATAAGACCGCCTTGTGATTCCAACAAATCATATCAAACAATTGAGATATTCCAAGCACTGTCAAGACCTGACATTAGAGACCTTGGGATAGTGTTCTACAATCTGATTGTGGAATATTTTTTTTCAAGAGAGGTAGTGCACCTACGCACTGCTTGTGTTGAGAAGTGCATAAAAACCACATTAATAGTAGATAGGGATATGGAATCCTAGGATGATCACAAGCATGAGATAAGGGAGATAGAGCTACAAGGCTTAAGGAATCCAAAGGGAGAGAGTATTAAAGAGTGTTGTAAAAGCTTGAAAGTGCTATTGTAGTAAGCTGTATGGAGGTGTGCAAGCAAAATAACAAGAGAGGAATGTAAGAGCCAAGGCTAGAAGGAAGCTAGAGTAGAGTAAGACCCAAAATGAATTGAAGAGATGGAATTTATGGGGAGAAGAGAAGAAAAAATAAGCTTCCTAGGCGGTTACAAGGCGTCTTGAGTCGTTACCACCGACCAAAGAAGGTGACAAGTGGAAAAAATGCATGGAAATGATCATTTGAGCATTGAAATGTTGCATGATGCTAGCATAGTGCGTAGAGGTCTACACGGTATGCTAGTGTCCGAACACATTACGCTATAAAATGATGAAGATGGAAGAAGCACAAAGTTGATGCAAAGTTGACGTACAAAGGGTAGCTGCTGAAAGGGGGTGTTGAGCATCTTGAGAAGGGAAAAATGCTGATGCAGGGGCTAAAATGATCCTACACAAATTCTAAGGGAGTGGACACCAAAGTAAATACAAAAATGCATGTGAAATTGCAAGGGGTGCAATTTTATGACTATACATTTTGCCCCCACTTTAGCGGGCATATGAATCTATTCTAATATGCACACTAAAGGAAATCTACTAAACATAAATAACATCATATGCCAAAAGGATATTGTAGAGGAAGCATATAACCCTTCAAACCATTGAAGCATGCCATTAGGTCAAAGACCTACAAAACAAATGCATTAGACAAGAAAAACTCGCATGAGACATCAATGTTAGAACATAAAAAACTAGAATATGAGTCAGCAAAGTGAAAGAGACCTCGATGTAAAAGGTTGTCCTAATACTATATGTAATCCCCAAATTAAAAAATAACACACTTAGAAGAATTCTAAAATGAAGAGAGGAAGGGAATATACTTAGGATGAAGAAGATGCAGATCTTGGATCTGGACAGTATACACAATTGAGAAGAAAGAGAATTTTAAGAATGTAAGCACCTCATAGGCTTGTAGTCCTACAAGGAAGGTGTCCTCCAAGATCTATCACATGAAGGAAACCCATAAAAGTTCATTACAGACTTGTAGATATGCAAGGAGGCATCCCCCAAGATTTCTCACATGGAGGAAGCTGAGAAAGTGCCCTACAAACCCACAAACCTATAGGGAGGGTGTCCTCCAAGATCTATCACAAGACGGAAACCAAGGAAAGCACCCTACAGACCCATAGACATGTAGGGAGGTATCCCTCAATATCTCTCACATGGAGGAAACCCAAAGAAATCACCCTACAGACCCATAGACCTGTAGGGGAGCCACCCCCAAGATCTCTCACATGGAGGAAGCTCAGAAGAAGTGCCTTATAGACTTATAGACCTGTAGGGAGGTATCCCCCAAGATCTCTCACATGGAGAAAGCCAAAGGAAGGGAACTCCATAGAGTCAAAAACTTGCTTCACAGGCGCACCTACAAAGAAACATGTTTACCCATATATAGAACATGTCTAAAAGCAGCCACATAGGAAAGTAAGTCGATAGTCACACAAAACGTCGATGGATTGAAAATATTTCAAAGGGGTCCCTCAGGAACCCTTCAAAAGAAAAGGGATCCACTCAAGGGATGGATTGTTTGAAAAGCGAGGTCTAGTTAGGATGCCCCCAAGCTAGATGCCATAGAATTCATTTGAGATACAAGCTTTCAAAAAGGGGGGTCCCTTGGGAACCCTTCAAAAGAAAAAGGGGTCCACTCAAGGGATGCTCATCTCCAAAACAAGTTATCACTGCTGCCAACATACATGGGAGGAGAACCATGGAAGATACTTAGAACATATAGGATAGAGGTAAACCTTGATATCACTTGTCATTTGGAGAAGAGGAAGATGCATAATCAAATAAATGAGTGATGGCACCTTAATCACGAAATTGTTGTATTTCATCCTTCAAGGCCTTACATTCACCAGTGGAATGACTAGGCACTCGATGGTATGCACAAAAAGAATGTTTTTCTCTATCATGATTATGAAATTTCTTATGTGTAGGAGAGGGAAGAGTAATTAAGCATTAAGAGGACTTTTAGAATCTGTAATAAAATACTCTTTCTTAGATAAAGAATGAAGAGCAAGAAGCAAACCTTTCCTTTGTGGAGAAAAGTTTTACCACTCACAAGAAGAAGGTACAAAGGTAGTAGACAATGGAGAATCTACATGGAGAGTATTATTTTGGCAAAGGGGATCATACTCCTCTACGAGATCACCATCATATTTCCTGATAGGATTACCATCATTAACCTCTTTAATAGAAGTACGATCATCTTCCTCATAAGGAGGATCAACAATGAGAACATTACAATTTATGCTCACACTATCCCACAATACAAAAGAATAATCATCTTTGATAGTAGGTGTGTATGATGTTATCAGAAGGTCTAAGTGGACTGGGTTGACTTTATATTCCTGAATGAAGGAATTTTTAAAGTCTAAAGAACCCCAATCATCACCAAGACATGCATTGAACTCCTGAGAGGAAGGAGTACTCTTAAGATTTCTTACTTCAGAAGGATCTTCTTCAGGTACATTTATCTCAAGAGTATCCTTTGTAGTAAGTACTATTGGAGTAAATATCGACATATTGGAAGAAACTGAAGGAATAAGAGTAGGCACAACAAAAACCTGACTAGTAGCTTCCATTTCACATAAGTGCATAGCATCAGGGCCAACCCTGACTGTGACTACTTTATTATTGCAAATGAACTTAATAGATTTATGCAAGGTAGACAGGACTACACCCATGGCATGAATCCATGGTCTATGAAGAAGAAGGTTATACGGTAGATTTTCTGACATAACATATACAAGGGTGGGTACAATAACGGGTCCCAACCTCAAAGGAAAGACTATCGTGCCTAGGGCTTGTTGACCGACATTATCGAACCCACGAATGACAACAAAAGAATCATTAAGAGAAGATGAATCAATATTAATTTTAGACAATCGATCAATGCTACATATATTAAGCACCAAACCAACGTCAATGAGAGTATGTCTAATGCCAATTTTATTAATATTAAGTATAATCATTAGAGGGTTTGCTTGCTTCTGTACTTCTAGAGGTGGGATTTCCTACAAATAGAATGTGATATTCGGCGAATCCACACAAATATAAGCTATCAATGCATCAACATCTTTTGACCTAGCAGAAAAAGGAAAGATGATCTTTTGCAAAGGTTCCTGAAGCATACCTTGGTAAATAGGAGTAGACTGAAGCAAGTCCCACAATGAGATCTTAGCCAAAGTATCTCAAATTTTCTCAACAAGATCGTAATCACTGGGTGCTTCAGTTATAGGTCTAGGTATTGGAGTAAGACTTGGTTTTTTATTCATTTTATTCTCATAAGTATGGGCTACCTATTTGTAAGAGGGATCTTTAGAAAGGTTAGGAGAGTCACTATCAAATGGAACACCATCAATAGAACAAATTGTTTTAGGGGAAGGACTAGTTGGAGTTAGATACATGACCAGTCTGTTAGGCCTTTGAGGGGCAACAAAGACATAGATTACATTTATAGAATCATCACAACTAGTAGAATAATTATTTAAAGACATATTCTCAACATCAATCCAAACAAGATCAAATGTGGAAGGAGATTCATCATTCACCAATGCAATGTCTCTAGACGATAGTGGATTGGGATGAAAAGATTCATCATTCACTAATGTATCATCTCTAGAAGAGAATGCATTGGAATGAAGACAAGGTAGAGTAACATTAACAAAGGTATTAATGATTTCATCTTCTTGCAACAAAATATCCTTTGAAGCAAGAGGACATTTGTGAGAAGGATCAAAGATATCAAGTGACATTGGCAAAGCCATGTCACAATCACATGCATTAAATGGAACATCATTAATATTTTGAAAAAAATATATATTGAACTAATAAAAGTAGATATTAAATTTATTTTTTATGATAGAACTATGAAAATTTGAAAATATCAATTTTTAGATTTTTTCGGTATTTTCTAGGTTCTAGTAATTTGCATTTTCAGAGGTCTTTGAAGCATAATTTGGGCTCAAAACTTGCATCACTCCCTAAAATTTGGTTGTTGAAGGCATAGTATTTTAGGGACTGAACTAGTTCTCTAGGAGACCTTTCCAACAATGCAATTAATTCTGAATTCTGAGCACCGAGTCAAAAGTTATGGCCCCACCAAGTAGGGGTAAATAAGTTTCTAGTTTTTTGAAAAGTACCCTCTTCATATTGGGTTCACCAAAATGTAGAGAAGGGGGTTTCGCTACTCACAAGTTCTCTTCATTCAGAGAGCCCCATGGGGTGAACTACCCTAAACTACCTCAAGGAACAACGACGAGAGTTCTAGAATCCAAAAGAGTAGGTCAAAGAGATTTTCTAGATAGATTGACAAGCTCTTGGCCAAAGGACAGTAGCGTGGGATATGAAAAACATCACAATGCACTGGCATCCTAGAGGCACGCTGGCATCTCGTACAGACCAAAAAGTGAGGATATCACATAAAATGGTTGAATGGCAACTGACAATTTGATTGCTAAGAACTTATAGAATGTAGGAAAATGATAGAATGTGATAAAGCTGAAATGAAGTGAAATAGAAATGATAAAGATAAGGAGAAGAAAGGAAGTTCTCACAATCATGCAAGAGATGAAGCATCCAATAGGTGAATGTCTTTAAAACCTGCATGCGTAATATCTAGAGAAATTTTTGGGGCTGTATAGGGGTTTGCCTCAGTCAAACCCCTGTTTTGGTGTTCCCACCTCAATAGATAGATAGAAAGAAATGAACCAAAATGGACAAAGCATGTGGTGAAAGCAAAAACTACTTCAGGAGTAGAACCTACACCACCAAGTATGAGTGATAAAAGAAAACATCGCTCAAGGAGGAGAACCTGTATCACAAAAGAAGTGATAAAAGCAATCCCTGCTCATGGAGGAAATAATGTATCACAAAGTAGAGGTGCAGTAGATAGGGGATATGGAATCCCATGATGCTCAAAAGCATGAGATAAGAGAGATAGAGCTGCAAGGCTTAAGGAAGCCAAAGGGAGAGAGTAAAGAGTTGTAAAATATTGAAAAAGTTGTTGTAGCAAGATGTATGGAGCTGTGCAAGCAAAATAACAAGAGAGGAATGCAAGAGCCAAGGCTAGAAGGAAGCTAGAGCAGAGGAGGACCCAAAATGAATTAAAGAGATGGCATTTAAGGGGAGAAGAGAAGCAAAAAGAAGCTTCCTGGGTGGTTACAAGGCACCCTAAGTTGTTACCACAGACCAAAGGAGGTGAAAAGTGGAAAACATGCATGAAAAATAGTCATTTGAGCGTTGAAATGTCGCAGGATGCTAGCATGGTATGTAGATGTCCATGTGGCATGTAGACATCCATGTGATGCAAAAAATTCCATGCAACATGCATACATCCACATGACATGCAGACGTTCGTGCGGTGCGCTAGTGTCTGAACACATTATGCTATAAAATGATGAAGATAGAAGGAGCACAAAGTTGATGCAAAGCTGATGCGCGAAAGGTAGCTACTAAAAGGGGGTGCTGAGCATCCTGACAAGGGAAAAAGGCTAATGTAGGGGCTAAAATGATCCTACACAAATGCTAAGGGAGTGGACACCAAAGCGGATACAAAATTATATGTGAAATTACAAGGGATGTAATTTTATGACTATACAAGCCCTTCAGCCACATCCTTTGTAGGTGGATGTGTGGATTCAGGTGATGCCATAGGTTTACTTTTGAAATGTTTGAATTTAAGGCAGGGATTTGATGGAGGATTAGATGATGGTGGGAGTAATGAAAATTTTAATGGGTTAGAAGGTGGAGAGGCCAATGGATTATGACTAGGACATGGCGGCTTAGAGATAGGAATTTGATTGGATGGTGGTATGATAAACTTATAGGGTGCATAAACTAGATTGGTATTCTCCTTGTCAAATGGAACATGAGAATTGAAAGGCTCTTGATTTTGTTACCAAGGTGGACTTAGGGTCCTATGTTCTCATTGTGATATGGGTGGATATGTTGATGTGGCATTAACATGATAGGTAGATGGGTTAGGTTGGCATGATGATGAAGGTGACACATAGGATTGATGTTGAATGTGTTGAGGTTGGAATGGTGTTTGGACTCCCTTAAGTGTGATTATTGGCTTAGGTTTAAATGAATACATAGTAGAAAGTGATGTGGAAGGTAGGGATGAAGACATGTTTGGCTTTGAGAGTTTTTGAAATGGGATTATAAATGATCTTGGAAAACTTAGAAACAATTTGAGGAAATTTTTTGGGTGTTTTGAGGATGTTGTAGGATGATATGTTTATGTGTTGGTGTTTATAGATTGATATGGAAATTTGCAAACAAATGATTACACATGTACACACATGAATCACACATGCAAGACACAAAAAAGTTTGAATCTGAAATTATGAATGTGATGATGATTAAACAAACACTTGAAGAAGACACATCAGCAAGTCCTAGAACTAGTTAAGTGTGTATGGCCAATTAGGTCTAAAGCTAGGATACACGAGGTTGACTAGGGATGATTTGAAAGAAAAATTCTGCCACATAGTCGGGAGAAAGGGGTAACCCACCCGTCACCTTCACTTCCCAAAGGTATAAAGTTCTTTGGGGCTTAGCCAAGAGTGACAAGATTTTAAATCCCAAAGGGGCATGTCTTCGATTTGCACCTCGATTGAGGTCATCCCTTAGAGTGGTGTGTGCTCCAAGAAGGCCTCCTAAGAAGGGTATGACACAAGCGAGCCAAGTGAGGTGTTTTTGACCACACATGCACTTGATTCACACTCACAATTGTTAATTTCCATTAGAAATAAAATGTGTGGAAGAAAAAAATGGAAGTACTCATTCCTTTTAGATCCCAAATCAAGATGTGATGGAAGAAAATGGTTAATTTTAGACCCAATTTTTGATATGCGATTGAAGACAAGACTCATTTTAAGAGCCCAAATCCAAATGTGTGATAAACAAGATTAAGATATGAAAGATGAAATGAGTGCACCTGATTTTTTTTTCCTTAAATCTGATGTAGATGTTGATGCCAATGTTGTTCCAATTCCATATGATCACCTAGCAACCACCAAATCGAAAAATAAACAAATGAACTTGCACATGGAGACATTATGTGAAAAATCAAGAATCTAATAAAATTTGATGCAAAAAAATAGATACAAGAAAATGGATTACATGAACAAAAATTACATGAAATTCTAAGTACTTTTTAAAAAAATAACAAAAATTGGATGAATTTTGCAATAGATATGAGCATTTGAAGTTTGAAATAAAGTTTGACTTTGAATGATAAAAAATCATGAAAAATGACACAATCACCTAATAATTTTGGCACCATTGTGAAGTTCATCGTGTCAGCTTTCCAATGCTTTTTGAATTTCAAAAATTTGATTTGTTATGCAAAAGTTATGCTCGTTTTAATAAAATTGCTATTTTAAGAATTTACATAAAAGGAAGAGCTAAGTGTAAACCCCCAGGCGCCAAAATTTTGGCCCCACATGACCAAGGGCTGGTGGGAGAGTGCTGGGAGCTTGATTAACATAGCCCCTGGTCTTCCATATGACCAGGGGCTAAATCCTTGAAAAATAAAAAGGAAAACAAATTAAAATTTGATTTAAAACTTTTTAAAAAGTAATTGTAAAGAAATAAAAGGCTAAAGATTTTTTTATTATAAAAGTTTTAACTTTTGAAAGAACGCAATCATGTTAGATTTTAATAAAGAGTGAATATAATTTTAAAACCCTACATGACCATGCAAACCGCGGGTTGTGTGGATACACTCCACAGGCTACAAGCGTATGTGAATATATATTCACATATTTTTGTCGTCAAAACTCTGTAAGTTAAAATAAATGACCTAATATATATACAACAAAATCAAGATATTATTAATAAAAATATGCAATATATACAGTTTTTATGCATTCAACGAAACCCTTTGATAAATATTCATTGTGTATACACTTGCAATAATAAGGATTTCAAAAAAATTCAAAAATTTTCCTACAAGAAAAATATATCAAATTATATGTCAAAATTCATCTCTCAACCCCCCTGATCACAATTGCGAGACTGTTTTTTTTTATTTAGAGCTCCTATGAAAATTTGATCTCCAAGCCCTCTTTAGAAAATCCTTGACTTGCAAAATAAAACTCACAAAAACTCACAAAAACAAGGGTTAGAAGAAAGGGTTCACATCAGGTTCACCAATGTAGTTAGGGTAAAAATCTCAAATCATGGTAAATGTATAAACATCAATAAAAAAACCATAACAAGCACAATGAAGTATGAGACAACATGAAAATAAAAATAATAAACACAAACGCAAACCGATCTCCATATTATGCTCAATTTATCTCCATTGCTCTTCTCAACCTTGCATGATAATGCAAGATTTCGAAGGTTTGATTGTTGGAGGAATGTTGGTTGCTCAATTCAGCAGCATAACAATACGATGAAGGTGATAGATGGAGGATGATAGACAAAGATGGATGAAAGATTCAAGAATGATTTTTACAACATAAGGATGCTTGAAGAATCAAAAAATCCCCTAAATGGCTTCTAAGAGGCTATATTTATAGAGCTTTGATGTGGACAGAGATAACATTTGATCTTGGAGATGAGATTTGATAAGGATTTGATTTTTTATTTATTTGATGAAAGAGGAAATAAAACAAGATAAGATAAGATTTTAAAAGATAGAAAGATATTGATTTTTTGTTTTAAAGGAAATAAATCCTAAAAAGGATGAGAGAGATAATTGATGAATTATCTAATTAAATAAATAAATTAGATACACACGAGTTCCAATTTTGGAAAGAAAGCAAGAAGATCTTTTCCAAGATTTTATTAATTAAATAAATATTTGTTTTATTTAATTAATGTTGCATTTATGATTTCATTAATTAAATAATATAAATTATTTAATTAACATTAGAAGAACAAAAAGAATATGAATAGACAGGGAATAAATTAAATTAATCAAATAAATAAGATTTATTTAACTAATTAGATGATGACATGGGTACCTAGGGAAAAACATGCTACAAGATGTCTAAATGATGTAATGTTGTGACAAGGTGTTGTAAGAGGACATTTTTGGGTGTTTACAGTCCCTATTCTTGAATCACATATGGTATCTGATTCATTTTATCAACATTCATAAAATGCCAACATTGGCTTGGAGATCATTGAGCATCATTTAAAGGAATCATGGGAATCATACCAGTCTTTGGATCATGTGAAAAATTTGACATAGACCTTTATTCTACTTCTTACACATTCCTATTAGGAATGGGAAGTCATCCCACATACTTTTGTGGTGTTGTTTCTTCCCAAGGGGAGAAATATTGTTTGATGATGATGGCTCATCTTTAGCATCTAGTGTTGAGCATCTACCAACAATACAAGCATCATTTCTATGGGAGGTTGCATGACTTCTCTTCTCCTATCAGTTTTGGTGGGAAGCATTTCCTCACATGGAGTTCGTTACTTCACATTTTCTAGGGGTGCACATGACCTCTCTTTTCTCTCCTATGCACATTTATTGTACATTATGACAAAAGTAGTCCTTTAGGGGTAATGACGAGTTTTCCTTCTATCACTTATCTTCTTCATTTGTGCATTTTATTAGATTTACATAATTTTTATTTTGGAGATGGGTTTTTATTTTCCACTAGGGTTTTCTCATTTACTCCATTTTTATGAGAAATTTATACATGAGCACCTAATATGGCCTTGTATTTGGGACTCATCATTAGTATATACATTACTCGTTAAGTTTCACTGGAGGGGGGGTGTGTGTTGGTGTAAATAGCAACTTTATCAAACTAGTTAGCTTTTAGCCTACCTAGGAGAGTCCTATTCACACTTATAGCTTAAGTTTACTTACAAATTTTAGGCCTTTGTATCACTTCATAGCTATGAAACATGTGTCCTCATCACTTGAGACACCTATTGTCCCTTGGTCACACACTTGTCAAGTGAGCTCACAAGTGTTGCACATTTGGAGGGTTAGACAGTTGTTAAGACCTACTTTCATACCTCATCCAACTTGCCTATATATACATGGATTTATCATTTTATTATACACTCTTCATAATATATTGATAGAAATACTATTTTGCTCATATTTTCATTTTTTGAAGGTTATCAATTCGAGGTCTCTAATCTTGGCATTCTCCAACAATTATAACAAATAGATATATTCACTTCATGCATGCATTGGGTCTACACTTTTAAAGGCACATGATATTTAATTTTATGCACTTTATGCGTAAATATTATGCATGATATATAATCCCCTATCTTTTATTTTTATAAGCATATATGTCTAGATATTTATTTAAGAGAGTTTAGAGTTATATATAGTTTAACATGCCAATTTAACCTATATGCATACCACAACACTATCATATTCTTGGCTATGATTATATGATAGAAAATAATTTAATATGTTAATGCACAAGGATGCTTAATATTTCTTTTTTGTATTAGCTATCATTTTATAATAAAGTTCAATTTTTTTAACAAATATGAGCAAAAAATATATCATACACATGTAGATATTGAATTGATTATATTTGTTTCATTTGAAGAACAATTGATTGATTATGAATAAAATATTTAAATTTATTAGAACAACTCAAGGGTAAGGTACACAAGGATTTTCATAGTTAATTGGTTAAATTATTAAACCAATCTGTTGGTCTATACATTATATTATGCGTGATTTGGTCATTTGAAATGAGTCAAGTATGAGATAGTAGTGTTGTGAATGGATGAACCGCATTTAAATGTGATTTCTAGTTAAAAATATTTATCCAAAGTGATGTTGTGGTTGTATGGATCACAAGTTCATAATACATTTTATGGTTGCATGTTAGTAAAAAGTCAACAATAACTAGAAGGTATCTAGGGTGTGTACAAATGAATGCATGTGATAGTGATTGTAAATTTGTACACTTAGTTCTCAAATTTAGTTTTATTGTAGGTCACTATTTTCCACCCTCGTTGAAGGGTTGGACCACTTCCAATAGGATGTTGAGTGAGGGACCACCTAGTCTATGGTTAGAAGTGAAGTTCTCAAATGAGGCTCCCCCTCCAAAAAAAATGATAACCATATTTTTTGCACTCAAATGAGATGACTTACCATGGAAAATTAATATGTATGTTTATAAACTAATATGCATTTACAAAATATTAGGATAATAGTTCTTATTATGATTTGTAATTATTAATTTGATTGAATAAAATTATATTATTGAGACATGCATCATGATAAATTTAAAATTGGTTGAAGCTACTTATTATATTTCATTTATTTCCTAAATTTATGGTAACTTATGTTTGAAGTTAAAATAAAAACTAAATCCTTATAGAAAATAATTTATTTCTTTAATAGTACATTATTTTGATTTAAATCTAGAAAATGTTGAGGTGGTCTATCACATGTGGTATTTGAGCTTGGATTCAAACATTATAAATATAAAACATATGTGTAAGAATAAATTAAAATATAACTAAAATAAAATCAAATATTTAAATTATATGTAAATGAGAAAAACCAAAAATTGGTGGGTATGCAAATTTCACCATTCCAATACATTTCTATAAAATCAAAAGCTTCAACCAAAAATTTAGTCTACTTGATCAACACATTGTTGTCTAGTAAAGAAATGTCTTTCACTTTTTATATTCTCCATAAATTATTACTCTTTACAATGGTGACACTTAAATAAGTTATTTTGATTCTATTTTTTATTTTTCTAAGAATGTCTTATAATTTATATTAAAAGATATATTACATCATATTTATGAAACAATTAAAAAAGGGTGAAATGTATTACACTTGAAATATTAGGTAAGATGAATTCTTAAACAGATACATCAAAATGTGAGACAAGATAATAAGTAATTAAACTGCTACACAAATAGAGGTATATATCTAATAGGATGGGGAGGTAAGGTCATAATTTTTGGGCTTTCCCATCCATAAGGAAGGTCTTGGTTGTTAATAATTATCTCCCAAATCATAATGGATCCTTCTTCATTAGCTTGTTCTCCATGTAGTGACTAAATTTATTTTGTAATAAAAAAAAATCAATGTTAAACAATTTTTTTACAAATTCTCTTTCTAACCAAAAGTCAATCATAAACATTGAACTTGAATTTGTATTAAAATGAAATAATATAGTAAAAACAAAAAAAAAATCATATTTATAAGCATTGCAACTAGGGGAGAGGGGCCCAGAATGGAGCAGGGTCCAATAGTGGGGATATAAGTAGTCCTCAGTGGGCCTCATAGTGGAGCACTTTAATATCCAATTGCAAAATACTTTTTCTCCATAAAATATGCAAAGTGACAAATCATGTGATGCCACATTAGTGCACCAATAAAACATGACTTAGTGCACCACTATCGGTCTCACCTTTTTTTTGGGTCCTTTTTGGATACCTCAACAAAAAGCATGCTAATGTGGCATTATATTTGATGATGTGGCCCCAAAATGAAATATAGAAGCACATGAGCTGTCAAATAAACTGTTGTACAGAATTGGGAGTGATTTGAAATTTCCATGTAGGATTTTGAGAAACGCAAAGTTAGATTGCTCCACTATAGGCCCCTCTCCCCTACATTGATAGTGACATTTTTTTTAATTTGTAAGACGTTGTGGATATGGAGTTCACTCCCATAAAAAATAAAGATAAAACGAGAAAAGCATCAACCCTCCCTCTAATGGGGGTGTAATAGATGGTCTCCAAATGGGGATTTATTACATAAAATGCCAAAGTGGTTATTGTTGCTACTAACAGTAACACAACCAAACTAAGCTACCTACCAGCCCATATGGGTGTGTTGGTGCAATTATATTTTTGAATTCTTTTCCTTCTTGGCTAATCTCAACGTTATTTAAAAAGAAGGTTTAATTTTATTTTGCTTAACCTCTGTCCAATCTTGGTTAGAAAGAGAAGTCTCAGAGATTTGTACTATTGACCCATATGCATTGGTAGTAGAATCCTTCGTGCTAGCATTCTTAGGGAGAATCTGAGGCCTAGAATAGTTTGAAATATTATCTTTCTTACTAAAGTTGATGGATTGCGAAGGAGACCTTGAAGCTATTGAAGAATAAGAAGAGAGAACATCAAAAATATTTCAAGAATTGCCCCAAACCTATACATTTTCCTCTTGCACGGGAAGTACAACTCAAGGATAATCTGATACCTTTCCATGATGCTTCAGAGGAGCTTTTACAAAATAATATTGCGAAAGAGTTTTCAACCACCAAGATTGGTTCTCAACATTGTTTTTGGGCTTCGAGCAATTATTAGCCAAATGCCCTGTTTTGAAACATCTTCTCCAACGAAAGGGAAAACCTTCATAGTCCAGAGGCTGTGTCCAACTGTTATGATCAATCTTGAAATTTATCTCCACGGGGAGATCTCTTGAGATATCTAGATCCACTAAGATGTCAGAAAGAGGATGGTATCCGGATCCACATTACCCTTGAGCATAGATTGTCAGGCTACTTTGATCCAATTGTGAAGGTTTGAAAGTTTTAGCCATAAATGATTAAATTGGCCAGTCAAACTGTTGGTGATGAAAAGCTCTTCTCCTTCGAAAACTTCCCTCTTTAAATTCTTAGAAAAAAGTAAAACTAGTGGAGATGCAGCCCGTTTGAGGGGGGATTTCACACAAGTCTTTGAAAGCACCCGTGAATCAGATCCCAACCCACTTCTTTCTGTCGTGCACCCCACGAAGTAGTCGCAACTTCATTACACCAACCCCCATGTGCAGTAACAGAGGGGAAACATCCATTGCCATGCTCGATAGAGGCAGAGATCACACCATCGTGCCTATCTGAATCAGAGGATGCATGGGATGAACCATCCTGCCTGGCAGTGGAAATTCTTGATGTCTGAGGATCCACATCAGAGTGACCTCACAGGCTAGGGTTTTTGCACGAAGGAGAGTGCTTTTCGACGCGAGCCACAACACCGTTCTACAAAATCACTTTGAAATTTAAGTTATTTCGATTACTCGAAGCAGTGCCCAAACTCTCGGGGTTGAGCAGACCATAATTCCCTCTGCTGAGGGCATCAGTACCCACGCCCAGAGGAGGCACGCCATGGGAAGGGGCAAAAGCCGAGCGCAGGGCGTTGGGAGCATCAAGAGTAGACGGTGCCATCTTAGAAAAATCATAGGCTATTATATTCATAGTGACATTTTTTAGATTGAATACGAATGAAAGCTACCAATATATAGTTGAAAGAAAAACCTAGACTAAGTTAAGAATTACAACTCAACCAACAAAGGATTGAAATAAGGATACAAAGAGTCATTTCATAAATTAAATTATTTTACTTTGACTAAAATTGTTATCGATTCTATAATTGTAACACTTTCTCTTTGTTATGTTGAAGTTGGTCCATGGCCTTAATATTTTTCATACATATGACTTGAACTACAAAAATAGGAAAGTCACTATATGAAATATGTTTAGAGTAGTTAGTCTTAGAGTATTAGTTGCCTGATTATAGTTTTGAGAAATCAAACATAACATGTATTCCATGCATTCTTTAGACTAAGTTGTCTAATTGAATCAAAAATCACATTATTATGCATACCAAAATCAAAAATAGCATCTTTCCTATTTATCTCATGATAAAAAATTGTAAAAAAAACTTTAAACACAACACTCCATTACTTCTTAACAAATATGCAGTCCCAAAATATATGTTTCATATACTCAACACATTGCAAATAAGGGTAGTTAATTGGTTGAACTATAATACATTTTGATCTATGCCCAATAGATAGCTTGCAATGCCAAATTTCCAAGATAGCGTGCTTGAGTTTCAAAATTAGCTTTAGAATTCCATATTTGAGCACTCATTTTGATCTAAAATTTGGAGCTAACTCTGCATTTCCATTTATGATTAAGATGAGGAGTAAGAGGTCATTGAGGAAGGATTTAAAAATAAACCTTTGTTAGTGGAAGATAATTCAAATGAATAAAGGACAACAATCTCCAATCCTTGAAAAAATTACATTCACTAAGAGTACAAAGTTTCATAAAATGATCAAGAGGAACTAATGACTGCACAAATATATAAAAATATTTATATTTTATCACTCAACCCATAATTCTCTTTGATATTCTTCCAAGTGGCCCAGTCAAACATATTCAAATCCTAAATATCTTTAAATTGTTGAACACCTATTTTTAAAGAAATAATATGCATGTCTTAGAAAGCTAATAGCTATTGGTTGATTATGATAATTAGTAAGTTTATTCTAATGAGACAAAATTGAAACCATTTTGCAAGGAAGAATCATTCCACCTCAAAATTTGACGAATTTGTTGCCAAGATTTCCAAATATACTATAAAGGAAAGGAATCTTTAATTTTAAAGAAAGAAGGTAGTAACATTTATCTAACCAATTAACAACTTGCCACTTCTTCTTGATTGAAGCTTTCATGATTCAAAGATGGACTAAAATTTCTCATGGTTAATCTCCACTAGTATATCTAATAATCCATTTTGCAACAAGGAAAAGCCCTTGAGTTTTGGGATCTATGAGCCCAAATCCTTCTTTAGATGTCAATTCAATGTAGTGAGACCAAGAAGAGGTAATGAAACTAGCACTACCACCCCCCTTATACCATATAAAATTTGAATTATTTTGTTTAATTCTTCATATCCTTTCTTGGAAGGCATCCAACATGAAAAATAGTACACATGAGTAGCAATGAGAATTTTATTAACAACTTGAATCTTTCTTACTAAGGATAAAAATTGTTACCCTAGTTAAACATATTATTTTTTAGTCTATTTAAGAACAATCCCAACATTTTAGAAAGAGAGACCTCCAAACTGAAAAGAATGTTGAGATATCTTGTTATTTGCCTATGTTGAATAAGCCTCCACTCTTTAGGAATACACTAAGGAAAAGAAATTTTTTGAGATATTAGAAATTTAGTGTTGTTATGTGTTAATTAAGAACCAAAAATATCACAATACAAATTAAGGATATCTAGGGTGTTGTTTAATTCATCTTCTAAATTTTGCAAGAATAACATATATTATCATCAACATAGTGGGAATTAATAACCACCTTATCTTGAGGAATAAACATACCTTTAACATGCTTCATCTGATTATCCTTTTGAAGAAGGTATCCCAAAGCATCAATTGTAAGCACATATCAGAATGTAAATAAATGACATCCTTGTCTTGTAGATCATTGTGGCTTGAAGGGATCTGATATAGATTTATTAATAGCAAGGTGAGCATTTGTGTCTTTGAATTTGAATAACATTTAAACATGATTTTGAATTTTTTGTCCAAAACCTAACCAATGCAATATTTTAAGAATGAAGTTCCAACGAATTTTATCACAGACTTTATTGAATGATAACTTAACTGCTAAAACATTTTGACATGATTGTTGGGCCTATTCAATAGTCTCTATCAAGTTTAAATCTACCTCTTATTAATCCTATTTGTTTAGCTCTCACTATACCCTACACGACACGATTTATTTTGATAATTAATACCTTATCAATAATTTTATAGGAAAAATAAAAAAAGATAATTGATTGCCAACCAACAATAATATCCTCATTTTCCCCTTAAAAATAAGTTTGATTGAACCTTTATTGATACATAAACTAAAAATCCATTCTAAAGAGCTTCTAAGTAGAAGATATATATGATATAGTGACATTTTTAATATAAAGAACTATTTAATTTGAACCCTTTCTTCACTCTAGGGGTGAACACTATGTCACTCATTACGCGTTTCCACCATTCAAGCTTTGAATAAAGTTAAAATAATTAAAATAGTCAAGACGTTAGTGTTACACTAATGATATCCCTTGTTGAAAAATATTCCCACATTGAAATTTTTGTCAATAAAATAGTAACTAGCAATTGCACCTTGGTGTGCAATGGGTATGTCGAAGAGGTGTGGAAGGTCAATTAGGAAAAAAAGGGTCTATTTTTTGCATATATTTATGTATACATGAAGTCAATTGGTAGGTCATTTAGCAAATGATGATGTTTGTGGAACAAAGGTCTCAATGGAGAAGTGATAGTTTCAATCAACTATGCATCCTCTTACAAGGATCCAAATGGGATTGAAACAAAACCTTTGAATACAGAAGATAATTAGACTCCATTACCCATTAGGCTCATATTATGTTTGCAATAGAGAGGGAGGGAGAGATAGAGTTAGAAAGAGGTAGAGCTAGAGGGGGGAAGAGCAAGAGAGAGGGGGGGTAAGAAGATAGAGGAAAAGATAGTGTGAGACATAAAGAATGAAGAGAGGGGACTTGAGAAAGAGATGTATATACAAAGAGGGAAGAAGGAGATAGAGAGAGACACACACATTGACAAAGAGAGATGGAGACAAAGAGACATAGAGAGATGTAGATAGATAGTGAGACCAAGAAGCATAGGGAGAGAGAGATAAGAGAGATAAAAGGAAATAGATATTGAAAGAAGAGAGATTAATAGTTAAATTTTTATCTACAATGTATCTAACAAAATCCCCTTCCACTATGTTGTGATAGATGTCATACCTATTATAGAGCTCCTATTTTGGCACAATTAAGGAGAAGATAGGCAAAGGTTTTTGAGATTGACTTTATACATGTTGATTGCATTTACATGAAACATTCCAAGGATTGTGCAACAAATCCATTATGTGCATATATTCTATGATCGTAGAAAGCCATGCCAACACATCTTTAGGGAATTCTACCAAATAATTTTCTTTGATAGAATTTGATCACTTTGAGTTTAGGTGCCAAGTGCCACCCATTAAATTGAAGATGAAAATGTGGATTTTTTGATTTCTCTCCAGGTATAAACCTTCATTCCTTCTTACCCAAAAAATATGGATTCAAATAGAGATAGAGCATGAAGAAGAGAGAAAAGATAGAGGGAAAGAGGGAAAAGTAGGAGAGAGGTGGTAAGAGAGAAAGAGGAAAGAGATAGAGACAAAGATATAAAGGAAATTAAATAGGGAGAGAGGGAGATAGAAGAGGAGAGAAAGAGATACATTTATAAAGAGAGGAATAGAGAAAGATAAATAGGGAGAGAGGGATATAGACAGGGAGAGAAAGATATATTTATAGAGAGAGATAAATAGGGAGAGAGGGAGATAGATAGGGAGAGAAAGAGATACAGTTAGAGAGAGAGTGTGGGGGAATATGAGATTTAAAGGGAAACAAAGACTAACTTTTGAGAAACTATTATGTGCCAACAATCCAAAGATGACACATGCCCATGATATATATATTATATCCTTCTCTCTCTCCCTCAATTTTTATTTCCACATAACTATAAAATTTGACATGTCAATCACAATTGTAGTAATTGGTAAGTTGAAATTTCTATAGGAAAGAGGGCCAAGAAGGGAAGCCACTTGAACATTTCATTGAATATGTAATAAGTTATAAAATGTTTGTTGGTTTGAATCCCTTATGATTAATCCACTATATTTTTTTTTCTTGCTTCTATTGTTTACATTTTATTCTCAATTTTTCATGTCATTACAAAAGGATAAATTTTAGCTAAAATAGAATTATGACTCACAAGCTGAAACACGAGGGAGGAGCAGGAAACAAGAAAAGGGTAGAGAAAGCTTTCCATTTTTCTGCGTGGAAATAGTAGCCCATATAATGCATTTCATCTGCTTCTTTAGATTACCATCTATTTTCATGCTTTGTATGAAGGGTTGGGTGAAATACGAGGAGAAAGGGGTCTCGAACTTTGCAAGAAAGTATTATAAACATTGTTCTAGTCTCCAATTGGAGCAAGAGTGAGTCACAGCGTGAGGAATTGAAAGGGGTCTTAGACTATGCAAGTAATTCAACATCCTCTTC
This sequence comes from Sequoia sempervirens, assembly GCA_007258455.2. Classification (NCBI taxonomy): domain Eukaryota; kingdom Viridiplantae; phylum Streptophyta; class Pinopsida; order Cupressales; family Cupressaceae; genus Sequoia; species Sequoia sempervirens. Next base: position 164,110,310 of record VDFB02000007.1, on the reverse strand, counting down.
CCATTCCTTTTTAGCTCATTCCATGTCATCCACCTTATCCACCCCTACTTCCATCTCATCCACTCTCTACAAGCCTAAATCTAAGGACCAACATGTTGCACGGGCGTCTAAGAGGAGTAGTGATACTCCTCCATCTTATCATACAAAGCACAAGTCTTCTTCCTCTTCTTCTTCCTCTGCCTCTACCAACAAGGAAAAAAATGGGAAAATCTGAAGATGGATGATGTTTGAGAAGAATGCCCTGGCTTCTACATTGAGAAATTACTCCACCAATATCGACAACAAGAAAAATTTGGATGAGGTGTATGCAGACAGTGATTCAAGCTTTGACCTCTTTGAGCTTAACAACATCTACTCCAGAGATCTTCCTGATTACGAGACTATGCTAGATTGAACAACTTTTTCTAGCATTTTCCCTGCCTGTGCCAAAATAGAAGAATTGGAACAGGGTTTGGACATCCATCAAAGCATAAAGAATAGAGGAATTTAATCAGATGTTGCAGTTGCAACTACCTTGGTGGACATGTATGAAAAATGTGAAAGCATAGAAAAGGCACATGAAACATTTAATGATACATATCATAGCCTTGAGCAGTTCATGTGTTCTATGCCTCTTTCATTCTGCACTTATTCAAGCTAAAATGTAAGCCATATACTCGAAAATGGCAAATTTTAGTGTATGGAGCATCATGAGAAGCATAAAGATTTGGAGCCAATTTAACTCCCTCATCCCACACTCCAATTTTAATGAATAAAAAACTGTAAACCCTAACTCATAATCATTTAAACCCTAAATTTTGCAGTAGACTATTTTCTCTCAGTAAAATGCACATCAACATGAGCAATATACAACATTCATAAGCCTGCGCCCGATCCAGACCACACTCCATTGACAATAGGAGCAATCCCATTCAATCAATACGAGGAATACCATTTTTACAAGTGTCAGTTGTAATTCCCACTAAAATGTATAGAAAATTCTTGATGTGGAAACAATCCTTGTTCCTTCTTGCAAGAATGGCCATCAATAATTACTACGTTAAATGGACTTGGAAGGTAAACATGATGATGAGGGATTTCTGTTTCAACTACAGCTTCACACAGAGTAAGGGATTGCCTTCTACTTTAGCTGCACATCATGGCATCGAGGACATCTTTCTTAGCTAACACAAGCAAAACCCGAATAATATGAAGGAAATTGAATTTTTTTTGAATATCATGAGATGCCAAGGTTGTGCAATTGATAGTGGCTTAGAATGTAAATCTGGCAAAGGTTTAACAGATACGATTACCCCGATCGCTGGCATCCATTTTTAAGCATTGCACACCGTGGATGACAAAAAGGAGGTTGTCCATCTCAAATAAGGATACGCCTTCGGCGTAAAAAATAGGAGGCAGTGGGAAACAACCAACACTTATGATGCATTAATGGCATTAAAACATCCCATTCACCAACTTGTAGAAGGTTGGTGTGAAAATGGGTAGTAAGGAAAAATCTATCTCATTTATGAGGCTTGAATTATCCTAGATAGTACGCAAAGGTGGAAGCAATCTAGAAAAAATCTATCCTAGACAACAAGTTGTGCTTGCAACAAATTTGATAGGTTTGTAGAAACATTCCAACAAGTGCGATTGCTAGTTATTGCCCATATTTATTGTGCATGGTGAGAGAAGCATGTCAGAAAGGAAAGCACATATTTGAATTGATATACACTGTTGATTTTTTTCTTAAATGCATTGCTTGTTAGCAGACAAAGGTCTACGGTGGAATGGTCATTAAATGCATTGCTTTTAAGCAGAGGATGATCTACAGTGCAGTTCAAATTTTTTCCTTAAATGCATTGCTTGTTAGCAGACGATGGTCTATGGTGGAATGGTCATTAAATGCATTGCTTTTGAGTAGAGGATGATCTACGGTGCAATTCATTCCAATCATTGGCTAGCTGTTGTGGACAGAGCTCAACCATGGATTGCAAAATCTAGGTTAGTCTCTCTCAAATTGGATACACCTTAGGCATAAATTACTTATTATTTTTTATCACTGACTGTTATCCATAAAATTTAAGCACGTAGTTGTTCCTTCATCCTTCGTCCATGCATACTTTTAAATTAAAGGAAACGAGATTCTCCACGAAGTCTAGTGGACCCCAAACCTGGGTTTCATGGTTTTTTAATCAGACGAATAAACGACAAACATTGACAAAGGGTGCAAGGGGCACAAAGCACAATGCAGCTCAGGAGAAAAAAGAAAAAAAGAAGCATATGGCAAGTCCATGGGTCTGAGGTTGCAGCTCGACAAAGACAGGTTTGATCCACGCTATCACTACCTTTCCTGTTGTTTTTTGGCATTTTATCTATTTTTCTCTCTTAGCTTGGGAAAAGCAAAACCATTCAATGCATGATGGTCAAACAAAGAGATTTAGGGGATAACTTAAATCTAGTGGACCAGAGGACCATGGTAGAACAAAATAGGTCATTGAAAGAGAGCAAGCATCCAAACCCCTTGCAGATCATAGAGTATGTGGGAAACAATTTTAAAACTCTCGGGGGGCCCCATGCGCAGTTAGTTGGCCTAGTAACTAATTTCCTGTATCCAAAATATCTGGGTTCTCCTTGGGTTCACACCTTACATTTTACAAACGGGTTTGCAACTCCCCATAATGATAATCTTGGAAAGGATTTGGTAGGAGCTTGGAACCCATGCACATCAAAACCCTTGAAAGCAAGCTTAGAGGGGGCAGTGGAAAAATCAGTCTTTGTTAATTTTAAGCAATATAAAGGGATCCTGAGGTGCATGAAGGCTCGCAAGCTGAGACAAACTCAAAAGAAGAAACATATTTTGATATTACCAAAAGCTCTCAGCAGGGGGGGTTAGATGTCCAATAAGTTTTTTCAAATTAGAGAAAGGAAAGGGAAACAAGATTAGAATAAAGAAAACATAAATCTGATAGCAAATTTGAAAGACTCAGAAACAAGGGTGAGCATAACAAAGGCACTTGACACCAGCAAAGTTGTCAGGGTGGAAATACCTCATGAAAACAAGGATGTTTACAGCCCTACATCCACCCCTTTACTGTGGTCATCTGAGTTGTATGTGGAGGAGCTCATGAGCATGAAAATGAGACTTGTAATTTTAGAAACGAAGGGGCTGTGTGAAGAAAGCAAGCTAAAAGAGGCTACGGAATCCTGGTACAAAATGGAAAGTGAAAACAAAGTACTCAAAGAGCAAATTTTGAGCTTGCAGAGGGACATGGAAAGAGGACAACATGATCTGGCTGCTTTAAAGCAAGAATTAGACCACCTAAAAGTAGCCAATATCAAGAAAACATAAATGGTTAAGGAAGAAGACACAACAAAAATAAAGGAATTATAATCAGCGCTGATAGACATGGAACTGAAAGAAAACCAATTGAAAAACTACATAGAAGAGGCCAAATCATGGACACAAGTTGTAAGAGGATCATCAAACAAACAAACAAAAAATCATAGAAAAATAAATCAAGGCTCAAATAAGGGAAGAAAAGGATAAACAAAATAAGGCAGCAAACATCATTATCAAAGGATTGAAGGACTTTGGTGAGAAGGAGAGAACCGATATTTTAGCAAGAGACTTCCTCAAAGACCAGCTGAAGTGGACAGGGCCTATTCAACAAGCAAATCGAATTGGAAGGAAAATAGAGGGGGGAAGGGATAGACATGTAAGAATTACCATGAGGATCATAGAAGACAAGAATGCAATTATAAAAAATTGGGGATTACTCAAAGGTACACACATTTATCTAGACGAGGATTTGACCTTTTCCCAACAAGAAGCACAAAGGAAAGAATGGGAAAAAGTGAAAACAACAAGGAGTGAAGGAAAGTGGGCATGGCTGAGAAATGGGACAACCCAAATTAGTGACCGTTTGATAAACAAGAAATAGGGATTAGGGGCCCCTCAGGAGGTTTTGGATATAGTAAGTTAGAACTGTAGAGGTTACCCATGGAGACGAGGACCTAGTTTGGTGCCCATAGCCAAAGGGAAAGACATTATTATTCTCACTAAGACACACGAGCATGATGGCTGCAAAGTCCCAGAATTTGGGGTTTACAAGAAAATTTTAGTATGGAACAAAGGAAGTGAAACGGGAAAATGTCATAGAGGTGTAACAGTTTTAATCAAAGAGTGTTGGGATGGTATTGTAAAAGTTGAGAAATCAGACCCAAATAAACAGTACATATGGCTTCAGATAATAGGTAATGGGATCATTTTCAGACTGGCTGCTTGTTATTTTGCACCACAGAATTCAAAGTTCTATAAAAGAAGAAAGTTAGATAGCCAAGATCCATATGCTGCTTTAAAAAAAGACATTTCTACATTCAACACCTTGGGGGAAATAGTTCTTATCAGAGATTTCAACGCAAGGACTACTAACAATCAGTCTCTCCAGTTGAATATTGAAGAGAAAGGAATCAACAAGCCTCTTTGGCTCGAAGAGGAGGTGGAGCAGCCATGGGAAAGGTCTTCTCAAGATGGAAATGGGAATGTTTCACACTTTGGGGCTAAGCTTTTAGGGACTTGTAGCTTATATAATCTGATTATTTGCAATGGCATGAAAGGCTGGCCAAGTTCTGCTAAAATCACTTGCAAAACTTATAATGGTCAAAGTGTGGTGGACTACCTAATTTGCTATCAAATATGTATTCCTAGAGTTGTAGAGTTTGAGATCAGAGAATGTCCTTTTGAGTTGAAATCTGATCATGACCCTTTGTTTGTTAAGTTAGACATGATCTCAAACAACCAACATGACATGCTAACCCACAACAACCAAAATGAAGTTACCACAAAAGTGAAAATACTCTTAAATCATGAAAATTAGAACCTATTTAAAGTTGCTCTAGAGCAACACTTTCTTCAAATGGAAAATGACAAAGGGGACAAGGTTGCTAGTGCGTCTAGTGGTCATATCAACAACAATCTTCTTATTCCTATGATGTATAAGGATTTAGAAGCTTGTTAAAGGTCTCTTCCAAAGAAAGGGGCTACAAACACTTTTCCAGCTAACCCATGGTATGATGAAGATTGTAAGGCTGCCAAGAGATCTTTGAAAGAGAATGGGCTGAACAAGGAAAAGAAGAAGAGGTATGAGAAGTTGGTGAGAACAAAAAAAGAAGAGTATGTTGACACAAGAAGGAAAGAGTTAATTTCCTTGGGAAAACACAATCCCAAGGGTTTCTGGAGGGAGCTACAACAAAAGAGAAAACATATTGAAAATGACATAACGAATGTTCAATGATGAGAGTATGCAATATGTCTTTACGAGAGGGTCAAAGAGAAAGTTTCACCTCCTATAATTAGCACTTCGAAAGAGCTCTTTTAAGATGAAGATATCAAACAAGGTATAAAGGATTTGGAAAATGGTAAAGCGTTGGACATTGATGGGCTGCAAGATGAATTTTTAAAGTGGGGAGTTGAAACTCTTGCTCCTCATATCAGAAGAATGTTCAATGATGTCACTTGTGTCGGCTTTCTGATTGAGTGGACAACTAGTGTTGTCATTCCTCTTTACAAAAGTGGTGAAATCAATAATCCTTCTATCACACAATTATGTTCAACCCTATCCTGGGCAAGCTTTTTGGGAGCATGTTAGAGCTCAGAATCAATAGTTGGGCAGGAAAAGAGGGAAAAAGAGTGAAAGGGAAGGCTGGCTTTAGGCCTAAATACTCAACTATTGACCACTGCATCACTCTTAGACACTTGATTGAAAAAATATGGGACACAAAAGGAAAGGAAGCTTTTTGCTGCTTTGTTGATGTTAAAAAGGCTTTTGATACAGTGCCTAGAGACAAATTGTGGAATAGAATAGATGAATTAAGCATTCTAGATGAGTATAGGGCTGCGGTGCATAGGCTTTATGAGTAGGTCAGAGCTAAAATCAGAACAGGTGATGGAATGTTTGAATGTTTTGGTAGCGACATAGGGGTCAAGCAGGGCTGCCCCTTATCCCCCACTCTTTTTGGATTATACATTGACAAATTGGAAAATTGGTTAAGTAAAATCAATGGGGGGTATCTAGTTGGCTGGTTTTGTGGTGAAGTTGTTGCTATATGCCGATGATCTTATCCTAATCTCAAAAACTGCCCATGGTTTGAAAGAGCTTCTGAAGGCCTTGGATCTCTTTTTCTAGAATGTTGGGATGCAGGTGAACACCTCCAAGACCAAAGTGATGATTTTTTCCCTAAGGAGGAAAAGTAAACAAGATAACTCTCTTTTCGAAGGCAACCCTTTGGAAATAGTGAAAGAATACAAATACCTTGGGATTGACTTTCATTATAAGCTCGGTTGGGAGACTACTAGAACTAAAAGGATGGGGGGTTGGAAGGCTTCTTTCTTACTCCAAAACAGGTGCAGGAAGGTTGAACTTTGGGATTGGAAAACCAAGAAGACTCTCTTTGGCTTGCTGGTCACACTGGTGGTTCTTTATGGCTGTGAGGTGTGGGGAAGTAGCATGTCAAATCATAGTTGGAGACAACTTGAAAGAATTCAAAAACATCTAATAACTTGCAACCTCAAAGTCAAAACTACTATCCCATATGATATTCTCTTGGCTGAATTGGGAACTTTACCTCTGGAGGCTTCGGCTATAAGTCAGTTGCTAAGTTATCTAAAAAAAGTGGACATCATGGATAATCAACGCTGGCCCAAAATTATCGTGGAAGAGGTTTTAGACCATAGGAAGAAAACACGGATGAAGCAAAATAACAAGTGGCTAAACAAATGGAACATTAACTTGCACGAGTGCCCTAACACCAATGAAGAAATAAAAAAGTATGTTGCAAATAAATTCAGGACTGCCATGTGGACAAATTCAATTGGGTGAAAGAAAACTCATTATGTCAAAGAGTTCAACCCTACTTGGGAGCATAATGAAAAAGCCTACCTAGGAGCAGCTATTAAAGGTAAAGCAAGGATGATAATTGCTCAGCTAAGGACTAGTTCGCACCATCTCAGATGTGAGACAGGTAGGTGGACAATTCCTAAAGAAGTGTGGAAGGATAGAATCTGCACTTTTTGCAATGAGAGGGTGGTGGAGATGAAATAGAACTTTATCATGGAATGCATGGCTTATAAGGACATCCACACCTAGTATGAGAGTAACCTAAAGGCTGAGAATCTACACGATTTATTTGAGGAGGAAAAAATCAGCAAGACAACTAGTTTTTTGGTCAAAATTCATAAAAGAAGGTCCATCATGGAAAAGAGTTTGGTGATCTTGTAGCTTTTTGGTTCTCGGTCCTTTAGGTCGCTTGGTCTCGTGGACATCATAAAAATCTCTCACTCACTCACATAATTGTGGTTTTCATTGAGCCGCCCTGACATCGAGAATTCTCATTTTTTATTCATTAGAAAACTTCATGTGACCAGCTGGGTTTTGAAAATGTGTACGACACCTGGCCTATAATACAAGATTGTCCTGAACTAAGAACGAACAAGTGCATTAGATTCTGTTGCTCAAGTTTTTGGAGGCAGTCAAGAGATAGGAGGGAAATAGAAATGTCAGATAAGGTTGAGCATTGGCTTGTGCAGGAATTTGGCAATATCATTAAAGTTTACAATGATGGATCTGTCATCCAAGTAGAGAACCCATATGAATCTTTCTCCCTTCCTGAGCATGATAATTATGGGAACGTTCCATACAAAGACATTGTGTTTGATGAGGAAGCTAGTTTGTGGGTGCGCCTCTACTTGTCGCCCGAGACAAAAAATAGGGTACCCATAGTAATGTATTTTCACGGGGGAAGATTCTGCATGCTAAGTGCAGCAAGCAAGCAGTTTCACTGTATGTGCCAGATGTGGGAAGCCAAACTAGGTGTGATAATTGTGTCTGTGAATTACAGGTTGGCTCCTGAGCACCGCCTTCCCACCGCCTATGACAATTCTATTGCAGCACTGCAGTGGATGGAGAGAGACGGCGCGACAAAAGATCCGTGGTTGCGCTCCCACGCCGACCTTTCCAATGTATTTCTGGCGGGCGAAAGTGCAGGAGGGAACATTGCCCACCATGTGGGTGTCTGGGCGGCGAGCAAAAATGTGGAAATGAAAATCAAAATCAAGGGTTTAGTTTTGCTGTACCCATTTTTCAGGGGAGTAGAGCGGACGCCGTCAGAAACAGAAAATGGCTCCTCGATGTTAACCGTGGAGATGGTGGACGCCATGTGGAGATTGGCGCTGCCCCTGGGAAGTAACATGGATCATCCTTATTCGAATCCACTTGCGGAAGGGGAAAGACTCTCCACTCTGGGCATTCCCCTGATGCTTTTTGCTATTGGCGGGCGCGATATACTGAGAGATAAAGAGTTGCAGTACTGTGAGGCTCTGAAGAAATGGGGAAACAAATTGAAGTGCATAGTTTTGCCGAGGAAGACCACGGCTTCACTGTCATGAAAATGGGGGACCAAAGTTCGCTCGAAGTCATCGGCCGCATCGCTGACTTTATCAAATGAAATAGTTGCATGACCGATAGAACTATAAAATTTTCCTACAATATTATATTGTTTAGGAAAATATAAATTAAAGGAGTAAAAATTTCTGGAGAGAGACTTTTTAGTAATTTTTTCTTTCTTTTGAGACTCTATCCTCTCTCGTTTGAACATTACGACTTATTCAACAATATTTTTGGTTGAATTAAATAATTGCTATGTTATGTTATAGTCAATATCTTGGTTGTTTACACTTTAAACCACCCTAACTTCTTCATTGTTAGTTTCTTAATTATCGAAAATGAATAAGAAAAGAGCATATTATCATAAACTGATCTGCAACAACATTCTCAACTTCCAACTCATGCTCATGCCATCTTCGAACACTATCATATGGTGTCGTGAGAATCCTCAGTGAATAAGATCTTGTGGAAGGCTCGATTCTATCATTCATATGAACGTTTGACAGATTCAAAAGGGTACACGAACAATTTGTTTAAAATGCTTTAATATAATGCATCTGTTATTTATAAAATTGAGTTTCTTCTTAAGATTTAATCTTTTCTATAACCTTTCAAATCATTTTTTCAATTAAAAGTCTATAATTTTTTCTCTCAAATTTTACTTAAAAAATATATATTCATATTATGTTTTAATCTACATAAATTTATTTTATAATATTATATAGAAAAATAATCTTTCTTTCGATTTAAGATAGACTAATCTAATAAGATGTATAAATGTAGGTATAAATAAAATTAGATTAATTAATGATAGTTAATAATAATAAATCGAATAATTGTAATAGTTAATTTTGAAAAGTAAATGTGCTAGTAGATAATATTTAAGTGTATATCAAAGAATTATCAACTTTGTTAAATTTTTCAAAATTCAATTGATGTATGTTTAAGAAATGTAATCTCTTTATCAAGGAAATGCCTCTAGACTTGTTCCTTTGTTAGGGATCAAGTTCATAGCCATGGATTTGTCCTCTAGACTCAAGTTGACTCTACATAGTGTATATCTCTAATCTGTTATACAACTAAATGACCTTTATCTACTCTAGTGTTTTTTTTTTTTTTTTTATATCTAATGACTAGCAATATTTAGAAGTACTTTTGGAAGATTGTCATTAGTATTGAAAGGGGTCACAATCACATCTCATTTTCATTATTTATTAAGAAAATATTTATTTAATTATTAATCAATTAATTTAGGTGTGTGTACTTAATGTTTTAAACAATGCAATGAAAATGATTGTATTATATTTGCATGATATTACAAATTAATATTTTTTTATCTATGTGGAATATTTTTATTTAAATTGCTAATTGAATTCGATGTGATAATTGAAAATGTTTTTTTGAACTAACAAAGTTTCATAATTATATGCAATTGACATTTTAGTTATTTCATGAATACTTAATATAAAGACCTAAACTAACTATTGTCTATTGACATGAGTTGAATGCATGATATTGCTTTTCATTTTATTGCACATTAATGGAGAGTAAATCATCTGAGAGAAGAAGGTAGATGAAAACATTAAGATGACTAAAGCATAATAATTCAAGAGAAGCAACACACTTGTGTGAGATTGACTTTGAGATTAATGCATTCTAGTCATATTGTTAGTTTTCTTGAAAGTTGTTGTAAGTTGATCTTTTCTTTTTGATGAATTTGAAATGATTTTCCTAAGTTTATATTTAGACATACTTGGTCTAAGTCGTGTATATCATTTCCTAGATCTAGCTCATAGCATTTCCAAGTACAAGAATAGTTTTAAACATAGCAGGCCATTGCTTCTTAACAAATATCCAGCCCCAAAAGATATGTTTCATATATTTAACACATTGGAAATATGGGTAGTTAAATGGTTAAACCATAATACATTTTTATCTATGCCCAAAAGATAGCTTGCAGTGTAAAATTTTCTAAGATAACATGTCTGAGTTTAAAAATTAGCTTTATAATTTCATATTTAAGCACTCATTTTGATAAAAAATTTAGAGATAAATTTATATTTTCATTTATGATTAAGATGAGGAGTAAGAGGTCATCAAGGAAGTCCATATAAAAATAAACATTTGTTAGTGGAAGATAAGTGAAATGAATAAATGACAACAATTTCCAATCCTTGAAAAATTACATTCACTAAGAGTACAAAGTTTCATAGAAAGATCAAGATGAACTAATGACAACATAAACATATGAAAGTTTCCAATCTTTGATATACTTCCAAGTGGCCCAGTCAAACATATTAAAATCCTAAATATCTTTAAATTGTTGAACTCCTTTTGTAAAGAAATAATATGCGTGTCTTAGAAAGCTACTAGCTAGTGGTTGTTTATTATAATTAATAAGTTTAAATTCCAATGAGGAAAAACTAAAACCATGTTCAAGGAAGAATTGTTCCACTTCAAACATTGTTGAACTTTCTTCCAAACTTTCCTATTAGACTATAAAGGAAAGGGATATTTAATTTTAAAGAAAGAAGGTCATAACATTTTATCCAACCAACTAAAAACTTGCCACTTCTTCTTGATGGGCTAAAAATTTTCTTGGTTAATCTCCACTAGTATCTCTAATAATCCATTTTGTAACAAGGAAAATACCTTGAGTCTTGGGGTCTATGATCCGAAAGCCTTCTTTAGATCTTGGTTAAATGTAGTGAGACCAAGAAGAGGTAATGAAACTAGCACTACCACCCCCTTATACCATATGAATTTTTTAATTATTTTGTTTAGTTCTTCATATCCTTTCTTGGAAGGCATCCAACATGATGAAAAGTACACATGAGTTACAACAATAAGAATTTTATTAGCAACATAAATCTTTCTTGGTAAGGATAAAATTTGTTACCCTAGTTAGACGCCTTATGTTTTAATCTATGCAAGAACAATCCCCACGTTTCAGAACGAGAGACTCACAAACCAAAAAGAATGTCAAGATATTTTGTTATCTCCCCATGTTTAATAAGCCTTCACTCTTTAGGAATACAATAAGGAAAAGAACAATTTTGAGATATTATAAATTCAATGTTGTTATGAGTTAATTGAGAACCAAAAAAATCACAATACAAATCAAGGATGTTTAATGTGTTGTTTAATTCATCTTCTACATTTTGCAAGAATTACATATTGTCATCAACAAACTGGGAATTAATAACCACCTTATCTTGAGGAATAAATGTACCTTTAATATGCTTAATTTAATTAGCTTTTTGAAGAAGGTATCCAAAAGCATCAACTATAAGAACATATAAGAATGGAGATAAAAGACATCCTCGTCTTGTAGATCATTGTGGCTTCAAGGGATTTGATATAGATTTATTAATAAAAAGGTGAGCATTTGTGTCTTTGAATAACATTTGAACATGATTTTGGATTTTGGTCCAAAACCTAACCAATGCAATATTTTAAGAATGAAGCTTGAACAAATTCTATTGCAAGCTTTATCAAATTCTAACTTAATCACTAAAACATTTTGGCATGATTGTTGGGCCTATTCAATAGTCTCCTAGGTCAATATTAGATTGTCAAAATATAAATCTACCTCTTATTAGTCCTATTTATTCGGTTCTCACTATACCCTACATGATTTATTATGATAGTTAATGCCTTAACAATAATTTTAAAATAAATATTTAAGAAGATAATTGATCGCCAACCAACAATAATATTTTTTTCCCTTTACGATTAAGTTTGATTAAACCTTTATTAGCCGATAGGCTATTATAGGTGGGAATTCCATCGGAAAAGCCTTACTGTCTGATGCCGAGAAAATTTTTAGGCCTTCCCCTGCTGGATTATGGGTATTTCGATTCTAGTGACCGTAGCGTATGATACTAATTGATCTGTTTAGTTGACCCTTTGCTTTCCTTAGGGGTCCCGTGTATTGTGTTCAAGCAGGACAGGAAAGGCGTGCAGTGATAGGCATGGCGAACGCAGTTACGTACACTATTCTTACCATTGGACATTGTGGCATTTAATAAACTTGATCAGCCTTCTGCATAAGCCATCTGTAGACGCTAACTATCTTTTCTAGCTTATAAAAGAAATCAAAAAGCCCCAAGACAAATCTTTGGATGACGTCAACTAGATTTTGGCGTAAAAAATGTACACAACATGCAGATTTTGGACACTGCCTTACGTCACTAGGTATGGCTCTGGCTACGCTTGCATCCTTCGGTACCATTTTTGGGGTCTCCGTTCTTGCCCTCCAATTTACTCGGCCACCAAAACTTCACTATTAGCAATAAATGTTAAGAAAACTTATATTTCTCTCACATGGACGAAGGCGTTGTCTACATAGTTTTGGATTGGAATTTGAAGTAAAGGGAAGAACAAAGACCGTTGCCAAAAGCCCTGTAGAGATTTTGACTGGTTTAGTTTAAATTGTTGCTGAGCAATTTGGGTCGGTACCATCCTCTCAATCTTGAAGCTTAAAGTCTCTTCAGAATTCACACTAACTTGAATTGATATTCTGTCTGGTTATGTTTGTAGTGGAGTGGAGGCATCGTAGCAGCTTTGTACAAGAGGCATTGAAGTGACACCCACCCGCGCTTCTTTTCATTTGCATAAGCTCAACAATCAGTGAGCCTTAAATACCTGATTTACATTTTGCTTTTTGGTTTTTTTACTTTTCATTTTTGATTTCGATCTGTAAGCCACTTCTTGGATAAGAAGTATTGAATTGAAATGATGATAAAGATTCATTTACAATTTACCAAGAAAAGAAAACTATACATTAGTGGAAAAAATAGTACCCAAGTAATAAGCATTCGCATTCTCAGCACAGACTTCTCGCCAGCACTCATAAGCATCATCAAGGATCTGCAAGGTCCCAGTAGGCACCAAGTCTGACTACACATCCAACAACCGGCTCTTTCCTTCTTTCTTCATCATGTCGGCCTGCTTCAGTACAACACCATACACTTTCTACTTTGATGACAACATAGGCCTTCTTGAACCATCTGTCACCAAACCAAACAGGTTAGGGAACGTGGTGATCCTGCTCACATTTTTTGAATTGAGATTTGAACTGGAGATATCCTCGATAGCTTTTACAGACAATCTCTCTCTATACTTCTTAAATTTTGTCTGTGATACAAGTGTGGTCATTAATTTTGCTCCTGCAATCCTAGATACCACACACCCAACCTGGTTGTAGTTTTGAAAACGTTCAAAGCAGCACAGTTTCTTTGAACCAACTATGATATACTATAGTCTGCACAAAGCATTCTTGTCTTCCTCTTCAAGTTGCTGGGCATCTACTTGCATTCCTATGTTTCTTGTTTCTCCCTATGATAGTCTTGATGACTGTCCTGAAGATTTCTCACATGTGCATCACAACACAGTCCTTATCTTCTCACCATCACCATTCTTCAACAGTCACAATGATTGCAGTGATAGCCCCATCAGTAGGTTCTTTGCAAGCTCATAACTATCTTAACACATCAGGAGAATAAAGTGTTACAAGTTGACAAGCATCCACCATTATTCTAAACTTCTCAAATCTACATTTCTATCCCAATTGTCCTAAAGCTCTTTCATCACTTTCATAGGTCTGTTCTTTCCTTATTTTGCTTATTCTTTGAAAGGACAACCATAGAGAGAGAGGAGGCATAAGGGAAACAAAAGACCCTCTGTTAGAGGTGACTATTATTCATTTAGAGGTGACTGTTATTCATTGTGGTTGACAAGAATATCGATTGGACGTGGCCTTTGTGCCATCCGGATCACCCTAAGGTCCCATCCCTTGGCTGCCTCGAGTGTAACAACCGCATTGCAGTTTGAGCGTAAGCCAAAGTCTGTGCATTTAGTTTCAAAATAATTATCATGCTAGGTTAGTTGGTAACATTAATATTGGGGAAGGTGAAATTTAATATCAGCGGCAAGGGGTAGCACATCTGCTTTCTATCTAAATATTATTATTAACTGGATATGAAGGTTTGGTTAGATCAAAACAATAATATTAATATCGCTGGCAGTCATTCCAATACTAACTAATCTATGACCATAATTTGCATTACTATTTTAAATCCTTCATTATTTGGGTGATCACCCTCCCAAAATATTCACGAACTTCTTTTACTTTTATACCCACTGATAGTATTGATAAGTTTTATTTTTATTATCAAAATCAAGACTGTAATAGGGATTCCACCAATATTCACCCGGTTATAAGGTAAGTTAATAACACTTGGTTAATGTTGATCTCACCAATTTTGTCCTCATCGCAACGTGTAATATTGATATAATTTTTAAATTCATTTATATCAATGTAAATTCTTGTGTGAGGTTATAGTAAGTAATTTTAAGCACAACCCCAACGTTATTAGTAAGAGATCATAATGTAACTATCATTCAGATAATTTCAAGATAAAAAGGTTGTGTAAAGTAAATTCTTTCTTTACTTGTGTACCTAATGGCAGTTGAATAGTTGTTATATTGATTATCATTATTGGTTAATCTTGTGTAATAACATTTTAAACATAATTAAAATAATAATAAAAGTAACGCAATAAAAGATAATAAGTAATAATATATTAAAAAGTTCTACTATAATAATATTTTAATCACAATAATTAAGTTATAAAAATAATATGATTCACAACTATAATATTATTTTGGAGAATAATATTATATCGTAAATAATATTTTTAAGAAGTATTATGATATTATTTTTATTTAGATGATTTAGTAATTTTTAGTAAGGAAAATTGAAATTAAAAGTGAACCTATTTCCTTTAAGGTAATGGTTAAATAGTGTAAGGACAATATGTTGGTGATAATATCATATAGGAGAATGGTAATATCATTTATGTCTAAATTGTGGTTAATAATAATGATAATAATATTATAAAGTGGAAGTGTAAATATTCAAAGGGGTTTTACCGTACATAATAATAATAATAATAATAATAAAATATTGGTATTATAATAAGCATAAAATGAAACTAATATGAAAATCAATATTAAAACTACAAAATTGTATTTAGAAAATTTGAGTAAACTAATAGTATTATTAGAGAAAGAATTAATAATAAATATTCAAAGGGGTTTTACGGTACATAATAATAATAATAATAATAATAATAATAATAATAATAATAATAATAAAATATTGGTATTACAATAATCATAAAATGAAACTAATATGAAAATCAATATTAAAACTACAAAATTGTATTTAGAAAATTCGATTAAACTAATAGTATTATTAGAGAAAGAATTAATAATAACAGTAGTGGTAAAATTGGTAAATTATAAATATTAAGAGAGTATCGGATACAATTAATGGTACACATTATTTTAATAATATTATTTTATAAATAAATTAGGTTATTGTTAATTGATTAAATAATAATAAAATTACTATTATAATTTACAGGATTAAATATTATTGTTATTATCTTGGTTAAATAAAGGAATTGTATTAATGTTAAATTGAGATGTGAGAATAATTGTATTATGATGGCTAAATACTTATTGTTTTAATAACATCTTTTAATAATTCGATTAAATATGTTTATTATCATTGGTGAATTTTTGTTAAAGGATAATGGCATCATGGTTTTGGAGAGATGAGTTAATGCATAAAGTTATATTGTCAACTTCAAACCAAGAAAAAAAAAGCTAACTTCTATCATGTTTAGCATAATGCCTTAAACACTTAAGAGTGTTAATTAGCTTAATTACTAGATTTAAAAAAAAAATGTTGCATTTTCTACTGAAATTTTGGTTTTTCATCATTCATTTGTCATCTTTGTAGGATTTTTCCTTACCATTTTCTTAGTTTTGAGATGTGAAAGAATTTAATGTTTTAAATGAAGTTAATAATGTGTTCGTAGAAAAATTTAGTAATAATTGAAATAAGTGTTTATTGTGTTTAGTGAATGCTTTGTTTTGCATACACTTGACCTTTGCATCATTATTGTATTTTCTAAGCATGTTTTGGAGGAAAACTTGTTTGGGCTACGACTATCATTTATTGCATAGGAACTGATTGTATTGATGTAGGTTTAATAACAGTTTTAGAAGTCTCCTTAAAGTAAAAGACACCTATTTATTGATTGTTAGTATAGCTTTGCTTATTGTGTTGCCTTTGGAGCATCCCAAAACTCAGTTTTACACGTTTGAGACCATCCTATTTCCAAATGTCTTTTTATGGATCATACACATGCAACGTTTATTGTTACCAAATAATCAAATGTGTTCCTATTACGGGACTCCCCAGGTAATGGCGAACAAGAGATCAAGCCTCAAGCATACATTTCGCTCAAAGGCATCAACGTCATCAACAACTTCAGCATATTCATGTTCTTATAGTAATTTTGTTATTTTATAATTGGCAAAAAAAATAGTTTCAAGTAATAGTAGCACGATACATTGAATACGTAGCAATCATTGTAGATGTCAACAAATAATGTTTGCATCTAACCATTCCATTGCTTTTTCTCTACAGGCCTTGAAGACAAATGGCATATATCATAGCCCCCCACCGTTGGACACCAACAATTGTACTATACATAACCAATCTCTTGCGCTAGCATTTTTGGAGTTGAAGACAAATGGCATATATCATAGCCCCCCACCGTCGGACACCAACAATTGTACTATACATAACCAATCTCTTGTGCTAGCGTCTTTGGAGTTGCACAAAATAGTTTTAGTACATAATTATTTAGAACTATTTTGACTTGTCATAACACAAATTTTGTATATCATTAACTACCAACAACTGTACTTGGTCCAGTCGACCTTTAACGTTGTAGGTCTTCTTTCATTGTACTTAATATATTGTGTTGTTCATCCACTTAGCATATCATACAACTTCAAATTAAGTTCCATGTGTTCATGTTCAGCTCTACTCAGACCCCAATCACCCATTGACATTTGCTACGAAAAATTAGTCTTACAAAAACCAAATTGCACTTTTCCCACGTGATCTTCCCCTCTCTGCCCTCCCGATACATTACCATTGTATATCCTTCTATCGGCATAACCATTGCACCTTGTTGAGGTGCAAGCGCTAGTTGATAGTTGAACTAAAAACCCACTCTAAAGAGCTATAGTGACATTTTTAGTATAAAGAATTATTTAATATGACCCCTTTCTTCGTTCTAGGGATGAACACTATGTCACTCAATACGCATTTCCACCATTCAAGCTTTGACTGATGTTAAAATAGTCTAAGACGTTTGCGTTACGCAACCAATAATGTCGATATCCCCCGTTGAAAAATATTTCCACATTGAATTTGAACCATACATGAATATCAAAAGAGTTTAATAGTCGAGGCAAATTTTTGTCAATAAAAATAGTAATTACTTATTATTTTTTTTCACTGACTGCTATCCATAATTGTGGTTTTCACTGAACCGCCCTGACGTCGAGAATTCTCGTTTTTTATTCATTAGAAAAATTCATGTGACCAGCTGGGTTTCGAAAATGTGTACGACCCCTGGCCTATAATACGAGATTGTCCCGAAACAAGCATGAACGAGTGCATTCTTCTGTTGCTCAAGTTTTTGGAAGGCAGTCAGGCAAATAGAGATGTCGGATAAGGCTGAGCGTTGGCTTGTGGAAGATTATCGTGGTATCATCAAACTTTACAGCGATGGATCCGTGGTACGGGTAGAGCCACCATTTGACTCTTCCTTCCTTCCTGAGCACGATAATTATGGACGCGTTCCATACAAAGACATTGTGTTTGACGAGGAAGTCGGTTTGTGGGCGCGCCTCTACCTGTCGCCCGAGACAAAAAAGAGGGTACCCGTAGTAATTTATTTTCACGGGGGAGGATTTTGCAGGCTAAGCGCGGCAACCACGCAGTTTCACTGTATGTGCCAGATGTGGGCAGCCAAATTGGGCGTGATCATTGTATCTGTAGATTACAGGTTGGCTCCTGAGCACCGCCTTCCCGCCGCCTACGACGATTCCATCGCAGCGCTGCAGTGGATGGATAGAGAGGGCGCGGCCAAGGATCCGTGGTTGCGCTCCCACGCCGACTTTTCCAAGGTATTTCTGGCGGGCGACAGTGCAGGAGGGAACATCGCACACCATGTGGGCGTCTGGGCGGCGAGCCAAAACGTGGAAATGAAAATCAAAATCAAGGGTTTGATTTTGCTGTACCCGTTTTTTGGGGGAGAAGAGCGGATGCCGTCAGAAACAGAAAAGGGCTCCTCGATGTTAACCGTGGAGAATTTGGATGGCCTGTGGAGATTGGCGCTGCCTCTGGGAAGTAAGAGGGATCATCCTTATTCGAATCCGCTTGCGGAAGGGGGAAGGCTCTCCACTGGACCTTCCCCCGGTGCTTTTGGCTGTTGGCGGGCTCGATATACTGAGAGATAAAGAGTTGCAGTACTGTGAGGCTCTGAAGAAATGGGGGAAACAAATTCAAGTGCATAGTTTCGCTGAGGAGGACCACGGCTTCACTGTCTTGAAAATGGAGGACCAGAGCTCGCTCGAAGTTCTCGGCCGCATCGCTGACTTTATCAAATGAAGCAGTTGCAAGATACGATAGAACTATAAAATTTTCCTGCGATGTTACATTGTTTAGGAAAATATAAATAAAAGGAGTTTAAATTTCTGCCGAGACTTTTTAAGTATTTTTCTTTTTACCTTTAATCTGAAATATCTAGGCGGTGAGACTCTATCCTCTCTCGTTTGAACAGAACGAGTTAATATTTTTTTGTTCAATTTAAACAATTGATATATTGTAGTCAATTGTGGGAGGTTGATTATAAACTAGTAATCACACCTTCGTGTGTGCAATGGGTATGCCGAAGATTTGTGGAGATCAATATTTTAATTTATGATACTCTATTTGAAAGATAGAAATTGTAAAATGGGAAATGTCAAACTTTTTTAAATAAATGGAAGGTTATTTTGGCAAACTAGAATAACCAGTATAATGGCAGAAAATTAGAAGGAAATATTCACTGTATAATTCATAAGCTCTACTATTCATTGCACTCAATGGTGCAACAACATCTGTTATACAGTTTTGACATTTTGTCTTTAAAGTACAAGAACTAGTATAATTCGTATTTTTGCAAAGCACAATAAGCAGTAAAATGGCTGAAAAATGCGAGGAAATATCTATTGTATAATTCCTAAGGTCTGTAAAGAATAGTGTATTAAGATTAACATATGAAGATGATTTGATCTCTACTGCAGCTATTGTGAAAATAGGTCTGGCAACCATTGCATTTGCAGCTTCAGTAGCAGCTGCTATACATTCAATAGTAAATAAAGTTGTGAGGAAAGCTGTCAGCAGAATAGTGTAAAGAAGAAGGAAAATAAAGTTAGCCAAAAATGTATACAATGAAATGAAAATAATTTTTTTCACTCAAATAATGGCAAGTGAGTTACCTCAAGTTGAGTTACCAAGAAAGGTCTGGCAACCATTGCATTTATAGCTGCTATACATTCAATAGTAAAAGATGTTGTGAGGAAAGCTGTAATTAAAACACAAGAAAAGTGATATGGCTATCTATAGATTCTAAACAGAATTGATTGAAATAATGGCAAGTGAGTTACCTTAAGTTTCAACACACATTGTGTCAAGTTGTGAAGGATGGCAAAGAGAAAAATAGGTAGAGTTTGCAGGAAAAATCTTCATGGTAGTCTTGAAACGAGACTCCTAATATAGTGTAGGTGAGTTGAAATTGAGCAGAATAAAGAGTTTTGTAAAATAAAGTATAATCAAGATATGTAGTTTTCAGCATTGACATATGAAAATAAAGTATAATCAAGATATGTAGTTTTCAACATTGACATATGAAAATTATCACACAAATGGGGATGATAGGCATGGTGATAGTATACAAAGAAAATGATAAGTAAACTATGATACCAAAACAACATAGAGGTCTGCTAATTCTAGAAAAAATCTTAAGACATCAGTCACTGATGCAATTTGTATTCCATGGAGATCTAGCTTGCATGAAAAGATTTGGTGCATAAAATAAAGATTTGATCTTCTAAAATAAAGTATATTCAAGATATGCAGTTTTCAGAATTGACATATGAAAATTATCACAAAAATGGGGATGATAGGCATGGTGATAGTATACAAAGAAAATGATAGGTAAACTATGATATCAAAACAACATAGAGGTCTGTTAATTCTAGAAAAAACCTTAAGACATCAGTCATTGATGCAGTTTGTATTCTACGGAGACCTAGCTTGCATGAAAAGATTTGGTGCATAAAAAAGTGCTTCCATTCCATCCAGAATTGGATCCCTACTAGAAACCAAATATGTCTTTAGTTTGTTGATTATAGATACAGTAATAAACTATTTTAATTTATCTTAAAGATTTGTGCATTAACAATGGAAACTTAATTATGAATTGCAAAAGTAAAAAATCTACTAAAAATAGGAAGTGAAATTTATTTTATGAACTCCCCAAAGATAGATTGGAAAAAAGGAAACTGCAAGTTTTTGGACACATGATGTTGGAACAATTGTGTATGCGGCAGTAATGTAGATTTTGTAAGGCAAAGGAGTAAAGAATTATATAACCAACCTATAATTTCTTGTTCAAAAGTATTTGAGAATGTCAAGTGCTTGAAGTTGATAGTGTTGACAGTCGAGCCTCCTCTTTCATTCTCCGTGCAACATAAGGGTTGCGTTGCATGAGTGTGTATATGTGGAATGTGAATGAAGGGTGGATATGAAGACCTCCAAGATGAGTGACTCTAGAAATTGTTGTGAACGTCAACCCTTGCCAGTCAATGTTGTCAATGTCAATGGTGGCCCTTTGAAGTGTAAGGCCCTGTGATTTGTGGGTGGTTAAGGCCCATGCCATTTTTAGTGGAATTTTCTACCGCCCACCACGATTCAAAGGGGTAATAGGGACATTTGTTGGATTATTTGGATCCCAAGCAGGCCCTATGTAATGCTTGAAATGAACAACAACAAACAAGGGGAGTTGTTGTGTAATATGTTTGACTTGTCCAAGAGCACCATTGACGAGGCCTATATCAATCCATAGTTTACAACTTAGCATCACCTTTTGGTTGATGCATAATAGGATCTTAGGTTGCAGTTGTTCATCGTCTTGATTTAAGTGTGATGAGCTCCTTGTTTGCTCTGTAGTGGATAAGCAATGTGATGTGCTAAAGACAACAACATGCACTTATTATGGAGTGACACCATTTCATTGGTTGCAAAAAGATGTATGGACGATAAGAAAGCACTTTGTTATGTGGACGTTAGTGTTGAGATTGAATGTGACATTAGCAGTTGCCAATCTGCAATTATAGGATGAGCCTTAAATTGCACAAGAGTTGACGAAATAGAATTTGAGTGAGATCCTCTCCACTTTGATGGTACATTTTGGTAAGTGTAATCACTGTATTGATGATATGCCATAGTGTCCCACCGTAGGAAGAAGAAGAGTACATAGGAATGTCTTTGAATGGTGGTAGTTGGCCCAAGTCTCCAAAGAGTGGGATGGAACAACCTCCAAATGGTGTGTGGTTATGCGAAGGGAAGGCTTCGCACAAGCGAATGTTAATATGTTCTAGTAGCTTTGGACCGATGAAGCTCATTTTGTCTATCAAAATGTAGCGAACAAAGTACATTTTTTCTTGGAAGTTTGCTAGCATTTGGCCTTGCAAGGGAGCAATCTCTTTGATGGGTATGCAGAGTGAGGAATGTATTGTTGTTTCTCCAATGTTGAATGTTACAACACCTGTAGGTGCAAGAAGTAGGAGGGAAGTTTGACCATTTGGAGATGAACCACTAAGTGCAAACTTGATTTGTTTAATTAGGTGTGACTTTATAGTGCCTGTAGTTCCTTGAACAATTATTCTTAGTGGTGGTTAGTAAGTGTTGGAGGATAGGTGCAACGACACTAAATCCAATGCTTTTTGTTGTTCAGATGAAAGGGAATGCATGGTGTTTACATTGGGTGGGTGGGGGACTTGAAATGTTATGTGGTTAGACTCTACAAAGCTAGTAGCCATGCTGTGATGTAGTGGATTTATGGAAGGAGTCTTCCAATCATGATTAAGATTTATTTCACGGTCACCCAACATGTCAATTTCAACAAGCTAGATTGGATGGCCTGGGTGTACACTTGAAAAAAATTTCCATTCAAATTGGTTACATTGATGTGGTTGTTCGTCATTGTCTGAAGGAGTGCCCAATTCTGGATCGACGAATGTTTGTGGTGCAATGCATCACACATGCCATGGATGGTAACTACATGCGAGCCTATCCCAGTTAGCAACAATTTTAGTGGTGGATGATCCATAGTCATATGCAATGTTACAAATTGGTTTGTAGAGAAGCAATTCACTCTAATCGAATTCATGAAATTGTGGGTTGTCCCTTGCAGGAATGCTTGTGAAGCATGGAGATACTCAAACAATAGCATTTTTGGCATGGTCTTTCCATTGGTAATTTTTACGAGTTGCTTTGAAGCTTCATTTCTGCATGACATCAATCAATGCCAGTGTCTCCATACAAGCAGGACAGGCCATGTATGCATCAATGTAGTATGTGTTTGTTGATGTGGATGTGGGTGAGAGTGGAATGCATTGATAGTGTTTTTGGTTTACATTTAAAGAAACGAATGTCCTGCTTGATAGGTAGAGGGGTAGTTTTAATAAAAGGTGGAAACTTTCTTGGGCACTTATATCATGATCAACAAGGTTGTCAACAAGAATTTTTCTAAAAGATATAGGTGTTGGCTTGTTAGGATCTAAGCTAGTTGAAACATGAGAAACCATTGAATGATATGTTTCAAATTTGGTTTTTGCTTTTGCTGCATACTTTGCTATATATTTGAGCATTGCATCTATTGAGAGAACGGGCTAGCAATCTACATTTGCTTGCCAAATAGAGAGGATTGTGGTGTTCTAAAGATTCAAATAATCATCATTGCGAGCAGGGGTGTGCTTTGGCAGGCCACTCTTAATTGAAAGGGTTGTGGTATCTTGGATGGGCCAAGGGGCTTTGTAGCAACATTCAAGGGTGGCTCCTTTTTTTCACAAGCATGTGTTCAAGGCACAACGTGTATGGCATTGAACACAGTTGAGTAGTTCATTGTAGTCATGTGAAGGTTTGGACAACATAATAATTCTTGTGTCCATTAAGTAGGGGTTGTCAAAGATAGACTGTTGAACCCTATCATTTGAAATTGGATGGTGGTGGGGGTTCCATGCAGAGACATATTTTTCAATGTAGTTGAGTGCATTTTGTACTGATGCAAGATTACTCCATTGTAGTTAGCAATATCAGGTGCTTGTTTGAGCTAAACAAAGCCATGGACATGTGCAGATCCTCGGTGTTGCCATTCATACTTGGAGAGTGGAGATCTTAGTAAGTAGTTGGTGTATGGAAAAGATTTTAGAAAAAGATGTGAAATATGTTTACTTGTACCAGTATTCAGTTGTGTAGAGAATCTTTTCCAAAACCTCTTCACGAAACGCTGTAAATTTGTGATGCATATAAATTTTAGAGAGGTGTGGGTTTTGCGCTATATTTTGGATCTTCCATCGAGATGTAGCTGTCGGATTTGTTGGTGTGGTAGACAACATGACATTATGCAGGTCATACCATTTAGTATCTGTTGCATTGAGGGTAAAGAATAGAGTCAGACAACCAACCTGAATAACCATTTCAAATAGCCCCCTACAGTGACTCCAAAAGGGGCGTGTGCCACATATTATTGAACCAAACTGCATAACCTGGTCTACAAGCTTGTCATCAGGAAGGTCCTTCAATCTTTGTCACAAGGAAAGTATTGTTGTTGGTAGGCTACAGTCCAACTGTTTCTAAACAAAAAAAAAAGTTGTGGACTGGGTTCGATGGCGCATAAGAATACTAAGTATGAAGTATCTAAACCATGGGTGTTGGCCAAACCTATTATCATTGTATCTCAGAAGGTGGAGAGCATAATCATGTAGCTTGAACTCTTTCATATTTTGTTGGTTGAATGTAGCTATGCCCTTTGGAAACAATGTGGGGAATGCCATAACAAATAATCCATTAGTGGTGTATTAATTGATGGGTGTCAAAGAAACTGGTGGGCAATCAATAGCAGGAGTCAGGTGTCCTTCAGCTAATTGCAACAAGGCTCACAATTCTCCCACTTCTGCACGAGCATGGGGAAGGTTTTCCACAAATGATGTTGTTTCTTGCAGATTCTCTTACAATTTATCTTCATTTGTATTATTTGTTTCCATTAAACTTACATCAGAGGGATTTGAATTTGAGGTTGTTGCACGTATAAGGTCTGAGATGTTAGTGGAGGCAATAGAAAAGCATAAGAGGGATGCCTCATCTAACTATACATCTTTGTAGTGTGGGTCATTATAGATCTTATATTGTAAAGCCTCATGAACACGTGTTCTACAAACATAAAAGCTATACTACTGGGAAACAACATTTTTTTTGTTAACTATGAGTATATCAAGGTCATGTATATGTCGTGGTAAATAAGTTGCAATTGTAGTAATATCTCGAGGAAAGAAAATAGTGTGGCCATTGTATTTTAATTGGCCCCCTCTTGCATAAGTAACTTGAAGGATAGGGCTAGCACGTGCTATAAGCATCTCCTCAATTTGAGTAATGCATTGCAAACATGCAGGATGCTCACCAGGGTCCATGTTGTTCCACTTTGAGAAGTGATTTCCATTTTTTTTCTGAAATGCACCTTGAACAAGTAGTACTACCATTGAATTTCCTAGTTTTTATTCCTAGATATTGCTCCATGCATACTTGGCATGTTGAGAAGTTTGATAGGTTGTCCAACTTTGAACGAAATGAATTCCTAGTAGTGTAATAGTTCAGAGGAAATAGTGGAGGATGTTGGGTTTGGGCTGTTGAGGGGGAGTTAGGTTGTAATATAGATTGCATATGTGGTGTAGGTGATTGTAATGGGGAGGGATTAATGGAAAGAGAGGGTGTGGACGTGGAAGCTCCTACATGGAGGTTGTGATGGTTTTCTCATCTCCCTCTATTAAAATAATCCTTCTTTGCATGGTACCTTAATCGTTCTAGATGGTTACAATGAGAATGCTTTGCTTGCAAAATTTCTATTTGATTTTCCATGGCAGGGGTTGTTGGGAATCAAAGAAAACCAATATTAATATTTAGAAGAATTTGCAGGAGATAACTTTGGTGTGTGACATTAAGTTCTCACATAGAGAAAAAACATTATACTTTTAAAGAATCTATGTGTGAGTGAGGGTGGTTGTGTTTAAACTTTGTGTTGTGTGTATAATTTGTTGTAAATAATGTACTGCCTTGTATTTAATATGACCAGTCATAATGCTTGAAGTTACAACAATTTGTATTTACACAACCTCAATTGGAATAACAAAGTTTGAAAATAAGAAGAGGGAGTAGTACCAGAAGTAGAAAGACTTTGTATTGTAGTATATTTTGATCATAACATAACCTTTATTATATACTAAAAACAAATATAGGAAATGGTTTTGTAATAAAAAAGGCCTAATAAATGATATATGAATCACAAGTGAATGTCTTGAAAATAGTTTTATACCAAAATATCTACTGCATCATAGAAAAATATCTACTGCATCATAGAAAAGTTGCATTTGAACACTCACCATCGTAAGGATATTATAATTTTTAGTTTTAATATTAGTAACCAAATACAAATTTTGACAAGGAATAAATAGCAACAAATTTTACAGATTGTTGAAAAAAAAGAATCCATTGAATTTCTAAAAATTGTATTTGTGACCAATTTATTGTTAAAATTTCATGTTATTTGCATTTAATTTGGTAGATTTTTTTGCTTACATAAGAAATTATTTAGTAATCAAAGTTTTGGTAAATTTTTTTTTGTTGTACCAAATTTAATAGCTTTGATGATCTTAATTGTTACTACAGCCACTTGATTGATGTGATATTTTGCATTGATCTTTTGATTTGTACTATTGCACTATATGGGTGGAGTCAATGAAGTGGTATTTAGAAATAAGACATTGCAAGAAGTTCTATCTAAAGCAAGAAGTGGCTTATGCTATTTGTAATGCTAAGACCAATGTCATGTTTGTAAGAAGATGTCCATATTGGTACAATGGTGTATGGAAGAAGACCCCATCTTGTGCCCAGATATGAAGAAAGTCATAGTGACTCTTCCAGATCTTGCTTTCTTGAATGGAATGGGTGTCTTCACTGGTAGGCAACAATTAAGTTTTCAATGGGTTTAATGCTTAGCATTGTCTATATTATGCATAAGAAGGATTTCAAAGATAATTAGGTGTTATATTTTAGAGGGATTAAATAGTGAAGATAATTAATCACTTATAAACGTCACATCCTCTACAAATGCTATCATCGAAATGCAGCTAGGACTACACAAACACGCCATGTGAAGCTGTTTCACATAGTGCTATATCAATATTAGATGGTGGTATCATTTCCCTAATGTTGACGTTCCTTCATTAAATGGTAATGGCATCAGGAAAGGATCTATTGGCAATGAAATCGACATAATATTTGGTTGATTTGATTTTAATGATCCGGATTAAATAAATGGTCCAACATACTCGCTACTAAAATTGAGACGTCGATTTAAAGATTTGGAAAGATTTCGCTGAGGAGACTCCATAGAGGTAGAACCTTGATGCTTAAGCACATCAATCCAAGAACTTGTACCTCAAGGAAACACTTTCAGATAGTAGGTAAGGCTATCAATCAAATAATTCCTTCCAATCATTTCTAGTTTCACAATGATGAGAAGCACATTAGCTAGACAACATTTTCCTATTTTCATTACAAAAAAATTACAAGCAAAAATTGTTCATGGTGAATCAATCTAGTGGGGCAACCTATGTCCATGGGTTTATTATGCCCATTTAGAGACACATCTATTCATGGCTTGGAACTCATCCAGGTAAAATTTCAAATTATTTAGGTTGTGACAATCAACATGTGATGCCTTTGTATCTTACTTGGCCTGAATTTTTGGTTATAGTTGATAGATAGGTGCATCAGCTAGTAGCCAATTGACAATCTGATCATTTCATATCTATTAATATCTATTGTTAAAACTACATTGCATTTGTAAGTTCTGTTAGAAATAAGTTAGTTGTAGATTAGTGAGTAAATCTAAGACAGTTGGATTGGGTCTTTCAGAAGACTTTCCTACCTATTTTCTTGATAAACATATAACCCTATTTTTTAGTTTCCAAGATAAAATAACAAGAGGTTAAGTTCTTTGTTTATTTCTCTATTTTTCTTTTAAGTTCAGTTTTAGTTCAAATCTTAGTATACATAATTTTGTACCCCAAAGCTCTTTTAATACACACATGATTGAACACCTAGAGATTTGATAGATGAAGTGAAATCCCAAAAATAGGAAAGTTTAACTAGTACCATTAACAAAATTTGTACAAACCTACAAGTAATAAAAAAAGAAAGAAAAGGTTGCCATTAGGCCTTCCTTGGCTAAAAACTCAAATGTGATGCAATGTGATTTAAGGCAATGCAAATCTAATGAGATGTGTTGATCCTTCATTTAATTCTCCCCTAGTGACAGATGCTTCAAAAAAACACAACACTGAACTAAAAACTTTCAAGCATGGTTTTTTAATACTATATTAAATCACAAATCAAGTTGCAAAATTTACACATTTCTTAGCCTGTAGATAGGCTGCAGAAGTCATGAAGCTACAAGTAGCTTTGAATTCATTACTGTTTGTTCCTATAAACAAACTAACCATTAAAATTTACCTGCAATAAAACTTTTGCAAACAAATATTTATGCATTGCTTTGCCTTGGAGGAAATCAAAGGTAAACCAACTGAAGATTTTCTTATGGGCAATAGTAAAACATATTTTCAAAGTGAAATTGGTTTGAGAATGATCCAAGTGTTCATTATAGCTTTTACATAAATCTATAAATTTTATAGATTCTCTTCTATGTATTATACAAATATTTTCCCCATTTTGGATGATTCGCTCTCAAAATTTTCTCCTCAAACTATAAAATGCCCACATATATAAAGCCCCAACCAATTTCTCAAACCAATTGATCTCATTTACTAATATTGTTTTAAATCTTTAATATATCTCTCTTTAAATTGGTAAAAGCACTTTGAAAACCACAAGACTAACATGTTAGCAGAGATGTAAAATTTAAGGAAAAAGAAGCATGGGATGAAAGCATTGACAAACCAATCACAATTGGACACCAATACCACAGAATGAAGAAGAATCTAAACCAAAAATTATGCAAGGTGATCAATCAAATCCACAAGCAAGAATAAATACACCAACAAAAACTCCACGAAATGTTGTCAGGTCATGCACATCATCCTCCTCCTTATTCACAAGTTATGAATAAGATCTTAAGGTTAAAATATAAAGGTCAACGCTATCGATAAACTTTTTGAGTATTTTTGGATATAAGGTTGATTCCCATGTTTTTAATATTGCAACTTGAAAATTGTGAGGAAATATTTACTGTATAATGGATAAGCTTTGTAAAGAAGAATGTAATAAGTTTAACATATGAAGGTGATATGATATCTACTGTTCATACTCTAAAAATAGCTCTGGAAACCATTGCATTTTCAACTTCAACAATAGCTACTATACATTCGATAGTAAATAATGTTTCAGACTTGGATATGGGTATATAATACTCTTTTAAATTCTACTATTGTTGCAGTTATTTATAGAAACCTAAGTCATGATATCATAAGGCTTGGAAGCAACTTTGTATGCTAATGACTTTGGTTTTTACATTCGATTGTGATATTGACTTGGATATGGGTATATAATACTCTTTTAAATTATACTATTGTTGCAGTTATTTATAGAATCCATAAATTTAAAACTAAAGATTCTAACTCAAATAATACAAAGGCGTTACAAAGAATACCCTTAATATTCATATTACTAACACTATTAATGCTATCCTAAGATGAACAAATCTCTCAAATAATGATAATTTGAATTAGATCCTTTATAGGTTGTACAAAAGTTGATTATTGACTATGGCATAATTAATTATTAATTAAGGTGACTCACCTCATAAAGAAGGGATGCGTTTATTTTTTTTCCCTCTCAAGGCTGAGCTGTTAAATCCATAGGAAGAAATGGAAGAAATGTCTTCAACAAAATTCATAAAGAGAACACTGGCTAAGAGGACAAATTGCATGATAAAAAGAGTCATAAATGCTAATAAAAATAGTAATAAATATTGATGAAAAATGAGCAGCAAATATGATAGTCATAGGAGCAACAAATTCATGAAAAATGAGCAGCAAATTCATGCATAGAATGAGTAAAAAATTTGATAGTCATAGGAGCAGCAAATTCATGAGAATTGAGTAGCAAATACATTCCCAAATGGGCAACAAATATAGTTCCAAATGAGCAGAAAATAAGGTCATAAATGTGCAGAAAATGACCATAATCTAATGTGCTTTAATAAAATGATTTATCACTGTGTTTTACAGTCACTAGCAACAACCTAGAAGAGTGAGGTGCATCATATGGCATTTTAGAGAGCCACTATTTTGGAGGTTGTACTGCTTCCTCTTCCTCCCCTTTCATTGAATGTTCTTCAATAGTGAAGTGTTGGTAGGTTGTGAGTATGCTTTGAAAAATGTGGGAGCTAAGGAATCTGGGCTATTTTGCATTAGGAAGAGCTTCTCGGAACTTCAAAAAGATCAAACACATGGTTTGCAGAGGCCAAGACTTGGGTTATATTTATAACACCTGATAACTCATGTGCTATTTGGCATCTATCTTCCCTTTATCTTTATTGTTGTAAACAACTGTCATCTGTAAAGGTGTAATCTAATGTAATATGAATCATTTTTTCCTTATAATTTTAGAGAATGAATCTGACAATTTTTGTAAGTTTGAAGTGTGTTGTTTATCGAAAGGCCTATAAGGAGAAAACACATAATCAAAAGTGACTCCAATTTTGGATGTGAGACAAGAATGGAAAACAATCACTAAAAAGCTCCCACCAAACAAT
Organism: Sequoia sempervirens; assembly: GCA_007258455.2. NCBI lineage: Eukaryota > Viridiplantae > Streptophyta > Pinopsida > Cupressales > Cupressaceae > Sequoia > Sequoia sempervirens. The sequence continues at coordinate 164,079,856 of VDFB02000007.1, read as the reverse complement.
ATAAGAAGGTGAATCCTTCAAATTGTGTTCTTAAATTTAATTAATTTTGAGCTTTGTAAGACAAAGAATTTGAGAAAACTCAGAATCTTAATCAAGATGCATTTCCAAGATTCAATACCGAAGGCATTACCTCCTAAGAACTACAAAATTAGGTTGGTTAAAACATAAAAGAAAAAATACTCAAGACTATCCAAATAGAGGAGGGTCCGTTAGATCCTTCTCATGAGATGAATGAATAGACATGTTAGACTTGTGATAAGTAGCCAATTCAAAGGGGGGAACACAATGCAAAGTGAATTCCAATTACAAAATGTTCTCTCAAAAAGATTCAAAAAGAAGCTAAAATCTATCCTCATATACAAGCATTGCCAAATTTGGTTGATTTAGTAGCTAGCTTCAATCAACCAACAACTAGAAACATGCGCCTCAAAGTCTTTGATTTCATTTTTTATGCTCAGAGTAGATTTGCATCCATTTGCTAGCCTAATTGCTATTGTGTCAAGAATTTCTTAAGGAAAAAAATAAAAAAATAAAAAAAATTCAAGCACAATAAGAACAATACTAGGCATTGAGATTGTAATTTGCGCAACTCAGTCTTTAAATTTGGGCTTGGGAGTAGGTCACAACTGCATTTGTTAACTTAAGTAGCCCAACTGACCTCATGTACTACATGAATGTATGCAAAAAAATAAACCGTATTTTTTTTAAAGTTTTATACTTTGCAAAACTCCTGGACCTTAGTCTATTCAAATGCCTTCCTCTACAATTCATTTCTTCCACCCAGTGCACCAATTTCCAATCTACTTTCTTAACATGAGGGTGAAGCCACAATAGTTTTTTACAATTTGATGAAGGAAAACTGAGAAAAAACAACCCCATGGAAAAAAATTGGTTTTAGGGGTTCGAATGAACCTATAAGTTCGACCGAACCAAAGAGGGGTTCGACTGAACTAGGGTTCAAACGAACCTATTTAATTACTGGGCCCACATTTCTCACCTAAAAAACAAAAGGAAAATTCATATTTAGGGGAGTTTGAATGAACCAGGGTTCAAATGAACCCTGGTTCGCTAGAACCTCCCTGGTTCTAGCGAACCCCCCTTTTCCCTAATTTTTGACCTTGTTCACAAAAAAAACCTATTTTTTTACGCTTCGAAGCTCAGGTTGAGGATGAAAATGGAGGAATCTTTACAAAACCAACTGGAATAAGTTAGTCCTCAGAACAAGCTATCCAACGAATATAAATTTAATATGTTTTGGTTTTATTATGTACTTGTTTTTTTTAGTTTTATTAAACATAGGTTTTTCATTGAAAATGAAGGTCTTTGTTCTGCACATATGGAAAAATAATAGATTATCAATTTTTTTTTTGAAAAATATGAGTGCACCAGATATTGAAGTCCTTGATCCAACAAAAAAAAAATTGAATTTTGATATATACAAAAAAAGTTATGCGCTATATGGTTGCGCTATGTCTAAATTGTAATTGGTTTGACTTCGAAACTTTATTAAAGAAAAAATATTCAATACAAAAATATCTAACCAAGTGTAAGCACTAGATATTTGAGTTACAAATCTAAATTCAAAAAATAGAATTTTATCCTTCACGAGAAAAAGTTGTGTGTTATACTGTGCGGCCACTTTTTAAAAATGTTGGTTTTGAAAACCAATTTTCATGGGAGATGGAAAAAGAAGTACAATCTAATTCCAAAAATTTTGAAAAAAATATTTTTAGAATCTACAGACAAAAAGTGATGAGACTCTCATTTGCATCATTTTCAAATTCCTCACAGTTTAGCTGCTATAGGTGCCCGAATGTGAAGATTTAGTTAAAAATAATAATTTCAGTGTCCAATTTGGCGAAAAATTGTAAACCACTATTGTGGGATCACCCATGAGTCACTTCTAAACACTTAAAATTCATTCTAAGGTTTGTACATTTTTTTTATCTTGCGAGCACCTTATACAACTCATCATGTATAGGTAATTGATGTCGCTTGTACGAACGTGACCTAGGTTCAAATCCCATCATCGCAACAAGGCATCCTTAAAGTCCAGAAGTAATATAATAGTTGTGGGAAATTTGTAGACCATTTTGTAGGAGGGGTTTTACTTTTAACACTGAAGACAGCCAAAAGTGTATCATGGAGGGTAAGTAACCAACATAAAAAGGAAAGCTCTCTTTGTGAATGGGTGCAAACAACATTTAAATTTCATAGAATAGAGACCTTATTTTGGCTACATCATTTGTCTAATGAGATGTGTTGAACCCTCGTTTAATTCTCCCCCAACGAAAAATGCTTCATTAATACACATCACTAAAATAAAAACTTTCAAGCGTGGCTTTTTTGGGCAAGAATGACTCAAGATGTAGAAATGAAGACGAAGATGGAGAGAAATTTATATATAAAAGAAGTGCCCTAAATGTGTACTGCTCTACTTGTATACAGGGGAAGTTGAAAGGGGTTTTCCACCAAAACTATTGCATGAAAATAATTACCGAGAACAACTTTACAGATCAAATAAAACATAGAAATAATTGTGGAGAATTCAAACCAGCGCAAATGACTTACCTCAAGATTCTGTAAAATGTTCGCAATGCTCTCTTTCTGTCAACAATCCAACTACATCAACAAGGAAAATATTTTTGACCATCTCCCATCTAGAGTAAATGCATCTAAGAAGGCAGAAGGTGGCTGCAATACACAGGGTACACCAACTCCCATCAACAATAAATGTGCGAACAAGACAGAAGGAAAAATGACAAAGGCGTAATGAGCGATCAAGATCTATTCTAGATGGTCTTGCACCATTTTTTTAACCGTTGATACAAAAAGTTTTTTGGAAAACAACATTGAGGGAATGCCTTTGACATAAATATTGGTTATTTATAATTTTTTAGTCAATTGTGGGAGGTTGATTACAAAATATTTGTTATTTATATTTTTTTTCTTTCTATATTGTTTAGTTTTTTTTTAATTTTTTAAATCATTTTTTTCAAGTTAAAAAATATAATGTTTTTCTTAAAAATTTAAATCTAAAAAATATACATTCATTTTATGTTATTCTACATAAGTTTATTTTTTATAATATTATAAAGGAATTTTAAAAAAAATAAAAATTATTTAGGCTAATCAAGTAAGATATATATAAGTATAAATTAACTGTGTATATAAGTATAAATTAACTTAGATTAATTCATGATAGTTAGAAATTACAAATTAAATAATTGTAATAGTTATTTAAAAAAAATAAATGTGGTAGTAGATGATACGTAGCTCTATGATCAAGAATTATTATTTTTTGATCGGTAAAGATTAATATTTTATTATTAATAATAATAAGTTACAAAACAAAGCATCGCTCAAAAGACAGAGCCATCCAGCATGAATCTTCAAAAGCTCAATCTGGTAAACTAGAGAGATCTACCCTGACACCAAACAAAAATTACAACATTCTGCCGTTGATTCATACAAACTTTTCAAACTTCGCTGTAGCGACAATCCAAAAACTTCGAACTTGTCTAAAGGCTAAGTTGAGAGCAATTTTACTTTTGGAAGTTTTGCCTTCTGCACACCAAAAAACCATCACCCACCTACACTGTTCGCATTCCTACTAACCATGTGCTCACCATTTTCCCTACTTCCTTTCCCTCTGCTCCCCCATGATTTCATCCCACAACAAGCCATCTTTCATCCAAAAACTTTTGTCTTCCTTCAAAAACACACACCCTAATTAATTATGCACCATTTCTGCCAGACCTCCCACCCCTTGCTCTTCTCCTACTCGCAAACTGCATTCATCTTGGTATCTAATGAGGCTGGGCTATGCCCTCCCTCCGCTCTGTAGCTTCTTATTGTCGCAACACAAGCTTTAAATTCTCCCATGCAGTTAAGATTCCCAGTTTGTAGACTTCCCTGTCCACTCTCCTCTGCCACCTCACAAAAGGAATTAGGCCTTCCTTTGTGGCTTCATCCACATCATCGATGCCTTTCGAGATGTCGTATCCTTTCCCTGGTACAACCCATTCTAATAGGGACTCCATTTTCTCAAGCAATTCCTCCACAAACAAAGATCTCATCACCCATTTTACCACCCCAATTTCTTCGTTTAGTTCAAGACCCCATGCAAACACCATCGAGGCTATATCAACGTTCATTTGTCCTCTATGAGTGGCCTCCATAAAATGTGATCCCAGAGTCTCCAAGACCACCTCTATCACCTCTTCATGAGGATTTTTCAGCAAATACTTCAACCTGAATTTAGACACTGGCCCGAAGAAACCTTGTTGTTGAAGTTTTGTAGAAAATCCATACATCTCTTCCATTTCCCCTACTTTCAAAAATTTTAACCTGAAAAGCCTTTACCCGCACCAAACCCTTCACCAGAAATTTATTAGAAATCAAATTGCTACAATTGCTTGTTTTAAATAACCCCACCACCTTGACAATCTAGCAATTCATCCACCCCGTCCTTCCCCTAACAAATCCATTTAAGACCGTGATGCCACCACCTCCTGTGTGAACCTAAAAGTCATTTAAAATTTAGTACTTCCATCAGATCAAATTCAAAATATCTTGTCCAGCCACCTTGAAACAAGGCGAAAAAAGGCTCGACTGTCACTTCCATCTCACGCCAAAATTCTTCAAAAAGAAAAGACCCACCTGCCCTATCAATTACCGTTTGTACTTAGACAGTACCCCTCTTTTTTCCATTCGACAGACAATCCGTTCTCTTCCACCATCACACATCACTCATTAGTACCAAAACTAGTGTTAAAATATTATGGCCAAACCCCTGGCAAATCCACCTGGCGAAAGTACTTCACCATAGTTTCACCTATCACTTCAAGAGATGTCGCCCACTCGGAAAATAAATCCGCTTCTCCATTGCCAACTCGATAGATATGACAAACTTCAAATTTTTCAAACGAGCTTAAAAAACTTAAAATTGCTCAGATAAAAGCTTGCAGATGCCATGCCAAAGCTCCACCATTAATAATTGCTTGGATTATAATCAAAGAGTCACCTTCTAAGTGCAAATTTTTAACCCCCAAAGATTTCACTAAACCTACAGCCAGAAGGGCCACCTTAGCTACCGCAACATTATTTGTACCATCCTCCATCTTTCGAGCTCCAAATTCTATCAAATTACCTTGACTCTTAGAGATAATAACCCCTGCTCCTGAGGGTCCTGGGTTGCCATTTGCAACCCCATCAAAATTTTCCTTGTGCCATCCTTCCTTTGGCTTTTCCCAAGCTACCTCCTTCGAAGAAACTTGTACCCCATTTATCCCCACCTCTAGATGCCCATACTTTACCTTTAGCCCTAGCCACAATCTTTGAAACTTGCTATCCTCCACTGAAAAAGGACACTTTTGAAGTTGGAGTTGTGCAGCCGTAGCATTCACAACTTCCGTGATTGCTTGATCAATTCTATTTTTGATTCTAGGAACTGTATCTTTTTTATCCTCAAAAATCCTTCTGTTTCGCTCCTTCCATAATTCCCAAATCACAAGTGATGGGCTTAACACCCAGATGCTTGAGAAGAGGGACGAACCAGAGAGTTATGGCCACCCCTCAAAAACACCCTTCACCAAATTTTACTAGGGACCTTGCCAACCAAGTTTTAATCTAAGATAATCCCAGCAAGTAGTAGAAACTTTGCATTGTAGAAGTAAGTGATCAGTTGATTCCTCTGCCACCTCACAAAGAACACACTTTGTTGGTCCAGTAAAGCGCAATTGCTTCCTCATTTCTCCTGAAAGAATTCTCCCCTTCACTGCCAACCAAGCAAAAGCACCAGCCTTGGGAAAACACTCCTTACTCCAACATAAACTTTTTTCCCAAAAAACCTCACCCTTAACAGAATCCAGCAACTGGTATCCAACCTTGGCTGAGTAGTTCCCATTAACTGACCCACACCAGATCACTTTATCTGCAGTGTTTGTGGAGAGTACTTGACACCCCCTAAAAATCTCCTTCATTTTTTGAATTTGGAAACCTGAAAGTTCTTCAAAAAAAACTTCTTTCCACCCCCATTCTTGGCCTAAAGGGCCCCTTTTAAGTTCTAAGTAGTTACTAACTTTGTCTCCCCACCTTTAGATAAAAAACTGCCTTAGATCTTGTAAACCTTCATCATCCTTTAAAATTGGATACCCATTCCATGAGTCATCCTAGAACTTCGCATTTTACCCATCCCCAATCTGCCAAGTAATGTGATTAATTATTACTGGCCTACAAGAAACTATAAAGTTCCAGATAGCTGATCCCTTCATCGAATTTCTAACAGTGAAGATCCGATTATCAAATCCAAATATTTTTCTTTTAGGATTTTGACCCATAAGAGATCAGGGTTTGTATAAATGCTCCACATCAGCTTCACACCCAGAGCTTCATTCATCAAATGCCAATATCTCAACCCAGCCCCCCTTTGCTTTGGATCTACAAATTTTCTCCCAAGCTAACAAAGGGATTTTATCTTGATCATTTGCACCATTCCAGAAAAATTTCTGCATTCGCTGCCCTATTGAATACACCATCTTCTTCAAAAATTTTAAACACATCATGGAAAATACTGGAATGGCCGAGATCACACTTTTTAACATGAGTAAATGACTAGCAGATGTTAGCCATTTACTTTTCTGACCATCCATCCTGCTTAAGTAGCTGTCCACCAAGTCTTTCCAAATACCAGCTTTATTAGCTCCCCCAAAAAATGGAATACCTAAAAACTTACTCGATAATGAACGAACCTGCATACCCAAAATCCTACAAATTTCAATCTGTTTAGCTATGGGAACCTGAAAGAAGAAAATATCAGACTTCCGCCAATTGATACATTGACTGGAAGCCTCCCCATACTCATCTAGAGAATATTTCATCACCCGAGCTTCTCTAATGGTTGCATCCCCCATAAGAAAAGTGTCATCAACAAATTCTAAATGCGAGATCGGATCAACCCCTTCTGCAACAACAATGCCTTTCCACAACCCACTACACTGTTTCTTTACAATTAGCCTCCCTAACGATTCAGGTAGTATAATAAAAAGGAAATGAGAGATGGGATCTCCTTTCTTGATCCCCTTACTAGATTCAAAAAATCACTGGGGGCTCCCATTTAACAACACCAAAAAGTGAGGGGTGCTAATACAACTCCAAATCCATGCCACCCACTCTCTGCAAAAACCAAATTTCTCAAGGACCTTTAGGAGATAACTCCTATTAACTTCATCATAAGCCCGTTTAATGTCTAATTTCACCATCAATTTCTCCATTTTTTCCAACCTTATCGAATGAATAGCTTCATGGACAACAATTACCCCTTCAAAAATAGACCTGTTTGGAGAGAATCCACTCTGCTCTACCGAGATCACCGAAGGTAAAACTTTTTTAAGTCTGTTGGCAATCACCTTAGAAATGACTTTGTAAATTGTGTTACATAATGAAATTGGACAATAGTCTTCAAACAAAACTATCTTGGATCTTTTTGGTACCAAAGCAATGAAAGTATTATTCAAATCCTTCAAAACAAAACCACTACCCCTTGATTCTTCTACCACTTCCCAAATATCTTGTGCTAAGATACTCTAGAATTTCTGGAAGAAAAAGGCAGGGAAGCCATCTGGCCCAAGAGCCTTATCTCCCCCCAGCCCAAAAATAGCCTTTTTCACTTCCTTTAAGGAGAATTTTTCCATTAACATGGCATTTTGTGCATCAGAAAATACACTAGGGATGTTCTCCAAGATCTTCCACTCTTGACTTTCTTCCCTACTATTCTCCTTGCATAAACCAGAGAAAAAATTTACCATTTCTTTGGTTATAAGAGCATTATCTGACAGCATACATCCATCCCTGTCCTTGATTGAGAAAACCTTATTACTAGCTCTGCAGACTTTCACGGAGTTGTGAAAAAACTTTGTATTTCTGTCCCCCGCTTTTAACCAGCATTCCCTTGATTTCTACTTCCAAAAAACTTCCTCACAGGCTAAAATTTCTTAATAAGCTTTGTTCAAAAACTTTTCCTACTCAAAATCTTCTTCAAACATCCCTTTCTCAATAATTTTTGAATGAAGGATCTTTAACTCCTCTTCCAGTCTTAACTTCTCAGAGAAAATATTTTTAAAGGATTCCCTATTCCAGCTTTTTAGTTGTTCTTTTAGAAATTGTAGCTTCTTAAAAAAGATATATGCTTTAGTTCCATACCTTTTAGGGGCATTTCTCCACCAGTCTGCCACTAGCTCCTGGAAGCCTTCTACCCGCAACCACATTGCCTCAAACTTGAAAGGGCACCTTGCTAGTTTTAACTCCTCTTGAATTCTCAATCCTATCAGATAATGATCCGATCCAGTTATGGGAGTTACCTCCGCTTCACACAACCATTGTTGTGTCACCCAATCACTAGCAGAAAGAAACAATCTAGCTTCTCCGCTATGTTGAAAAAACCACTTCTTCTATTCATCCAAGTGAAATCCCCATTTCTGAATGGGAGTTCAAATACCCCATTCAGCAAAACAAAAGCACTGAAATCCCTCTGACTTTGACTAGCCCAGCACAACCCACCAAGCTTGTCAGACGGTTTTAAGATGGCATTAAAATCACCACTTAAGAGGAACATTCTACCACTTTCTAACCTCAAAACATTAGAAAGCTCCTGCCATAGCTGATTCTTCTGAGCAACTCCTGAGGGGCCATATACATTAATAATGTCAAAACTGGCTCGCAGCTGCTTTGAAACTACACTGACCCATTACAAATACCTTTCTTGCCTCACCACTCTAACATTAACAAGGGCTTCATCCCACAATATACCAAGGTCACCAGAAGCCCCCACAGCCCCCGAGAGACAGCCTTTCCATCTGCCAAAATGTTTTAGGAAGCAATCAAAATTCTTTTCCTTTAAATTTATTTCTTGAAGTAAAACTATGCTCGGCCTCGTTTGATCAAAACAACGCTTGATCAAATGTATTTTGTTAGGGGCATTGCAGCCCCTGACATTCCACGATAGGATTTTCATGGCTGTCAAGAAAAGGCATAGCCTTTTCTCGATCTCAATTTGCTTTGACCTATTGCATTCCCTGCCATTTCAAGGCACATCTTATTAGTTTTAGGACCATGCCTCCACTTCTCACCAACCCTTATCTTACTATTTTGAGCTAAGGATTGATCTATGGACCTCTTCTCCACTATACCGATTTGATCATTAAAACCTAGCAAATCTTCCCCACCCACCTCCACCTCTGAGTCTATTTCTGAGATCGAGTCTTCCAGTGATCCTCTGCTATCTTTGACTCCTTCAAAAGCACTATCTAAATTTTGAATAGGAGAGATTAGAATGTCCTTAAAAACTACCCCTTCAGAACCAACTGGGCTGTCAACTTCAACCTGTAGCGAAACATCAATCTGATCCATCCTTCCCCTAACTGAAGATTGTTGAGGACACTCTTCATCAGGTTTTTCAATATGACCAAGCCCAATAACATTCAAAATGCCCTGTTCCTGAGACTTGCCTAATTCTTCCCCAAAAGGGGATGAGAGTATTTTTACAAAATCCTCCACCTCATTACCCCTCACTTTGTTTAAAACCTTAATGATTCTCTTTGTAGTTGCTAGAGTTAACTCTGTTTCCACAACCCCACTAAACCTTTTTGCCTCATTCAAAACCAACCCTTTTGAAACTAGGTTTTGAAATTTCATTTCACATTCACCTTCATGAATATAAGCAATTTCCTGTTTTCTCCTAATACCCCATGAAAGGGAATCCAATTCAATTTCTTGATTTGTATCTTTCATTAGGAACTCCAAAGAGCCCCACTCTTTGGACGTTCGCCATTCTTCAACAACCACTGCCTCTGTGAGAGCTACCACCTCCTCCACAGGAAAATTTTGAGTAGCACCTTTCCCTTTAGAGACCTGCCAACTCTAGGCCTCTACACATGTTTCTCCTATCCATCTTCCATTAGGTATATTATGATCCTCCACCACCAGATTCTAACACCACATAACTTCCCCAGATTTCAGCTCTATCATTTTTGGTAGGGGGTGGATTATCTGTCTTAGAATACATATTCCTTGGAACATATTGCAATCCACTTTTTCTACCACTATCTCCGACTTTACAAAGATTCCCAATTTGTTTCCAATTTTTCTTAGGGTTTCCTGATCCCAATATTCTTGAGGGAGAATTTTCAAGCTAATCCAAACAGCTATCTCCTTTGTCTTTGCCTTATTGGGGTCAAAATTTGGGGCCCAGTCTAAAATAAACAGGCCTCTTCCTTCCATTATGAAAGGGCCACTATTTAAGATCCATTCTTTACCCTGATTTGTTTGACAAACTACCATATAAAAACCATTCTCCAAAGTTTTTACTTCACACCCTTTTCCCCAGTTTGCATCAGACCACTCCTTCACTTTTGTGAGTGCCAGCCAATGTCCCCACCACTGCATAAAAAAGGCGCTTTAAAGGTACTCACAAAATCGTTCCATTCATTTTTATCTATCAGAAGGGTAACCATTATCGTATGGAGAAAGTTTTTCAGTACCTAACTTGGTTCTCCTTTCTCTGCCTGGTTCTTTGGCTACCATAATTTCTTTTCCAGCATCTTGAAATCCATAGGCCCGTTACGTGGAACAAAACCTTCCTTCATTGCCCTCCATCTGCGTATACGGGCGAGAAAATGCACTAGACCCCCCATTGCTGCTTCTCTGATTAACTGGAGCCTGCCAAGCCTTGTCATTCCCATTGCACCTCCCTGTGTGAGTAAATCTCCCCCTCCACCTATTTAATGTCCATCGAGCTTGTCGTCCCTCATATTGCACTCCATGGTGCCTGCGAAAACTCTGGTTTGACCGTTGCTCCGCCATACATATGATCAAGAAATTATTGTCTTTGTTTATGTTCTCAAAATAAAATTGATGCATGTTTAAGAAATATGATCTCTTTATTCATGAAATGCCTCCAAACTTGTGCCTTTGTTAGGGATCAAGTTCATAGCTGTGTATTTGTCCTCTAAACTTGAATTTGACTCTACATAGTGTATATCTCTATTCCATTATGCAACTAAATGAACTTTATTTGCTATATTCTTTTTTATATTGAATGGGTAGAAATATTTATAACCATATTTTGAAGATTGTCATTAGTATTGAAAGGGGACACAATTACAACATGCTTTTATCATTTATTAAGAACATATTTATTTAGTGATTAATCAATTAACTTAGGAGTCTATAATTAATGTTCTAAATAAACAATGCATTGAAAATGATTGTAACATATTTACATGATATTACAATAATTTAATAATTTGTTATCTCCATGATTTTTTTTAATTTAAATTGATAAATGAATTGAATATGATTATCGAAAGTGTTTGTTGTTATGAACTAACAAAGGTTTCATTAGTATATATAATTGATATTCTAATTGTTTCGTGATTTGTTTTTTAATATAACGATAAAAATAACTATTGTTTGTTGACATGAGGTAGATGCATGATAGTGTTTTCCCTTCTCGCACATTAAGGGAGAGTAAATAATTTGAGAGAGGAAATAAGATAGTGACAATAAGATGATAAAACTATAATAATCTAAGAATCCACACACTTGCACGATATTGACTTTGAGATGAATGCATTCTAGGAATATTGTTGGTTTTCTTGAAAGTTATTGTAAGTTGACCTTTTCTTTTTGATACATTTGCAGCAATTAGCCTAAGTTTATATTTAGGGATACTTGGTCTAAGTCATGTATATCATTTCCTAGATCTAGCTAGTAGCATTTTCAAGTAAAATAATAGTATTCAATAGTTGAATATTTGAAATAGATTTAAACGTTTAAATTAAAATGATAATATTGTAGATTTTTTAACAAAATGTAATTTATTTTCAAACTTCATTTATGGTGGAGGTCGATAGTGGATCCAAATCTAAATTATTTTAATCTATAACTAGTAGGAATAGTGAAGTTTCATATGAAAATCGCTGAATTGATTAGTATTTTTAAACCATAGTCAACAAGGGCGAGTGGAGTTTATTATTTAAACCTCTGCATAAACTTTTATTTTACTTTTAGAAAACCCAAGAATAGAGGGGGGTTTTGTTTTTCATGAGGAGGATAGACATTGATTTTTTCCTTATTTCCTCTCCTTTTTTTCCAAATTATTTAGGGAGTTGGGTGTGAGAATTAGATGCCATTCTTGCATTCTCCATACCTCTTTTTCCATGAAATATTCCTACATGATGTGAGAGTTTGGGATGCTTCATTTATCCCTTCTTCATGGACTATCATTGTAGTTAGGCATGGGAATTTAAAGGTGGTTTTGAGTCTTTTTTTTAATTAATTCTTGTGGTGTGGGAATCTAGGTGTGGGAATTCATTTTCCTTCCCTCATTTTTTCTATTTCTTATTGTTCTAATTGGGCATGAGGGTTGAGTGGAAGAATAGGAGTATTTTTGGAGTAAGAAAACTATATGTTTTCTCTATATTCCCTATGAAATCAAACAACCTTCTAAACACCAAAAAAATTAAAGATTAAAGTTCTCTTTCATAGCTACATTTTAACACTTTCATAATTATTTTTAATTTTGAAAATAGAAAGGGTATGGAAAATAAATATTTCTCTAAACATATCATTTTTTGAAACAATGCAATGACACTATGGTCTATGAAAACTGTAGAATTTAATTTAAATTTATTTCCTTATAGATATTTGTAGGGAATATCCATATATCAATATATTATAATAAATTATTGTTTGATAGAAAGAGTTTGAAATTGGATTTACCAATTAATGAATTCATGCATGTTGTTTATTTTAAAATACCTTAAAAAAACCTCTAATTTTGAGGATTAAGTAAATTTATCACCCTCATAAGGAGTTGAGCTAGTTGCACATAAATTTTCCATACATTTGCTTCATTAAATAAGATAATATTATCCTTATTATTTTTATTTTTTTATCAAAAAAATGTGTAATTTAGAGATTGCAATAAGTTATCATTTCATCATAAAATTTATAGTTGTATATATAGTTGGTATTTCCTCATACAACATGTAGTTATATTTTTGTGGTTTTCTTCAAATAGATCATTCACTATGATGAATGCAAAGAGACTACATCTTTGAGACATGATACCAAATTTTTACTTATATATAAGGCATTATAAAAAATAGACATATGCATTTCATGCATGCATTGGGAATACACTTTTACAAACATCTTACATTTAACTTTATGACTTTGTATATACATATTGTAAATGATATGGTCCCCTATGTTTTATTTTTATATTCATATATGTATGGATATGTAAATAAGAGATTTATAGTTATATGTATATGTATCTATATGTATGTATGTATGTATGTATGTATGTATGTATGTGTATGTATATATGTATATATGTAAATACACACACACACACACACACACACATATATATATGTATATGTATCTATATGTATGTATGTATGTATGTATGTATGTATGCGTATGTATATATGTATATATGTATATATATATATATATATATATATATATATATATATATATATATATATGTATGTGTATATGTACATATACACACACATATATATACACATACATATATATATCCATATATACATGTATATATCTATATATAAATATATACACACATATATACACTATACATATATATGTATGCATGTGTGTGTATGTGTATGTGTATGTGTATGTGTATATGTATATATATGTATATATGTGTATACAAACATATATACATATATATGCATATTTATACATGCACACACATACATACATACACACACACATACATACATAGTTTAACTTGATAATGTCAACTATATGTATAACATGACATTATCATATGCTTGGTTATGATTACATGGTAAAATAAATTGAATATATGAATGCGCAAGGATGCACAATATTTATTTTATGTATTATACATTTTCTTGTAGAATAGAAAATATTTAACATAGATGAAAAATAAAATTATAATGTATATGTTGGCTATAAAGGATAGGAAGGAGAGATAGAGAGATAGAGAGGGAATAGAGATATATAAAGGAGAGAGAGAGAGAGAGAGGGGGGGGGAGTATCTTTATTGATTTTAATATTTTTTAGTGTGTTTAGATCCTAGATTTTAATGGGATGTGAGGGGTTCCCCCCACTTCTATCAAGATGGGGTCCATTTAATACACATTTTATATTAAATAACTAAAAATGCCTAATTTTTTGACCTTGGGGTAAGTGCACCAATTTGTGACACAATTTAGGTGTCAAATTGTAAAAATTTGCAAAAAAGGCCAAAATTAGCCATTTAGTGCATGCCAAATTTGGCATGCGCCAAATGGAAAAGAAAAATAAAAGCTGAAAACATATTTCAAACCCTCATTTGTCTTCAACCCATGACTTGACTTGGAGGATTGGAGGTCTGTAACTCATGCTCACCAAATATCATCCATTATTTGCATCGTTAGCTTGTTATCTTTCACAAGGATGCCTCCAACACGTCAGAGACATCGAAGATTGAGAAGAGGTATGCATTTTTATTTAATTTATTTTGAATTTGTTTTAGAATTCAGATTGAAATAGGTTTTTATAATAAACTTTTGTTCTAATTATCAAGGAATGAATCTCCACCTTGAAAATTTGAGAATTCACAGTCGCCCCCTCAGGATGAGCCTCCCATTCAATAACAACCTGAAACCCCTCCATCAATTTATAGGCATCCTCTAGGAACAAAAGAAAATATTCTAAACCAAATTGAAAACAATAAAAGAGACATTGAACAATTAATTGGAAGATTAACCGAGCATGTCGAAACCCACCCTTATAGGAGAGAGATTGTTGAATAATTGAAATCAATTGTATCTCATGTAGGAGAAATGAGCGAGAAAATAATTTTTTGGTCAAATAAGAGGCATGAGATGAGATAATATTATGCTAGAGGTTTGTCATATGTAGATGTTAAAAAACAAAAAAATAGCAAATCCGACTTGTGTGCCCTATTTACAGACCCAAAAACCAACACACCTTTGTATCATACATGTAGGAGGTTCCCCATAAATTGGTGCCACCATGAGTTAATTAAAAATAAATTTTGGGAGCAATGGTGGATGGTATTTGACCAACCTCCATGCAATAACCATGAAGTACCACAATACTTTTTGACGAAAAATCTATTGTGAGTTTATCCTCAATAAGATGCCAAATTATTTTGACATCTTAGAATTTTAGGGTAGAGGTGGGGGATCCACACATGATAGACCTGTTGCACGACGTAATTCACAATTGCCACCAAGACCCTTGGCCAGACCCATGGCGGAGCATGTCACCGATCCTTCCATTGTTAAGGAAAGTGTAGAGGTGGACACACTGGAGTCGATTGGCTCACTCACCCAGGCCATTTTATAGTGTGTGACACCTCTAGTAGAGCCTGGTGTGGAGGAGATGTGTAGGCCTCGAGCTTCACCCCACCATTGCGGTGCTTGTGGTGCAGTTTACATGTATGATTATTAGAGTGCTCGGGATGCATCTACAAAACCTACATCAGTTACAGAGGTGATGGATTTCATAGATGATTTGCTGAATGATACATTCAACATTGACAATTAGGTGAAATTCAACAAGTTAATTTAATGTCATTTATTAAATTATATTTTGAAATTTAAGAATAATTAAATTAGTAGAATTTTGATATGATGAAATTTTAGGGTCAGAGTGTTCATGAGACATGCCCCATTCCTACAAACCCTTATTCATTCTAGACGTTGAGTCCATAGGTATGCAACTAGTATTAAAGATATTATTATTGCATTTGAATAGTTGAATTTTATATTTGAATGTTTGTCTCATAACATGCTTTGGATTTCAAATAGTTTCTCAGTGGACCTTCGACCTCCACACCTCACAATTTATTTCCTCAAGGACATTACACTCAGGTAGCCTTTATTCAATAATGGTGTTGTAAAATAATGTTAGCTAGTTTTCATAATTTTGCATATAGAAATCTAAAAAATTGATGAGAAACACAAACATTGCATTTGTATTCCTTGATCATGTCATATTATCTTATCCTAATTCACTTTTTGTTCCTTTATTCCTTCCTAATCCCATCCCATTAAAATTCAATAGTTCACCCTACCATTTACTCTTTCATTTACCATTTTTAGATGTTGACATCAGAAAACCCTGGTGATGTTGGTGGCATGATGGACCATAGAGTTGTTGCAACAATAGCTAGTTCTGATCCATTGAGAGAGTTATGAAACAGATTAGTCGATTTGACATTATATTTTCTCTTTTATGGTCTATTATAGAAAATTTTCATGATACTTTTTTGTAGCTTAATTTCTATCTTGATGGTTGCTACAAGTGGTTGTCACTCCAGATCGTGGATGTGGTGATGATGTAAATGTGAATGATGACTATCTGTATGCGGTAAGTGATTATATTTTGTTATATGTCATTCCACAATTCAATTTTTGTGTATTAACATATTTACATTTTATGGTATTAGTTGAAGGTCTAGAGTGAAGAGAGGAGGACTAGCAAGCATGCTTGAAAGACCAGAGAACTAATAGTAACTCCATCCAGCCAAATTTTGAAGGCAACATGAGATCTATTTCCTTCCCCTAGAGGGACATGACTGTATTAGGGTCATTTGTTGTATGCCTATGTGGTATTTTGGAACATATTTTTTGTACAAGTGATATGTACGTGACATTTTATGTCCATAATATGGCTCCTTTGTACTAAGCTTGTATGAATTTTTTGAATATATTCTATATACTTTTATCAATATATATCATTGTATACCTTACAAATTTTTCATTAAAAAAATATTATGTTGCTACTACCATTCTTGAATGATGTTATCATGTGTATTGTGTAAATCGTATGCTTGAATGTTGTAGGCATGGATTTTGTTTACATCTAATGCTTAATTAATTACTGTCGATTGCTCAATAAGCTCCATCTAAAGCGTATTGTGTAAATAAGCTCCATTTTTGGTGGTTTGTATCCTTTGGAATGATTCAATTACTTGTGCCTCATTTATTCCCATGTATGCTTCACTTATTCACATGTATACTTCATGTATAGTGTGTGTATTCACATGTATGATTCATGCTTCGAATGCATAGTAGAAAAAATATTTTGGGGAAAAATTTGACAAACCAAAAGTATAAGAGTTTTTTAAAAAGTCGGGAAAAAATCATATTTAAAAAAATGTAAAAAATTGTTGAACAAGAGATAAAATCTATTTATTTTGAAATTGAAAGGTATTTCCATAACATATAGAGATATAGAGAGAAAATAAAATAAAGATTTTAACTAATGAATTGTAATATATTTTTTTGTAGTTTATATTCATATCGTTGATTACATTTTATTGCACATCTTTCATAGTCAATGCATTACTTCACATTGCATATCTAATAACTAGATGCTGATAGATGACAAAATTTCAATTGCAATATAGTTTTTAAAAAGTCAACCTAAGCAGTTATGCAATTACTTCACATTGCATAACTAATAAGTAGGAGTAGCTACTAATTGCATTTTGTTATCATAGCATTCTATGAGGCCATATTTCTTTGATGTATTTTATCAAATAGTTCACTTGCTTGTTTATGTTACCACGATTTTCATACATGTCTAAGAAAGTATTTTGTCAAACAGTTCATTGCCTTTTTATTATGGGTAAAATCATAAAACAAGTGCTTTCAAACACGTTGTTGATGCTTGGAAAAAATCTATCAAAAGCATAATAGCAACCAATACTATAGACAAGGCAATGGACTGCTTGAAAAAAATTCCTGAAAGAAATGTGATCTCATGGTGAAGGAATTACATGATATGCAAATTGCTATGGATTTTCATGCCATTCCACCACCATGAGACCATGTTTCTTTGAGGAATTTTTTCAAACAATTCATTGCCTTGTCTATGCTACCACATTTTTCATACATGTTTACCAAAGAATTTTATCAAACAATTCACTGCCTTGCTGATATGGCTAAAATCCTAAAATATGTTCTTGCAAACAAGCTATGGATGCTTGGAAAAAATCTATGAAAGCATAATAAGAAGCGATAGCATAGACAAGTGATGCAGAGACAGGAGACCCAAACCCAATAAAAGTGTCAGATTTCCTTCAAGAGGCATCTAACAAGATTAAAAGGATCTATTGGACCAATCCAAACAACTCCCAAATTTTGAAATCAATCAGAGGTAGGATTTCACACTTTCACCCTTGCAATCCTAGTAGTAGTGCAAGCCTATTTCTAGGCACTTAACTCCACAACTTCCCAAAACACTTGACAAAAAAAAAGGATGATTCAAACACCCATTACAGAGTTACAAAACAAATCTTAGCCCCCCATA
This sequence comes from Sequoia sempervirens, assembly GCA_007258455.2. Lineage (NCBI taxonomy): Eukaryota > Viridiplantae > Streptophyta > Pinopsida > Cupressales > Cupressaceae > Sequoia > Sequoia sempervirens. The sequence continues at coordinate 164,061,466 of VDFB02000007.1, read as the reverse complement.
TGACTCATTTGGAAAAAAATTGAGAAAATTGACTTTCTCACTGTTTTAGGCCTCCGAATAGGTCAATTTTACAAAGGACCCCCCTCTTAAACTTGTGCAAACACTCTGAGAATTTAGGGAAGCAATTGGAATGTTATTAAACCCAAAAATACCCCATTATATTTCATTTTTATGCCCACCTTCACACCAAACCCAAAAACCCTTGTTTTGTGCACTTTTGATGAGGGTTTATTGAAAAAGACACTTCCAAGCCATTCCCAAACTTTCCACCTAGTAAAACACCCTTGAATTCACCCCTAAAAGCTTAAAAGTTCATAAGATAACTTTTCCTAACACCCCATCATCAAGTTCAGGTCTATACCCATTAAATTCATGCATTTTCCAAGGGAAACAACCCTAGGGACTCACCGAAATCAAGAAATACACCTTCCTCACAAAAAAAAAGATGCATAAGTGTTTATTTAACCTATCTAAGCCCATCCACCAAGTTATAGGACTATACAGTGGGTGGAAGGCTTAGAAACTCATTTTGTTCCCTTTCAAAACCCCCAATAAAGGGTAAATGAGCAGTCCTAGAAAAATAAAGATTTCTCCCTCAATTTGCACAATTAAGACCTCAAATCTAAAGCATTAGAGAGCCAACACAAATACCTAAAACATATAAGAAGTTTTAGAGAAAAGGTAGGTTGTACGGGTCCATACCAAGCCTTCAAAATTTAGAAAAATAGGAAAAAAGTTGCTGAGAACATTGTATTTCATGAAATCAAAATGTGTATTCAAACTACCTTCAACAACCCTACACAAGCCAATTTTGAGGCTTTTATAATGATTGCATTCAAATCCAACTTCTCCCAATGTCTATAGTTCTACCAAGTAATAACTTTTCAAAGGAGGTAGTCGTTGGTTTTCAAATTTGCTACATTTATGCAACTTACAAATTTGACATTTTCCTCCTTTTCACTCTTTATTATTTCCTAATCCCCTAGACCCTCTTAAATGACTTCTTATTCTACTTACCTTGAAAAAAATTGACCATCTTGACAACTTTTAACATGATTACAAGTTATGGCCAAATTATCAAATGAAAACTCTAAATCATTTTGGAAACATGAGAATGGTCTAATTAGACCTTATTGAAACAAAAAAAAACTCAAACTCTCCTATCTTAACCACAATTCCATCCATGACCATTCAGTACCATATTAGGAGGCTTGGTGCTCTTGCACCAACAAGTCAATGAACTATTCAAAAAAATGCCTCAAAGAAATGTGGTCTCAATGTGCTTGTCATGGCATTCCATCAGTAAGAGAACACATTTCATTGAGGATTTTTTTTCAAAAAATTCACTGCCTTTCCTATGCTACCACATTTTTCATACATGTCTACCAAAGCATTTTATCAATCAATTCACTGCCTTGCTGCTATGGCTAAAAGTCTAAAATAGTTGCTTTCGAACAAGCTATATGGATGCTTGGAAAAAATCCATCAAAGCATAATAGTAAGCAATAGCATAGACAAGGTAGCGAACTATTTGAAAAAATGCCTCAAAGAAATGGGGTTTTATGGTGATGGAATGCCACGAAAAGAAAATTCCTTGGATTGTCATGGCATTCCATCACCATGAGACCACATTTCTTTGAGGCATTTTTTCAAATAGTTTACTACCTTATCTATGCTACCACATTTTTCATACATGTCTACCAAAGAATTTTATCAAACAGTTCATTGTATTGCTACTATGGCTAAGAGCCTACAACAAGCGCTTTCAGACAAGCAATGGATGCTTGGAAAAAATCTATCAAAGTATAATAGTAAGCGAAAGCATAGACAAGGTAGTGAACTGGTAGTATGTGATAGATGCTCCCATGTTTTACAAATGAGGGGTGAGCTCAATTTATAGGCTTCTCAAATACAATTCAATGGCCAAGATTGATTTTGAATCAATGACTGAGATTACAAAATAAAACCCTAATTAGGGTTTGTCACAACTACCTCTCGACCAATGAGAAAATTACATTTGGGGACACTTGTCCTTCTACTAAATATAAACCAACAATAAAAAGTTGTTGTATTATGAAGTGTCAAGTTCATTGAACCTAGACATGCTAGCTTTGAATAATTTGATTGGTGGAACATGACGAGGCACCATCTCAGCGTGTGCCTTTGCTTGTGCCTTGCGCAGATTGGGCGGACTTTGCTTGTTCCTTGCCAAGATTGGGCATAATTTCTCTTGACTTAGACATGATGATTTTCCTTCCAAGAGAAAATTGAGAGAGCTTATTGTAGAGGGGGACAACACAATCCCATAGGTTCAAATGAAAAGTTTCTAAGCCTCACGATGTCTGAGTATCATCATGTTGAAGTTTGCAACCATTTTGTATTTCAGACTCTTAAGGGATTCAGTCAGTTGAATGTAACTCAGAGTGATTCGACGCACTTGGCTTCGAAAGAGGACTATGCCTAGCGTATACATACCCACTCAATCTCACTTCCAAAAAAAATTCCTCTGAGATAGCAAAAAATGAGAGAGGTTATTGTAGAGGGGTACAACATGATCCTATAGGCTTAGATGAGAAGTTTCTAAGTGTCACAATGTCTGAGTAATGTCATGCTAAAGTTTGCAGCCATTTTGCACTTCAGACTCTTAAGGGATTCAACCAGTTGAACGTAGCTCAGAGCAATTCGGCGGGTTTGGGTGCGAAAGAGGACCATGCCTAGTGTAAATGTACCCACTCAGAAATGTTGGAGTAGTTATTTTGGTCACACAAGTTGTAGAACAAAAGTTGCACCAGTTTGCAACTTTGCACTACTTGCATTTGATAACTTTTTCCCCAAGAAAAATCTCACTTCAATAGGAAAATGACTTTGAGATAGAAAAAATTGAGTGAGGTTATTGTAGAGGGGAACATCACAATCCCATTGGCTCAAATGAGAAATTTATAGGCCTCACGGTGTCCGAGTAATGTCATGATGAAGTTTGCATCTATTTTGTAGTTTGAACTCTTAAGGGATTCAACCGGTTGAATGTAGCTCAGAGTGATTCAAAGCATTTAGGTGTGAAATAGGACCATGCACATAGCCAATTAGATGTGTTGGAGTAGTTAGTTTGGTGACATGAGTTGCAGAATGAAAGTTACACCACTTTGTAACTTTGCACTACTTGCATTTAACAACTTTTTCCCCAAGAGAAATCTCACCGCCACAAGAAAATGCCTCTAATATAGTGAAAAATAAGAGAGTTTATTATAGGGGGCACAACATGATCCCATAGGCTTAGATGAGAAGTTTCTAAGCCTCATGGTGTCTGATTAACGTCATGTTGAAGTTTATAGCCATTTTGCACTTTAGACTCTTAAGGGATTTTTGCTGGTTGAACATAGGTCAGAGTGATTTAGCATGTTTGGGTGTGAAAGAGGACCATTCCTAGCATAAATTTACCCACTCAAACATGTTGGAAGATTTATTTTGGTCACACGAGTTGTAGAACAAAAGTTGTACCACTTTGCAACTTTGCACTACTTCAATTTGACAACTTTTCCCCTAAGAGAAATCTCACCGCCATAGCAAAACGCCTCCGAGATAGCAAAAAAAAGGAGAGGTTATTGTAGATGGCCACAAAAAAATCCTATAGGATAAGACGAGAATTTTCTAAGCCTCACGGTGTCTGAGTAACGTCATGTTGGAGTTTACAACTATTTTACACTTCAAACTCTTAAGGGATTCAGCTGGTTGAATGTAGCTCAGAGTGATTCATAATGTTTGAGTTTGAAAAAGGACCATGCATAGCATAAATGTACCCACTAAGATATTTTGGAGGAGTTATTTTGGTCAAACGAGTTGCAAAACGAAAGTTGCACCACTTTGCAACTTTGCACTACATGCATTTGACAACTTTTTCCCCAAGAGAAATCTTGTCACCATAGGAAAACGCATATGAGATAGAAAAAAATGAGAGAGGTTATTGTAGAGGGGCACAACATGATCCCAAAGGCTCAGATGAGAAGTTTCTAAGCATCACAATGTCCGAGTAACATCATGTTAAAGTTTGTAGCCATTTTGCACTTTAGACTCTTAAGGGATTTAGCTAGTTGAATGTAGCTCAGAGCGATTTGGTGTGTTTGGGTGTGAAAGAGGAAAATTACTAGTGTAAACGTACCCACTCGGATGTGTTGGAATAGTTATTATGGTCACACGAGTTACAGAACGAAATTTGCACCACTTTGCAACTTTGCACTACTTGCATTTGACAACTTTTTCCCCAAGACAAATCTCACTGTCACAGGAAAATTCCTCTAAGATAGTAGAACCTGAGAGAGGTTATTGTAGAGGGGCACAAAATGATTCCATAGGCTCAAAAAAAAAGTTTCTAAGCCTCAAGGTGTTTGAGTAACATTATGTTGAAGTTTGCAGTGATTTTGCACTTCAGACTCTTAAGGGATTTAACTGGTTGAATGTAGCTCGAAGCAATTCAACATGTTTGGGTGCAAAAGAGGCCCATTCCTAGCATAAAATTAGCCACTTAGATGTGTTGGAGTAGTTAGTTTTGTCACATGAGTTGCAGAACGAAAGATGCACCACTTTGCAACTTTGCACTACTTGCATTTGACAACTTTTTCCCCAAGAGAAATCTCACCGCCACTAGAAAACGCCTCTGAGATAGGAAAAAATGAGAGGTTATTGTAGAGGGGAAAAACATGATCCCATAGGCTTATACAATAATTTTCTAAGCCTCACGGTGTACGAGTAATGTCATGCTAAAGTTTGTAGCCATTTTGCACTTCAGACTCTTAAGGGATTCAACCGGTTGAATGTAGCTTGGAGTGATTCAATGCATTTGGGTGTGAAAGAGGACCATGCCTAGCGTAAATGTACCCACTTAGACAAAGTGGAAGGGAGAGACCCAAGATAGATGGATAGAGGCAAAGTGGGAGAGAGATAGAGGGTGCAAGAGAGAGAGAGTGGGAGTGGGAGAGAGAGAGAGGGGGTGGGAGGGAGAAACCTAAGAGAGAGGGAGAGGGGGTACGAGGGAGAAACCTAAGAGAGAGGGAGAGGGAGAGAGGGTGGGAGGGAGACACCTGAGAGAGAAGGAGATGGAGACAAAGTGGGAGAGAGGGGCTGGGAGGGAGAGATCTAAGAGAGTATGAGAGATAGGGAGTGGGAGATAGAGGGATGGGAGAGATACAAGAAGTGAGAGAGAGATACTTGAGAGAGGGAGTAGGGGTAGGAGGGAGAGGGAGTACTCGAGATAGAGGTATGGGAGAGAGGTGGAGGGAGTGAGAGAGAGAGGGGGGTGGGGGGAGATACCTAAGAGAGAGGGAGAGAGAGAGTGAGAGGGGGTGGCAGGGAGATACCTGAGAGATAGGGAGAGAGAGAGGGAGAGAGATAGAGGGAGTGAGTGAGGGAGACAAAGAGAGACCTAACTGAGGGAGATAAATAGAGGGGTGAGAGGGAGGGAGAGGGGGTGAGGAGAGACTTGAGAGAGAGGGAGAGGGAGAGAGAGTGGGAGAGAGATAGAAGGTGTGAGAGAGACAAAATTGAGAGAGAGTGGGAGAGGTGGTGGGAGGGAGGAGTGAGAGAGGGAGGGAGTGGAAGAGAGAGAGGGAGTGACTGTGAGAGGGAGATGGGGTAGGAGGGGGAGACTTGACAAAGAGAGAGAGGGAGAAGGGGTAGGACAAAGATACTTGAGAGAGAGAGACAAAGGGAGAGGGGGTGGGAGGGAGAGACCTGAGAGAGAGGGAGAGAGATAGAGTGGGAGAGAGATAGAGAGAGAGAGGTAGGGGAGATTATTGAGAGAAAGGGGGGGAAAGGGGGTGGGAGGGAGAGAGCTGAGAGAGGGAGAGAGAGTGGGAGAGAGATAGAGGGAGTGAGAGATAGGGAGTGGGAGAGAAAGAGGGAGTGTGTCTATGTGAGAGAGAGAGGGGGGATAGAGATACCTGAGAGAGAGTGAGAGAGAGATAGGGAGAGAGATAAAATGAGTGAGTGAGAGAGCTAAGAGAGGGAGTGAGTGAGAGACCTAAGAGAGGGAGAGGGGTAGGAGGGAGAGACTTGAGAGAGAGATATAGAGAGAAAAATAACGACCTAAGAGAGGGAGATGGAGTGAGAGAGACAAAAAGACCAAAGGGAGAGAGAGAAAGGTAGAGTGAGAAAGGGGGTTGGAGTGAGATAGATTTATTTACGTACCTAGGTGGGAGGAAAAGAGACCTGAGAGAGGGGATTGGACTGAGAGAGAGTAGTCTAGGTCGTGTCAGAGGGAGTGAGACCTAAGAGAGAGATTTCAAAGGGATAAAGAGTTATCCAGTTAGGGTAACGAGTTAGAGAGCGTATGAAAGGTAAAACCTCAACTATCCATCTACGATCATAAAATGTGCACTCTAAGCATTATCAAAGCTGTCAACCAAAGAGGGGAAATTTAGGTTTTGTTCAAAGTAGGCCATTTGGTGAGCACTAAATTTGGTGCTCTCCAAATTACACATCACATTTGGTGCACGCCAAATTTTGCGCTTGCCAAATGACTTGCTTTGGATGTGTTAATTGATAGGATTTTCTAAATCTCCTCCTATCTTAGTTCATACTCCCCATCTAATTTGCACGTCTTTCAATGCAAGTTTATAAAAAAACTGTGTGATAGCATTGAGCTCTCTTAGCTATCTAAATATATAATTCTTTTCTCATTTTGATTTAGTTAAGGTTTTGATCCATGGCTTCTATTGTAAATGCCTCTGTTTTTTGTCAAAAACCAACATGTGCTAGTTTTAGGATAGATTTTTACTCGTTCATCGAAATGTGAAACAAACTACATTTTTTGAAACTAGACTCCATTCTACACATGATGAAAAAAAAATCTATTTTTGATTAGTTTTCAAAAAATTTAGGGGGGAGCAAGCTCAAAATTTAGCTTTTTCAGGATGTGTCCACTTTTGATATTCATAAAATCTTATATATTCATTAAAAAAATTATCCGAAAGAACGAGGATACACTACATGGTGTTAGCTAATTTCTCACTATTGGGATTTTTGAAATTAAAAAAAAAAGTTAATCAAAAAGGGGGAAGCCCTCAGGCGCTATGCTATTTTTTTTAATAAAAAAGGACCTATTTTTGCCCCCCCTTTTTGAGACCCTTAATCTTCATTAATTTTTTAAAAAATTAGTAGCTTAGAAACTAGACTCGGAGCACTTCAACTTTCTTGCTGCATCTTGAAATTTTGAGCGTAACTATCTTCATTTTCTCATGCAAATCATATTTTGCTGATTTAAAAAAAAAAGTCATCTTAAGAGCTAAAATTGTGTCATAGATCCATGCACTTACCCCTTGGTGTTATTGTGGAAAATTTTTGGCATTGAATTAGTGAACAAATGATAAAGAACAAGGTCTTCAATAATGAAAGAGTGCTTAAGGATGCTTTTAGGCCATAGGTTTGTAGGGAGAAATGGAAAAGTGAAGTTAAGAATTCTAATTTTCACTTTTTATAGTCAATAGGCCATAATGTGAGTGTGTTATAACACACTCATCTTATTGATTGATTTTATTGAGCTTGAGGCTCATTCAATCCGACCTAAATGCAAGCACATTATAATGCTAGTATATTATGATGTGCTTGTGTTTAGGTTATATGTTATTATGTATGTATGTATGTATGTATGTATGCATGCATGTATGTATGCATATGTACATGTATGTACATAAGCATACATATACACACATACATACATACACAAATATTTATATACATATACATATACACATACATATACGTATACATATACATATAGATATACATATACGTATGCATATACATATACATATACATATACGTATGCATATACATATACATATACATATATGTGTGTGTGTGTAACACATATATGTATATACATATGTACAATATATATACATGTGTATACACTCACATATATATGTATACATATATATTTGCATATTTGTACATACATACATACACACAAACAGACATACACACACATACATACATACATAGGGGGCTACAATGATAGTATGGTGGGATGAGTGGTTAAGTAGAAAAGGTGGATAGCAAGGTGAGATAATGTTGAAAGAGTCCTAGATTTTGCATAAGTTGGTTGAGTATGAGTCCTACACAAACCCTTATGCTAACCCTAACCCTAATTTAACCTTAATCCTATTTAAACCCTAAACTTGAAACTAACTATTAAATTAATTGTAACTTTAACCCTAAACCTAAACCTATATCTAAAAGTAACACTATTTGTCATAGTTTAAGGACTCTCTGAGTCTTGGAAAAGACTCTTGGGACTCTCGAGTCCTAGGGCTCGCCAAGTCAACTTGCCAAGGACTCCCGAGTTGAGTCATGGAGAGTCTAGGCTAGGACTCCCGAGTATTGGCGAGTGACTCGTGCGAGTCCTAGAATCAGACTCTCGAGTCCCAACTTAGGACTTTTGGCATCACATAGAAATAATGAGTATGAATTTTTAAAACTTGTTTTTTGTTTTTTTTTCATTTGAAAATTTGAAACTATGAATATGAATGATGAAATTTCAAATATTTAGTGTTTGAAGATCATATAACATGTGCAATATTTGAATTATGAGAAATTGATAATGAAATTAGGCTCTTATGTTCTTTAACTGCATTTATTTTTTTTTATTTTTTTTTGTAAAACTACGGTTTTCTTCGTTGTCGAGTCCTAGACAATTTTTTTGCCGAGTTTGTGTCGAGTCCCGACTCCAAGTCCTATTTTTGGCTGCTGAGTTTGCATTGAGTCTATATTTTCCAACTTTGCTATTTGTAATTGAAACCCTAATCCTAACCCTATTTCTCATTCTAAACCCCAAACATTAACCATTATTCAATTTAAAGCCTAATAGAATTTTAACCCTAGCTATAACCCTAAGTGAACATTATACTTAATTTAACTATAACTCTAACCCTAATCAAACCTTAACCCTAACCCAAAGTGAACAATAACCCTAATTGAGCTATCACTCTAACCTTAATCGAATCCTAACCTTTTTGTTTATCATAATTGAATATTAACTATAATTCAATTCTAGCAATAATTAAATTCTAACCATAACCCTAACCCCTTGCCTAACCCTAACTATAGCCATACGCATAATCATAATTATAATCATAAGGTTAGGATCAAATTTGGGTTAGGGTTATGGTTATATTTGCAACAGTGTTCAATTACACATAAACAACTATGATTTAAGATTATTAAATTATAAGATAAATCACTTTTTTATATTTAACATATAATTATAAATTTATGAAAATACAATAATAATATAATTTAATGATAATATAATATTGATTACAATATAATAATAATATAACTTGATAAAAATATAATATAATACTAATAATTTACATAATACAATTAATAATTATTTTATAGATATAATAGAATGTTCATAATGTCATACATGTTAAATTTGTTGATGCTACTAGCATATATATATTTCACAACCAACCTATATAAAATACGCTGAGATATTAAGTAAAATAGAGGAATTGTGCATCCGTTGCCCTCTTCATGCATAGATATTTCAGAAAAGAAAAAAAAAAATAATAATAAGATGCCTCTCGGGGGAAATTTAATCTCCTTTTATTTATATTTTCCAGAACGATGTAAGCATGGCGGAAACCTTTATTCTTTCTCTCGGGTCATGGAACTGTATCGTTTGACAAAGTCCGCGATGCAACCCAGGACTTCGAGCGAGCTTTGGCCCTCCATTTTCATAACAGTGAAGCCGTGGTCTTCCTCGGTGAAATTATGCACTTGAATTTGTTTCCCCCATTTCTTCAGAGCCTCACAGTATTGCAACTCTTTATCTCTCAGTATATCCCGCCCGCCAACAGCCAAAAGCACTGGGGGAAGGTCCAGAGTGCGGAGCCTTTCCCCTTCCACAAGCGGATTCGAAAAAGGATGATCCCTGTTACTTCCCAGGGGCAGCGCCATTCTCCACATGCCGTCCAACATCTCTGCAGTTAACATGGAGGGCCCCTTTTCTGTCTCTGATGGCGTCTGCTCTTCTCCCCCGAAAAACGGGTACAGCAAAATCAAACCCTTGACTTTGATTTTCATTTCAACATTTTTGCTCGCCGCCCAGACGCCCACATGGTGTGCGATGTTCCCTCCGGCACTGTCGCCCGCTAGAAATACCTTGGAAAAGTCGGCGTGGGAGCGCAACCACGGATCTTTGCCCGCGCCGTCTCTCTCCATCCACTGCAGCGCTGCAATGGAATCGTCGTAGGCAGCGGGAAGGCGGTGCTCAGGAGCCAATCTGTAATCCACAGACACAATTATCACGCCCAATTTGGCTACCCACATCTGGCACATACGGTGAAACTGCGCGGTTGCCGCGCTTAGCATGCAGAATCCTCCCCCGTGAAAATACATTACTACGGGTACCCTGTTTTTTGTCTCGGGTGGCAAGTAGAGGCGCGCCCACAAACCAGCTTCCTCATCAAACACAATGTCTTTGTATGGGACGTAGCCATACTTATCATGGTGCTGAGGAAGGAAGGAAGATTCAAATGGGTTCGGTGCCCGCACGACGGATCCATCGCTGTAAAGTTTAATGGAACCGCCAAAATCCTCCACAAGCCGAGGCTCAACCTTATCCAACATCTCTCCTCTCCTATCGCCTGATTGCCTTCCAAAAACTTGAGCAAGAGAAGAAGGCACTTGTACATTCTGAGTTCGGGTGAATGTGTTCTTATAGGCCAGATGTTGTGAAAACCTAGCTGGTCAGATGAATTTTTCTGATTAATAATTATCGTGCGAATCTTCATTTCGATCAGCAAAGACCACAGAAAAAACTCTCGACGTCAGGGCGGCTAGATGCAAAACCACAATACGGACACTCGTTAATTGTAAAAAATAAAATAACTAGTATTTTTATTGACAAAAATTTGCCTCGACTATGAAACGCTCTACTATTCGATATGGGAATATCCTTCAACCCTCGATATCGACACCGTTGGTTACTGTCATCGTTAGGGTGACGGTAATGTCTTCACTATTTTAGTCTAGTCAAAGCTCATTAGCATTGCAACTAGATCCCAATTGGCAATTTTTAAATTTTTAATATATAGATAGAGATTTAATATGACCCCTTTCTTCGCTCTAGGGATGAATCTGATGCCACTTTGCAAAGAATGGCGGAGATGTATAGAGTGACATCATATATATATATATGTTGATTTAGACTTGGTTAATGTTAATGAATATGATTTTTTAATTTTTTATTATTTTGTCATATTAATACAAAGTCTCAGTCATCGTTTATGATTGATTTTAGTAATTTTATCAAATTTTGAATATCTTACATAATTTTGTAATAATGATAAATTTTCCATTTGACATTGATTTTTTTTTTATTAGGAAATAAATTTAGTTCTTAGATGGGGAATATGCTAATGAAGGAGGAGCCATTACAAGTTAGGAGCCAATTTTTGATAGTCAATACCTTGCTAACGGTTGGGCAACCTTGAAGCTATAATCTTGTCTCACCCTTCCATTATATATATAGTTCTTATTGCTTATAAAAACATAGTTACTTATTATTTTGTCTCAATTTTATTTATTTTTATTTAAGAATTATCTTACCTACCTTTTAAATGTAATACCATTCCATCCACTTTTTTTTTGTTTGTTGTTTTTTTATAAATATGATGTAATATAGATTTTGATATAAAATATAACTCTTACAAAAACAAAAAGAAATCAACTAATTTTATGTGTCACCATTGTTAATAGTCAATATTATGTGGTTTGGTAATATATTGTATACAAATTGCTAAAGAGTAAGTTCATGGAGAATATTATAAGTGAAATATGCTGCTCTTGTGGACAACAATATATTGATCAAGTAGACTAATTTTTAGGCTAAATATTTTGGTTTTACATTAATATATTGCAGTGGTGAAATTTTAATATCAATCAATGTTGGTTTTGTTCATTACATAGATTTCCAAATATGTGATTTTATTCTAGTTTTATCTATATTTTTTTTTATAAATATATTTTATTATCAACACACTTTTTTGTGTACTTGATCCTCCTTCTATATCTTATATTCACCGTCCTTGATCAATCTCACAATGCATGAGTGTGACCCTACATAACATGGGATTGACCCAAACTTCAATTTTTTAAAATTTCAATTTGTTGACTCTACGCTTTTGTACTAATTATTGGGATCCAACATGGTACACATTGAGACTATTAATCATATTTTGGCATTAAATATATTCATTCAAAACATTTAAAATCATCAAGTAATCCTAAATCACCCACACCATAAGGATCATTTCATTCATAGGAATATTTTGAATTGGAGTAAGGGAACCAATATTTACATCAAAACCATATAAGACATTGCATGCTTGAGTGTTTTTTCTTCAATCTCTCACCAAATATTATAAATTAGACAAATTGGGGATTAACTAAGGAGAACATGAACCCTCACAATCTAACCCCTTTCCTTATTTTTAAATACTACGATCCCTTATTAACCAACAAATAATAGAGAATGAAATGAACCAAGTTGTAAAAGTAGATAGATGTCTAAGGAAATCCTACAAGTTTTAGATTCCTCAAATTAGTATTTTAATTTTAGATCAAGATATATCATTAATATTTTTTAAGAAAACCTAAAAGGTGATTTATATTGCTTTATGTCCCTATCTTTCAAAGCTAAAAGGAATATAAATATATATATAGCTAGAATAAACCTTCTTTTATGGTTATGTATATATGTGTATGTATTGTAGAAACTTAAAAATGACCTAGGCCTACAAGCTCTATTTTTAGCACTTTCATCCTAGTATAATTATGACATTTAATTATGTCCTTAGTCCACATTTGGCTATTAATTAAATAATTCATTATTATTTAATTAATTCATGTCTTATTCTTCTTCATGATTATTAAATAAATAAATAAAATTTATTTATTAAATACGTCATTAATTGTCTAATTCTTCCCTTAATTAAATAAATTTCTTAATTTATTTAATCACCCTTCTTCAGTCATTTCTTCCTAATTATTAAATAAATAAGTTTTATTTATTTATTTAATGTGTCACTAATTGTCATAATTAAATGAATTGATTAATTTGTTTAATTATTGATCATATCTACTAAATTAAATAATTATCTTTAATTATTTAATTGTTGAAATTAATATTCCTCTCATTTTAAATAAATGAAATTATTTAAAATGTCATCACATTCTTTAACTGATAGTCCATTTTGGTAAATAATCTGAAAATTGATTATTTATTATTTCACAAAATCCATATTTTGAATTAATTTAATTCAAAATGGTAACTAATCTTCTAAAAATCAAGTAATCGGGCAGATTCTTGATTTTCCAAATCTGATCTTCAGTTCAACTCTTATCTTCTTGATTTTCAAAAATCTTTATTTTCTAGTTGATTATCTCATTTATTCTCCACCGTCGATTCGATCTTCTTAGATGTCATCTTGACCACTCACTTAATGATTTCTTCCTAACCCTAATTATGGATTATCAAATTGAATCTCGTCCTCTGATTTTAGGTCTCTGTCAAAGGTTAATATTGTCTGTCCATTCAAAATGGCATTTTCTATAAAATGCTATTTTGTTCTCATTTTTAGATTACACACTGACATACTTAGATATCTCACTGAAATTGTAGCATTTATTATCTTATTTCACTTAGTCTTGATATATTTAGGCATGGGCATTTCAATCATATTGTCATAGGCATAGGCATTTTAGAAGAAAATCCTTCAAAGATTGTGTAGGACTTCATCAAGGATTGCTCACACATTCGATCTGAGGGCAACACAAATCAGCAAGTTAGAAAGTGTAATGGAGATCAGCCATGGAGAATGAAAACATTGGGTGAGATTGTTCTATTTTATGTGTTTTCGTTTATTGTTCCTTTGTACTTCATTATTTCTTTGGGTTTATGCTTTCAATTCATTTGATAAACTAACCTTAAAAATAACCCATTGATACATTGGTGAACCCGATTTTGTTCCTTTTTATTTTTCTCGTACGGTTTTGTGTGTTTTTTCTCATTTTTGTAGGTACAGGTACGAAGCGACATAGTTGTTTTTTTTAATCATGATGCATATGATGCGTCGTGATGCACACACAAACTCAAACACTGCAATTGCCCTGTCATGCCACAATCAAAGTCTAGAAAGCCGCATTTGTATTCCCTGAGCCGCATTTGACACATAGAGCAATGCATTAGCTCTGTCATGATGCATTCGATTGGTAATGTTTTCTAATTATTTGCATTCAGGTTTTTGCTGTTTTCTGTGTTTTTTTTATTCTAGTTCTTCTGCATTCTGCTTAGTTAGATTTTTGTGGTACAAATTTTTATTTGCAACATTTGGTGGCTACTTTTCATGGGTCAAAGGGAAAAATTCAAACTTCTAACTCGTGGTCTTGCAAGTTTGAATGTTGAAGAATAAACACTAAAAGATTGTGTCTATATTTTTCTTAGATTAGTACACACTTACTTTCAGTGCAATTAAAGAGAACATGTCTCCTAATTTGCATGATTGTGTTTACAAAATGGTAGGTGAGTATGCTCTCACCTTGTGAAAACTCGGTGATTAGAAAACCAGACCCTTTTTTATGTGTTATTACCCTTACGATTTAGTAATCGAAGTATCCTCTCCCCTTGCATTTTCGGGCGATCTTGGGTGTAAGAGAAAAAATTACTAACTCTAGAACTTGG
>VDFB02000007.1:163919179-164046623 GCA_007258455.2 Sequoia sempervirens | reverse complement strand
TGTCCTAGGATTTCATCCTTGTTTTTATAACAAGGTTTTATTCATTGCATATTGCATCAATTTTATTTTTGTGTCTAATTAATTCTTTGGCTTCATAGCATTTTCATTACATCTCTCTTGTGTGGAAGGTTGTTTTGGTTATAGGTGATCCTTGGCTCTTGCAAGGTTGATCAACAATTCTTATGGTATAAGAGCTCTAGATTTCCAATTTTCCTCCCTTTTTTTAGAGAGTTTTGGCTAAGAGTTGTTTTTGTACTGTGCTATATATCTCGTTCAATCTCAAAACTCAGTGTTGTATCTACTACTACACATTCAAGATAACCTCTGAGTCATTTCTTGGAATAGGACAAGTCTAAAATGTGTTTTTTGGGCAGTCTCATATGTATGGACAACCATTACATGCACTCAGAATGTAGTAATAGTACTGGTGTTCTCATATTTATGTGACTGTGTTACAAATGATAATCTTGTTTGCAGGGGAATATCTTTATAATGCATGTAATCCTTGTTATCACAATTAGTATTTGCACTCTTGTTGATGCCATATATATCTTGTCAACATTCAGAAAATCAGTATATATACTCAGAAATCAATCCTCATGCCAATTTTTTGACAAAATTTTCTTCAGTTACCTGTAGTTCAAATCTCCTCGCATCCCATCATCAGTTGAATTTTGCTACAAATAGTTAGTCTTAATAAAAGCAATTTACATTTTCTTGCGATTTTTTCCCCTGCCCTTCAATATATTGCCAGAGTATATCCTGCTATCGGCGTAACCATTGCACCTTGTTGAGACAAACTAGTTATCACTGACTATTTATCCATAATTGTGGTTTCATTTGAGCCGCCCTAACATGGAGAATTCTCGTTTTTTATTCATTAGAAAAATTCATGTGACAGCTGGGTTTCGAAAATGTGTACGACACCTGGCCTATAATACGAGATTGTCCTGAACTAAGAACGAACAAGTGCATTCTTCTGTTGCTCAAGTTTTTGGAGGCAGTCAAGCGATAGGAGGGAAACAGAAATGTCAGATAAGGCTGAGCATTGGCTTGTGCAGGATTTTGGCGATATCATTAAAGTTGACAGCGATGGATCTGTCATCCGGGCAGAGAATCCATTTGAATCTTTCTCCCTTCCTGAGCACGATAATTATGGGCACGTTCCATACAAAGACATTGTGTTTGATGTGGAAGCTGGTTTGTGGGTGCGCCTCTACCTGTCGCCCGAGACAAAAAACAGGGTACCCGTAGTAATGTATTTTCACGGGGGAGGATTCTGCATGCTAAGTGCGGCAAGCACGCAGTTTCACTGTATGTGCCAGATGTGGGCAGCCAAACTAGGTGCGATAATTGTGTCTGTGAATTACAGGTTGGCTCCTGAGCACCGCCTTCCCGCCGCCTACGACGATTCTATTGCAGCGCTGCAGTGGATGGAGAGAGACGGCGCGGCAAAAGATCCGTGGTTGCGCTCCCACGCCGACCTTTCCAAGGTATTTCTGGCCGGCGAAAGTGCAGGAGGGAACATCGCCCACCATGTGGGTGTCTGGGCGGCGAGCAAAAATGTGGAAATGAAAATCAAAATCGAGGGTTTGGTTTTGCTGTACCCGTTTTTCGGGGGAGTAGAGCGGACGCCGTCAGAAACAGAAAATGGCTCCTCGATGTTAACCGTGGAGATGGCGGACGCCATGTGGAGACTGGCGCTGCCCCTGGGAAGTAACATGGATCATCCTTATTCGAATCCACTTGCGGAAGGGGAAAGACTCTCCACTCTGGACCTTCCCCTGATGGTTTTTGCTATTGGCGGGCGCGATATACTTAGAGATAAAGAGTTGCAGTACTGTGAGGCTCTGAAGAAATGGGGGAATCAAATTCAAGTGCATAGTTTCGCCGAGGAAGACCACGGCTTCACTGTCATGAAAATGGGGGAGCAAAGCTCGCTCGAAGTCCTCGGCCGCATCGCTGACTTTATTAAATGAACAGTTGCATGACCGATAGAACTATAAAATTTTCCTGCAATATTATATTGTTTAGGAAAATATAAATTAAAGGAGTAAAAATTTCAGCAGAGAGACTTTTTAGTAATTTTTTCTTCTTTTTAAGACTCTATCCTCTCTCGTTTGAACATTACGACGTATTCAACAATATTTGTGGTTGAATTAAATAATTGTTATGTTATGTTATAGTCAATATCTTCGAACACTATCATATGGTGTCGTGAGAATCCTCAGTGAATAAGATCTTGTGGAAGGCTCGGTTCTATCATTCATATGAACGTTTGACAGATTCAAAGGGGTACACGAACAGTTTGTTTAAAGTGCTTTAATATAATGCATCTGTCATTTATAAAATTAAATTTCTTCTTAAGATTTAATCTTTTCTATAACCTTTCAAATCATTTTTTCAATTAAAAGTCTATAATTTTTTCTTTCAAATTTTACTTAAAAATATATATATTCATATTATGTTTTAATCTACATAAATTTATTTTATAATATTATATAGAAAAATAATCTTTCTTTAGATTTAAGATAGACTAATCTAATAAGATGTATAAATGTAAGTATAAATCAAATTAGATTAATTAATGATAGTTAACAATAATAAATCAAATAATTGTAATAGTTAATTTTGAAAAGTAAATGTGCTAGTAGATAATATTTAAGTTTATATCAAAGAATTATCAACTTTGTTAAAGTTTTCAAAATTCAATTGATGTATGTTTAAGAAATGTAATCTCTTTAACAAGGAAATACCTCTAGACTTGTTCCTTTGTTAGGTCAAGTTCATAGCCATGGATTTGTCCTCTAGACTCAAGTTGACTCTACCTAGTGTATATCTCTAATCCGTTATACAACTAAATGACCTTATCCTACTCTAGTATTTTTTATTTTTTATATCTAATGACTATTAATATTTAGAAGTACTTTTGGAAGATTGTCATTAGTATTGAAAGGGGACACAATCACATCTCATTTTTATTATTTATTAAGAACATATTTATTTAATTATTAATCAATTAATTTAGGTGTGTGTACTTAACGTTTTAAACAATGCAATGAAAATGATTGTATTATATTTGCATGATATTACAAATTAATATTTTGTTATCTATGTGGAATATTTTTATTTAAATTGCTAATTCAATTCGATGTGATAATTGAAAATGTTTTTTTGAACTAACAAAGGTTTCATAATTATATGCAATTGACATTTTAGTTATTTCATGAATACTTAATATAAAGACCTAAACTAACTATTGTCTATTGACATGAGTTGAATGCATGATATTTCTTTTCATTTTATTGCACATTAATGGAGAGTAAATCATCTAAGAGAAGAAAGTAGATGAAAAAATTAAGATGACTAAAGCATAATAATTCAAGAGAAGCAACACACTTGTGTGGGATTGACTTTGAGATTAATGCATTCTAGTCATATTGTTAGTTTTCTTGAAAGTTGTTGTAAGTTGATCTTTTCCTTTTGATGAATTTGAAATGATTTTCCCAAGTTTATATTTAGACATAATTGGTCTAAGTCATGTATATCATTTCCTAGATCTAGCTCATAGCATTTCCAAGTACAAGAATAGTTTTAAACATAGCAGGCCATTGCTTCTTAGCAAATATCTAGTCCCAAAAGATATGTTTCATATATTTAACACATTGGAAATATGGGTAGTTAAATGGTTAAACCATAATACATTTTTATCTATGCCCAAAAGATAGCTTGCAGTGTAAAATTTTATAAGATAACATGTTTGAGTTTAAAAATTAGCTTTATAATTTCATATTTAAGCACTCATTTTGATCAAAAATTTAGAGCTAACTTTATATTTTCATTTATGATTAAGATGAGAAGAGGTCATCAAGGAAGGATATAAAAATAAAAATTTGTTAGTGGAAGATAAGTGAAATGAATAAATGACAACAATTTCCAATCTTGAAAAATTACATTCACTAAGAGTACAAAGTTTCATAGAAAGATCAAGATGAACTAATGACAACACAAATATATAAAAGTTTCCAATCTTTGATATACTTCCAAGTGGCCCAGTCAAACATATCAAAATCCTAAATATCTTTAAATTGTTGAACTCCTTTTGTAAAGAAATAATATGCGTGTCTTAGAAAGCTACTAGCTAGTGGTTGTTTATTATAATTAATAAGTTTAAATTCCAATGAGGCAAAACTGAAACCATGTTCAAGGAAGAATCATTCCACTTCAAACATTGTTGAACTTTCTTCCAAACTTTCCTATTAGACTATAAAGGAAAGGGATCTTTAATTTTAAATAAATAAGGTCGTAACATTTTATCCAACCAACTAAAAACTTGCCACTTCTTCTTGATGGGCTAAAAATTTTCTTGGTTAATCTCCACTAGTATCTCTAATAATCCATTTTGTAACAAGGAAAAGACCTTGAGTCTTGGGGTCTATGATTCGAAAGCCTTCTTTAGATCTTGGTTGAATGTAGTGAGACCAAGAAGAGGTAATGAAACTAGCACTACCACCCCCTTATACCATATAAATTTTTTAATTATTTTGTTCAGTTCTTCATATCCTTTCTTGAAAGGCATCCAACATGACGAAAAGTACACATGAGTTACAACAATAAGAATTTTATTAGCAACATGAATTTTTCTTGGTAAGGATAAAAATTTGTTACCCTAGTTAGACACCTTATTTTTTAATCTATGCAAGAACCATCCCCACGTTTCAGAAAGAGAGACTCACAAACCAAAAGCAATGTCAAGATATTTTGTTATCTCCCCATGTTTAATAAGCCTTCACTCTTTAGGAATACAATAAGGAAAAGAACAATTTTGAGATATTATAAATTCAATGTTGTTATGAGTTAATTGAGAACCAAAAATATCACAATACAAATCAAGGATGTTTAATGTGTTGTTTAATTCGTCTTCTAAGTTTTGCAAGAATTATATATTGTCTTCAACAAACTGGGAATTAATAACCACCTTATCTTGAGGAATAAAAGTACCTTTAATATGCTTCATTTAATTAGCTTTTTGAAGAAGGTATCCAAAAGCATCAACTATAAGAACATATAAGAAGGGAGATAAAAGACATCCTCGTCTTGTAGATCATTGTGGCTTCAAGGGGTTTGATATAGATTTATTAATAACAAGGTGAGCATTTGTGTCTTTGAATAACATTTGAACATGATTTTGGATTTTGGTCCAAAACCTAACCAATGCAATATTTTAAGAATGAAGCTTGAACAAATTCTATCGTAGGCTTTATCAAATTCTAACTTAACCACTAAAATATTTTGGCATGATTGTTGGGCCTATTCAATAGTCTCCTAACTCAATATTAGATTGTCAAAATATAAATCTACCTCTTATTAGTCCTATTTGTTCAGTTCTCACTATACCCTACATGATTTATTATGATAGTTAATGCCTTAACAATAATTTTATAATAAATATTTAAGAAGATAATTGATCACCAACCAACGATAATATTTTTTTTCCTTTACGATTAAGTTTGATTAAACCTTTATTGATAGTTGAACTAAAAACCCACTCTAAAGAGCTATAGTGACATTTTTAGTATAAAGAATTATTTAATATGACCCCTTTCTTCGTTCTAGGGATGAACACTATGTCACTCAATACGCATTTCCACCATTCAAGCTTTGACTGATGTTAAAATAGTCAAGACTTTTGCGTTACGCAACCAATGATGTCGATATCCCCCGTTGAAAAATATTTCCACATTGAATTTGAACCATACATGAATATCAAAAGAGTTTAATAGTCGAGGCAAATTTTTGTCAATAAAAATAGTAATTACTTATTATTTTTTTTCACTGACTGCTATCCATAATTGTGGTTTTCACTGAACCGCCCTGACGTCGAGAATTCTCGTTTTTTATTCATTAGAAAAATTCATGTGACCAGCTGGGTTTCGAAAATGTGTACGACCCCTGGCCTATAATACGAGATTGTCCCGAAACAAGCATGAACGAGTGCATTCTTCTGTTGCTCAAGTTTTTGGAAGGCAGTCAGGCAAATAGAGATGTCGGATAAGGCTGAGCGTTGGCTTGTGGAAGATTATCGTGGTATCATCAAACTTTACAGCGATGGATCCGTGGTACGGGTAGAGCCACCATTTGACTCTTCCTTCCTTCCTGAGCACGATAATTATGGACGCGTTCCATACAAAGACATTGTGTTTGACGAGGAAGTCGGTTTGTGGGCGCGCCTCTACCTGTCGCCCGAGACAAAAAAGAGGGTACCCGTAGTAATTTATTTTCACGGGGGAGGATTTTGCAGGCTAAGCGCGGCAACCACGCAGTTTCACTGTATGTGCCAGATGTGGGCAGCCAAATTGGGCGTGATCATTGTATCTGTAGATTACAGGTTGGCTCCTGAGCACCGCCTTCCCGCCGCCTACGACGATTCCATCGCAGCGCTGCAGTGGATGGATAGAGAGGGCGCGGCCAAGGATCCGTGGTTGCGCTCCCACGCCGACTTTTCCAAGGTATTTCTGGCGGGCGACAGTGCAGGAGGGAACATCGCACACCATGTGGGCGTCTGGGCGGCGAGCCAAAACGTGGAAATGAAAATCAAAATCAAGGGTTTGATTTTGCTGTACCCGTTTTTTGGGGGAGAAGAGCGGATGCCGTCAGAAACAGAAAAGGGCTCCTCGATGTTAACCGTGGAGAATTTGGATGGCCTGTGGAGATTGGCGCTGCCTCTGGGAAGTAAGAGGGATCATCCTTATTCGAATCCGCTTGCGGAAGGGGGAAGGCTCTCCACTGGACCTTCCCCCGGTGCTTTTGGCTGTTGGCGGGCTCGATATACTGAGAGATAAAGAGTTGCAGTACTGTGAGGCTCTGAAGAAATGGGGGAAACAAATTCAAGTGCATAGTTTCGCTGAGGAGGACCACGGCTTCACTGTCTTGAAAATGGAGGACCAGAGCTCGCTCGAAGTTCTCGGCCGCATCGCTGACTTTATCAAATGAAGCAGTTGCAAGATACGATAGAACTATAAAATTTTCCTGCGATGTTACATTGTTTAGGAAAATATAAATAAAAGGAGTTTAAATTTCTGCCGAGACTTTTTAAGTATTTTTCTTTTTACCTTTAATCTGAAATATCTAGGCGGTGAGACTCTATCCTCTCTCGTTTGAACAGAACGAGTTAATATTTTTTTGTTCAATTTAAACAATTGATATATTGTAGTCAATTGTGGGAGGTTGATTATAAACTAGTAATCACACCTTCGTGTGTGCAATGGGTATGCCGAAGATTTGTGGAGATCAATATTTTAATTTATGATACTCTATTTGAAAGATAGAAATTGTAAAATGGGAAATGTCAAACTTTTTTAAATAAATGGAAGGTTATTTTGGCAAACTAGAATAACCAGTATAATGGCAGAAAATTAGAAGGAAATATTCACTGTATAATTCATAAGCTCTACTATTCATTGCACTCAATGGTGCAACAACATCTGTTATACAGTTTTGACATTTTGTCTTTAAAGTACAAGAACTAGTATAATTCGTATTTTTGCAAAGCACAATAAGCAGTAAAATGGCTGAAAAATGCGAGGAAATATCTATTGTATAATTCCTAAGGTCTGTAAAGAATAGTGTATTAAGATTAACATATGAAGATGATTTGATCTCTACTGCAGCTATTGTGAAAATAGGTCTGGCAACCATTGCATTTGCAGCTTCAGTAGCAGCTGCTATACATTCAATAGTAAATAAAGTTGTGAGGAAAGCTGTCAGCAGAATAGTGTAAAGAAGAAGGAAAATAAAGTTAGCCAAAAATGTATACAATGAAATGAAAATAATTTTTTTCACTCAAATAATGGCAAGTGAGTTACCTCAAGTTGAGTTACCAAGAAAGGTCTGGCAACCATTGCATTTATAGCTGCTATACATTCAATAGTAAAAGATGTTGTGAGGAAAGCTGTAATTAAAACACAAGAAAAGTGATATGGCTATCTATAGATTCTAAACAGAATTGATTGAAATAATGGCAAGTGAGTTACCTTAAGTTTCAACACACATTGTGTCAAGTTGTGAAGGATGGCAAAGAGAAAAATAGGTAGAGTTTGCAGGAAAAATCTTCATGGTAGTCTTGAAACGAGACTCCTAATATAGTGTAGGTGAGTTGAAATTGAGCAGAATAAAGAGTTTTGTAAAATAAAGTATAATCAAGATATGTAGTTTTCAGCATTGACATATGAAAATAAAGTATAATCAAGATATGTAGTTTTCAACATTGACATATGAAAATTATCACACAAATGGGGATGATAGGCATGGTGATAGTATACAAAGAAAATGATAAGTAAACTATGATACCAAAACAACATAGAGGTCTGCTAATTCTAGAAAAAATCTTAAGACATCAGTCACTGATGCAATTTGTATTCCATGGAGATCTAGCTTGCATGAAAAGATTTGGTGCATAAAATAAAGATTTGATCTTCTAAAATAAAGTATATTCAAGATATGCAGTTTTCAGAATTGACATATGAAAATTATCACAAAAATGGGGATGATAGGCATGGTGATAGTATACAAAGAAAATGATAGGTAAACTATGATATCAAAACAACATAGAGGTCTGTTAATTCTAGAAAAAACCTTAAGACATCAGTCATTGATGCAGTTTGTATTCTACGGAGACCTAGCTTGCATGAAAAGATTTGGTGCATAAAAAAGTGCTTCCATTCCATCCAGAATTGGATCCCTACTAGAAACCAAATATGTCTTTAGTTTGTTGATTATAGATACAGTAATAAACTATTTTAATTTATCTTAAAGATTTGTGCATTAACAATGGAAACTTAATTATGAATTGCAAAAGTAAAAAATCTACTAAAAATAGGAAGTGAAATTTATTTTATGAACTCCCCAAAGATAGATTGGAAAAAAGGAAACTGCAAGTTTTTGGACACATGATGTTGGAACAATTGTGTATGCGGCAGTAATGTAGATTTTGTAAGGCAAAGGAGTAAAGAATTATATAACCAACCTATAATTTCTTGTTCAAAAGTATTTGAGAATGTCAAGTGCTTGAAGTTGATAGTGTTGACAGTCGAGCCTCCTCTTTCATTCTCCGTGCAACATAAGGGTTGCGTTGCATGAGTGTGTATATGTGGAATGTGAATGAAGGGTGGATATGAAGACCTCCAAGATGAGTGACTCTAGAAATTGTTGTGAACGTCAACCCTTGCCAGTCAATGTTGTCAATGTCAATGGTGGCCCTTTGAAGTGTAAGGCCCTGTGATTTGTGGGTGGTTAAGGCCCATGCCATTTTTAGTGGAATTTTCTACCGCCCACCACGATTCAAAGGGGTAATAGGGACATTTGTTGGATTATTTGGATCCCAAGCAGGCCCTATGTAATGCTTGAAATGAACAACAACAAACAAGGGGAGTTGTTGTGTAATATGTTTGACTTGTCCAAGAGCACCATTGACGAGGCCTATATCAATCCATAGTTTACAACTTAGCATCACCTTTTGGTTGATGCATAATAGGATCTTAGGTTGCAGTTGTTCATCGTCTTGATTTAAGTGTGATGAGCTCCTTGTTTGCTCTGTAGTGGATAAGCAATGTGATGTGCTAAAGACAACAACATGCACTTATTATGGAGTGACACCATTTCATTGGTTGCAAAAAGATGTATGGACGATAAGAAAGCACTTTGTTATGTGGACGTTAGTGTTGAGATTGAATGTGACATTAGCAGTTGCCAATCTGCAATTATAGGATGAGCCTTAAATTGCACAAGAGTTGACGAAATAGAATTTGAGTGAGATCCTCTCCACTTTGATGGTACATTTTGGTAAGTGTAATCACTGTATTGATGATATGCCATAGTGTCCCACCGTAGGAAGAAGAAGAGTACATAGGAATGTCTTTGAATGGTGGTAGTTGGCCCAAGTCTCCAAAGAGTGGGATGGAACAACCTCCAAATGGTGTGTGGTTATGCGAAGGGAAGGCTTCGCACAAGCGAATGTTAATATGTTCTAGTAGCTTTGGACCGATGAAGCTCATTTTGTCTATCAAAATGTAGCGAACAAAGTACATTTTTTCTTGGAAGTTTGCTAGCATTTGGCCTTGCAAGGGAGCAATCTCTTTGATGGGTATGCAGAGTGAGGAATGTATTGTTGTTTCTCCAATGTTGAATGTTACAACACCTGTAGGTGCAAGAAGTAGGAGGGAAGTTTGACCATTTGGAGATGAACCACTAAGTGCAAACTTGATTTGTTTAATTAGGTGTGACTTTATAGTGCCTGTAGTTCCTTGAACAATTATTCTTAGTGGTGGTTAGTAAGTGTTGGAGGATAGGTGCAACGACACTAAATCCAATGCTTTTTGTTGTTCAGATGAAAGGGAATGCATGGTGTTTACATTGGGTGGGTGGGGGACTTGAAATGTTATGTGGTTAGACTCTACAAAGCTAGTAGCCATGCTGTGATGTAGTGGATTTATGGAAGGAGTCTTCCAATCATGATTAAGATTTATTTCACGGTCACCCAACATGTCAATTTCAACAAGCTAGATTGGATGGCCTGGGTGTACACTTGAAAAAAATTTCCATTCAAATTGGTTACATTGATGTGGTTGTTCGTCATTGTCTGAAGGAGTGCCCAATTCTGGATCGACGAATGTTTGTGGTGCAATGCATCACACATGCCATGGATGGTAACTACATGCGAGCCTATCCCAGTTAGCAACAATTTTAGTGGTGGATGATCCATAGTCATATGCAATGTTACAAATTGGTTTGTAGAGAAGCAATTCACTCTAATCGAATTCATGAAATTGTGGGTTGTCCCTTGCAGGAATGCTTGTGAAGCATGGAGATACTCAAACAATAGCATTTTTGGCATGGTCTTTCCATTGGTAATTTTTACGAGTTGCTTTGAAGCTTCATTTCTGCATGACATCAATCAATGCCAGTGTCTCCATACAAGCAGGACAGGCCATGTATGCATCAATGTAGTATGTGTTTGTTGATGTGGATGTGGGTGAGAGTGGAATGCATTGATAGTGTTTTTGGTTTACATTTAAAGAAACGAATGTCCTGCTTGATAGGTAGAGGGGTAGTTTTAATAAAAGGTGGAAACTTTCTTGGGCACTTATATCATGATCAACAAGGTTGTCAACAAGAATTTTTCTAAAAGATATAGGTGTTGGCTTGTTAGGATCTAAGCTAGTTGAAACATGAGAAACCATTGAATGATATGTTTCAAATTTGGTTTTTGCTTTTGCTGCATACTTTGCTATATATTTGAGCATTGCATCTATTGAGAGAACGGGCTAGCAATCTACATTTGCTTGCCAAATAGAGAGGATTGTGGTGTTCTAAAGATTCAAATAATCATCATTGCGAGCAGGGGTGTGCTTTGGCAGGCCACTCTTAATTGAAAGGGTTGTGGTATCTTGGATGGGCCAAGGGGCTTTGTAGCAACATTCAAGGGTGGCTCCTTTTTTTCACAAGCATGTGTTCAAGGCACAACGTGTATGGCATTGAACACAGTTGAGTAGTTCATTGTAGTCATGTGAAGGTTTGGACAACATAATAATTCTTGTGTCCATTAAGTAGGGGTTGTCAAAGATAGACTGTTGAACCCTATCATTTGAAATTGGATGGTGGTGGGGGTTCCATGCAGAGACATATTTTTCAATGTAGTTGAGTGCATTTTGTACTGATGCAAGATTACTCCATTGTAGTTAGCAATATCAGGTGCTTGTTTGAGCTAAACAAAGCCATGGACATGTGCAGATCCTCGGTGTTGCCATTCATACTTGGAGAGTGGAGATCTTAGTAAGTAGTTGGTGTATGGAAAAGATTTTAGAAAAAGATGTGAAATATGTTTACTTGTACCAGTATTCAGTTGTGTAGAGAATCTTTTCCAAAACCTCTTCACGAAACGCTGTAAATTTGTGATGCATATAAATTTTAGAGAGGTGTGGGTTTTGCGCTATATTTTGGATCTTCCATCGAGATGTAGCTGTCGGATTTGTTGGTGTGGTAGACAACATGACATTATGCAGGTCATACCATTTAGTATCTGTTGCATTGAGGGTAAAGAATAGAGTCAGACAACCAACCTGAATAACCATTTCAAATAGCCCCCTACAGTGACTCCAAAAGGGGCGTGTGCCACATATTATTGAACCAAACTGCATAACCTGGTCTACAAGCTTGTCATCAGGAAGGTCCTTCAATCTTTGTCACAAGGAAAGTATTGTTGTTGGTAGGCTACAGTCCAACTGTTTCTAAACAAAAAAAAAAGTTGTGGACTGGGTTCGATGGCGCATAAGAATACTAAGTATGAAGTATCTAAACCATGGGTGTTGGCCAAACCTATTATCATTGTATCTCAGAAGGTGGAGAGCATAATCATGTAGCTTGAACTCTTTCATATTTTGTTGGTTGAATGTAGCTATGCCCTTTGGAAACAATGTGGGGAATGCCATAACAAATAATCCATTAGTGGTGTATTAATTGATGGGTGTCAAAGAAACTGGTGGGCAATCAATAGCAGGAGTCAGGTGTCCTTCAGCTAATTGCAACAAGGCTCACAATTCTCCCACTTCTGCACGAGCATGGGGAAGGTTTTCCACAAATGATGTTGTTTCTTGCAGATTCTCTTACAATTTATCTTCATTTGTATTATTTGTTTCCATTAAACTTACATCAGAGGGATTTGAATTTGAGGTTGTTGCACGTATAAGGTCTGAGATGTTAGTGGAGGCAATAGAAAAGCATAAGAGGGATGCCTCATCTAACTATACATCTTTGTAGTGTGGGTCATTATAGATCTTATATTGTAAAGCCTCATGAACACGTGTTCTACAAACATAAAAGCTATACTACTGGGAAACAACATTTTTTTTGTTAACTATGAGTATATCAAGGTCATGTATATGTCGTGGTAAATAAGTTGCAATTGTAGTAATATCTCGAGGAAAGAAAATAGTGTGGCCATTGTATTTTAATTGGCCCCCTCTTGCATAAGTAACTTGAAGGATAGGGCTAGCACGTGCTATAAGCATCTCCTCAATTTGAGTAATGCATTGCAAACATGCAGGATGCTCACCAGGGTCCATGTTGTTCCACTTTGAGAAGTGATTTCCATTTTTTTTCTGAAATGCACCTTGAACAAGTAGTACTACCATTGAATTTCCTAGTTTTTATTCCTAGATATTGCTCCATGCATACTTGGCATGTTGAGAAGTTTGATAGGTTGTCCAACTTTGAACGAAATGAATTCCTAGTAGTGTAATAGTTCAGAGGAAATAGTGGAGGATGTTGGGTTTGGGCTGTTGAGGGGGAGTTGGGTTGTAATATAGATTGCATATGTGGTGTAGGTGATTGTAATGGGGAGGGATTAATGGAAAGAGAGGGTGTGGACGTGGAAGCTCCTACATGGAGGTTGTGATGGTTTTCTCATCTCCCTCTATTAAAATAATCCTTCTTTGCATGGTACCTTAATCGTTCTAGATGGTTACAACGAGAATGCTTTGCTTGCAAAATTTCTATTTGATTTTCCATGGCAGGGGTTGTTGGGAATCAAAGCAAACCAATATTAATATTTAGAAGAATTTGCAGGAGATAACTTTGGTGTGTGACATTAAGTTCTCACATAGAGAAAAAACATTATACTTTTAAAGAATCTATGTGTGAGTGAGGGTGGTTGTGTTTAAACTTTGTGTTGTTGTGTGTATAATTTGTTGTAAATAATGTACTGCCTGGTATTTAATATGACCAATCATAATGCTTGAAGTTACAACAATTTGTATTTACACAATCTCAATTGGAATAACAAAGTTTGAAAATAAGAAGAGGGAGTAGTACCAGAAGTAGAAAGACTTTGTATTGCAGTATATTTTGATCATAACATAACCTATATTATATACTAAAAAAAAATATAGGAAATGGTTTTGTAATAAAAAAGGCCTAATAAATGATATATGAATCACAAGTGAATGTCTTGAAAATAGTTTTATACCAAAATATCTACTGCATCATAGCAAAATATCTACTGCATCATAGAAAGGTTGCATTTGAACACTCACCATCATAAGGATATTATAATTTTTAGTTTTAATATTAGTAACCAAATACAAATTTTGACAAGGAAAAATAGCAACAAATTTTACAGATTGTTGAAAAAAAAGAATCCATTGAATTTCTAAAAATTGTATTTGTGACCAATTTATTGTTAAAATTTCATGTTATTTGCATTTAATTTGGTAGATTTTTTTGCTTACATAAGAAATTATTTAGTAATCAAAGTTTCAGTAATTTTTTTTTGTTGTACCAAATTTAATAGCTTTGATGATCTTAATTGTTACTACAGCCACTTGATTGATGTGATATTTTGCATTGATCTTTTGATTTGTAAAATACTATTGCACTGTATGGGTGGAGTCAATGAAGTGGTATTTAGAAATAAGACATTGCAAGAAGTTCTATCTAAAGAAAGAAGTGGCTTATGCTATCTGTAATGTTGAGACCAATGTCATGTTTGCAAGAAGATGGCCATATTGGTACAATGGTGTATGGAAGAAGACCCCATCTTGTGCCCAGATATGAAGAAAGTCGTAGTGACTCTTCCAGATCTTGCTTTCTTCAATGGAATGGGTGTCTTCACTGGTAGGCAACAGTCAAGTTTTCAGTGGGTTTAATGCTTAGCATTGTCTATATTATGCATAAGAAGGATTTCAAAGATAATCAGGTGTTATATTTTAGAGGGATTAAATAGTGAAGATAATTAATCACTTATAAACGTCACATCCTCTACAAACACTATCATCGAAATGCAGTTAGGACTACACAAACACGCCATGTGAAGCCATTCACATAGTGCTAAGTCAATATTAGATGGTGGTATCGTTTCCCTAATGTTGACGTTCCTTCATTAAATGGTAATGGCATCAGGAAAGGATCTATTGGCAATGAAATCGACATAATAGTTGGTTGATTTAATGTTAATGATCCAGATTAAATAAATGGTCCAACATACTTGCTACTAAAATTGAGACGTTGATTTAAAGATTTGGAAAGATTTGGCTGAGGAGACTCCATAGAGGTAGAACCTTGATGCTTAAGCACATCAATCCAAGAACTTGTACCTCAAGGAAACACTTCCAGATAGTAGGTAAGGCTATCAATCAAATAATGCCTTCCAATCATTTCTAGTTTCACAATGATGAGAAGCACATTAGCTAGACAACATTTTCCTATTTTCATTACAAAAAAATTACAAGCAAAAACTATTCATGGTGAATCAATCTAGCGGGGCAACCTATGTCCATGGGTTTATTATGCCCATTTAGAGACACATCTATTCATGGCTTGGAACTCATCTAGGTAAAATTTCAAATTATTTAGGTTGTGACAATCAACATGTGATGCCTTTCTATCTTACTTGGCCTGAATTTTTGGTTATAGTTGACAAATAGGTGCATCAGCTAGTAGCCAGTTGACAATCTGATCATTTCACATCTATTAATATCTATTGTTAAAATTACATTGCATTTGTAAGTTCTGTTAGAAATAAGTTAGTTGTAGATTAGTGAGTAAATCTAAGACAGTTTGGATTGGGTCTTTCAGAAGACTTTCCTACCTATTTTCTTGATAAACATATAACCCTATTTTTCAGTTTCCAAGATAAAATAACAAGAGGTTATGTTCTTTGTTTATTTCTCCATTTTTCTTTTAAGTTTTGTTTTAGTTCAAATCTCAATATACATAATTTTGTACCCCAAAGCTCTTTTAATACACACATGATTGAACACCTAGAGATTTGATAGATGAAGTGAAATCCCAAAAATAGGAAAGTTTAACTAGTACCATTAACAAAATTTGCACAAACCTACAAGTAATAAAAAACAAAAGAAAAGGTTGCCATTAGGCCTTCCTTGGCTAAAAACTCAAATGTGATGCAATGTGATTTAAGGCAATGCAAATCTAATGAGATGTGTTGAACCTTCATTTAATTCTCCCCCAGTGGCAAATGCTTCATAAAAACACAACACTAAACTAAAAACTTTCAAGCGTGGTTTTTTAATAATATATTAAATCAGAAATCAAGTTGCAAAATTTACACATTTCTTAGCCTATAGATAGGCTGCAAAAGTCATGAAGCTACAAGTAGCTTTGAATTCATTACTGTTTGTTCCTATAAACAAACTAACCATTAAAATTTACCTGCAATAAAAATTTTGCAAACAAATATTTATGCATTACTTTGCCTTGGAGGAAATCAAAGGTAAACCAACTAAAGATTTTCTTATGGGCAATAGTAAAACATATTTTCAAAGTGAAATTGGTTTGAGAATGATCCAAGTGTTCATTATAGCTTTTACATAAATATATAAATTTTATAGATTCTCTTCTATGTATTATACAAATATTTTCCCTATTTTGAATGATTCGCTCTCAAAATTTTCTCCTCAAACTATAAAATGCCCACATATATAAAGCCCTAACCAATTTCTCGAACCAATTGATCTCATTTACTAATATTGTTTTAAATATAAATATAGCTCTCCCTTTAAATTGGTAAAAGCACTTTGAAAACCACAAGACTAACATGTTAGCAAAGATGTAAAATTTAAGGAAAAAGAAGCATGGGATGAAAGCATTGACAAACCAATCACAATTGGACACTAATACCACAAAATGAAGAAGAATCTAAAGAAAAAATTATGCAAGGTGATCAATCAAATCCACAAGCAAGAATAAATACACCAACAAAAACTCCACGAAATGTTGTCAGGTCATGCACATCATCCTACTCCTTATTCAAAAGTTATGAATAATATCTTAAGGTCAAAATATAAAGGTCAACGCTACCGATAAATTTTTTGAGTATTTTTGGATATAAGGTTGATTCCCATGTTTTTAATATTGCAACTTGAAAATTGTGAGGAAATATTTACTGTATAATGGATAAGCTTTGTAAAGAAGAATGTAATAAGTTTAACATATGAAGGTGATATGATCTCTACTATTCATACTCTGAAAATAGCTCTGGAAACCATTGCATTTTCAACTTCAACAACAGCTACTATGCATTTGATAGTAAATAATGTTGACTTGGATATGGGTATATAATACTCTTTTAAATTATACTATTGTTGCAGTTATTTATAGAAACCTAAGTCATGATATTAGAAGGCTTGGAAGCGACTTTGTATGCTAATGACTTTGGTTTTTACATTTGATTGTGATATTGACTTGGATATGGGTATATAATACTCTTTTAAATTATACTATTGTTGCAATTATTTATAGAATCCATAAATTTAAAACAAAAGATTCTAACTCGAATAATACAAAGGCGTTACAAAGAATACCCTTAATATTCATATTACTAACACTATTAATGCTATCCTAAGATGAATGAATCTCTCAAATAATGATAATTTGAATTAGATCCTTTATAGGTTGTACAAAAATTGATTATTGATTATGGCATAATTAATTATTAATTAAGGTGACTCACCTCATAAAGAAGGGATGCGTTTATTTTTTTCCGTCTCAAGGCTGAGCTGTTAAATCCATAGGAAGAAATGGAATAAATGTCTTCAACAAAATTCATAAAGAGAACACTAGCTAAGAGGACAAATTGCATGATAAAAAGAGTCATAAATGCTGATAAAAATAGTCATAAATATTGATGAAAAATGAGCAGCAAATATGATAGTCATAGGAGCAACAAATTCATGAAAAATGAGCAGCAAATTCATGCATAGAATGAGTAAAAAATTTGATAGTCATAGGAGCAGAAAATTCATGAGAATTGAGTATAAAATACATTCCCAAATGGGAAACAAATATAGTTCCAAATGAGTGGAAAATAAGGTCATAAATGTGCAGAAAATGACCATAATCTAATGTGCTTTAATACATTGATTTATCACTGTGTTTTGCAGTGGCTAGCAACAACCTAGAAGAGTGAGGTGCATCATATGGCATTTTAGAGAGCCACTATTTTGGAGGTTGTACTGCTTCCTCTTCCTCCCCTTTCATTGAATGTTCTTCAATAGTGAAGTGTTGGCAGGTTGTGAGTATGCTTTGAAAAATGTGGAAGCTAAGGAATATGGGCTATTTTGCATTAGGAAGAGGTTCTCGGAACTTCAAAAAGATCAAATACATGGTTTGCAGAGGCCAAGACTTGGGTTATATTTATAACACCTGACAACTCATGTGCTATTTGGCATCTATCTTCCCTTTATCTTTATTGTTGTAAACAACTGTCATCTGTAAAGGTGTAATCTAATGTAATATGAATCATTTTTTCCTTATAATTTTAGAGAATGAATCTGACAATTTTTGTAAGTTTGAAGTGTGTTGTTTATCAAAAGGACTATAAGGAGAAAACATAGAATCAAAAGTGACTCCAATTTTGGATGTGAGACAAGAATGGAAAACAATCACTAAAAAGTTCCCACCAAACAATATAAGAAGGTGAATCCTTCAAATTGTGTTATTAAATTTAATTAATTTTGAGCTTTGTAAGACAAAGAATTTGAGAAAACTCAGAATCTTAATCAAGATGCATTTCCAAGATTCAATACTGAAGGCATTACCTCCTAAGAACTACAAAATTCGGTTGGTTAAAACATAAAAGAAAAAATACTCGAGACTATCCAAATAGAGGAGGGTCCGTTAGATCCTTCTCATGAGATGAATGAATAGACATGTTAGACTTGTGATAAGTAGCCAATTCAAAGGGGGGAACACAATGCAAAGTGAATTCCAATTACAAAACGTTCTCTTCAAAAGATTCAAAAAGAAGCTAAAATCTATCCTCATATACAAGCATTGCCAGATTTGGCTGATTTAGTAGCTAGCTTTAGTCAACCAACAACTAGAAACATGGGCTTCAAAGTCTTTGATTTCATTTTTTATGCTCAGAGTAGATTTGCATCCATTTGCTAGCCTAATTGCTATTGTGTCAAGAATTTCTTAAGGAAAAAAAAATAAATAAAAAATTTCAAGCGCAATAAGAACAATACCAGGCATTGAGATTGTAATTTGCACGACTCAATCTTTAAATTTGGGCTTGGGAGTAGGTCACAACTGCATTTGTTAACTTAAGTAGCCCAACTAACCTCATGTACTACATGAATGTATGCAAAAAAATAAACCATATTTGTTCTAAAGTTTTATACTTTGCAAAACTCTTGGACCTTAGTCTATTCAAATGCCTTCCTCTACAATTCATTTCTTCCACCCAGTGCACCAATTTCCAATCTACTTTCTTAACACTAATCACTTCTAAACACTTAAAATTCATTCTAAGGTTTGTACATTTTTTTTATCTTGCGAGCACCTTATACAACTCATCATGTATAGGTAATTGATGTCGCTTGTACGAACGTGACCTAGGTTCAAATCCCATCATCGCAACAAGGCATCCTTAAAGTCCAGAAGTAATATAATAGTTGTGGGAAATTTGTAGACCATTTTGTAGGAGGGGTTTTACTTTTAACACTGAAGACAGCCAAAAGTGTATCATGGAGGGTAAGTAACCAACATAAAAAGGAAAGCTCTCTTTGTGAATGGGTGCAAACAACATTTAAATTTCATAGAATAGAGACCTTATTTTGGCTACATCATTTGTCTAATGAGATGTGTTGAACCCTCGTTTAATTCTCCCCCAACGAAAAATGCTTCATTAATACACATCACTAAAATAAAAACTTTCAAGCGTGGCTTTTTTGGGCAAGAATGACTCAAGATGTAGAAATGAAGACGAAGATGGAGAGAAATTTATATATAAAAGAAGTGCCCTAAATGTGTACTGCTCTACTTGTATACAGGGGAAGTTGAAAGGGGTTTTCCACCAAAACTATTGCATGAAAATAATTACCGAGAACAACTTTACAGATCAAATAAAACATAGAAATAATTGTGGAGAATTCAAACCAGCGCAAATGACTTACCTCAAGATTCTGTAAAATGTTCGCAATGCTCTCTTTCTGTCAACAATCCAACTACATCAACAAGGAAAATATTTTTGACCATCTCCCATCTAGAGTAAATGCATCTAAGAAGGCAGAAGGTGGCTGCAATACACAGGGTACACCAACTCCCATCAACAATAAATGTGCGAACAAGACAGAAGGAAAAATGACAAAGGCGTAATGAGCGATCAAGATCTATTCTAGATGGTCTTGCACCATTTTTTTAACCGTTGATACAAAAAGTTTTTTGGAAAACAACATTGAGGGAATGCCTTTGACATAAATATTGGTTATTTATAATTTTTTAGTCAATTGTGGGAGGTTGATTACAAAATATTTGTTATTTATATTTTTTTTCTTTCTATATTGTTTAGTTTTTTTTTAATTTTTTAAATCATTTTTTTCAAGTTAAAAAATATAATGTTTTTCTTAAAAATTTAAATCTAAAAAATATACATTCATTTTATGTTATTCTACATAAGTTTATTTTTTATAATATTATAAAGGAATTTTAAAAAAAATAAAAATTATTTAGGCTAATCAAGTAAGATATATATAAGTATAAATTAACTGTGTATATAAGTATAAATTAACTTAGATTAATTCATGATAGTTAGAAATTACAAATTAAATAATTGTAATAGTTATTTAAAAAAAATAAATGTGGTAGTAGATGATACGTAGCTCTAAGGATCAAGAAATTATTGTCTTTGTTTATGTTCTCAAAATAAAATTGATGCATGTTTAAGAAATATGATCTCTTTATTCATGAAATGCCTCCAAACTTGTGCCTTTGTTAGGGATCAAGTTCATAGCTGTGTATTTGTCCTCTAAACTTGAATTTGACTCTACATAGTGTATATCTCTATTCCATTATGCAACTAAATGAACTTTATTTGCTATATTCTTTTTTATATTGAATGGGTAGAAATATTTATAACCATATTTTGAAGATTGTCATTAGTATTGAAAGGGGACACAATTACAACATGCTTTTATCATTTATTAAGAACATATTTATTTAGTGATTAATCAATTAACTTAGGAGTCTATAATTAATGTTCTAAATAAACAATGCATTGAAAATGATTGTAACATATTTACATGATATTACAATAATTTAATAATTTGTTATCTCCATGATTTTTTTTAATTTAAATTGATAAATGAATTGAATATGATTATCGAAAGTGTTTGTTGTTATGAACTAACAAAGGTTTCATTAGTATATCATTTCCTAGATCTAGCTAGTAGCATTTTCAAGTAAAATAATAGTATTGAATAGTTGAATATTTGAAATAGATTTAAACGTTTAAATTAAAATGATAATATTGTAGATTTTTTAACAAAATGTAATTTATTTTCAAACTTCATTTATGGTGGAGGTCGATAGTGGATCCAAATCTAAATTATTTTATTTTAATTATTTTAATCTATAACTAGTAGGAATAGTGAAGTTTCATATGAAAATCGTTGAATTGATTTTTTAAATGTATAGGCTTATAGGTGAGAATTCAACCGAAAAGTCTCACTGTCTGATGCCGGCTGAGACTATTCCGGTTGGATTCTGGTTTGAGACATGCCATTCCGGTTAGGCTATTAATACCCTAATCTCCTCTGTTCATGTTGTACGTTAGGTATGCGAATATCGCTTCTGGAAGTCACTGTTTCTGCATCAGCAAGCATGGCCATTCCCCCTGTTTTCGCATCACCAGGTATGGCTGGGAGTCGTTCGCGCTGTTCTACACCACTCCCCTGTGACGAGGATAGATGCATTTATTGTTTTGAGCTGATGTAGGTTTTTGTCCAGCAATTGCCTACCCCTTCACCCCTGGAATGACTTTCCCTTTGCCAGAATGGTGGCCATGGTGGGCGTTCTCGCAACGCTGGCCGTCGATATTCTAGCCGACCACCATAGCCAAATGGGGTCTTATATTCGGGTCAAGTTCGATGATGCTCAGACTAAATCTAAGGATGTGGAGATGGGTAAAGCCTCAGTTTTTCCCGTGAGTCGTTGCATCTCAGGGGTGGGTCACGAGGATGAGATTAATGGTGGCTTGGCTTCGGACGTCGAGGGACAGAAGGCTGTGGTGCCGCCTTTGGATGAGTCAGGGGAGGATTTATATGTACAACAAAGGCAGAAATTGGTTTCTAAGTTGTTGGAGATTGGGATCATTTTTCATTCTGTTATACTTGGGATCACTCTCGGGATGTCTAAGAATAGGTGTAGAATTGCCCCTCTGGTTGTTGCTCTTGGTTTTCATTAGTTCTTCGAAGGAATGGGGCTTGGTAGATGTATCGCTCTGGTGAGCTTGCTGTATTGATCTCTTTTATTTCATATTTTATCTTCCTTCACTATCATATAGATTCTCAATGGTGCTTCACTGTTATTAAAATGATAAACAAAATTGTCTACCTGAGATAAAAAAAAAAATATTTAGATGAAGTCTGACTCAAAGGGTTATTTATTTGATATTTCGTGCTGAAGAGGGTAAAGTGTCGCTTAGGTGAAGGCTCCCGACAACTACTCTCAACTCAAAGCATTTATTCCCCTTTTACTTCTCTTGCTAATCTTGGTGTTGTGTGATGGGATGATTAACTTCCAACCCCACCTGCGCAACTCAGTAATTAGATGACGCCAGGGCATGGGGTGCAGATCACCATCAAAGGTACGCACACAAAAGGTAATTAATGGTTATTTATTATGTAGGTTGATCAGCGACCATAGGACCAAAAGAAAAAGAGACTCGTTTGATTAAGGCCTCAATGGGTATGGTGTAATTATTAACTTCTCACAAAATTTAGCACAAATTTTACAATATTCTTTCTTTTAGTTGCTACACAATTTCAACGCCAAGAAGCTTATCACTAAACCAACAAGGAAGCGAACACTGTACACTAAGTGTTTTTTTTTCTCTTAGATCCAGTCTTTTATGCACTTCAATGTACCCATCACTAATCGCTTAAATTTTCTTGGGTACAGATCTGGGTTAGGTTTTAGTTTGATTCTATCTATTTGTTGCATGATATTTTCTTAGCTTTTCAACAAAGAGCTCATGGTGAAGCACTGCAGAGGGGGAATGGTTTATTAAAAAAAAAAAAGCCTCAGTGATCACATAGCAACTCAAATCTCACATTCCATTATCTTCTTCCCTATTAATCTGTTTTATTCATTTTTCGTCCACTCTATCCCAGGAAAAAAACAAGTAGCAAGGAAAGAGCACAGAAAAGTTTACTTCAGAGCTATGTGTGGCTGTGCCAGATAATGCTATGATTGACAGCTTCTCTCTTCTTTTGGTGGTTATTTATTTATTTATATTTTTATTGCAGGCTACTATTCCAAAGGCACATTTAAATTTACAGACGTTGTGAGGAAACATCAATTTAAGTTTCTTCCTTTTTAGGTGTCCACTTTAAATACAGCTGCGTTCAACCTCTTTGGAACAAAGGATCACCTTAAGCTCAAGCACAGACAGAGATCATCAAGTTTTACAGATTTAATTTATTTTAATCCAATATTATATATACTGTGTGCTTTTCATGGGGTTCCCTGGACAGTAGGACAGTTGTAGTTTAGAAAGGAAAATGTATTTTTAATCTATTATTATTATTTTTATTTATCTAAATACACCTACTCCCAGTTATATGGTTGTAGATTACAAGAACATGTAGTGTTTCATTTTCTTATTGTAAACCACAAGTCAATGTATATTGAACATTGTATTTTGTTTTCTTTAATGTTTATAGCTTCCCAAAATCAGAATTGTTTTCCTTTTATTTTATCTGCTGATGAATACAATAGTTATATCTTTCTAAAATTGCAGATTTTAAATAATATAGTCTAAGTTTTGAGTAGCAACTATTTACTTAATTAATCACTCATTTAAAATAATATATTACGAGTTTGAACAACAAATACTTAATTAATTACATATTTTAAACAATGTATTCTTAGTTTTGAACAACAAATGCTTACTTATTTAATTGCAGATTTTATACAATATATTTTGAGTTTTGAACAAAAAAATGCTTGCTTAATTAATTACAAAC
Source organism: Sequoia sempervirens (assembly GCA_007258455.2). NCBI lineage: Eukaryota > Viridiplantae > Streptophyta > Pinopsida > Cupressales > Cupressaceae > Sequoia > Sequoia sempervirens. The sequence continues at coordinate 164,022,582 of VDFB02000007.1, read as the reverse complement.
TTTTAATAATATATTCCTTCACATAAATGAAAATTTCTATTATCTCAAGAATAGGAAATTATCACACTCTTGTCTAACTTAAAAGACTATAAGAATTTTTTTTTTTATATTCTTTTTCTTAGCAACTTGTTTAAACAATACAAAAGGAAATATAATTAAACTTACACAATAATTAACTCACCTTTCAAGTTGCAATATTACAAATAAGAAGGAGAAAAAAAATATGATTTTCATGCCAAATTTCAAGGACATGCTATTTTCATCATTTCATTTTACAAGAAAATACTAATCTTCAAACAATGAAAAACATACAAATGAACAAAGCTTGCTCTCCTCCCTTCTGTAATGGCATCATGGAGCCTCGTGGGCTCTAGCCATACCCCCGAGCAAGCAATTTTTTTTTTACCTCCACGATGATGCATGGAGTCTTTTCTCATTTTTACAAGGGATGAAACTAACATAGCTCAACATTTCATGTATCTAGGTTCTCTACTTTCTATTTTCAACCCTGATTCCTACACTATGTCACTTTCTTACAACCAATAAACAAGGATAAATGGAAAATAGGAGGAACTTATCTATTTTCTTTGTGGTGAAGGGATTGTACTCTTTTATCCATCCTTCCTCTCCAAGCCAAGCCATCTTGATCACCATCTTCCCAAGGATGTGGACTTCTCTCCTCTTGTCATTCTTTCTACCATGTCCACTCAAGTTCTCCAAAAGGAGAAGTGGGTAACACCCTACTCATTCTTCCTCTCCAAAATATATAGGAGTTTTAACTTGCAAATTTTAGGTGGGAAGGTGTGAAGTGTACCCACCTCCATCAATGAGGGTCTTCTCATTGTTAAAGAGGAACATGCACTTGGACAACCCCTCCATCCTTTTATTTCATCATCTCCTCAAAACTCGTCACTCTCCATGATGAGGACTTTTCAAAGGTCAAATCATATCCTTGGGACACTATTGTGTGCCCACTTGACCCCTACCACTATGGTATAGACCCTAGGGGGTTTATTCTTGCATCCCAACCAAGGAAATTGACCAACAACCCACTTTAATAACCCATTTAAGATTCCATCCGAGTTTCACACTTGGATAAGGGTTTCTAACCTTAACCCCAACTTACATCTCATGTGACCCATAAATAAATACCCTCACAACCCTCACAACCCCAAAAATAAATTATCCCTTTAATATCAACCCTCTATCTCAACATAATAACTTTATTTCTTCCTAAGTTCTAAAAGGAGGAGGTCAAATTCATACCCGTGAGATGTCTTTTTGATTTACCTATAGGTTTTTACTTCTCATATTGACACTCTTCCTTTCTCTCCAGAAAAGTCTTCTGATTTGCTCTCAGTGGTTCACCCTTCCCATACTACACCATTACCTTCCTGCACAATACCAACACAATCATAAGTAACAATTTGATATCACATAAATCTGTTAACTAAATATTTTATACTTTATTTATATAATAAATCCATTTAAAATTTCAATTTTCTTTTCACAATATACGAGTGCATTCTACCTTCATGGTAATGACAATAAAAAAAATGTCAAAATTAAATGCAAAGTTCTTTATCATTATTCTGAATACACTCATTAAGGGCTGCTATTCTATTTCTGCTAATTGGACATCGAAAGCTTGGTGGTTGCAAATGAAATGAAAATTAGTATTAATATCAAATGTGTAACTATTCTTCATTTTGATTATTATTGATTTATCCATGCAAAGTAATATGAAGGAGCAGTTTGATAAGATGTTTCATCTATCAAATTGGAGCAAATCAAAAAAGATAATAATCTTAACAAGAATTTAACAAGATTCTCTCACTCAATCTTCTCTCCATCCATAATCAATCTCAATTGTTCATCCTTGTAGCTTTTCCTAGAAGACAACAAGCTTACCCTAATCAATCTCAACATTTTATTTCAATCAAATTTCAACCGTCCATATTTTCATGGACACATCTATAAATCTAACTATATCCTCCATCAGATGAATCCCCATGGAGCTAAGATTTGCAAGTACATGCTACTAAAATTCCAAAGGATCTTCATCAAGCCTCCATCAGTTCAACGTCAACATAGGTGCATATCACTTGGAATCTTATCAATGTAGATCCTGAAGAAGGTGCATGAGATTGGGGCTGCCTTGTTCCATTTTCTTATCATTGCCACACAACAAATTTTGTATTTATCTTGACTTTTATTCTCATACGATCTATCTATTATTGAAATCTATGTGGTTGGAACCCCTGTTTGTTACATTCTCCTTCACAACTCTTCCAAATGTTTTCAAAAAACTTCTTAAAATCAAGAAACAACAATAAGGCTCCTCATTGTTTGAATACCCAACCTTCTCAAGGTTACACAACAATCTTGTAGAGTAAATCACACACATTTAGTTGTTCTTTTACCCTTTTCTTCCCCTTTGCTTATTTTCTCATAATTTTGTAACAGATACTTAGCCAATATTGGGTTGATCCAAATTGAGGGGTCTTTTCTACCTCCACTTTTGAAGATTAGGATTTTCAAGCTGTTGCAATCTATTTGATGAAAGTCTTTGGTGGTGCATGTAGAATAAATCCTTTGGCAATAGATAGTTTTTTGTTTTATCTATCTTAAGAGTTTGGAAAATAGTTAGTTGATATGAATATCATTAGCAGATTTTACCTCTGATCTTATACTCTTATATACTCTTATGTTGATACTATCCATTGATTTTTTATGTTATTTTATTATCCAAAATGACTTGGTTCTTTATAATTTAGAGAACAATGAATGAAAGGTAATAAAATCAAGAGAACACAAGTAAGCAAAGGATAAATTTATCTTACAGGAAAAATAAGTTCTTAAGAATCATCATGCAACTGACAATCAAAGACCTACATAGAGATGAAATTTGGTGGATGAATATTAGCGTTTTAGTTTTGTTTTCAATTTGGCTAATCCCTACAACGATGCAGGGTTGGGGGATTTGATGTTGTATTTATGGTCAAAGATACTTTAGTTGTACTGTAAGTGGAATTTGACACGTCTCCTGTACATAGAAACAAATTAACAATAATACAAGCACAAAACATTGAGCATATGAAATCTGCAACGTGCACTTGAATACATTCTTAGTAAGCTCAACAGAGATAGAATTGTTTGACAAAATGCCTCAAAGAAAGGTTATCTCATGGAATGCAATGATTGCAGGAAATGCAAAATATGGATTATTTTAAAAATCCTTTGAAACTTTCAATCAAATGCAATTGGCAGGCATAATTTTCAGTTGATAAATTTGTTGTCATGTGCTATTCTAATTTCAGGTAACCCCCTACCCTATTGTCATGTGCTATTCTAATTTCCAGAGTATATCTTGCTATCGGCGTAACCATTGCACCTCGTTGAGGTGCAAGCTATTTTAAACCATAGTCAACAGGGGCGAGTGGAGTTTATTATTTAAACCTCTGCATAAACTTTTATTTTACTTTTAGAAAACCCAAGAATAGAGGGGGGTTTTGTTTTTCATGAGGAGGATAGACATTGATTTTTTCCTTATTTCCTCTCCTTTTTTTCCAAATTATTTAGGGAGTTGGGTGTGAGAATTAGATGCCATTCTTGCATTCTCCATACCTCTTTTTCCATGAAATATTCCTACATGATGTGAGAGTTTGGGATGCTTCATTTATCCCTTCTTCATGGACTATCATTGTAGTTAGGCATGGGAATTTAAAGGTGGTTTTGAGTCTTTTTTTTAATTAATTCTTGTGGTGTGGGAATCTAGGTGTGGGAATTCATTTTCCTTCCCTCATTTTTTCTATTTCTTATTGTTCTAATTGGGCATGAGGGTTGAGTGGAAGAATAGGAGTATTTTTGGAGTAAGAAAACTATATGTTTTCTCTATATTCCCTATGAAATCAAACAACCTTCTAAACACCAAAAAAATTAAAGATTAAAGTTCTCTTTCATAGCTACATTTTAACACCTTCATAATTATTTTTAATTTTGAAAATAGAAAGGGCATGGAAAATAATTATTTCTATAAACATATCATTTTTTGAAACAATGCAATGACACTATGGTCTATGAAAACTGTAGAATTTAATTTAAATTTATTTCCTTATAGATATTTGTAGGGAATATCCATATATCAATATATTATAATAAATTATTGTTTGATAGAAAGAGTTTGAAATTGGATTTACCAATTAATGAATTCATGCATGTTGTTTATTTTAAAATACCTTAAAAAAACCTCTAATTTTGAGGATTAAGTAAATTTATCACCCTCATAAGGAGTTGAGCTAGTTGCACATAAATTTTCCATACATTTGCTTCATTAAATAAGATAATATTATCCTTATTATTTTTATTTTTTTATCAAATAAATGTGTAATTTAGAGATTGCAATAAGTTATCATTTCATCATAAAATTTATAGTTGTATATTTAGTTGGTATTTCCTCATACAACATGTAGTTATATTTTTGTGGTTTTCTTCAAATAGATCATTCACTATGTGCATGCGAAGAGATTACATCTTTGAGACATGATACCAAATTTTTACTTATATATAAGGCATTATAAAAAATAGACATATGCATTTCATGCATGCATTGGGAATACACTTTTACAAACATCTTACATTTAACTTTATGACTTTGTATATACATATTATAAATGATATGGTCCTCTATGTTTTATTTTTATATTCATATATGTATGGATATGTAAATAAGAGATTTATAGCTATATGTATATGTATCTATATGTATGTATGTATATATGTATGTATGTATGTATGTGTATGTATATATTTATATATGTAAATATATATATATGTATGTGTATATGTACACATACACACACATATATATACACATACATATATATATCCATATATACATGTATATATCTATATATAAATATATACACACATATATACACTATACATATATATGTATGCATGTGTGTGTATGTGTATGTGTATGTGTATGTGTATATGTATATATATGTATATATGTGTATACAAATATATATACATATATATGCATATTTATACATGCACACACATACATACATACACACACACATACATACATAGTTTAACTTGATAATGTCAACTATATGTATAACATGACATTATCATATGCTTGGTTATGATTACATGGTAAAATAAATTGAATATATGAATGCGCAAGGATGCACAATATTTATTTTATGTATTATACATTTTCTTGTAGAATAGAAAATATTTAACATAGATGAAAAATAAAATTATAATGTATATGTTGGCTATAAAGGATAGGAAGGAGAGATAGAGAGATAGAGAGGGAATAGAGATATATAAAGGAGAGAGAGAGAGAGAGAGGGGGGGGGAGTAGCTTTATTGATTTGAATATTTTTTATTGTGTTTGGATCCTAGATTTTAATGGGGTGTGAGGGGTTCCCCCCACTTCTATCAAGATGGGGTCCATTTAATACACATTTTATATTAAACAACTAAAAATGCCTAATTTTTTGACCTTGGGGTAAGTGCACAAATTTGTGACACAATTTAGGTGTCAAATTGTAAAAATTCGCAAAAAAAGGCCAAAATTAGCCATTTGGTGCATGCCAAATTTGGCATGCGCCAAATGGAAAAGAAAAATAAAATCTCAAAACGTATTTCAAACCCTCATTTTTCTTCAACCCATGACTTGACTTGGAGGATTGGAGGTCTGTAACTCATGCTCGCCAAATATCATCCATTATTTGCATCGTTAGCTTGTTATCTTTCACAAGGATGCCGCCAACACGTCAGAGACATTGAAGGTTGAGAAGAGGTATGTATTTTTATTCAATTTATTTTGAATTTGATTTAGAATGCAGATTGAAATAGGTTTTTATAATAAAATTTTGTTCTAATTATCAAGGAATCAATCTCCACCTTGAAAATTTGAGAATTCATAGTCACCCCCTCAGGATGAGCCTCCTATTCAAGAACAACCTGAAACCACTCCATCAATTTATAGGCATCCTCTAGGAACAAAAGAAAATATTCTAAATCAAATTGAAAACAATAAAAGAGACATTGAACAATTAATTGGAAGATTAACCGAGCATGTCGAAACCCACCCTTATAGGAGAGAGATTGTTGAATAATTGAAGTCAATTATATCTCATGTAGGAGAAATGAGCGAGAAAATAATTTTTTGGTCAAATAAGAGGCATGAGATGAGATAATATTATGCTAGAGGTTTGTCATATGTAGATGTTAAAAAACAAAAAATTAGCAAAGCCAACTTGTGTGCCCTATTTACAGACCCGAAAACCAACACACCTTTGTATCATACATGTAGGAGGTTCCCCATCCATTGGTGCCACCACGAGTTAATTAAAAATAAATTTTGGGAGCGATGGTGGATGGTATTTGACCAACCTCCATGCAATAACCATGAAGTACCACAATACTTTTTGATGAAACTCTATTGTGAGTTTATCCTCAATAAGATGCCAAATTATTTTGACATCTTAGAATTTTAGGGTAGAGGTGGGGGATCCACACATGATAGACCTGTTGCACGACGTAATTCACAATTGGCACCAAGACCCTTGGCCAGACTAATGGCGGAGCATGTCACCATTCCTTCCATTATTAAGGAAAGTGTAGAGGTGGACACACTGGAGTCGATTGGCTCACTCACCCAGGCCATTTTATAGTGTGCGAGACCTCTAGTAGAGCCTGGTGTGGAGGAGATGTGTAGGCCTCAAGCTTCACCCCACCATTGCGGTGCTTGTGGTGCAGTTTGCACGTATGAGTATTAGAGTGCTTGGGATGCAGCTACACAACCTACATCAGTTACAGAGGTGATGTATTTCATAGATGATTTGCTGAATGATACATTCAACATTGACAATTAGGTGAAATTCAACAAGTTAATTTAATGTCATTTATTAAATTATATTTTGAAATTTAAGAATAAGTAAATTAGTAGAATTTTGATTTGATGAAATTTCAGGGTTAGAGTGTTCATGAGACATGCCCCATTCCTACAAACCCTTATTCATTCTCGACGTTGATTCCATAGGTATGCAACTAGTATTAAAGATATTATTATTGCATTTGAATAGTTAAATTTTATATTTGAATGTTTGTCTCATAACATGCTTTGGATTTCAAATAGTTTCTTGGTGGACCTTCGACCTCCACACCTCACAATTTATTTCCTCAAGGACATTACACTCAAGTAGCCTTTATTCAATAATGGTGTTGTAAAACAATGTTAGCTAGTTTTCATAATTTTGCATATAGAAATCTAAAAAATTGATGAGAAACACAAACATTACATTTGTATTCCTTGATCATGTCATATTATCTTCTCCTAATTCACTTTTTGTTCCTTTATTCCTTCCTAATCCCATCCCATTAAAATTTAATAGTTCACCCTACCATTTACTCTTTCATTTACCATTTTTAGATGTTGACATCAAAAAAACATGGTGATGTTGGTGGCACGATGGACCATAGAGTTGTTGCAACAATAGCTAGTTCTGATCCATTGAGAGAGTTATGCAACAAATTAGTCGATTTGACATTATATTTTCTCTTTTATGGTCTATTATAGAAAATTTTCATGATACTTTTGTATAGCTTAATTTCTATCTTGATGGTTGCTACAAGTGGTTGTCACTCCAGATCGTGGATGTGGTAATGATGTAAATGTGAATGATGACTATCTGTATGCGGTAAGTGATTATATTTTGTTATATGTCATTCCACAATTCAATTTTTGTGTATTAACATATTTATATTTTATGGTATCAGTTGAAGGTCTAGAGTGAAGAGAGGAGGACTAGCAAGCATGTTCGAAAGACTAGAGAACTAACAGTAACTCCATCCAGCCAAAATTTGAAGGCAACACAAGATCTATTTCCTTCCCCTAGAGGGACATGACTGTATTAGGGTCATTTGTTGTATGCCTATGTGGTATTTTGGAACATATTTTTTGTACAAGTGATATGTACGTGACATTTTATGTCCATAATATGGCTCCTTTGTACTAAGCTTGTATGAATTTTTTGAATATATTCTATATACTTTTATCAATATATATCATTGTATACCTTACAAATTTTTGATTAAAAAAATATTATGTTACTACTACCATTCTTGAATGATGTTATCATGCGTATTGTGTAAATCGTATGCTTGAATGTTGTAGGCATGGATTTTGTTCACATCTAATGCTTAATTAATTACTGTCGATTGCTCAATAAGCTCCATTTATGGTGGTTTGTATCCTTTGGAATGATTCAGTTACTTGTGCCTCATTTATTCGCATGTATGCTTCACTTATTCACATGTATACTTCATGTATAGTGTGTGTATTCATGTGTATGATTCATGCTTCGAATGCATAGTAGAAAAAATATTTTGGGGAAAAATTTGACAAACCAAAAATATAAGAGTTTTTTAAAAAGTTGGGAAAAAATCATATTTAAAAAAAGGTAAAAAATTGTTGAAAAAGAGATAAAATCTATTTATTTTGAAATTGAAAGGTATTTCCATAGCATATAGGGATATAGAGAGAAAATAAAATAAAGATTTTAACTAATGAATTGTAAAAAATATTTTTTGTAGTTTATATTCATATCGTTGATTACATTTTATTGCACATCTTCAAAGTCAAAGCATTACTTCACATTGCATATCTAATAACTAGATGTTGATAGATGACAAAATTTCAATTGCAATATAGTTTTTAAAAAGTCAACCTAAGCAGTTATGCAATTACTTCACATTGCATAACTAATAAGTAGGAGTAGCTACTAATTGCATTTTGTTATCATAGCATTCTATGAGGCCATATTTCTTTGATGTATTTTACCAAATAGTTCACTTCCTTGTCTATGTTACCACAATTTTCATACATGTCTAAGAAAGTATTTTGTCAAACAGTTCATTGCCTTGTTATTATGGCTAAAATCATAAAACAAGTGCTTTCGAACACATTGTTGATGCTTGGAAAAAATCTATCAAAAGCATAATAGCAAGCAATACTATAGACAAGGCAATGGACTGCTTGAAAAAAATTCCTGAAAGAAATGTGGTCTCATGGTGAAGGAATTCCATGATATGCAAATTGCTATGGATTTTCATGCCATTCCACCACCATGAGACCATGTTTCTTTGAGGCATTTTTTCAAACAATTCATTGCCTTTTCTATGCTACCACATTTTTCATACATGTTTACCAATGAATTTTATCAAAAAATTCAATGCCTTGTTGATATGGCTAAAATCCTAAAATATGTTCTTGAAAACAAGCTATGGATGCTTGGAAAAAATCTATCAAAGCATAATAAGAAGCGATAGCATAGACAAGTGATGCAGAGATAGGAGACCCAAACCCAATAAAATTGTCAGATTTCCTTCAAGAGGCATCTAACAAGATTAAAAGGATCTATTGGACCAATCCAAACAACTCCCAAATTTTAAAATCAATCAGAGGTAGGATTTCACACTTTCACCCTTGCAATCCTAGTAGCAGTGCAAACCTATTTCTAGGCACTTAACTCCACAACTTCCCAAAACACTTGACAAAAAAAAAGGATGATTCAAACACCCATTACAAATTTTCAAAACAAATCTTAGCCCCCCATATGACTCATTTGGAAATTTTTTGAGAAAATTGACTTTCTCATTGTTTTAGGCCTCCGAATAGGTCAATTTTACAAAGGACCCCTCTCTTAAACTTGTGCAAACACTCTGAGAATTTAGGGCAGCAATTGGTAGGTTATTAAACCCAAAAATCCCCCATTATATTTCATTTTTATGGCCACCTTCACACCAAACCCAAAAACCCTTATTTTGTGCAATTTTGATGAGGGTTTATTGAAAAAGACACTTCCAAGCCATTCCCAAACTTTCCACCTAGTAAAACACCCTTGAATTCACCCCTAAAAGCTGAAAAGTTCATGAGATAACTTTTCCTAACATCCCATCATCAAGTTCAGGTCTATACCCATTAAATTCATGCATTTTCCAAAGGAAACAACCCTAGGGACTCACCGAAATCAAGAAATACACCTTCCTCGCACAAAAAAAGATGCATACGTGTTTATTTAACCTATCTAAGCCCATCCACCAAGTTATAGGACTATACAGTGGGTGGAAGGCTTAGAAACTCATTTTGTTCCCTTTCAAAACCCCCAATAAAGGGTAAATGAGTAGTCCCAGAAAAATAAATATTTCTCCCTCAATTTGCATAATTAAGACCTCAAATATAAAGCATTAGAGAGCCAACACACATACCTAAAACATATAAGAAGTTTTAGAGAAATGGTAGGCTGTACGGGTCCGTACCAAGCCTTCAAAGTTTAGAAAAAATAGGAAAAAAGTTGTTGAGAACGTTGTATTTCATGAAATAAAAATGTGTACAATCTTCAAACTACCTTCAACAACCCTACACGAGCCAATTTTGAGGCTTTTATAATGATTACATTCAAATCCAACTTCTCCCAACGTCTATAGTTCTACCAAGTAACAACTTTTCAAAGGAGGTAGCCGTTGGTTTTCAAATTTCCTACATTTATGCAACTTACAAATTTGACATTTTCCTCCTTCTGACTCTTTATTATTTCCTAATCCCCTAGACCCTCTTAAATGACTTCCTATTCTACTTACCTTGAAAAAAATTGACCATCTTGACAACTTTTAACATGATTACAAGTTATGGCCAAATTATCAAATGAAAACTCTAAATCATTTTGGAAACATGAGAATGGTCTAATTAGACCTTATTGAAACAAAAAAAAACTCAAACTCTCCTATCTTAACCACAATTCCATCCATGACCATTCAGTACCATATTAGGAGGCTTGGTGCTCTTGCACCAACAAGTCAATGAACTGTTCAAAAAAATGCCTCAAAGAAATGTGGTCTCAATGTGCTTTTCATGGCATTCCATCAGCAAGAGAACACATTTCATTGAGGATTTTTTTTCAAAAAATTCACTTCCTTTCCTATGCTACCACATTTTTCATACATGTCTACTAAAGCATTTTATCAATCAATTCACTGCCTTGCTGCTATGGCTAAAAGTCTAAAATAGGTTCTTTCGAACAAGCTATATGGATGCTTGGAAAAAATCCATCAAAGCGTAATAGTAAGCAATAGCATAGACAAGGTAGTGAACTATTTGAAAAAATGCCTCAAAGAAATGGGGTATCATGGTGATGGAATGCCACAAAAAGAAAATTCCTTGGATTGTCATGGCATTCCATCACCATGAGACCATATTTGAACTTTGAGGCATTTTTTCAAATAGTTTACTACCTTATCTATGCTACCACATTTTTCATACATGTCTACCAAAGAATTTTATCAAACAATTCATTGTATTGCTACTATGGCTAAAAGCCTATAACAAGCACTTTTAGACAAGCAATGGATGCTTGGAAAAAATCTATCAAAGCATAATAGTAAGCGAAAGCATAGACAAGGTAGTGAACTGGTAGTATGTGATGGATGCTCCCATGTTTTACAAATGAGGGGTGAGCTCAATTTATAGGCTTCTCAAATACAATTCAATGGCCAAGATTGATTTCAAATCAATGACTGAGATTACAAAATAAAACTCTAATTAGGGTTTGTCACAACTACCTCTCGACCAATGAGAAAATTACATTTAGGGACTCTTGTCCGTTTGCTAAATATAAACCAACAATAAAAAGTTGTTGCATTATGAAGTGTCAGGTTCATTGAACCTAGACATGCTAGCTTGGAATAATTTTATTGGTGGAACATGATGAGGCACCATCTCAGCGTGTGCCTTTGCTTGTGCCTTGCGAAGATTGGGCGGACTTTGCTTGTTCCTTGACAAGATTGGGTGGACTTTCTCTTGACTTAGACATGATGATTTTCCTTCCAAGAGAAAACTGAGAGAGGTTATTGTAGAGGGGGACAACACAATCCCATAGGCTCAAACAAAAAGTTTCTAAGCCTCACGGTGTCCGAGTATCATCATGTTGAAGTTTGCAGCCATTTTTTATTTTAGACTCTTAAGGGATTTAGTCGGTTGAACATAGCTCAGAGTGATTTGACAAACTTGGCTTGGAAAGAGGACTATGCCTAGCGTAAACATACCCACTCAATCTCACTGCCAAAAAAAATTCCTCTAAGATACAAAAAACTGAGAGAGGTTATTGTAGAGGAGCACAACATGATCCCATAGGCTTAGATGAGAAGTTTCTAAGTGTCACAGTGTCTGAGTAATGTCATGCTAAAGTTTGCAGCCATTTTGCACTTCAGACTCTTAAGGGATTCAACCAGTTGAACGTAGCTTAGAGAAATTCGGTGGGTTTGGGTGCAAAAGAGGACCATGCCTAGTGTAAATGTACCCACTCAGACACGTTGGAGCAGTTATTTTGGTCATACAAGTTGTAGAACGAAAGTTGCACCAGTTTGAAACTTTGCACTACTTGCATTTTATAACTTTTTCCCCAAAAAAAACTCACTGCCATAGGAAAATGACTTCGAGATAGAAAAAATTGAGTGAGGTTATTGTAGATGGGAACATCACAATCCCATAGGCTTAGATGAGAAATTTCTAAGCCTCATGGTGTCCGATTAATGTCATGATGAAGTTTGCATCTATTTTGTAGTTTGAACTCTTAAGGGATTCAACCAGTTGAATGTAGCTCAGAGAAATTCGAAGCATTTGGGTGTGAAATAGGACCACACACATAGCCAATCAGATGTGTTGGAGTAGTTAGTTTGGTGACATGAGTTGTAGAATGAAAGTTACACCACTTTGTAACTTTGCACTACTTGCATTTAACAACTTTTTCCCCAAGAGAAATCTCACCGCCACAAGAAAATGCTTCTGATATAGTAAAAACTAAGAGATTTTATTGTAGAGGGCACAACATGATCCCATAGGCTTAGACAATAAGTTTCTAAGCCTCATGGTGTTTGAGTAACGTCACGCTAAAGCTTGTAGCCATTTTGCACTTCAGACTCTTAAGGGATTTTTGCTGGTTGAACATAGCTCAGAATGATTTAGCGTGTTTGGGTGTGAAAGAGGACCATTCCTAGCGTAAATGTACCCACTCAAACATGTTGGAAGATTTAGTTTGGTCACACGAGTTGCAGAACGAAAGTTGTACCACTTTGCAACTTTGCAATACTTCAATTTGACAACTTCCCCCAAGAGAAATCTCACCGCCACAGGAAAACGCCTCCGAGATAGCAAAAAAAAGGAGAGGTTATTGAAGATGGCCATAAAAAAATCCTATAGGATAAGACGAGAAGTTTCTAAGCCTCATGGTGTCTGAGTAATGTCATGTTGAAGTTTACAACTATTTTGCGCTTCAAACTCTTAAGGGATTCAGCTGGTTGAACATAGCTCAGAGTGATTCATAATGTTTGGGTGTGAAAAAGGACCATGCATAGCGTAAATGTACCCAGTCAGATATTTGGGAGGAGTTATTTTGGTCACACGAGTTACAAAACAAAAGTTGCACCACTTTGCAACTTTGCACTACTTGCATTTGACAACTTTTTCCCCAAGAGAAATCTTGTCACCATAGGAAAATGCCTCTGAGATAGAAAAAAATGAGAGAGGTTATTGTAGAGGGGAACAACATGATCCCAAAGGCTTAGATGAGAAGTTTTTAAGCATCGCAATGTCTGAGTAACGTCATGTTAAAGTTTGTAGCCATTTTGCACATTAGACTCTTAAGGGATTCAACTGGTTGAATGTAGCTCAGAGCGATTGTTGCATTTGGGTGTGAAAGAGGAAAATTACTAGCATAAACGTACCCACTCAGATGAGTTGGAATAGTTATTTTGGTCACACGATTTACAGAACGAAAGTTGCACCACTTTGCAACTTTGCACTACTTGCATTTCACAACTTTTTCGCCAAAACAAATCTCACTGCCATAGGAAAATTCCTCTGAGATAGAAGAAACTGAGAGAGGTTATTGTAGAGGGGCATAGAATGATTCCATAGGCTCAGAAAAGAAGTTTCTAAGCCTCAAGGTGTCTAAGTAACATTATGTTGAAGTTTGCAGCGATTTTGCACTTCGGACTCTTAAGGGATTTAGCTGGTTGAATGTATCTCGAAGCGATTCAACATGTTTGGGTGCAAAAGAGGACCATTCCTAGCATAAAATTAGCCACTTAGATGCGTTGGAGCAGTTAGTTTGGTCACATGAGTTACAGAATGAAAGATGCACCACTTTGCAACTTTGCACTACTTGCATTTGACAACTTTTTCCCCAAGAGAAATCTCATCGCCACTGAAAAATGCCTTTGAGATAGGAAAAAATGAGAGGTTATTGTAGAGGGGAAAAACATGATCCCATAGGCTTAGAAAATAATTTTCTAAGCCTCACGGTGTCCGAGTAATGCCATGCTAAAGTTTGTAGCCATTTTGCACTTCAGACTCTTAAGGGATTCAACCGGTTAAACATAGCTTGGCGTGATTCAATGCATTTGGGTGTGAAAGAGGACCATGCCTAGCGTAAATGTACCCACTCAAACAAAGTGGAAGGGAGAGACCTGAGATAGATGGATAGAGGCAAAGTGGGAGAGATATAGAGGGTGCGAGAGATAGAGAGAGTGGGAGTGGGAGAGAGAGAGGGGGGTGGGAGGTTGAAACCTAAGAGAGAGGGAGAGGGGGTACGAGGGAGAAACCTAAGAGAGAGGGAGAGGGAGAGAGGGTGGGAGGGAGACACTTGAGAGAGAAGGAGATGGAGACAAAGTGGGAGAGAGGGGATGGGAGGGAGAGATCTAAGAGAGTATGAGAGATAGGGAGTGGGAGATAGAGGGATGGGAGAGATACAAGAAGTGAGAGAGAGATACTTGAGAGAGGGAGTAGGGGTAGGAGGAGTGGAGGAGATGGAAGGGAGAAAGGTGGAGGAAAGGAGAGAGGGGGGGGGGAGGATAACAAGAGAGAGAGAGGGGGACGGAGAGAGAGAGAGGGAGAGAGATAGAGGAGAGGGGTGGAGAGACAGGAATGGAAAGGAAGGAAGGAGGGGGTGGAGACCAAAGAGGGAGGGAGGGGGGGGAGGAATATAGGGAGAGTAAAAGAGAGTGGGAGAGAGATAGAAGGCATGAGAGAGAGACAAAATTGGAGAGAGAGTGGAGAGGGAGGAAATGGAGAGGGAGAGGGAGAGGGAGAGAGAGGGGGTGAGAGAGGGAGGGAGTGGAAGAGAGGGAATGGAGGGGAGGATGGAGGGAATGGACAAAGAGAGAGGGGGTGGACAGATGGAGAGAGAGACAAAGGGAGAAGGGAGAGAGGATAGAGAGATAACGGAGAAAGTGGAGAGGGAGAGAGAGTGGAGGATAGAGGAGAGATAGGGAGTGGAGAGGGAAACGTCGGGTGAGAGAGGAGAGGGGACAGGAGATGACCCTCAGAGAGAGTGAGCAGAGATAGGGAGAGAGATAAATGAGTGGTGAGGGGAGTGGAGAGAGGGAGTGGGGACGAGGGGGAATGGAGAAAGAGATATAGAGAGAGAAAGATAATGGAAGGGACATGGAGAGGAAGGAGAGAGAGGGAGAGGAAGGTGGATGATGATGAGGTAAAACCAAAGGAGAGAGAGAGGGGATCGAAGGAGCCGTATTTAGG
Organism: Sequoia sempervirens; assembly: GCA_007258455.2. NCBI lineage: Eukaryota > Viridiplantae > Streptophyta > Pinopsida > Cupressales > Cupressaceae > Sequoia > Sequoia sempervirens. The sequence continues at coordinate 164,006,969 of VDFB02000007.1, read as the reverse complement.
TAAAACCTCAACTATCCATCTATGATAATAAAATGTGCACTCTAAGCATTATCAAAGCTGTCAACCAAAGAGAGGGGAAATTTAGGTTTTGTTCAAAGCAGGCCATTTGGTGAGCACTAAATTTGGTGCTCTCCAAATTACACATCACATTTGGTGCACGCCAAATTTGGCGCTCGCCAAATGACTTGCTTTGGATGTGTTAATTGATAGGATTTTCCAAATCTCCTCCTATCTTCATTCATGCTCCCTATCTCATTTGCACATCTTTTAATGCAAGTTTATAAAAAAATTGCGTGATAGCATTGAGCTCTCTTAGCTATCTAAATATATAATTCTTTTCTCATTTTGATTTAGTTAAGGTTTTGATCCATGGCTTCTATTGTAAATGCCTCTGTTTTTGGTCAAAAACCAACATGTGCTAGTTTTAGGATAGATTTTTACTCATTCATCGAAATGTGAAACAAACTACATTTTTTGAAACTAGACTCCATTCTACACATGATGAAAAAAAAATCAATTTTTGATTAGTTTTCAAAAAAATTAGGGGGGAGCAAGCTCAAAATTTAGCATTTTTAGGATGTGTCCACTTTCAATATTCATAAAATCTTATATATTCATTAAAAAAATTATCCGAAAGAACAAGGATAAACTACATGGTGTTAGCTAATTTCTCACTGTTGGGATTTTTGAAATTAAAAAAAAAGTTAATCAAAAAGGGGGGAGCCCTCAGGCACTATGCTATTTTTTTTTATAAAAAAGGGCCTATTTCTACCCCCCCTTTTTGAGACCCTTAATCTTCATTAATTTTTTTAAAAATTAGTAGCTTAGAAACTAGACTCGGAGCACTTCAACTTTCTTGCTACATCTTGAAATTTTGAGCGTAACTATCCCCATTTTCTCGTGCAAATCATATTTTGCTGATTTAAAAAAAAAATGGCATCTTAAGAGCCAAAATTGTGTCACAAATCCATGCACTTACCCCTTGGTGTTATTGTGGCAAAATTTTGGCATTGAATTAGTGAACAAATGATAAAGAACAAGGTCTTCAATAATGAAAGAGTGCTTAAGGATGCTTTTAGGCCATAGGTTTGTAGGGAGAAATGGAAAAGTGAAGTTAAGAATTCTAATTTTCACTTTTTATAGTCAATAGGCCATAATGTGAGTGTGTTATAACACACTCATCTTATTGATTGATTTTATTCAGCTTGAGGCTCATTCAATCCGACCTAAATGCAAGCACATTATAATGCTAGCATATTATGATGTGCTTGTGTTTAGGTTATATGTTATTATGTATGCATGTATGTATGTATGTATGCATGTATGTATGCATATGTACATGTATGTACATAAGTATACATATACACACATACATACATACACAAATATTTATATACATATACATGTATACACATACATATACATATATATATACATATGCATATACATATACATATACATATATGTGTGTGTGTAACACATATATGTATATACATATGTACAATATATATACATGTGTATACACACACATATATATGTATACATATATATTTGCATATTTGTACATATAGACATACACACAAACACATAGACACACACACACACACACATACATACATACATACATACATACATACATACATAGGGGGCTACAATGATAGTATGGTGGGCTGTATGGTTAAGTAGAAAAGGTGGATAGCAAGGTGAGATAATGTTGAAAGAGTCCTATATTTTGCATAAGTTGGTTGATTATGAGTCCTACACAAACTCTTATGCTAACCCTAACCATAATCATAACCCTCACCCTAATTTAACCTTAATCCTATTTAAACCCTAAACCTGAAACTAACTATTAAATTAATTGTAACTTTAACCCTAAACCTAAACCTATATCTAAAAGTAACACTATTTTTCATAGTTTAAGGACTCTCCGAGTCTTGGAAAAGACTCTTGGGACTCTCGAGTCCTAGGGCTCGCCAAGTCAACTTGCCAAGGACTCCCGAGTTGAGTCATGGAGAGTCTAGGCTAGGACTCCCCAGTCCTGGCGAGTGACTCGTGCGAGTCCTAGAATCAGACTGTCGAGTCCCAACTTAGGACTTTTGGCATCACATAGAAATAATGAGTATGAATGTTTAAAACTTGTTTTTGTTTTTTTTTTCATTTGAAAATTTGAAACTATGAATATGAATGATGAAATTTCAAATATTTAGTGTTTGAAGATCATATAACATGTGCAATATTTGAATTATGAGAAATTGATAATGAAATTAGGCCCTTATGTTCTATAACTGCATTTTTTTTTTTTTGTAAAACTACGGTTTTCTTCGTTGTCGAGTCCTAGACAATTTTTTTGCCGAGTTTGTGTCGAGTCCCGACTCCAAGTCCTATTTTTGGCTGCTGAGTTTGCATTGAGTCTATATTTTCCAACTTTGCTATTTGTAATTGAAACCCTAATCCTAACCCTATTTCTCATTCTAAACCCCAAACATTAACCATTATTCAATTTAAAGCCTAATAGAATTTTAACCCTAGCTATAACCCTAAGTGAACATTATACTTAATTTAACTATAACTCTAACCCTAATCAAACCTTAACCCTAACCCAAAGTGAACAATAACCCTAATTGAGCTATCACTCTAACCTTAATCGAATCCTAACCTTTTTGTTTATCATAATTGAATATTAACTATAATTCAATTCTAGCAATAATTAAATTCTAACCATAACCCTAACCCCTTGCCTAACCCTAACTATAGCCATACGCATAATCATAATTATAATCATAAGGTTAGGATCAAATTTGGGTTAGGGTTATGGTTATATTTGCAACAGTGTTCAATTACACATAAACAACTATGATTTAAGATTATTAAATTATAAGATAAATCACTTTTTTATATTTAACATATAATTATAAATTTATGAAAATACAATAATAATATAATTTAATGATAATATAATATTGATTACAATATAATAATAATATAACTTGATAAAAATATAATATAATACTAATAATTTACATAATACAATTAATAATTATTTTATAGATATAATAGAATGTTCATAATGTCATACATGTTAAATTTGTTGATGCTACTAGCATATATATATTTCACAACCAACCTATATAAAATACGCTGAGATATTAAGTAAAATAGAGGAATTGTGCATCCGTTGCCCTCTTCATGCATAGATATTTCAGAAAAGAAAAAAAAAAATAATAATAAGATGCCTCTCGGGGGAAATTTAATCTCCTTTTATTTATATTTTCCAGAACGATGTAAGCATGGCGGAAACCTTTATTCTTTCTCTCGGGTCATGGAACTGTATCGTTTGACAAAGTCCGCGATGCAACCCAGGACTTCGAGCGAGCTTTGGCCCTCCATTTTCATAACAGTGAAGCCGTGGTCTTCCTCGGTGAAATTATGCACTTGAATTTGTTTCCCCCATTTCTTCAGAGCCTCACAGTATTGCAACTCTTTATCTCTCAGTATATCCCGCCCGCCAACAGCCAAAAGCACTGGGGGAAGGTCCAGAGTGCGGAGCCTTTCCCCTTCCACAAGCGGATTCGAAAAAGGATGATCCCTGTTACTTCCCAGGGGCAGCGCCATTCTCCACATGCCGTCCAACATCTCTGCAGTTAACATGGAGGGCCCCTTTTCTGTCTCTGATGGCGTCTGCTCTTCTCCCCCGAAAAACGGGTACAGCAAAATCAAACCCTTGACTTTGATTTTCATTTCAACATTTTTGCTCGCCGCCCAGACGCCCACATGGTGTGCGATGTTCCCTCCGGCACTGTCGCCCGCTAGAAATACCTTGGAAAAGTCGGCGTGGGAGCGCAACCACGGATCTTTGCCCGCGCCGTCTCTCTCCATCCACTGCAGCGCTGCAATGGAATCGTCGTAGGCAGCGGGAAGGCGGTGCTCAGGAGCCAATCTGTAATCCACAGACACAATTATCACGCCCAATTTGGCTACCCACATCTGGCACATACGGTGAAACTGCGCGGTTGCCGCGCTTAGCATGCAGAATCCTCCCCCGTGAAAATACATTACTACGGGTACCCTGTTTTTTGTCTCGGGTGGCAAGTAGAGGCGCGCCCACAAACCAGCTTCCTCATCAAACACAATGTCTTTGTATGGGACGTAGCCATACTTATCATGGTGCTGAGGAAGGAAGGAAGATTCAAATGGGTTCGGTGCCCGCACGACGGATCCATCGCTGTAAAGTTTAATGGAACCGCCAAAATCCTCCACAAGCCGAGGCTCAACCTTATCCAACATCTCTCCTCTCCTATCGCCTGATTGCCTTCCAAAAACTTGAGCAAGAGAAGAAGGCACTTGTACATTCTGAGTTCGGGTGAATGTGTTCTTATAGGCCAGATGTTGTGAAAACCTAGCTGGTCAGATGAATTTTTCTGATTAATAATTATCGTGCGAATCTTCATTTCGATCAGCAAAGACCACAGAAAAAACTCTCGACGTCAGGGCGGCTAGATGCAAAACCACAATACGGACACTCGTTAATTGTAAAAAATAAAATAACTAGTATTTTTATTGACAAAAATTTGCCTCGACTATGAAACGCTCTACTATTCGATATGGGAATATCCTTCAACCCTCGATATCGACACCGTTGGTTACTGTCATCGTTAGGGTGACGGTAATGTCTTCACTATTTTAGTCTAGTCAAAGCTCATTAGCATTGCAACTAGATCCCAATTGGCAATTTTTAAATTTTTAATATATAGATAGAGATTTAATATGACCCCTTTCTTCGCTCTAGGGATGAATCTGATGCCACTTTGCAAAGAATGGCGGAGATGTATAGAGTGACATCATATATATATATATGTTGATTTAGACTTGGTTAATGTTAATGAATATGATTTTTTAATTTTTTATTATTTTGTCATATTAATACAAAGTCTCAGTCATCGTTTATGATTGATTTTAGTAATTTTATCAAATTTTGAATATCTTACATAATTTTGTAATAATGATAAATTTTCCATTTGACATTGATTTTTTTTTTATTAGGAAATAAATTTAGTTCTTAGATGGGGAATATGCTAATGAAGGAGGAGCCATTACAAGTTAGGAGCCAATTTTTGATAGTCAATACCTTGCTAACGGTTGGGCAACCTTGAAGCTATAATCTTGTCTCACCCTTCCATTAGATATATAGTTCTTATTGCTTATAAAAACATAGTTACTTATTATTTTGTCTCAATTTTATTTATTTTTATTTAAGAATTATCTTACCTACCTTTTAAATGTAATACCATTCCATCCACTTTTTTTTTGTTTGTTGTTTTTTTATAAATATGATGTAATATAGATTTTGATATAAAATATAACTCTTACAAAAACAAAAAGAAATCAACTAATTTTATGTGTCACCATTGTTAATAGTCAATATTATGTGGTTTGGTAATATATTGTATACAAATTGCTAAAGAGTAAGTTCATGGAGAATATTATAAGTGAAATATGCTGCTCTTGTGGACAACAATATATTGATCAAGTAGACTAATTTTTAGGCTAAATATTTTGGTTTTACATTAATATATTGCAGTGGTGAAATTTTAATATCAATCAATGTTGGTTTTGTTCATTACATAGATTTCCAAATATGTGATTTTATTCTAGTTTTATCTATATTTTTTTTTATAAATATATTTTATTATCAACACACTTTTTTGTGTACTTGATCCTCCTTCTATATCTTATATTCACCGTCCTTGATCAATCTCACAATGCATGAGTGTGACCCTACATAACATGGGATTGACCCAAACTTCAATTTTTTAAAATTTCAATTTGTTGACTCTACGCTTTTGTACTAATTATTGGGATCCAACATGGTACACATTGAGACTATTAATCATATTTTGGCATTAAATATATTCATTCAAAACATTTAAAATCATCAAGTAATCCTAAATCACCCACACCATAAGGATCATTTCATTCATAGGAATATTTTGAATTGGAGTAAGGGAACCAATATTTACATCAAAACCATATAAGACATTGCATGCTTGAGTGTTTTTTCTTCAATCTCTCACCAAATATTATAAATTAGACAAATTGGGGATTAACTAAGGAGAACATGAACCCTCACAATCTAACCCCTTTCCTTATTTTTAAATACTACGATCCCTTATTAACCAACAAATAATAGAGAATGAAATGAACCAAGTTGTAAAAGTAGATAGATGTCTAAGGAAATCCTACAAGTTTTAGATTCCTCAAATTAGTATTTTAATTTTAGATCAAGATATATCATTAATATTTTTTAAGAAAACCTAAAAGGTGATTTATATTGCTTTATGTCCCTATCTTTCAAAGCTAAAAGGAATATAAATATATATATAGCTAGAATAAACCTTCTTTTATGGTTATGTATATATGTGTATGTATTGTAGAAACTTAAAAATGACCTAGGCCTACAAGCTCTATTTTTAGCACTTTCATCCTAGTATAATTATGACATTTAATTATGTCCTTAGTCCACATTTGGCTATTAATTAAATAATTCATTATTATTTAATTAATTCATGTCTTATTCTTCTTCATGATTATTAAATAAATAAATAAAATTTATTTATTAAATACGTCATTAATTGTCTAATTCTTCCCTTAATTAAATAAATTTCTTAATTTATTTAATCACCCTTCTTCAGTCATTTCTTCCTAATTATTAAATAAATAAGTTTTATTTATTTATTTAATGTGTCACTAATTGTCATAATTAAATGAATTGATTAATTTGTTTAATTATTGATCATATCTACTAAATTAAATAATTATCTTTAATTATTTAATTGTTGAAATTAATATTCCTCTCATTTTAAATAAATGAAATTATTTAAAATGTCATCACATTCTTTAACTGATAGTCCATTTTGGTAAATAATCTGAAAATTGATTATTTATTATTTCACAAAATCCATATTTTGAATTAATTTAATTCAAAATGGTAACTAATCTTCTAAAAATCAAGTAATCGGGCAGATTCTTGATTTTCCAAATCTGATCTTCAGTTCAACTCTTATCTTCTTGATTTTCAAAAATCTTTATTTTCTAGTTGATTATCTCATTTATTCTCCACCGTCGATTCGATCTTCTTAGATGTCATCTTGACCACTCACTTAATGATTTCTTCCTAACCCTAATTATGGATTATCAAATTGAATCTCGTCCTCTGATTTTAGGTCTCTGTCAAAGGTTAATATTGTCTGTCCATTCAAAATGGCATTTTCTATAAAATGCTATTTTGTTCTCATTTTTAGATTACACACTGACATACTTAGATATCTCACTGAAATTGTAGCATTTATTATCTTATTTCACTTAGTCTTGATATATTTAGGCATGGGCATTTCAATCATATTGTCATAGGCATAGGCATTTTAGAAGAAAATCCTTCAAAGATTGTGTAGGACTTCATCAAGGATTGCTCACACATTCGATCTGAGGGCAACACAAATCAGCAAGTTAGAAAGTGTAATGGAGATCAGCCATGGAGAATGAAAACATTGGGTGAGATTGTTCTATTTTATGTGTTTTCGTTTATTGTTCCTTTGTACTTCATTATTTCTTTGGGTTTATGCTTTCAATTCATTTGATAAACTAACCTTAAAAATAACCCATTGATACATTGGTGAACCCGATTTTGTTCCTTTTTATTTTTCTCGTACGGTTTTGTGTGTTTTTTCTCATTTTTGTAGGTACAGGTACGAAGCGACATAGTTGTTTTTTTTAATCATGATGCATATGATGCGTCGTGATGCACACACAAACTCAAACACTGCAATTGCCCTGTCATGCCACAATCAAAGTCTAGAAAGCCGCATTTGTATTCCCTGAGCCGCATTTGACACATAGAGCAATGCATTAGCTCTGTCATGATGCATTCGATTGGTAATGTTTTCTAATTATTTGCATTCAGGTTTTTGCTGTTTTCTGTGTTTTTTTTATTCTAGTTCTTCTGCATTCTGCTTAGTTAGATTTTTGTGGTACAAATTTTTATTTGCAACATTTGGTGGCTACTTTTCATGGGTCAAAGGGAAAAATTCAAACTTCTAACTCGTGGTCTTGCAAGTTTGAATGTTGAAGAATAAACACTAAAAGATTGTGTCTATATTTTTCTTAGATTAGTACACACTTACTTTCAGTGCAATTAAAGAGAACATGTCTCCTAATTTGCATGATTGTGTTTACAAAATGGTAGGTGAGTATGCTCTCACCTTGTGAAAACTCGGTGATTAGAAAACCAGACCCTTTTTTATGTGTTATTACCCTTACGATTTAGTAATCGAAGTATCCTCTCCCCTTGCATTTTCGGGCGATCTTGGGTGTAAGAGAAACAATTACTAACTCTAGAACTTGGGCTTGTTCTAGTGGGAAAAAGTACTCACCCCAGGACGACTCAGACTGGTAGCACCCTAAACCTGAGGGACTTCTAGCTGGTATATAAAAGTGGATTCTTGGGGAAAGCCCAAGAATCACGCGTGTGGTTCCAACGAGATGGATCTAAAAGGGGACTCTCACTGCATGGATCACGCCCTACGAACGAAATTCCCATATTAAACACCTCTTATTTTAGTGTCCAACCATTCTTTGGCCATTGCTTGATATAGTGTAGGGTACAATATCATGCCTGAAGACACTCATTACTAATCCCCTTGAGTAGAGATAGTAGTTCTTGGGAAGTCACTACCCAAGAATTCAAATTTGGTGTGCTCGAATGACGTTAATGAGCCATGGAGGGGAGCTAGCCAATGCCACCAAAATTCTAAGCTATCTGCTCTCAAGAAGGAAAGGTGTTTATCACCAATCCGGGGTATATCGGTGGGCTATATCAAGTATACAAACCCTTGGCATATTGGCCTTTTAGGATTGTACTTATATTATGTGCAATTGCTTACATTCAAAACATTGTGCTTGTCAAGTGCTTTCTAGATTCAGCACATTTACATTTCTAAACAAAACATTCAACATTAGACAGATCAAATTTTCTCTAAATACATCAAGAAAACAAACTGTGTCACAATTGTTGCAACGCGTTCGCCTTTCTACAACGCATTTGAAAACTATTGAGACTAAATCGAACTGATAAATCACATTCGACATTTCAAACACCACATCTATATGCGTCGTGATGCATCTAAAACTTACAGAGCTGCATATGCCAAACTAAGTTGCATTTGTCAGTCCCCGAGCTGCATTCGCTCAAACTGAAACACATTCCAAAATTGTGATGCATTCGAGGCCTCAAATGACACATTTTCCAGTCACAAGTAAAAACTTCATACAAAGTCAAATATGAGTCCAAACCTTGTCAATATTTTGTCAAACACTGTTTCCAAGGGAATTCTGTCAAAAACCAATTTTGAAATTGCTCAAACTTTCGACCATTAGTTTGCATTCTTGACCATAGGTTTCATCCTTCATTTTTGTTAGTTGCATACATTAGGCATTAGTTTGTCCCTAGGTTTTACATCTCACATAATCTGGATTAGGCAAAATCTCAGCACAATTTGTAACGTCATTGCTTTCAAAAATAGGTTCTCTTAGACTAAGTTATCAATCCCTTTTTCAGTCATTATCCCTTTTGTGAGATTTTCCAACTCAACAGTCTAGTTAGGAAAACTCACTAGTCATTTTGACCTTGTCATCTTTTCCTTTTCAACAAAGTCCTTTAATAATCGAAATAAAAAACAAAGATGGAGCTTAGAAGTGCTTAGGTACCCTTATCTTAAATTGCATTATAAGTTTAGACATTACATATTTTATTCCCAAAAAATCCAAAAATATTATTCATCCTAGTCGTCATTTTGAACTTAGACCTTGCATAGTGTCATCCTTGCATTTAGTTGTCATTTTCATCTGAGAAATCTCATTTTATGGTGGAAACTAGACTGCAAAAACAACAACAAAAAATGGAAAACTTTCGACAAGATCCCACTTCCATTGTCAACAATCCCACATATGACCCAAACTGTACTTTTGATTATCCATTTGGCAATACAAACAATCAACCTCTCACAACAACACCTTCCTCATCAAACAATCCATTTGAACCATTCTTGCATGAGGATGAATACAGTCAAATACTTGAGGAAAACCTAGAGGTAGCGGCACAAGATCCAGAGACCTCTCAATTCATGGAACAAATGGTCCTATATGATAGAGACAGATACTTAGACATACTCTTAAGTGAAGGAGCTAAATTACCACACAGATTCAACATCAACATGTTGAGATCAACATCTCCTGACCCTAATGACAACAATGTGCATAACATGTCACATAGTGGGCAGCCTCCAAACACTATGAGCAATACTTTCTTTGACACCACAATGACAGTGCATGCTACCTCCAACATCCCAAACACCTCCAATACAATAAATGCTACATCCATTGGAGGATCACAATCTGCCACAATGCCCACAACATCCACAATACTGTCACAATCGGCTATAACCACCTTTGGCTCCTCAATAATGTGGGAAAGTTATTCAAACCCTCTCTTCACCATGACAGTAAATTCCATGAGGGCATCACCAAGTCACAACAATCCCCCCTTGAGAGCTACATCTACTACCATGAGCACACCTTCGACATATCCACTCATTGGTATTCCACAAAATCCTTTGGGAGGAGGCAAAAGATGTATCTTTATCCAAGGACAACAACATGTTATCACACCAACATAGTCAAATGTCATTGCTTCCCAAGGACCAAATACAAACATTCCCCTTGTACAAACCCAACAATTTGCACAAGGTGGCCAAATAACACAACCCAGGGCATCATTAATACATCACAATGTTCATGGTCACCATATTCCCTAGGTAACGACACAAATGGCTGGAGGACATATCCCAATGTACTCATCCCACATTCATACTCACCAACATACCCCCAATCCCATCTTTCAATACCAACAACATGCCAATCTGAACACATCATACATGTCACAACAATCCATACCGCCACAATACACCAATATTCATGCACAACAAATGGGGACCTATAGTACAACATATGCGACCACAAACGACCTTGTAATAGAGGCCTTACAAGCAAAATGATGGGTCTAGAGAAAACTATCCAAAACATACACATATCAAGTAAGAAATCAGAAATATCATATGATCTAGATGTATATCCATTCGACATGAGCTTATACATGCCACCTTTTCCTCCAGGATATGTGTCACCCAATTTTACAAAATATAGAGGCAAGACAAACCCCATTGAACATGTTCACGAATTTGCAACCAATTGTATGGATGTCGCCTATGAACAAACATACTTGATGAGACCTTTTTCTAAAAGTCTAGAGGGTCCGGCCCTTGAATGGTTTTCCACTCAAAAGGATATCCAAACATGGGATGAGCTTAAACAAAAATTCATAAAAAATTACTTCTACAACATTGACATGGATACCTCTATCACTAGCTTGTGCAATCTCATGCAAGAGGATGGTGGTGAGACATTCATCCCATTCTTTCAAAAAAAGAGAATTCTAGCTAGTCGGTGCCACATTGACATACCCGAAAGGGAAAAGGTGGACATATTTGTTCAAACACTTTTGGGTCCCCTAAAATATGCATTGCAAGTGCATTGCTACACAACCTTCATGGACCTAGTTGAAAAAGGGGTCCAAATTGAGAAATCCCTTATCGCAAAGGGAGAGCTAAGGTACGGTCCCAAAAACACAAATGAAAATCCTCCCGCTGACAAGAATAAATACTAGGTCAAAAATAAATACGTTACAAATGACGGTGTTGTTGATGCCAAGATTGCAAACACTGTGGGTCCTGTACTGGCCCTAAAAGGGGTTCGATAGCAAAAAAAACCAACAATGACATTGACAACTCCTACCAATGTCCCTTCAAGCAACTAGAGCAACCAAAATCACCAAGGACAATACCATCAGATAAGACAATTTCCTAGGGGTCACACATACACTTCTTTGGGTGAACCCATTGAAGAAGTCCTCAAAAAATGCCTCCAAAATGGAGTCATCACACTTCAAGAACCAAAACCATATGACCCAGGACAATTTAAACCAGCATGGTGGGAAGATAATGCATTCCACGATTATCATCGGGCAAAAGGACATAAAACCTCTAACTATCGACAACTGAAAAATTTGGTACAAGACCTTATCGAAAGTTGTATCATAGAAGTAGGTGGATCACAATTTGCCTCCAATTCAGATCATACTATCCATAAGAATCCATTGTAGGACCATGGTTCTCATAATGCTTCCACATTAGGTCCACAGATAAACAATAACCAAGCTAACTTTGCCCGAGCCAAGTATGACTATTTTGGTGGACCAATTATAAATAATATTCGAACTGATGATGAATACATCAATACCATTACGGTCAAGAGAGCACCTCAATGCAATGCGACTACTCGAAGTGGCAAGGTTACCATAGCTGGTCCGCCTCTCGCTAGGCAACCCAAAATCACCATACCTAGCCCATCTGCTAAACAGTCAAAAGTTGTCTTGACCACAAAGCAGTGGCAACCCAAAAGTCAGTTCAACCTTATCGACTAGTTGGGCAAGACTCCCGCGGAAATCTCTATACTCCAGCTACTTCGCATATTGTCCATGCATAAAGCTATACTAGATAAAACCTTACAAGAATCATCAGTCCCCAAGGACATTGATGTCAATCAGTTTGAGACCATGGTGGGATACCTCACTATGCCTCACCATGTCACCTTCTCTGATCAAGACTACTCATCAACAAAAACTAACCACAATGATGCATTGCACATTGAAACATTCGTCCATAAGCACAAAGTTAGATGGGTTTTAGTAGATGGCGGAGTAGGATTGAATATATGCTCCTTGAAACTAGTTAAGGCTCTAGGATTTTCTGATGCATTCATAGACCCTAAAAAGAGTAGAGTGATCAAAGCATATGATGATGAAGAACGCTCTTCACAAGGTGTTATATCTCTTCCTATCAGAGTGGGACTAGTCATTATGGATACAACTTGCCAGGTCCTAGATTTGGAATTACCATACAACATCTTGCTCGGCCGTCCTTGGATTCATGCCTTAAAAGTCGTTCCATCCACATATCACCAATGCCTAAATTTTCCATTTGATGACACGAAAATAACCATATATGGAGACCTCGACCCTTTCCAATATTGTACCAACCTAAGGGGTATTTCTGAAAACTGAGTGCCTATTAACTGAGAAGCACCTGGCTCCTCATCATCCAAATACATTGACCCATCCACACTCACATCATCTTACACATCTGCTCCATCCACGTCTTTCATCACACCACCATCTTCTGCAAACCCTAAGGCTTAATCCACTATGAAGATCCAGGACCTCGGCTGTGGGGAATTCAAACTGCACACATCATATAGCATCACAACAATACCCAAGTCTCTGAAGGTCTATGGTCGGCCATGTTTTAGAATGGAACCCAAAGAAATTTTCAAAGTTCCACCAAAAATAGTTTTCATCAAATGGGGAGACATGAGTAATGAGGACCTTGCTGATATCACAGGATGGATCTATAAGGATACTGTCACACTCCCCCCATTACAAGTTCAAAAATATGGCAAGGGTTATGACATAATGAAGGCTAAGGGCTACGATGGTACTAGTGGCCTAGGCAGAAATAAAGCTGGACGAAGAGAACCCATAGAACCTTTACAAATACCAAAGTATCTTGGATTAGGGTTTGGATCACCCGACAATGATGATCGATGTACCATTGGACTTTCAAGTGAGCGAGTACATGCTTCAAAAAGTGTCGAGACCACTAAGGAAACCCTCACCAAAACTGACTCCCAAGATTGGGAATTTGGCTCAGAATGATCCTTAAGTGACTGTTGCCTCGATGATTTATTTGTCAAAATAGGGGAACTAACCTTTGAAAAAATATTTTGGAAAACATTTAAAATTGATCAAGCACCAAATAGTGAAAGTCCCATTACCACTCCCCATGACATACAAGACCCACCATCTGAATCCCTTCAGTCCAATCCATCTGAAATACCAGACGACACTGACAACCATGACTCTAAGTCCACCCCTTATTTTGACAATGAATATGAGACTAGTGAAGGGAAATATTGGAGTCCGATGTGGAGTTGGATGATGATAATCTCATCCACAATATCACTGAATCCATCTGCATGCTTTCTACATCCTCCCCTCAATTCACCAACATTGACGATGGAATTTCCTTAGTTTATCCTCAGCTAGTCGATTGGGACCAACAAGGCCTGCCAGTCCTGGACACATTTCAGAATGATGAGGTAATTGTAGATTTTATAGGATTACGTGAGGGCATACCCAGTGGTGATCACAAGTCAGGATTCACCATTGATTTAGATTGTGTGGCCTACTTCGGCGAGACTACTCCGTCCTCCAGTCATAAAATTAAAATTAAAAATAAAGTAAAAAATGAAACATCTTTAGGTGAAAACCGAAAGGCACCTTCTGACGAAAAAAAAGTAAAAACAAAGGACGTATCTGCAAGTGAAAACCTCTTTGAGGCACCCAAAGATGGAGGACTGGACTTTCTTCCCGTATAACAAGAGAAATCGGCTATGCTTATAGAAGACACCATAGAGGATAACATATCAACTGCAGAAGATCCCAAAATGGTCCTCTTTGCTGCATCATTGACTAAAGAAGAGAGATAGAAATTTCATAAATTCTTTGTAGAATGTAAAATCAACTTCGCATGGTCCTATACTGACATGTCGGGATTAGACCCAGAACTAGTTCTACACCATCTACCACTATTTCCTAATGCCAAACCAGTCAAACAGAAGTTACACAAAATGCACCCTCAAGTCACTCTATTGGTCAAGGTTGAGTTGAAAAAACTTCTAGATGCTGGATTCATATGGTCTATTGACTATGCTGAATGGATATCTAACCCAGTGTTAGTAATAAAGCCAAATGGGTTGATCTGCATTTGTACAGATTTTAGAGACCTAAATAAAGCATGCCCAAAAGATGACTTTCCTTTACCAAATATTGATATCATAGTTGAACTCACAATAGGATATGAGATACTGTCCCTCATGGATGGTTTCTCCGGCTATAATAAGATTCGCATTGCCCTCGAAGACTAGCACAAAATGACATTTACTTTCCCATGGGGTACATACTGTTGGAATGTTGTGCCATCTAGTCTCAAAAATGCAGGCACCACATATCAAAGGGCTATGACCACAATCTTCCATGACATGATGCATAAAATAATGGAATATTATGTAGATGACCTATTGGCCAAATCAGTAACTAGGAAAAATCATCTTAGGGTTTTAGACATAATTTTCAAGAGACTGGAAGAATACAAAGTCTGGCTAAATCCTAAGAAATGTGTCTTCGGTGTCACATCGGGTAAAATATTGGGATACATAGTTTCTCGAAGAGGCATTGAGATCAATCCAGCAAAAGTCAAAGCCATCATAGACATCCCTCCGCCTAGAGGAATCAGTGAACTCAGAACTCTACAAGGTAGGGTACAATCTATTCAATGCTTCATAGCCCAATTGGCTGACAAGTGTCACCCATTCCAATATTTGTTGCACAAGGGTATCCCCTTTGTGTGTACAGATAAATGTCAAGAAGCCTTTCAGCAAATCAAAGATTACCTATTGTGAATGCCAGTCCTCATGCCTCCCATTCATGAAAAGCCATTGATCCTATACATCTTGGCAACTAATTCAACACTAGGGGCATTACTAGCACAGGACGACCAAGAAGAAAAAGAAAGAGCTATATATTACATTAGTCGGACATTGGTCAGGTATGAACTAAACTACACACCAATTGAACAAGCTTGTCTAGCCGTGGTCTTTGTAGCACAAAAGCTAAGAAATTATATGTTAAGCCATCAGACACAACTAGTAGCAAAGATTGACCCCCTCAAATATTTGTTAAGTTGGGCAACATTAACAAGACATCTAACAAAATGGGTCTTGATTCTAAGCGAGAATGATATTCAATATGTAGAAAGAAAGGAAATAAAAGGACAAGTCATTACGGACTAGTTGGCGGACACACCTTTACAAAGTGATCATCCATTAGTGGCAGATTTTCTAGA
Source organism: Sequoia sempervirens (assembly GCA_007258455.2). NCBI lineage: Eukaryota > Viridiplantae > Streptophyta > Pinopsida > Cupressales > Cupressaceae > Sequoia > Sequoia sempervirens. The sequence continues at coordinate 163,990,839 of VDFB02000007.1, read as the reverse complement.
TGAGTCGATATTCCATACAGAACCTAAGGCACCTTGGTGACTCTACTTTGACGGATCACACACAAATAATGCCTTGGGGTAGGAATCCTGATCATCACCCCTCAAGGAGACTCCATTCCTAAGTCTTTCCGCATTGCTGAAGTCCCATGCACAAAAAATGTGGTAGAATACAAGGCATTAGTTACAGGACTAAGAATGGCAATAAAATGGAAAATTAGGGCACTACATGTCTATGAGGATTCTCAGCTCGTCATCAACCAGGTTAATGATGACTATGACACAAAAGATGAGAAGCTGATGCCCTACAAAAGGATGGTTGATAGTTTCCAAACGTACTTTCATATGGTAACTTTTGAACAAGTTCCGAGAGCATAGAACAAAGCTACAGATGCCATGGCTACAATAGGCTCTCTCCTCGACATTCCAAGTAATCTACCTTAGCTAGAATTCCTAATAGAATAATTGCTAGTCCTCGCCTATGACATTCCAAAGTCAGAGATGGTCTGTGAACTTGTTGGTCCTGACTCTACCTGGTACTAGGATATTTATGACTACCTTAAGTCTCAAACCCTTCTACCTAACTTGTCGAATAACCAGAGGAAGTACTTTATTCAAAAAGCTGCAAGGTATGCCATCGTCAGTGACACCCTTTACTACGGTAGCTTTGACGACACCCTCCTTAGATGTCTCAACACCAATGAAGCACACACAACCTTATGCGAGGTACATGATGGTATATGCGGGTCTCATTTGAGTGGTCCTACTCTAGCCAAGAGAGTAATGAGACTTGGGTACTATTGGCCGACCGTCGAAAAGGATGCAATAGAATATGTCAGGGCTTGCCGCAAATGCCAGATTCACAGTGATTTGATCCATGCTTCAGCACAGGAACTTCGGCCGATCACTTCTCCTTGGCCCTTTTCTCAATGGGGACTCGACCTTGTGGGTAAGATCCATCCTACCTTGTCCAATGGCCACAAATTCATCATCACCGCCACTGAGTATTTTACGAAGTTTATTGAAGCCATCCCGCTGACATACATAACCGGCAAACAAATATCCAAGTTCATTCTTAACTACATTATTTTCTGGTATGGCCTTCCACAATCCATCATCACTAACAACGGACATCCATTTAAAAACCAAGATGTTCATGAGTTATGTGAGCAATTTCACATCCAACACCATTTTTCATCTTCGTATTACCCACAAGGAAATGGTCAAGCTGAGGCGTCAAATAAAACCATTGTTAAAATCCTCAAAAAGACTGTCAATGATGCTGGCCGTGACTGGTATATACAACTCAACCTTGCTCTGTGCACTTACCGCACTAGCATTCGTATGCCTATAGGAGCCACTCCTTTCACCCTAGTCTTTGGAGCTGAGGCCATCTTTCTCATTGAGGTTGAAATTCCTTTGCTACGAGTCTCCCTGAAGGGTTTAACTGATGAGGAGTATAGACAATCGCGCTTGCATGAGCTGGAGATGCTAGAAGAAAGAAGGAAAAATTCCCTAAACCATCTACAAGCGTATCAGAACCATCTCTGTCGCAGTTACAACAAGAAGGTTATGGTCAGGAAGTTTGACATGGTTGACCTAGTTCTCATGCAGAACCCTAAGAACTAGGCTAACAGAGAAAAGCCAGGCAAGTTTGAACCAAACTGGTTGGGTCCTTACATCATCGTATCTTCTTTTGGTTTTGGAGCCTATCAGTTGGTGACTCCAAATGGAGAACAACTAACAGAGCCTATCAATAGTTTACATCTCCAAAAGTTCTATGCATAGCGTCAGGAGATCGAGTTGAAAACTGTAAAATACAAAAAAAATGATAAATGATAAAAAAATCGTTGCCTTGATGAAAACCTGGCAAACAGGCATCCTGGCAGCACAAAAAAAAATAAGAAAAATGACAAAAATAGTAAAGAAAAATGATTCGTCCAAAAGTGAAAACCTAGCAAATAGGTGCTTTGGATAAGTACCATGGTGAAAACCTGGTAAACAGGCGCCATGCATAATCAATGATCACTCTGCCATCTATTGTTACTTTGTCTGCCTTGGCCTAGGATGAAATACATCTCCTGCCATTATTACACAAATCGCCATGACATCATACCCTTCCTCTTATGGTTGATAAATGGTTGACATCAAGTCCTTTTTAAAGTCCATCTGCTACCGCAGGCACACCCCTTTTACCCCCTTTAAAATTGCATAAGTTTGGGACCTGACTGGGGGAATTTTTTTTTTATCATGTCACTGTAGTGGATGTCCCGAATGGTTTAGACAATTACTAAAAGTCCTAAAAAAAGACAAAAACATCACAAAATGTCCTGAAAAAATGATCCAAAAACATTGCAAAATTTCTTGAAAAAAAATGATCCAAAAACATTGCAAAATGTCCTAAAAAAATGATCCAAAACATCGCAAAAAGTCCTAAAAAAAGACAAAAAGATTGCAAAAGGTCCTGCAAAAAGACAAACATTGCAAAAATTCATGAAAAAAAAGACCAAAAACATCACAAACTGTCCTGAAGAAAGACCTAAAAATTGGAAAATGTCCTGAAGAAACCCCAACAAAGTCAAAATGTCTCGAAAAACACAAAAAAGAGTCATATCTTATCAAGTTTGTCATGTCAATTGAATAGTCTTTTTTATTTGTCTGAACTACATTGTCTCTACGAATTGGCTACGTAGGCAAGACTCATTTTCCAGTCCCCGAGACATTAGGTCAGTCCTTTTAGGTTTGTCAAAATAAAATCATGATGCAATATTTGGTCATCAAGAGAAAGTCATTAGTCGTGTCAAACTATGAGGTCTCTGAGTGTATGATGTAGGCAAGGCCATCTGTCAATGAGCCCCCAAGGCCGCACTAGGCCAGTCCATTAGGGTTCATGGCACTAGACTAGCACACACATCAAAAGTCTTCAAGTCAAAATGAATCATTCCCAAGTGGGTAAAACTCCTAAAAATGAATTAGCTCAATCATTTATGTCAAAATGAAAATCTCAACGACACGACAATCATATCATCACGACAATATCGACATATAGTCAATAAAAGTCAAATTCGGTCAAAACAAGTCAAATCATCATAACATGTCAAACTGTCAACTCTCGGTTAGCCTTCAGATGCGTCCTTCGGAAAGATAACCTCTATCATTCATGCCTTAGGATGTGTCCTTCCTAAGCATCGTCACTGTCATTTGACATTTTGAGGGATCCTCTTGACATCTAAGGATCACTCCTCTTGACATCAGTATTCTTCAGATGTGTCCTTCTGAAGAAGCAACTATGTCATTTATGCCTTAGGATGTGTCCTTCCTAGGCATCGTCATCATTTTTGAGGGACCCCTTTTGACATTAGGGATTAAATCCTCTCGACATCAACATTATTCAGGATGTGTCCTTCCTTAATTCGGCAATTTTCAACATTTGTCATTTGGGCATCATCAAAACTTTAACACTCTGGCATCTCATCATCATCAAACCTGACATCTTGACATCAGAACAATGGATATCCAGAAGCACTTGGCAAACACTTGGCACTTGTCTATTGGATTTTTATCATGATATTAGTTTTTTAGTGAGATCCCAACAACAGGATTTAGAGAAGCAGTGACGTATCATGACAATTGACATGCATGATTACTAGTTTCTCAATGAGGTCCTAATTTTGGGATTTAGAAAAGCAACAACATATCATGATAAGGGCTCTATTTTTGCATTATGGCAATCATACTACTAGTTTCTTAGGGATGTCCTGGGAATTAGATTTAGAGAAGCAATGCCATTTCATGATTGTCCTTTTGGTCTTTTTCTGCTTGTGGTTGATTATGACAAAAGACGGGGGAAATCACGCTCTTAGATTGAGTCAAGATCATCCTTGTCTGTGACTGCTTGTCTTATGTGATGGTACGACCTTGCACACCTTGATCTAGGTCATATCATGGTGTTTTTTGGCCATCACAACAGTCTTCCCAATGATGATTAAGAGCAATAAATATTAAAGTTGTATGGTAAAGTTTTGAAGGATTTGGTCTAGGAATTAACATGCATCTCCTTCGGTCTGGTCATCTTCTCTCCATCAGTCAGGTCATCTTCTCTCTTCAGTCTGGTCATCTTCTCTCATCCATTTCATGATGATATCCTATGACATACAAAAACATAAGTGCATACATGATCATATAAACATTGCATTAGGTCCATACAAAGATCATCCATAACATTAAATCATATACATGTTATTGCATATTGCATTCATATTATCATAAACATGACATCCATTCAAATAAACACATTATACATATCATCATCGCCGTCATCACAAAATCAACATGACATATAAATAAGCATTGCATCATCATGGCATCATATCATAAGCATCATAAAACATACATAGTACCATCATCTATGATAAATCAACATCATGCATAAGGCATCACATCACATATATCATAATGCATAAGTCAAATAACATCACATAACATACATGTAGGCCACATCAAAACTACATCATCATATAATATCATCTCAAAAATATACAATGTCACAGGATAGAGTAAACATATATCCAAAAAATGGAGCTCGCAGGCTCAATAATATATACATAATGTATCATAACAAAAAGTATTCCCCTAGGGTAGACTCTCATCATCCCCTCGTGGTGAAGAGTGTGGCGACTGGAGCTCTGTGACTGGCACTGAAATGATGGGCGGACCTGTAGCAACCTCTGCCTGTGCAACCAATGGAACTGACACTGATGGCATCATCTCCGCGGTAATAGACACATGTGATGTCACTGCTGCTTGGCTCTGAGAAGTAGATGGATCTACCACTAGTGGTTGCCTCTGCACTGACCTCTGCACTAAACCAGTAGACCCATGACTATGGCTCGAGTGGTGACTCAAGGAATTCCTGTGAGAGTGGTGGGACCTATGCCTTGATGTGTGCCCTGACGAGGTAGACCCTACTGCACTCGTGTGACTCCTACTGCTGCTCCCACTCCTTGATTAGTGGCCACTGCCTATCCTCGTCTGTGAGTGCGACAGTGTCAGATCTCATCGCTCAAGAGGCATCTCCTACTCATATAAAGTCCTGTACTATCCCAGCCTTATGCTCACCCTAGCCAACTTGCGAGCAATATTCCCAGAGGGCCCTATGCATAACGCTGCAAACTTGACACACCACTGAGCTGAGTCCTACTGGCCGATCACTGCCTGATCCTACTCTACCCAAGCCACCTCTAGCTCTGACTGCAGTGCTCTAACCTATTCCATGCTCTCATCCAGTCTCCTTTGTAAATCAGCCACCCTCTGATTTGTTGTGGCATCTTGGGGAAATCTCGAGGAGGAGGGTATCTCCTCCTCTCCCTCCACCATCCGCCATCTGATGAGTCTCTCAGCCTCATCCATGGCATCATCCTCATCATCGTCATCCTCTACCACATCCTCTCCATCGACTCCCTCATCTCAAGGCATATCCTCCTCCTGTTTGGCTTCCGCCACCTCCACATCCTCCTCCTATCTCCCCTCCCTCTATCTGGGCTCCGCCACCTCCACATCCTCCTCATGTCTCCCCTCCTCCTATCTGGCCTTCACCACCTCCACATCCTCCTCTCTCTCCCCCTCCTCTTGTCTCTCCTCATCCTCTCCACCAACTCCCTCATCCTGAGGCGCATCCTCCTCCTGTTTGGCCTCCATCCCCGCCTCCTCACCTGGCTCTCGGCACATGAGGTATCACTGACCGTTTGTCCATAGGTGCTAGCCCATCGAGACGTGTCGGTGGCACTAGTCTATGTGCCTGCCACCATAGGTCATAGTCTGCTGTGGTCCTAGGATCTACAATCCCACCTCTCCATCCCCATGGATGGGCTCCTAGCCCATCGATCTGCTGCTTAGTGAAGGCTATTGGAATGGTTGGCCCCTAAGCATACTCTCTGGACGATTGGACGTACTTATCTATCCTAACAGGTACACCCTACTACTCTCCGAACTGCCTAAGAACACACTATGGAAAATACATCTCGATGATTAGCTGACTTTGCACAGTCCTGCCAATCAAATATTGATATTGTTGGCATAGGCTCAGATGGTCCACCTCATTGTCCCACTGTTCGCAGTCTCTGTATGGTCGCTAGATAAAGGACACCATCGTGTCAACCTGATGCCGCGACCAATTTGTCTCCCATCCTGGTCTGTTGTAAAGCATTGACATAATAATAGGCATATGGCATCCCCTCAGCTAGCTATGGTCTCTGAATCAGTGGATGAAATATGGCTATGTGCTCCCAAGCCCAAATCATCATCAAGGTGGTCTTGCAGGAGATACTCTCTGCCCTCCGGTAAACAACCTCATGCAACTGGTGGTAGAATGTGCCCAATAAACATGGGCCCTAGGCATAAACTATCCTATCCTGCCTCATCCAAACAAAGACCTCTCCCCAACCAATAGGGAATCCATGTCCCCAACGGTCAGGAATCAAAATACTACCAGTGAGTGTCGCTAGGAAGACATCAAAATGAGCATAGTGCTCCACCATGAACTCACATCAGATCTCATATCCCTAGATGCCGAGCCCTACACGCTCATCTCGATTATACACCCAGAAAGTTTGCTCACCATGGTGAGGGTTGTAAATGATCTAATCTCCTTAGATCGACACTCATAAAATGTGGTAGACATCCTCTAGAGTAATGGTCGCCTCACCTATTGGAAGGTGGAAGGAACAGGTCTCTGAATTCCAATGCTCACATAACGTAGTCAGTAGTCCCCTATTTGCCTGAATAGCAGGAATATAGGTGACATAGTACAAACCTAGGGCCATCAATCATCGCTGCTCTCGCAGGCTCAGCTGATCAGCAAACCTAAAGGTCGTTGATTTGCTCTCTCATGTGTATATCAGGGCAAGCTGCCTCTGCACAAAGCTAAACAAACACGTCAGTTCCTTCTACATAATTGTCAGTATTATCAAAAGCATTTAAGGTTTCACAAGCATCAAAATTAGCCCTAGTCAAAGCAAAAATCAAATGCGTCACATTGACTGCAATTGCGTCACAAAAACTCAAATGCGTCATTTTGTACTACAAATGCATTGCAACATGGCAATTGCATCGCTCAGTTACTAAAATGTGTTGCATCAGAACAATTGCATCATGAAATTTGACACTTGCATCGCAAAAACTCGAATGCGTTGCTTAAATAGGCAATTGCGTTGCAAAATGATGAATGCGGCATTCTAGCCTTCAAATGTGACTCAATTAGGTGAATGCATCACAGTTTTTGTCAAATGCGGTGCAAAACCTCATGTTCCCCTAATTTACCATGGCACTTGCATTGCAACACATCAAATGCATTGAACACGAAGTCAAATGCAGCTTACGCGAATGCATATGCATCACGACACATTTGTTGTTCATCCTAGAAACCTAATTTTGACAAGCAAAACAAAAAAAATTCAAAGGACAATAGGGGTACCTGAATGTCCGTGTGATCTCACCATGGTGCTCTATCACTGGAATCACCATCCTCGCTGCTGTCCTTTTCACTATGAGCTCTCAAAATTTGTAAAGTGAATAGTAGAAATGAATTGACTTTTACCCCTTTGTCAACCTATTTATAAAGTCAAAATGGCATTTGTCAACTAGGTTATTACTGGAGGCTAATTTGACCAATTTTGACCACCCCATTGGCTACCTTAAACATCTCTGAATCTGAAATCATCTGCGCCATTATTTTTCTAGTCATCAAATTGACTTATTGGGACCCTTTACAAATTTTTCTACCGCCGACCCAAAATTTGAAAAATTTCCCAAGGGGGCATTGATACTCTACACCTTCACTGGGGCATGGCTTTGACTTATTTTTCTTTGTCACAATGCGACATGCTACATTATAACAAAGAGGGGAAAAATGTAGACACTTAAAAATGACCTAGGCCTGCAAGCTCTATTTTTACCACTTTCGTGCTAGTATAATTATGACATTTAATTATGTCCTTGGTCCACATTCTGCTATTAATTAAATAATTCATTATTATTTAATTAATTCATGTCTTATTCTTCTTCATGATTATTAAATAAATAAATTAAATTTATTTATTAAATATGTCATTAATTTTCTAAGTCTTCCCTTAATTAAATAAATTTCTTAATTTATTTAATCACCCTTCTTTAGTCATTTCTTCCTAATTATTAAATACATAAGTTTTATTTATTTATTTAATGTGTCAATAATTGTCATAATTAAATGAATTGATTAATTTATTTAATTATTGATCATATCTGCTAAATTAATAATCATCTTTAATTATTTAATTGTTGAAATTAATATTCGTCTCATTTTAAATAAATGAAATTATTTAAAATATCATCACATTCTTAACTGACAGTCCATTTTTGTAAATAATCTAAAAATTGATTATTTATTATTTCACAAAATCCATATTTTGAATTAATTTAATTCAAAATGGTAACTAATCTTCTAAAAATCAAGTAATCGGGTAGATTCTTGATTTTCCAAATCTGATCTTCAGTTCAACTCTTATCTTCTTGATTTTTGAAAATCTTTATTTTCTAATTAATTATCTCATTTATTCTCCACCGTCGATTCGATCTTCTTAGATGTCATCTCAACCACTCGCTTAATGATTTTTCCCTAACCCTAATTAGGGATTATCAAATTGAATCTCGTCCTCTGATTTTAGGTCTCTATCAAAGGTCAATCTCATTCATCCATTCAAAATGGCATTTTCTATAAAATGCTATTTTGTTCTCATTTTTAGATTATGCACTGACATACTTAGATATCTCACAGAAATTGTAGCATTTATTATCTTATTTCACTTAGTCTTGATATATTTAGGCAATTTCGATCATATTGTCATAGGCATAGGCATTTTAGAAGAAAATATTTCAAAGCTTGTGTAGGACTTCATCAAGGACTGCTCGCACGTTCGATATGAGGGCAACACAAATCAGCAAGTTAGAAGGTGTAATGGAAATCAGTCATGGAGAATGAAAACATTGGGTGAGATTGTTCTATTTTATGTGTTTTCATTTATTGTTCCTTTGCACTTCATTATTTCTTTGGGTTTATGCTTTCAATTCATTTGATAAACTAACCTTAAAAATAACCCATTGATACATGTATGTATATATATGTATATGAAACATAGAAAAATAGGTTCACCAATATGAAATGATATCAAAGGGGGTATGATGCACCTATTTTCCTTAGTTTATTAGGAAATTTGATCCCCACAAATAATTGAATTACAACCCTTAGGTGAGTCAACTCAATGAGGGAAATATACTAGTTTCCTTATGGTTGAGGATGGGGGTATCAACGTGAACAACACGTTTGGGAGAAAAACTAAAAATAGTAAATCACCACAATTATGCAAGCTAACACTTATATCTTGTAGAAAATGCATAAAATTATGAGAAAAAATAAAGTTCTCGCAACTCTGAGAAGGGTTAAACACTATGTACCTATCACCAAAAACACTTTCTAAAAATTTGTTTGGGACTCATTCGCCCAGTAGGGAATTGTTGATGAATAATAGCCTAGGTCTGATATATAACAATGATTGCTATAAGTATCATCATTGTTTATGTTAGATCTATTGCTCCTTGATATTTCTGGAAATACTTGTATTCGAATTTAAAAAGCTTGTGTAAAATCAAATTCAAATAGATGTTGATCAAAATACGCCTTGAATAAAACTTTGTATTCATTGTCGCCCTGTGTCTGGGCACGTATTTGTTAATTCTAGTTAACTTGAATGGTTACAGGAACCCATGCGCTAAAAGGAACACGTCCTTGAGCGGACATCTCTCCAAGTGTGGAGACACGTCCTCTCAAGAGGCGTGTCCCTGTGGATATGAAACCCGTGTGCTCAAAGGAACACGTCCCTTGAGCAGACGTGTCTCCAAGTGTGGAGACACGTCATCTCAAGAGATGTGTCTCTTGAAGGTGGGTCTCCCTAATATAAATACTGAGACCATTCTTAATATGCAGATAATTGAAATCGATTAATGTTCTGCATCTTGCACATTTTGCATTTAGAGAAGTATTCAGAAAATTCATAATTTTTTCTTAGAAGTTTATCACTTAAAATCTATGGCCTTAGTTTTTTCTCTGTTCTAGAACCCATTTATGTTATAGATTTGATTACATTTACATGGTATTAGAGCCACGTTGTGTGAATCCCAATCAAATTTGAATACCAATCTGCTCAAGAAAATTTGTATTTTCCAGAATCGAATTACTTCACATTCTTCATAATGTCAAGTGTGATTAGATTTGAAGATCGCCTTGCAGGAGTAGACAATTTCACATCATGGAAATTTAGAATCATGATGATCCTTAGAGAGAATAAGCTAGATTCATTTGTGAAAGAGAACCAGTTAGAGCCTAAGAATGATCTGGATAAATCTCAATGGATTAAGAACAATGAGAAAACCATGAAAATTATAGTAGATTTAGTTAGGGACCGTATAGTACCTATTCTGTCTAAACATGAGACTGCATACCTAATGTTTATATCTCTTGAAAGCACCTTTGAAATAAACAACACCAGTAGGACCCTTGCCCCAAAGAGGAAAATTAATCATATTCAAATCAACAATTAGTCATCAAATTGATAGTAAGGAGTTAACTCTAATAGCTCTAAATGGTCTACCAAACTCATGGGAGTCTTTTGTCCAAGGAATAAGTGCAAGATCTAAACTCCCTAAATTTTATAGAATGAGAATAGATTGCTTGCAGGAAGAAATAAGACTAATGTCAAAAGGAAAACTTCAGAAACCTATAGAGGAGGATATTCATGTACTAAACACAACTTCTCATAAGAAAGGTAAGAAGAAAGATTTCAAGAGAAAGAAGAATTTGTATGGAAAGGGATCATCCAAGAAAAGGAAAGACATTTCCCAAATACAATGTTTCAGATGTGATCAGTATGGACACTTTTCAATCAAGTGCCTTGATAGAACAAAACAACAAGCATCCTTTGCTAAAGTTGAAAAGACAAATACAAAACATGATTCTAAGAAATTTGTTTTCTACTCAGCATTATCAAGTCAAGTATCCAACATAGTCAATAATTGGGTAATTGATAGTGGTTCTTCAAGGCACATCACAGGATTCAGAGAACACCTAGATACTATGATAGAAGAAACTGCAGAAGAAGTAACTATTGGGGATGATTTTGCACATCCAGTTAAGGGGGTTGGAACTTGCAACATAAATCTGAAATCTAGCCTCTCTCTTCAACTCACTGGAGTATTATTTGTACCAGGAATAAAGAGGAACCTCATATCCATTTATTCTCTTGAAGACAATGGATATAAGGTCACCCTTATGGATGGAAAAGTCCTAGCGTGGCCAAAGAACTCCACCATTAAGAAAGCTCAAACTATAGGGATAAGACAAGGATATCTCTACAAAATGTGCACTGACATTAATCAAGCCCTTATTCATGAGACTTCTGATTCAAATGAAATTTGGCATCGAAGACTAGGACATATTCATTTTCGTGCCCTACCTTCTGTGGAAAAATTAGTAACAGGATTACCCAAACTAAATCATATTCATGAAGGAGCATGCAAAGGGTGTGCCCTAGGGAAGAATACAAAGGGGGCTTTCTAAAACAGTTTGAGTAAAACAACAAACATTCTAAAACTGGTTCATTCTGACTTATGTGGACCTATGTTTGTACCCTCCATGGAAGGTTTTTTATATTATGTAATATTTGTAGATGACTTCTCTAGAAAAACCTGGATATACTTTCTTAAATGTAAAGAGTCAATAGAAGTCCTTAAAAGATTTAAGGGATTCAAAGCTCTTTCAGAAAACTTTTCAGGGAAGAAAATCAAAACTCTAAGAACAGATAATGGGAAGGAATACACCTTAGAAATCTTTAAGGAATTTTGTGTAAATGCTAGGATTAAGAGGGAGTTTACTGTAGTCTTCAATCCTCAACAAAATGGTGTTGCTGAGAGAAAGAATAGAACTATTACAGAAGCTGCTAGAGCAATGTTGTTTGATCAAAACTTAGAAACTTCATTTTGGGCAGAAGCCTCTAGGACAGTTGTCTACATTCAAAATAGATGTCCCCATTGTCATCTAGATAACAAAACTCCTGAAGAAGCATTTATTGGTATAAAACCTAACATAAGTCACTTAAGAATCTTTGGTTGCCCTGTCTACATTCATGTACCTAAAGAAAGGAGATCCAAATTAGAACCTAATGGAAAGAAAGGGATACTCGTGAGCTATAGTGAAACCTCAAAAGCTTACAAAATTTACATATCAGGTTAGAATCAAATTGAACTAAGTAGAGATGTCATCTTTGAGGAAGACATTGCTTTCAAAAGGGCAAAGAGTTCTAATGACATAGAAATTCAAGATTCTACTAAAGTTATAGAGGAGGATCTTGCTCCTAAGATTTAGAGGGAGTATTCTAAAGAAATCCTAAATGAAAACCAATCTATCCCAGAAGTGAATCTTTATGACAATGACAAGAAAAGACCACTTTGGGCTAGAAAGATGATTAAGGAAGCTGAGAATTATACAGCACCCAAAGGAAATTTTAGAGAAAGTAAGAGACCCAAAAGATTCTCAAGCTATGTTGCCTTAATGAATGAGATCATTAGTTCAGAACCAACTAGCGTTATGGAAGCTCTGAAGCATCAAGTATGGAAAGATGCTATGAGAGAAGAGTATCAATCTATTTTGAAAAATGATGTATGGGATATAGTACCTAGACCTAAAGGTAAATCTATTGTCTCTTCCAAATGGCTTTTCAAAATCAGACATGTTGTTGATGGCAGTATCGAGAAACACAAGGCACGCTTTGTTGCTAGAGGTTTCTCTCAAAAGGAAGGTATTGATTACGAAGAAACTTTTGCACCTGTTGCCCGGTACACCTCTGTGAGAGCAGTAATAGCTATTGTTGTAGCTAAAGGCTGGAAGATCCATCAAATGGATGTGAAAACTGCCTTCTTGAATGGGTCCATTGAAGAAGAAGTCTTTTTAGAGCAACCTAAAGGCTTTGTGATACATAATACAGACTCACATGTATGCAGATTGAAGAAAGCTCTATATGGACTTAAACAGGCTCCCAGAGCCTGGTATGAAAGTATTGACAACTATCTTCTAAGACTAGGATTTTCAAAGAATGATGCAAATCCAAATCTCTATTTTAAGGTAATTAAAGGTGATATGTTAATACTAATTTTATATGTTGATGAACTTCTAATAACAGGAGAAGATCACCTTATTACTCAATGTAAGGAAGACCTGGCTTCAAAATTTGATATGAAAGACTTGGGCATTTTACATTACTTCCTAGGGTTGGAAGTCTGGTAGAAATATGATGGTATCATTTTAAATCAAGGAAAGTATACTGTTGATATTCTAAAGAGATTTGGGATGTTAGACTGTAGACCCATGTCTACACCTATGGAAACTAACTTACACAAGTTGAAAGAAGCAGCAGTAGAATCCAAGTGTGCAGATCCAGCTCTTTATAGATAGATGATTGGATCCTTGATGTATTTGGTCAACACTAGACCTGATATTTGCTATGCACTAAATGTTCTCAACCAGTTCATGTGTGAACCTAAGGAAATTCACTTAATGGCTGTGAAACATATTTTGAGATATCTTCAAGGCACTATTGGATATGGTCTTCTTTACAAGAAGGATCAACTAGATCTACATGGGTACTCTAATTCAAATTGGGCTGGAAACGTAACTGATCGAAAAAGCACATCAAGATGTTGCTTTAGTTTAGGATCAGCTATGATCTCCTAGATTTGCAGAAAATAATCTTCAGTTGCACAGAGTTCAACAAAAGCCGAATACATTGCAGCCTCAATGGGAGCAAGAGAAGCAGTTTGGCTTCATAAATTGCTTGTGGGACTCTTTGGTGAGCCCTTGAATCCTACAATTATTCATTGTGATAATCAGAGTTGTATCAAACTCTCTATAAATCCTGTCTTTCATGATAGATCTAAGCACATTGAGATCCCCTATCATTATGTAAGAGATATGGTGGAAAGGAAAGTAATTCAGTTGGAGTATATTAGTACAAATTATCAAACTATAGAAATTCTCACCAAGCCTCTCTCCCGAATCAAGATAGAGCACTTCAGGAAGAAACTTGGTATGGTAGAAATGTAATTTTTTATTTATGTTTGAAATTCAAATTGTTTGTCAAATTGTACAAATATATATAAATATGTTTAAATGTGTAAACTCTTTTGTCATGTGTGTGACTCCATGACTTTATGGGCCTACTCCCCCTGTGTACATTATTGAAAGGTGATGATCTTTCTAATAATGAACACTTGTATTTGACATTGTAAAGTGATGACTCTACAATGATAAACTATCATGATAGATATCATGTGACTTGATATCTATGGATATGTCATGATAGTATCTCTTGGACACCTTGGTTGATATCATGATACTTGATATCATTTGTGGATCATTGTGACCCTTAAGAGATAATCATGGTGGATATTTATATCCATGGATATGCCATGGATTATGGTAGACATCATGTGACTTGATGTTAGTGCACATACCATAATGAAGATGTGTTATGTCATGAGACTTGACAACTTTGATAAAACATATCTTTGATATCACGTGTAAAGGTGATATCCTCACTTATTTGATTTGAAATATCTTCCCTAAGCTAAGAGGGAGTGTTGATGAATAATAGCTTAGGTCTGACATATAACAATGATTGCTATAAGCATCATCATTGTATATGTTAGATCTATTGCTCCTTGATATTTCTGGAAATAAGTATTCAAATTTATAAAGCTTGTGTAAAATTGAATTAAAATAGATGTTGATCAAAATATGCCTTGAATAAAACTTTGTATTCATTGTCCCCCTGTGTGTGGGCATGTATTTGTTAATTCTGGTTAACTTGAATGATTACAGGAACCCACACACTGAAAGGAACATGTCCTTGAGTGAACGTGTCTCCAAGTGTGGAGACACGTCCTCTTAAGAGGCATGTCCCTGTGGATATGAAACCTGTGCGCTCAAAGGAACATGTCCCTTGAGCGGACGTGTCTCCAAGTGTGGAGACACGTCCTCTCAAGAGACGTGTCTCTTGAAGGCGAGTCTCCCTAATATAAATACTGAGACCATTCTTAATATGTAGATAATTGAAATTGATTAATGTTCTACATCTTGCACATTCTACATTCAAAGAAGTATTCAGAAAATTCATAATTTTGTCTTAGAAGTTTATCCCTTAAAATCTCTGGCCTTAGTCTATTCTCTGTTCTAGAACCCCTTTATGTTATAGATTTGATTACATTTATAGGAATGATTCATTTTTATAGGAATTAAAATCTAATTTCATGATCCTTGGGCCTTGGGTCTTCACTTCTGATTCCCCTAGGTCCCAATGTTGAAAATCTAGTAATAAAATTAGGATTTGAGTTTTTCTGGCTTGATAATAAATGTGACAACAAATGCAACTTTGTAAAATTTCTCTTTTGAGATCTTCAACTTTTCTTCAACCTAAGATCTGTAACACAAACACAAGAGAGAAAAAATGTTTATTTTTTAGTGAATGAGGGTTTACCTCGGTCAAACCCCATTTTGGTAATTAAACCTTAAATTGAAATAATGAAACATGAAAGGATTGATGAATGAACAATACAATGTTGCAACTCACCAAACCCTTGAATAAACCTTTGGAAGATTGAAATATTGGTCTTGATCTTACATGAAATGGCTTCAATGGATGTGGATCTTGATACTTGAATCTTGAATTTAATGTTGTCTTGGATCTTGAAACCTACATCATAATGTTAGCTACAAAAGAATGCATGATGCTTGATAACTTTGACATAATGCTTGAGACCTTGATTGTCACTGTAGATGACTGATAAATCTTCCCTTGAATGCTCTTGAAAATAATATTTTCTCTTAGGATTGATCTTTCAAAAAATTAATTGAAAACCTCACTCTAAATCTAATGTTGATTTCATAAAATAACCTTGTATTTATAGATATTTGTCCTTAATTTTCCAAAAATTAAACATTACAAATTGACATTGAAATTTAAATTCGAGGACATCAAAATACCAACAAAAAAATGTTTTAAAAATGAGTTCAAAGGCTTAGGGAGGACACATTCACCCATGGGAGAATGGGTCCCAGGTCCCTATTCTTGAAACACAGAATGCTCAAGGTAATGTATTGTGTGTTGGCATTAATTATTGTTGGTTTTCCTCTTTGAAAAATATAATTTATGAGGCTTGTAGATGTAAACTTGGGCTTATTAAGGAATAATTAAGTTTAATTTAATTTAGGGGACACAAACAAAGTGTGAACATGTAAAAGAGTAGTTTTTTCTACACTACATTTAGCCCCCACTTTAGTGAGAGGATGAGCCCTACACTCAAACTCACACTTAAGCAAAACAAACAAGCGTCAACAAGGGTCCAAGTGTACCAATACAAATGGAATAGGATGACAAAGATAAAGGAGGTCATACAAGCCCCTAGGATCTCAGATCCCATGGAAAACCAACATAAGCACAAAGGGACACACATAAGATGTATAATATGAAGCAAAAAGACAAAATACACAAGCATACATTATTAAAGTTAATGTGAAGAGGAAAGAAAGATGGAATATCAAGTTGTATTATGCCACATCCATCAAATACACTCATAAGGATGTAAAATCTGTTATGAAACATATGGCTCCATATGCAAGCAAGTTGTGTCACACTTGGTGTTAATGAAAAATATGCTCACAAGGGTTAGTGTAGTCTGATATACACTAGGTGAGCCCCCAGGAAAGTGAGACACACACACATGATCGGTATGCACCCACACAAACAAATAAGTGGATGATGGGAAATTCATTCTAGGTCTATAGGCTCCTATACATACAACCATATGAAAAGTTATACCTCTTGATAACTTTGATAAGGTTCCACACATCATGATCAATATTCTCTTCTAATGCTACACTAAATTCAACTTCTATAAATAAAGTGAAGAAGGAAATGTCAAAAAGTTAATGCAAAAATGAAATAATGCCAATGTCAATAAAATAATGCTAATATAATGGTCACACTTCCTAGGAGATGTATGCTATCATCACTAGGAAGGGAACATGCAAACAATGAATGGGGGAAAATATTCCCCCAACTTACAATGTCAACATACTTGCTATGTTGGTATTCTAAGTAGAAAGAGAGGAAGAGGTGATCTTTGAAAATAATGCACACCTCAAAAAGATAGTTATCCTTGCACCCCAATCATAGAGACAAAAAAAAACCATCAAGAACTATCATGTTGCTGCCAAGAGAGATATGGTTGTGCACCTAACATTGTACCACCATGAATGGCAATGAGCAAGACACATAAAGCTACTAATGCCACATAGTGATGAGCAATGTGATAGGATGAAAATCAATATCAATTTGAGGAAATAGTTGCATCAACAGAAGGAAGAGCACCACAATCCTTAAGATGTTGAATTTTATCACTCAAATCCTTACATTCATTAGTTGAATGACCATGAACTTTATGATATGCACAAAATTAACTTTTGTTGTAAAATTTATTTTGCGTTCATGGAGGGAGAGATATCAAAAGGGCTTGGAGAAGCCTTGACAAGGTACTCTCTTGATCAATAGTAGAAGATGTTCCTTTATTTTGTGACAAAGATATTTCTTGCTTACTACAAGGTGTCATACATACACAAGACTCTTTAGATTGTTAGATTTTGTACTCTCCCTTAAAGGAGGGTGTAAAATCTAATGAACCCCAATCATTTCTAAGATATGTGGTGGAAGATGTCCTAGGAGTGTTTTGTGTGATGACATTGATATTAAGTGAAGGTTTCTATGATTCTTTCATTTCTTGCGAGGGACAATAACCAAAACCACTAGTTGTTTCTATCAGTTCAAGATGCACCAAGGTTAAAGTCATCTTAGAAGAATATTTTATAATAGTGTTGATATTGAGTGAAGTATTTTTTGATGCTTTTGTTTCTTTTGAGATACAATAACCAATACCACTAGTTGTTTCTTGTGTGTTAGGATCTATAGGGACACAGATCATACCTTGTTCACTAGCACCACATCCTTTTCCATTATAACCAAGTTGTTTCAAAAGTTTGTAACCTCATCCATAAAGGTTTTCCATTTCTTTTGGATTTGGTGCTTTCTCATGATCAAAATATTCATATGTGGATGTATAACTTGTTTTTTCCTCTTCTTTGCTAAAAGTTGTGGACTCATGTGCTTTGGATGAACTAGATTGTGTTGATATTATGTTTGTTTCTTTCTCTTTTCCTGATTTATGTGTAATATTGTATTCTCCCATGAATGTAGGTGTGAAATCCAATGAACCCCAATCATCATCTAATAGCTTTGTGACTTTGTCAAAATTGTTCTCTTTTTGTTCCTCTTGCATGGGTTCTACTTTTGAGGTTGGTATCAATTTTTTTCAAAGGAATTTCCATGTCTTTCTCAATGTCCAAGCAACTTTTTGGTTTGGGTTTGGAATTGATTGTATAAACCTTGTTGTTATAGAAATACTTTGTTATACGATGAAGAGTTGAAAGCACTACATCCATTTCGTGAATCCATGGTCTACCCAAAAGAAGATTGTATGAAATATCTTGGGGCATAAAATGGATAGGAGTCTACAATGTGCCCTTTCCAACTTGTATAGGTAATGTGATCACACCAAGTGGTTTCTTTCCTACATTATCAATTCCATGGATAGATAAAGAGTCTGGTTGTATTTGGCTTTTGTCTACTACAATTTTATCCAAAAAATTTATGCTACACATGTTAAGGGCTAAGCCATTGTCAACAAGGGTTCAGTTTATGTCACGCCTATTAATGTAAGCCACAATAATGAAAGCCTCATTTTTTTTCCACACTTCTAATGGAGGTAACTCATCTTGATGGAAGGTAATATCTAAGTTTCCCGAGTTCATACCTTTGATTATGAATGCTACATCATTTGGATTTGCACTAGGAGAAACCATAACTTTTCACAAAGTAGTTTGAATCATGTTATGATAATTAGGTGAGGCTTGAATCAAATCCCACAAGGATATCTTAGCAGGAGTATTTTTAAGTTGTTCAACAAGGTCATACTCCTTTCCACTATGTAATGGAAAATGAGGAGCACTAGGCAAGATAGGTTGAGGAAATGTTAATGAAGTAGGAATGTTTTGTGGTTTCCTATTGTTCCTTCTATTATATGTGTGAGAAAGGGTATTATAACTTGATTTCTTTGAAACAATGTTACTAGTGACTTGCCATGTAAAATTTAAGATATATTTTGGGGATAATGGTTGCTTTTAAGGTGCTAATATGATAAGCACAAGTTTTTTTTGCACTTGAGGTTGATGTGAGGGTGGGTAGATGGTACAGAGTGGCTTAGGAGATGACTTGGGATGTCCAATAATTATAGGACTTGTAGGAGGTCTATGAATTAAAGGACTCAAAGGATCTCTAATGTTCATAACCTCAAAAGACTTATCCTTATTTTGATGATCTTTTAGAAAAGGGGAGTCTGATGTCACCTCATCATCATCATCTAAAGAAGCCACATTACTATTGTTTGAAAGAAATGTATCAATTCTATCATCCTCTTGAACCATGATATCTTCCCTAATAGGAGAGTTTTTAGGAGAGGAGCAAACAACATGTTCATCACATTCCATGGTTAGATTTTATAAGATAACTTCATCACAAGTAGGGAAGGCATCAAGAGAATAATAACTATCATTTTCTTGCTTATCAATGATTGGATCCTTTTGTTCAATTATATCTTCCCAGGTGGGAGAAGCATTAGGAGAGGGAGAAACAAGATTCTCATGACTCTTAATGAGTGGATCTTCTAACACCAAAATATATTCTTCACAAATAGGAGAGATAATAGGAGAAAAACAAACGTGATTTTCATGATTTTCCATGATTGCATCCTCTTTCACTAAATCATTCTCACAAGTGGCAGATGAATGGATACTAGGTAAGGTAATATTAAGAAATGTGTGAATGATCTCATTCTATTGTGCCATAATATATTCCCAAGTGGGAGAGTTTTTAGAAGAGGAGCTTTGAAGATTATCATGACTCTCAATCAGTGGATCTTCTAACACAAAAATACCTTCATCACAAGTAGGTGAGGTATTTGGAGAAGAGCAACTATGATTGTCATGATTTTATATGCTTACATCCTCTTTAAATTAAACATTCTCACAAATAGGAGAGATATCAGGGAATGTGGAATTAAGGAATGTGTCAACAATTTCACTCTCTTGCACTAAGAGACTCTCATAACTAGGAAAGATATTGGAAGAATGACTAGTTAACATCCTTGTTAATGACCTTTCTCTTAGAATACTTGGAAAGGAAAGATTCTAACATTGTGTGCCAAAATGAAAGATAATCTATCTGACTTATGCAATGCTTAAAAAATGTAAACAATTTTTCTATAGGTTTGATGATTTTGAATATTGAAATGCCAAAGAACATTTATGAGTTTCCAACAAATGAGATAAAATAACACCTTTTCTTACACATATACTAACTATTTTTCATAATTTCAAAATACAGTTTGAACACCAAATATAGAACACGAAAATAGAGATTTAAACGCACTCAGAAATTGGTTAGAATATATATACAAGGACTCATTCTCCCATGGGCGAATGGGTCCTTGCTAAGGGTTTTTTAAAATTGAAAATTTCAAATTTTGGGCTTCTATATACATGATTTTTGTTGCTAGTTGCAAATAGTGATTTCTATAACAAGTTTTTCTAAATTAGGTTGTCTAAATGCAAGTGAAAATCAGGTTAAGTGATGAACAAGATGATTATTTTTAGAATGCAATTTGAACCTAAATCTGAACCTATATGATTGAAGAATGATGTTGATGCAAGATGAATGAAAACCTAATGCAATTTTTTAATTTTTTAAAATAAATTTTAGTGATGCAAACATGCAAAATTAAACCCTAAATGCAATGTTCACTAATTAAAGCTTAAAGAACCCTAAATTTAATGCAACTGATGCAAATATAATGCAAAATTAGTGCAAAACCTAGATCTAGGGCTGAAATAGACTCCAATTTTTAGATTTTTTTTTACAAAGTCAGGTTCACCAAAATGAAACATAGAAAAATAGGTTAACCAATATGAAATGGTAACAAAGGGGGTATGATGCACATATTTTCCTTAGTTCATTAGGAAATGAGATTCAAGGGAAATCTATTAGTTTCCTTATGATCGAAGATATGGGTATTAGCCACAACAACACTTTTGGGAAAAAAACTAAAAATAGTAGATCACCAAAATTATGCAAGCCAAAACTTAGATATTGTAGATAAAGAATATAGATATGAGAAAAAAAGAAGTTCTAGTAGATCTGAGAAGGGTTAAACATTGTGTACCTGTCACCAAAAGAACTTTCTAAAATGTTTTCTGGGACAAATTCATCCATTGGAGAATGAGTCCTTTTTTATAGGAATTAAAATCTAATTTCACGATCCTCGGGCCTTGGGTCTACACTTATGATTCCCCTAAGTCCCACTAGTGAAAGGCCAGAAATAAAATTGAGATCTAAGTTTCTATGGCTTGATAACAAAGGTGACAACAAATGCAACTTTGCAAATTTTTTAGATCTTCAACTTTTCTTCAACCTAAGATTTGCAACACAAAAACAAGAGGGAAAAATTGTTTGTTTTTGTGAATGGGGGTTTGCCTTGGTCAAACCTCATTCAAATGGTAATTAAACTTTAAATTGAAATAATAAGACATGAAAGGATTAATGAATGAACAATACAATGTTGCAAATCACCAAACCCTGGAATAAACCTTTGTAAGACTGAAATGGATTTAGTGGATGTGGATCTTGATACTTGAATCTTGACTTGGATGTTTACTTTGATCTTCAAACCTACATCATAATGTTAGCTCCAAAAACATGCATGATTCTTGATAACTTTGGGATGATGTTGCAAGTATGAGCTAGTCTGGTGGTGTTGTCATTAATGTTGTCATTGATGTCAACACATTTTAATATGTTGCAGATTGTACATGTATAGTTGAGATGTTTCTGAGATGTTGGAAGTACATGGAGCTATCTTTTTAGTGTTGTAGATGTGTTGGTTTGATATGTTTCCAAGTTCTTTTGAGAAAATTAAATAAAGAACAGAAGTCACAATGATGAAAGTGTTTAGAGTGTGCTCTAGTATGTGTTGTGCATTTATCCTGTGTTGATCCTATGCTTGTGCGGATCTAAAGGTTTGATAATGGTGATCTCATGGTGATATATTCTGAGTTTTAGCTTTTGGTTTGATGGTACATAAAATTTATGTTCACCAGTATGTGAATTGTTTTGGCAGAGTTGGTCTTCTATGGAATGGCAGAAATATTGTTGCTCTACATTTTTCCTCTGCTACCCTTCAGATCTTGCGGATCTAGAATAAGTCATGTGAAGGTATTTTCTATGCTCTAGAAAAGTGGTTTGAATATTGGGGATCTGAAATTCATGTTTCAGTATTTTAGTATGAGTTTATACAGTCTGGTTGGACTGGTGAAAGATGATCAGTGATTGAAGTTTATTGTTTTGCTATAGATGTATTTGGAATATTTTGAAGTGTATTCTCATGCATAAGGAAGGGTTTCATGGCATCCATGTGTCATATTCTTGTTGGGAAGTGTGTACATCAATGATCATTTGTGTTTTCATTAGGTTTGGCTGAATTGGTGTTTACACTTCATTCAAAGAATAAAATTTAAATTAAGGAAGCATGTGGTTGTTTCAAGATATTATTTATCTTGAAAAATGTTTTTTATTGGTCCACTCTTATTCCTTTCCACCATGGGAATTTTGAGTTGCTGACCTATTTTGAATTTATGAAATAAGGTATTTGTGGCCGACCTTGAAGAAAGTTTCTAAGGATGAGGATGGTATAAAAGCAAGTCAAATTATGAAGAATGGTATGACAGTGTGATGCAAAGTGATGAAAGTGAGCCACAAATCATAAGAGAAGAAGTGTGTGTGTGAGTTGTGATAACAGTTCTTCATTGTTTTGAAGGAAATGAGCTAAAGGTTTTTGCAATCCTATGGATGTGCATTAATTGTTGTGGTGGATCTTTCTATTCTCTTTTGTATCTATAGGCATTGAGCCTCCCTGTTGGACAGTGAGTCCTTTCTGTGAACAATGAGTCCCTTTTGTAGGTAGTGATCCTTTGTACTTGGAAAGTGAGTCATCTTTTGGGTAGTGAGCCCTTAGAAGTAAGCCTTTGCATTATGTTTATAATCTTTTATATTGTGAGTTAACCCTCACTGTGTTTTTCCCATCATTGGTTTTTCCACGTAAAAATCTGGTGTTCATTGTGTTGATTTGCTTTCTATTATTTGTGTTTTATGCTCCTACTTAATAACAAAACAATGTGGTTGTGGAGTTAACAAGTGTTGAGTTTTAAGTTGGAATTATATGACAACTGATTCACCCCCCTTCTCAGTTGTCTTGTTCCTATTTAACAATTGGTATTAGAGCCTTGGTTCCTTGTTGTTGAGTTTAATCGTTTAAGGAAGATCTGATAGTACATATGTTAACAATCCCTATGTTCGATGGAACTGACTACAATGACTAGAAGGGACATATGAAAGGATATATTATCTCCTTTGGTTTCAAGACCTAGAAGGCTATTGAGAAAAAGTATACACCCCCATCCAATGGTTTTACTACTATGGATGAGATCTTTACTTATGAAGAAAATGAGAAGGTAAGGTATGCTATTTGCAGTGGTTTATTTATAAATGAGTGAGTGAAGGTTTCTTCTTTGGAAACTACATATGAAGTCTAGAAGAAGTTGGAAGATATGTATGAAGGAAATGAAAGAGTGAAATTACAAAGAAGCTAGTGGTGAAGCACAAATTTGTGAATTTGAAGATGGAAGAAGGTGAAGAGTTTACAAGTTTCTTTCAGAGGGTTGAACTGACTACAAATGAAGTTAGAAATCAAGGAGGAAAATAGGTATGTGCAGGATCATCATGGAAAAAACAAGCCCTTAAGTGGCAAAAAATTTAGAAAAATCAAAGTTAGGCAACTTGACATAAAAATCTTAATAAGTTATCTATATTATTTCAAAAATATGTAAGAATATAATTTGTAGCAAATTGAATGTAGTTTCTAAACTACTAGCTTTATTTAAAAAGAAAAAATCTATTTGGTGAAAATTTGAAATTTCACTATAGTAGTATTTAAATTTCGTGGAAAAAATAAGAAGTAGGTGTCTGTCTGACCACCCTAACCAAAACAAAATGATAATATTTTAGATGTAAGTAGAGGACTCATCTCCGATGTGATGCATATTTTTTTGTAATTTTTTTTAAAGTAAATAATTAATTATGATTTTTTTATTATAACTTTTAAAAATTATAAAAAATCGTATGTCGACCACCTTAACTTGTTCAAAACTTCATGAAATTGATTTTTTTTTAATCCTATAGTATGCAAAGCATAGAATGTGACACATGTTTTGGATTAAAAAATGTGATACCGCTTGAAAGCTAGAGATTTTTTTCAATCAACCTATCAATCAAGACTTTAGTCGCAATTCAAATAGAAAATGAATAATAATTATTTATTAAATTCAAAGTAAATCATAATTTATATTGGTGGAAAGTTGAGAATCTCTTTTAAAAATCCTTTTTGTTTCATCAATTTTGGGTTAAAAAAAAGTCATCAGCCACATACCCTACATGTATACCCATCATATCACCACTTTTTGGCCCATCATTATCTTGCACATACCCAAACTATTAGATCAAGATATAATTGAGAAGATCTTGATAACCTTACTAGAGTGCTATAGTGATAAGATCTCTATTATTGAAGATATAATCCTAAGACTTACACTTTGGAACAATTCTTTGGAACCTTGCAAGCATTTGAGTTCAGGAAGTTCTGGAAAGATGACAAGATAGAAGAAAAGACAGAAACAACATTTAAGGAATTCAATATTGAAGAGGAACCAGATAGTGATGGTGTTGATGAGTTGGAAGCAAACTTCACTAGGAAGTTGAACAAAGGCACCGAAAAGTATAAAGGCATGTTTCCCTTTAAATGTTTTAGTTGTGGTAATATTGGTCATTATGCTTCGATATTTCTAAATTGAGTTGTGCATAAGAAGAACAATGATTATAAGGATAAGGATAGTAAGGATAAGAAATATAATAAGTTGTACTATGTTAAAGAAGAAGTAGGAATTTCTGATGATAAGTCTGAGAATGAGGTTGATGATAGTGAATGCTTATTCTTGGCTTTGGAAAGTAAATTTTTATCCACTAACCCTGGAAAATGTGTAAGCAAGAAATCTCTAGAGAGTAAGAAAAATAGGACAAAAGGTACTTTGGTTAGCACTTTTCATGCAAGACTGGATGAAGATTACTAGGTAATTGATAGTGGATGTTCTAATCACAAGACCGAAGATAAGAGTAAGTTCACTAAAATTGAGAAATATGATGGTGGTTTAGTTATGTTTGGTGATGATTTAGTAGCTAAGATCTGTGGGAAAGGTTCAATTAGTTTTGATGGAGTGCATAGTACTGATGATGTATATTATGTGAAGGGTTTGAGGCATAATCTTCTGAGTGTTGGTTAGATGTGTACATAGCAATGGTTTTAAACTTGTGTTTCAGAATAATACATGTGAAATCAAAAAAGGATCAGGAAGTGGAGATATGATTGCTGCTAGAAGAACTCATGGAAACATCTAATAGTTGAAAGGAGTTGATGGTCATTGTCTTGTATCTTAAATTAGTAAAATTTGGTTATGGCACCAGAGAATGCAACATGTGAATTTTGATAACCTGGTCAAGATCAGTGCAAAGGAGATTGTTCAAGGGCTGCCTAGAATCACAAGACTTAGTAATGCTATTTGTAGAAGTTGTCAATTGGGGAAACAAACAAGATGCAACTTTAAGGGAAAAGAGCATTCTACTACTAGAATGTTGGAGTTAATTCATACTAATTTTTGTGGTCTGGCTAGGACTGGAAGCCTAAATGATGACAAATATTTCATGTTTCTTATGAATGATTATACTCGAATGACATGGGTTGCTTTTCTCAGAGAAAAGACTTAGGCTCTAGATAAGTTTAAGGTATTCAAAACAAGAGTAGAAAATGAAGTAAATTTAAAAATCAAGTGTTTGAGATCTGATAGAGGTGGAGAGTTCACTTTTGGTGAATTTAATGCATTATGTGAACAACATGGCACAAGAAGATAGTTTTATGCTTCACAAACCCCTCAGCAAAATGGTGTAGTTGAAAGGAAAAATAGGACTATATAGGAAGTTGCTAGAACCATGATGAAAGAAGTAAATTTATCAGATGGGTATATGCAGGATCATGATGGGCCAAAAAGTGGTG
The DNA here is from genome assembly GCA_007258455.2 of Sequoia sempervirens. Taxonomy (NCBI): domain Eukaryota; kingdom Viridiplantae; phylum Streptophyta; class Pinopsida; order Cupressales; family Cupressaceae; genus Sequoia; species Sequoia sempervirens. The sequence goes on along the minus strand of VDFB02000007.1, from coordinate 163,964,385 downwards.
ATATGATGGGTATGTGTAAGGTGTGGTTGGAAAGAAAAAATTACCCAAATTTGATGAAACGAAAAGGGTTTTTAAAGGATATTCTCAACATTCCACCTATATAAATTATTCATTTTCTATTTGAATTATGACTAACATTTTGATTGATAGGTTGATTGAAAAATATCTATACCTTTCAAATGGTATCAAATTTTTTGAAATTCAAAACATGTGTCACATTTTATGCTTCACATACTATAGGATTAAAAAAAATTGAATTTCATGAAGTTTTGACCAAGTTAAGGTGGTCAAACATACAATTTTTTATATTTTTAAAAAGTTGTAATAAAAAAATCATAGTTAATTATTTACATGGAATTTTTAAAAAAAAATATGCATCACATCCGAACATGAGTCCTCTACTTATATCTAGAATCTTATAAAAAAATATTATCATTTTATTATGGTTAGGGTGGTTAGACAGACACTTGCTTCTTATTTTTTCCTTGAAATTTAAGTACTACTGCATTGAAATTTCAAATTTTTACCAAATAGATTTAAAAAAAAAAAAAAAAAACCTAGTAGTTTAGAAACTACATTCAATTTTCTATAGATTCTATTCTTACATATTTTTGAAATAATATAGATAACTTATTCAAATTTTTACATCAAGTTTCCTAACTCTAATTTTTTGAATTTTTTGTCACTTAAGGGCCTACTTTTTCCATGATGATCCTACACATACTCAGATGTGTATTGGAGAGAGGTGATACACACTATTGTTTATGTTCTTAATAAAGTCCATATCAGACACAACACAAAGACACCTATTGTAAAAAAAATTAAAGTATTTGGAAGCAGATGCTATATTAAAAGAGACGATGAAAATCTTGGAAAGTTTGATGCTAGATATGATGAAGAAATTTTTCATGGATACTCCACTACTAGCAAAGCATACAAATTCTTTAACAAAATATTGATAAATATTATTGAAAGTGTTAATGTGAAGGTTGATGAAGACATACACAAACCTATTGAGATAAGTGAAGTTGAACCTAATGATCCTATCTGTGGACATGTACCTAAAGAAAATAAGGAGAAGGAAGAAGAAGAAGAAGAAAATGAATTGAAACCTATTGTTAGAACTCCTAAGTATGTACAGAAGAATCGTTCATAGGATTAGATAATTGGAGATAAAAGTGAAGGTGTGAAGACAAGAAACAAAGTTGCAACAGAGGTAAATTTGTGTATATTATCTAAAATTGAACCCAAATCTATAAGTGAAGCATGTGAAGTTGAGAGTTTGATGAGAGCTATGAAAGAAGAATTGTAGCAGATAGAAAAGAATAAAACATGGGAACTACTTCCTAGACCTATGAATAAAAATGTGATTGGTTCAAAATGGGTGTTCAAGAATAAGCTAAATGAAAGTGGAGAAGTTGTAAGGAATAAGGCAAGACTGGTATGCAAAGGATATTCACAAGTTGAAGGTATAAATTTTAAAGAGACATTTGCCCCTATGGCCAGAATGGAAGCTATTAGGATGTTTTTGGCTTTTTATATTGACAAGGACTTCAAAGTGTATTAGATAGATGTTAAGTCAACATTTCTGAATGGTGAGTTGGAGGAAGAGGTATAGATGGAGCAACCTAAAGGGTTTCAACTGTTTGACAAACCAGACATGGTTTGTAAGTTGAAGAAAGCATTGTATGGATTGAAGCAAGCTCCCAGAGCTTGGTATGCAAGACTAGACAAATATCTGACAAAGCAAGGATTCAAAAAAAGTTCTGCTAACAACAATCTTTACTTGAAAGTGCAAAGTAACAAAATGTTGATAGTAGTTGTTTATGTTGATGATATCATTTTTGGTGGAAATAAAGGCATGTGTAAAAAGTTTGTTGAAGAGATGAAAAAAGAATTTGAGATGTCTATGATCAGTGAATTGAATTTCTTCCTTGGTCTAAAAGTAAATCAACTTGATAAAGGGATATTCATTTCACAATCTAAGTATGTAAAAGAAATATTGAAGAAGTTTGGGATGGATGATTCCAAACCAGTTTGTACTCCTATGGTAACCAGATGTAAAATGAGCAAAGATGATGAATCTGCTAAGAATGATCAAAGAAAATACAGATCTATGATTGGCAGACTATTGTACCTTACTGCTACTAGATCAGACATTATGCATGTAGTATGTTTAGTTTCCAAATTCCAAGTAGATCCCAAAGAAGCACATGTTGTAGCTATAAAGAGAATATTTAGAAATCTGAAAGGTACACCGGATTATGGACTATGGTATCCTAAAAGTGATGATTTCACCATGAGTGCTTATACAGATGTTGATTGGATAGATGTTCTTTCTTTCTTGGTGGAAGATTAGTTTCATGGTTGAGTAAAAAGCAAGAATTAGTTTCTTTATCCACAATAGAGGTAGAATATATTGTTGCAGCATCCTACTATACACAAGTTTTATGGATGAAGTAGACACTTAAGGACATTGGTGTGGTATGTGATAAGCCTATTTCTATTTTCTGAGACAAAAAAAGTGCAATGAACATTTCAAAGAACCCGATTATGCATTCAAGAACAAAACAAATATCTATCAAGTATCATTTTCTAAGAGAAAAAGTGTTGGAAAATGAGGTTAGATTGGAGTATGTGACAACAAAGGAACAAATTGTAGGCATATTTACCAAGGCTCTCTTGAAGGATACTTTTGAGCATCTTAGGGAGATGTTGGGGGTCATTGGCCCTCCAGAGTAGGTGCATATGAAGGAGCATCAGCCCAGTGAATTCACATATTCTTCATTTATCTAGACTGATATCTAGGTCTACTCCATAGGGGTAGTAGAAATGATTTTCATTATTGTAGTATGGGTGTACTCCTAAGGGGGAGTAATCAGTGTTGTTGATCTTTTCCATCGATGTCAAAAGGGGAGAGAAAGTTATGTGAAAAATAGTTGCAAAACAAGAAAAAGTGTTCTCCTAGTATTGTGAAGGATGATGCTATCTTTGATGGTTTTTCACATCATGTGTTTCCATCAATGACAAAGGGGGAGATTGTTGTACATATGAGCTAGTCTGGTGGTGTTTTCATTAATGTTTTCATTGATGTCAACACAATTTAGTATGTTACAGATTATACATGTATTGCTAAGATGTTGTTGAGATGTTGTGAGTACATGGAGCTATCTTTTTAGTGTTGCAAATGTGCTAGTTTGATATGTTTCCAAGTACTTTTGAGGAAATTAAATAAAGAAGAGAAGTTAGAATGATGAAAATGTTGAGTGTGCTCTGGTATGTGCTCTACATTTCTCCTGTGTTGATCCTATGCTTGTGCAGATCTAAAGGTTTGATAATGGTGATCTCGTGGTGATATATTCTAAGTTTTAGCTTTTTGGTTTGATGGTACATAAAATTTTCATTCACCGGTATGTGAACTGTTCTGGTAGAGTTGGTCTTTTGTGGACTAGCAAAAATATTGTTGCTCTACATTTTTCCTCTATTTCGCTTTAATCTTGTGGATCTAGAATATGTCATGTGAAGGTCTTTTCTATGCTTTGGAAAATTGGTTTGAATATTGGTGATCCAGAAGTCATATTTTAGTATTTCAGTATGAGTTTATACAGTTCGGTTGGACTGGTGAAAGATGTTCAGTGATTGAATTTTGATGTTTTGCTATGGATGTATATCAAAGATTATGAAGTGTATTCTTTTGCATAAGGAAGTGTGTATGGTGTCCTTGTGTCATCTTCTTGTTGGGAAGTGTGTACATCAATGATCATTTGTGTTTTCATTAGTTTTTTCTGACCTAGTGTTTACACTTCATTCGAAGAATAAAATTTAAATTAACGAAGTCTATGGTTGTTTCAAGAAATTATTTTTCATCTTAATTTTTTTTTAATTGGTCCAATCTTATTCCTTTCCACCGTGGGAATTTTGAGTTTCTAACCTATTTTGAATTTATGAAATAAGGTATTTGTGGTCGACCTTAAAGAAAGTTTCTAAGGATGAGGATGGTATAAAAGCAAGTCAAATTGTGAAGAATGGTATGAAAGTAAAATGCAAAGTGATGAAAGTGAGCCACAAATCATAAGAGCAGAAGTGTGTGTGTGAGTTACAGTGATACTAGTTCTTCATTGTGTTGGAGGCAGTGAGTTGAAGGTTTTTGCAATCCTATGGATTTGCATTAATTGCTATGGTGGATCTTTTTGTTCTCTTTTGTATTTATAGGAATTGAGCCTCCCTGTTGGATAGTGAGTCCTTTTTGTGGATAGTGAGTCCCTTTTGTAGGCAGTGAGCCTTTGCACTTTGACAGTGTGTCCTCTTCTAGGTAGTGAGCCTTTGTATTCTGTTTATAATCTTTTATATTGTGAGTTGACCCTCATCGTGGTTTTTCCCTCATTAGGTTTTCCATGTAAAAATTTGGTGTTCATTGTGTTTATTTTCTTTCTATTATTTGTGTTTCATGCTCCTACTTAATAACAAAATAGTGTGGTTGTGGAGTTAACAAGTGTTGAGTTTTAAGTTTGAATTGTGTGACAATTGATTCACCCCCCTCTCAGTTGTCCTATGACTGTTTAACACATGATGCTTGATATATTTATTGCTGTTGTAGATGATTGATAAATTCTCCCTTGAATTCTCTTGACAATAATATTTTCTCTTAGGATTGATCTCTCAAAAATCTAATTGAAAAACTCTCTCTAAATCTAATATGGATTTGATAAAATAACCCTATATTTATAGATATCTATCCTTAATTTCCTAAAAATTAAACATTACAAGATAACATTGAAATTTGAATTCAGGGACATTAAAATAATGCCAAAAAAATGTTTTAAAAATGGGTTCAAAGGCTTAGGGAGGACCCATTTTCCCATGGGAAAATGGGTCCTAGGTCCCTATTCCTAGAACACACATTGCTCAAGGTAATTTATTATGTGTTGGCATTAATTATTGTTGGGTTTTCTCTTTGGAAAATGTTATTTTTTAGGCTTCTATATGTAAAATAAGTCTTATTAAGGCATAATTAAGTCCAATTTAATTGAAGGGGCCCAAAAAAAGTGTGAAAATGTAAAGGAGTACCTTTTTCTACACTATAGCATATATATGCATGCAAGTATGTATATTTATGTACATACATACATACATAATGCATAGAGAGATTCATATGCATTATTAAATGTCTTATATTGTTTAATTTATTCATGATCAAAGTCATGAATAGTCATTGGAATTATTTACATGTATATACCTATATGGCTATTTATAAAGGGTTTTTTGTACATTTAGATCAGTGATGTGAGGTTAGTTTCATGTAGAAGTATAACGTGTTAAAATAACTATACATGTTAAAATATGAGGGGATTATGGAGGATATTTAGAAATTATGTGTGAACAACAATAAACTTAACTATGAACTCAACATGTCTATGGTATTTGGATATGACCTACATTATCTCAATTATATCCTTGATGACTATTAAATTATGTGGGGAAGATTTCAAGTGTTTATGAACTCTTCAAAGAAACATTATATATGATTTTTATATAATATATATACCTAGAAAATAGTATTGTGGAAATTGTATATGATTATTCCTTTGAAAAGTGAATAGAAACTCTATGGAAAACCCTATTTAAGACTATATTTTCACTATATATGAACATTGAATGAACTTACTTATCTAGTATAACAAAAATATGGTGTTTAAATGATATGCTATTAAGTTTATCACCCAAGGGTAGGGTATACTAGAATTTTAGGAAACGTTAAATGTTTTTATAGGAAACTTATGTTCTAAATTGTACCTTGTTGGGTGAATATTTTGTAATCACTTGATTAATTAAAAAATGGTGATTTCAATCATAGCAATGATAATATCTTAATCTCTTTGTGGACAAAGATTTTGGTACCACAAGGCTCTCTAACACTTCTAGGGTTTTTCACCTAAAGGAGAGAGGTATGCCAAAACTTGCAATGTCCCCACTCAAGACTAATGCAAATATGAATGAAATATGCCTAAATGTAATGTCCTAAATGCAATAAACTAATAAAAGATATTGATTATTAATGCAAAACTAATGAAATGCAAGATGTTTGAAAACACAATGTTGTATGCAAAATGATCTAAGAATGCAAATAAACTATTAAAAAAATGAATGAGACTGGAGAGGTGCACCTACAAAATGGAATGTGATGTACAAAGGGTCTGGAGTCTTGTAGAATTTGTTGTTGAATCCAACTAGGACACTTATGCCAAGTTGGGTGACTTAGTCTTATTTCGAGGAAACTTTGCCATAATAGGTTTCACCCAAAAGGGTAACCAAAACTATAGAAAACAATTTTTCAGGCCTGGAAGTGGGAATAATTCACCACAGATGGCAACTTAGTCCACCTTTAGCTTTCAGGAATTTCAAAGATGCAATCTATAGCTTTCAATCTACACTTCTGCTCCTAACAAGTTTTCATATCTGAATCTGCAGAATCTGGTTTATAGGTGATCTCCAAGCATCTTTTAGGGTTTTTTTTACTTTTAAGGACTTTCATGGATTATTGAAACCTTTTAACACCTTTCTCTTTGACAAATATGCATACAAGACCTACAAAACACACATGCAAAGTGGGGGAAAAGGGTTTTGGGTTAGTGAATAGGGGTTTGCCTTGGTCAAACCCCAGTTTGGTAATCAAACCTTTGAAAATGAAATGAAATGGAAAAATAATGATGAATGAACAACATGCAATGCTACAACTCACCAAACCCTTGAAGTAGAAATCTAAAGATATGTATGTAGAAGCTCCAAAGTGCTTGAATGCTAAATCACTTGATTGATTATGTGAACGAATTAGTGAGTGAATGAATGTATGGATGAATGGGGATAAAAATGAGAGGAAAACCCTATATTTAGACATGATTAGACAAAATTTCTTGAAAATACCACATCATAGGCTGACCTCAAGGTTTAGAAAATAATATCCCGCTAGAATTTTGAAATAATTTTGATTTTTGAGCTAGGTGGTGACTTGGTCCCACCAGGGAAATTTAATGGGTGTCAGGAATTAAAATGTATTAAATGATGTTTAATAGGATTATTCTTTGAAATACACTTAATTAGGGCATGTAAGTGTATAAAGGGGTCATTTAAACATAAGAAAGGGTCAAATTATTGATGAAAAGCCTAGAAAAGCATGAAAGTTTGTTACAACACAACACTTTTACAAGGAATCATAGATTTCTTAATGATTCACAAGGACCCAAGACCTAATGTGAATGTTTTGACCACATTAAAACATTAAATCAAGGAAAAATCAAGCCGAAATCATAAGGAGGGCCTAAACAAGAAGAAAAAGTAAAAGGGTTACTTTTTCTGTGTCCAAACTCTCCTCTCAAAAAGGGGAGGCTCCCTTCTTAAAACTCTCTAAACCAAATAATCACTAGCCTAGATTATGTAAACTAAATCTATCCATTGGGTGTTACAGTCATTCTTTTCTATTTTTTTAAAAAAGATATTTTTCTTCTTACAAAAATACTATTATGATAAGTAATCCAGTTCAGAGTATTATTTAGAGCAGTAATAACCAATATCCAATTGATTAAATGTAAGAGTAATCAAAGAGATGTAGTTACCAGTGAGTTCTATAACTTGAAAACCCACAAAATCTCAAATATTTTTGTTCTTTCCAATGATGATTCTTAATGATAAAGAGTGAAGCATGTTGCAGCTCAAAGAATTCAATATACACCACTAGAATAGGTCCAAAAAACATAGCAAATAACCATAGCTCAAAGTCTCTGAATTATCAACCATGTTCACATACTAGAACACAAACTCCAAATATAATGATGTATCACAAAGACTATGAAGATCATATTTGAATTCCCTTTCAAATATAAGATATAATGCCACTTAATTAATCAATTGCAAGAAAATGTAGTAAGAAGGACATAAGAACAATCTTACACATAACCAATAAGATCCAAAACAAAGGTTGGATGAAAAATTCACCTATTTTATTGATTGGTATTTGATATGAACATTAAACACAAAGTCTCAATATGTTTCTAAAATGGGTAGTGCTTCGCTTCAAAATATCAAAGGTTCTTAATACAAAGAAACTCCCTCATATATACAAAGGAGAGTTGAGAGCTAATCTAGGAAAAGCTAAACTAATTTTGACTTATTCAACAACACAACCTAATCTGATTGAGGACTTGTGTTGTTTTTACATGTAATTACATATGTATAAAAGACATGTAAAATTTCATTAGCTAATTACATAAATCAAAAAGCTTGAAAATAAACTAAGTGTGGTAAAGGCACGTCCATCATTCTTCATCGTCTTTCTATAAGAAATCTTCATATTGGCCACTTGGACTTCTTCATCATTAGGACCTGAGGTATGTTTGGAGATGGCAAGAACTCATATGACTAATTCCTTGATGGTGATGCAATCTTTTTGATGCCTTTCTAAAACTACTTTAAGGTTATCCATTATGAGTTGAATATCCATTAATTTATCAATTGAAGCTACTAAGAAAGCTTCATCTTCAAATTCTTTCCTTATCATTGATGTAAAATCTTGGATAACTAAATTAGTGGGAAGTGTTTTTTAATTGTCATCAAATAATTGGTATGACAACTCTTTGATTCTGGTGAAAATGTGTGAACCATTATCTTCACTGACTTCTCAAGCCTCTTACAAATCTCTGATCAGATTCTTTATGAAACTTATCTTATGTTTCATTGTTGACTTAACCTCAATGAATATTTATCTATTGGGAATTATCCTAATATCCACTAGCACGTTGAGCTTGAGTTCTTTCATTTTATTCCAAGCCTCTAGACAATTTTCCATCTCTTAAAAATCTTGAGAAAGTGTGTTAATGGTTTTACCTAGTTCTAACCTTACAATTTCCATGTTTCCAATTCTCTCCACAAAAGATCTTAAGAATTGTGTTCCCTGTTCCAACATTCTGTCAAGAAATTCACCAACTACTCTACCTCATGAATAAGTATTTTTATCCTTTTGAATAATAGGACCTTGAATGTTTGTAGCCATAGTTTCAACAAAATTGGAAGATTGGGTAATCTTCTGAAGCACTAAATTCAATTGTTCAACTCTAGCTTTGTATTGATCCTTGATCTTTTTCTCCTAATAATACTTCTCAATAAGAGAAGCTAGTGTCGACTATGCATCTTCCTTGGTAGATTCATGAGTTCTCTCACCAAGCTCCACTCTTGCGATTGAATATTTTGAAATATCAATATCTTTAGAAAATTTTCTAGGAGGAGGCTTTGCAACCTCTAAATATTTATATCTAGCCTTGTCTACTAACATCCTTGAAAGAGTCTTTGGTTTCTTCATAGATTTTTTCTTCACTAGCACCAACTACCCAAAGTCAAAGTCTTCTAGAGAGACAACTTGCTTCTTTCTTTTAGGTGTCTAGAATGATAGCCAAGGGGGAAAAGGAGAACTTTCTTCTAGAGCCATAGTCATGGTCTGAGTAGGAGTAGTTGCACTCACAATGGTAGTAGTAACAAGTGGTGGAATGTTAGTTACAATTGCTTCATGAATTTCCACACTTGTTGTATTTTGCATAGTCCTAGTTATAATCTTGTCCAACTCAAAGTGTGAAGTCACATCAAAATAAGGAGAAGGTAAACTCATAAAACTAGAAGGAGAACCAAAAAAATTCTCAAAATAATTCCTAGGACTATCAAAAATAGATCTAGAGGTTGGGGATGAATGAATTGAATGAATAGAAACATAAGGCATAACAAAAATAGTGGTAACAAAAATGATAGTGGAAGATGGAAAAGGTTGTTGAACAAAAATAATGGGAGGAGTAATAGACATAGTAGCATCAATAGGGGAAGAAGTGACAAGGGCATCTTCTGAAATATTCTAATGTGGAGAAACTTGTATTTCTTCATCTTGACCCCCTTCTTCTTCTTCTTCCTCTTGAATTGATACTTCCTTAGTGACAGTGGATGACCCTTATGTATTGTGACTTTTACCCCCTTTCACTGTGAATTTTATTTTTGGTTTAGGGGTTTTTATTGGGCCAAACAAATCTCCCTTATTTTTTGTTCTCAATTATGATTTCTTACCTACATGTCCTTTAGGATCTTCCTCTTCAGATCTAGTGTTGAAATATTTTAACCTTATACCCTTCTCCTGTAACCAAACATTAGTATTCGTGAGAATGGGTTGCAATCTCTCCCTAATTAAAATAACCTCCTTTCAAGACCAATGGATTAGAGGAAGAGGAGTCTCTAAAACATTGTTTCTCTCATATGTAGGATCCAGGATATCTTCATCATCCTCCATTTCATTAGGGATATCAGCTAGATCTAGGTTCACAATCTTCTCCAAAGTCAACCAACAATAATCCAACATTCTTATGTCCTCTTCAGTTCTGTAGTCAACCCAAATATCTTCCACTCTATGTACATGAGCACGTAGGCCTTCTTGATTCTATCCTTCATCCCTTTGTAGTCAAAGTTAGGTCTCGTTTTGTAAGTCTTCATTTTAAGCCATTGCATTTTTGATTCCACAACTTTGGCTTTAGGAGATGTGAGGATAGAATACCCACTTGTGGTGAGAGGAAATTTGAACCTTAGGTATGTGCAGGATCATCATGGAAAAAATAGGCCCTTAAGTGGCAAAAATATTAGAAAAATCAGAGTTAGGCAACTTGACGTTAAAAATTTAAATAAGTTATCTATATTATTTCAAAAATATGTAAGAATAGAATTTGTAGAAAATTGAATGTAGTTTCTAATCTACTAGGTTTGTTTAAAAAAAAAATTATTTGGTGAAAATTTGAAATTTCAATGCAGTAGTACTTAAATTTTAGGGAAAAAATAAGAAGTAGGTGGTTGTCTAACCACTCTAACCACAATAAAATGATAATATTTTTTTATAAGATTTTAGATATAAGTAGAAGACTCATGTCCCGATGTGATGCATATTTTTTTGTAATTTTTTTCCAAGTAAATAATTAATTATGAATTTTTTATAACAAATTTTAAAAAATATAAAAAAATTGTATGTCTAACCACCTTAACTTGGTCAAAACTTCATGAAATTCATTTTTTCTTTTTTTAATCCTATAGTATGTGAAGAACAGAATGTGACACATGTTTTGGATTCAAAAAATGTGATACCGTTTGAAAGCTATAGATATTTTTCAATCAGCCTATCAATCAGGACTTTAGTCGTAATTTGATTAGAAAATGAATAATAATTACTTATTAAATTCAAATTAAAGAATAATTTATATTGGTGGAAATTTGAGAATCTCCTTTAAAAACCCTTTTCGTGTCATCAATTTTGGGTAAAAAAAAAGTCGTCAGCCACATACCCATCATATTGCCACTTTTTGGCCCATCATGATCCTGCACATACCCCCTAGCTTATGTGATTATGATTTTTCACTATCGATAGCTATTATGTATCTACAAAGCTCCATAAGAATTATTTTATCACTTGGATACATCTGGAGCATGTGAGGGTATCCAAAAAATTAAGCAACCAACTCTAATGTAAGTTAAAGTAGGGAACTACAAGTAAAGAAAACCAAACTTATTAACCACTGATTGTGCCTCATTTGAGACTCTCTTATTCTCAAGTTCTCTATCGAACATGCAAAGATATGGGGCAAAGAAAGAATTATTAACCTTATGAAGTTATGAATAATCTTATTCAAGGTCAACTATGAGTAGTATTGATACACTGGAATGTGTCTCCTATCTCTTTCAGATGTCAACCATGCAAAATTCCTCATTGATGCAACAACATGACCAAATATGAGGTCATGTAAAATTTCAATAAAGAAGGCGTGCCTTTACAAGTTGATCATGAATGGAATCACTTATTTATTTTCCAAAAAAAGTCTATTATTTCCTCTTCTTGATAACATGAATGTACAAGTACATCCACTCTTGAAAATGGGAAGAGTTAGGTAATCCTTTAACCTTGCTGAGAAGGATAATCAGATCATTAATTTCCTCGACAAATTCACTTCAAGGAAAATTGTTTAGCCATCTCTAGATTTTAGACCTTGGGTTCTTTCACCATCTTGCATTAGTTTCCCTCCTACAACTATCTGGATCATTATCATAGTGATCTTGTACCTTTTCAATTGTAAGATTTGCAAATGAACCAATACTAGGACATAGAAAAATCTTGTCAAATAATTCTACATCTAGTTGAATGACCACATTCCCATTGGGATCTCTCACACTCTTTTCATCCATATTATAAGGTGATGCCCCTGTGAGAACAAATTTTGGGTTGTGTGCTGCTACCAAAAATGAAGACACCAACTGAATGTTGCTTTCTAAAATGTATCTTATACCCTTGAATCCAATGGTTTCTTTTTAGTACACTCCACAAACTTAGACATGTAAACATGCCCTATCTCTCTATCCTTTATATCATCAATTTTAGAAGAAACTGAGGTTGTTAGGAAAACCCCTTGATACTTGTACTTCATGGATTTTTTGCTTAGAGATAGGTCTAACATCTATGGAGGAGCTATAGGGAGAGAAAAATTCTCGTAGTCTCTCAAGAATTTGAGCACAAAGGTTTGAAATGACATACAAGGGAAACTGTAGTAAGAAGTTCATATTTTCTAATGTTATAGAAAAAATAGGGTTTTATACACTAGTGGGAAAAAATTGAGCATTTTCATGTGCTTGGAGGTTTAGATGCAATGACACTAAAAAAATGGGCATATGCAAGTGGAGATGCTAGCTTGGATGCAAAGGTGGAGAAAAATTAAGCTTCTACATGAGGTTAATTTGATAAGTGCAATTGCAAGAAAATTTTGCACTATTACCTGAAGTTTGAAATTTGAGTGCAAAGGAACTAATCTTTTGAGATATTGCAAGTGGATAAATCAGATTTTAGATGCAATAGCAAAAAAATTTCATTCTCCTACATGTAGTAGGGAAAAATGATGTAAGGGTAGGGAAAAATCCTACCCCTACATAAGGGTAAATTTTGGCAAGTGTATGAGTGGGAAAATTTTCTACGCTCACATTTGGTAGGGCATATTTTGGATGTAAGCCAAGTTTTAAAACCTGAATTACATGTTGGTAACATGTGATCTCATGTTAGTTGGGTTTTAAAACCTATTTTACATGTTTGTTACATAGCTTGCAGGAGTTTTCAATTGTGTAACACTGAGGGGTTCAAAACTCATGATACACCTTTTGAAACACTGTATGATGGAGAATAAATTATGCCATGTGTAGATTTCATGGCATTTATTGGTCATGATTTAAACCTCGAACACTTAGAGAGTGTGTAACATGAGTAAAATACCCCACTGACAAATTTCAAAGGCATGATTTGGGATGAATTGAATGGTAGTAGAATTTTGGTTTCAACCCCCACATGAATGATAGGACTGTGAACAATAGGGGGTCCGAGTTTAGAAACTTGCGACACCCTGTTGTGGGGAGAGTATTACAATATCAAGGGAGTTTAAACCTGAACATCACTAACATTGAATAAAAATAAAAATAAAAAGAAAAGAAACCCTAAGGAAAGCCAAAAATTTACAATTCCTAAGCAATGACAAATGAAAACCCTAAACCTTAATAAAAAACAAAAGAAAAACAATGAAACAAGGCATACTTGGAAACCATGAAGAAAAAGGAAAAAAACGGTGCAATTTTGTGAAGAGATCCAAGCACGAGCTGACCACAACAAGTTTGTAGGAGTTTTAGAGGGAAAGATTGAAATTAAAATGAAATTAAAGAAAATAAAACCAATTAAAAAGCCCACTAAAATACATTAAAACTTGCAATTTTAATGCAGCTCGTGTGGATGGATGAGATGCAGCGGTGAAAATATTTTGTGCCCTTACACTAGTTTTAACATTATGTAAAAGACATGTAGGGGTGCTAAAAATAAGCACTCCTATATGGGTATGCGCAGAATAATCATGGAAAAAATAGGCCCTTAAGTGGCAAAAAATTTAGAAAAATCAGAGTTAGGCAACTTGACGTAAAAATTTGAATAAGTTATCTATATTATTTCAAAAATATGTAAATATAGAATTTGTAGCAAATTGAATGTAGTTTCTAAACTATGAGGTTTCTTTTTTAAGAAAATCTATTTGGTGAAAATTTGAAATTTTAATGCAATAGTACTTAAATTTCAGAGAAAAAATAAGAAGTAGGTGTTTTTCTAACCACCCTAACCACAATAAAATGATAATATTTTTTTATAAGATTTTAGATATAAGTAGAGGACTCATGTTTCGATGTGATGCATATTTTTTGTAATTTTTTTCCAAGTAAATAATTAATTATGATTTTTTTATTACAACTTTTAGAAAATATAAAAACTCATACGTCTGTCCACCTTAACTTGGTCAAAAATTTATGATATTCATTTTTTATTTTTTTAATCCTATAGTATGTGAAGCATAAAATCTGATGCATGTTTTGGATTCAAAAAATGTGACACCATTTGAAAACTATACATGTTTTTTAATCATCCTATCAATCAGGACTTTAGTTGTAATTCAAATAGAAAATGAATAAAATTATTTATTAAATTAAAAGTAAAGCATAATTTATATTGGTGGAAAGCTAAGAATCTCCTTTAAAAACCCTTTTCGTTTCATCAATTTTGGGTACAAAAAAGTCGTCAGCCACATACCCTGCACATACCCATCATATCGCCACTTTTTGGCCCATCATGATCCTGCACATACCCATATGTTTTATTTTGCTATAGGTATACAAAGGTGCTAAATATTAGTGCCCCTACATGTGTAAGAAAAAAGACCAACTCCAGAAACTGAACCTTTACAAATTTAACTTTTTGTAAATTTTTGAAAGGTCGAAAGAGGTAATCACTTGAAATGACTTTTCGAGGGCTTGGACCACGCATGAGGGTAAGTGATATTTTCCTCATTTTGCATGCTTAGAGAGTGTAGGCAATGAAACAAACAAGTTTCATAGGGATTATCCCAAAAATTGAGCACAATTGAATTTGAGGATAACATACCTTATGGTTTTTAAATTATTTAATAATGAATTTTAATGATTCAAGCAAGAGATAATAGTGTTTTAAATGAGGTCCACATTTTTGTATAATTGAAATGTGATTATTATAAATGATTTAGATAAAATAATTATATAAGTATATAGATTGTTAGTGAACTACATTCTCAAGAATGCATGCTAGTTGGAAGTCATTAGTATCTATGAAGCATTTTTTCCTTGGTCATTTTCATTTTCGGCTTATGTAGAGGTTTTCAGTTTCGGGTGTTCCCATGCTTAACAAAAATTATCGGAAAGATGCGCAAAGTGCCATGTGGTGGTTGCGCAACTTTCATCTATCATCTTCCTTTCGGGAGAAATTTCGAGACTTCTGTTGACTTGTCGAGCATTCTCTTGGGAGCTATATTCATAAGCTTAGAGGTTTTCGCCTAGCTGACACGTCACCTCTTCACCGTGGGAAGTTTGCTTCTTCTATGGAGTAATATGTTTCAAGAATTCGTTGGAGTTGGTTGGCTTTCTTCTTTTCTTCTTTCTATGATGAGTTTTTGGGTCGGTGCCTCAGGATGATGTGACCAGTCAACAAGACCTCTTGCCAAGATGTTATTTCTAAGATTTCATCATCTACAAGCCCTTATCTTTGCTAAATATCTAGAAGACATAAATGCAATAGTTGAGAATTGATGAGCAAAGATTTTTTGTAGCCTAAACAAGGATCCACGATCAGATTGCAAGCTATCAAGTGACTACATATGGCAGTAATTACTTCTACGCTGAGGTGGTGCTTTCTTCTTCTAGCGGCTATAAAACCAAGGTGACAACATAGTAAAGGGTTGGATTCCAATTAGCAGTTTCTTGAAAAAGAAAAGTTTCTTTAGTTTTCTTAAGATTTTTAGAATAATTTTTAGAAACAAGTTGCATAACTACTTTATTCTAGCATGTTATATCTATTAAGGTTTAAACTACTATCAGATTGGCATTCGACCTCTATTTCAAAGTTCATTTGATAATTAGAGCATGAACTATTGAGGAGAATTTATTGAGGTTTTGTATGTATGGCCTTTTTCAAGCTTTCTTTCTTTATATTGTCGTTTTGAATGAAACACCATGTCTTGCAAGCTGAATCTAGATAGTTTAAGTAGCAGATTTCTATGCTATCTGCTTGTATTGCAGAATAGTAACTTAGGAAAAATGGACTATGTCATTGGACTTCTTTGTTTTTTTGAAAGTTGTTATTTTATTATACTATGTTGTATTAGGAGATAGAGTTCATGCGATTTCTAAGATATTGTTCTGATAATTGTAAGAAGTCTTTATGTTTGATCAGACCTTAATGTACATTGCTTGTGAAAAGATTTGAAAGTTTGTAATGTGCTTAAAGTTAGCCTTTGTTGTTCGCTCTCTTTCCAAGAATGAAGGGTCGTGGCATTCTATGTCTATTTATATCACTTATAGGAAAGATTTAGGTTTGAAATGTTGTAAAAGCTTTAGTGCATCACCTTTTATATTTTATGTTTACATTTCCTTCTCCCCTTATCTCAAAACCCCCAAAGAAGAGCCAAATTTCTATAAAAATCCTCGAGGTATTTAGTGTCACAATTTGTCCCCCCACTCGCTAAATTTCCCATAAGACTATTAGAGAGGCACAAGATTTGATGATCAACAATTCTTTTTCTGGCACGCTCGGTGGGACAAGAAGTTTTCCAAATGCCTGATTAGAAGTCAAAAATATTTCTTGAATTAGGCTACGGAAGGAAACTAGAAGTTTCATGGCCAGAGTCCAAACAAGAGCATTTTCAAGAGGTCACTTCCAGTACTCTCAGTTACCTACCTCAACCCCTAGGAGAAGAAGACTTACAGTTTCTGTATCACCTGTAAGGAGCAATAGAGTAAGAAGTAACAGCCCAGTATCTAGAACTTTATCTACTCCACCTAAAGGATTAAATTTCCAAATTAGAACAATTGTATATATGATTCACAAGAATATTTTCTCTATGGCTCACGTACCTCCCCTTGCCCCTAGGAACTTCGTAACATGGGATAGTGGTAGTTTGCTGCAACCATCCACACCCCTAGATGTATGGCCTACTATACTTGCTAATGCCCTCAAGGCTAGTCCAAGATTCTCTGGAGAAGATTTCAAAACCCCTTCCAAACACCTTCAAGATATAGCCAAGGTATGTAGGGTACATAACATATTGGAGGAAAATATCGCATTGAGACTGTTGGCCGCTTCACTCAAAGGGAAAGCCCAATATTGGTGTTGATATTTGGCTTCGAGCTCTATCCTCTCTTGGGACCAGCATGGAGAATGCCTATTCAAACATTTCTCAGAAAAGGGAAACCATTCCTCGTTGCTACAACTGATTACCATCAAGAGGGCTCTGCATGAAGCAATGAGAAACTTTAACACAAGATTCCATAAGACCTAGCAAAGGATCTGAGTATGTGTAGGATCATGATGGGCCAAAAAGTGGCAATATGATGGGTATGTGTAGGGTATGTGGCTGACGACTTTTTTTACCCAAAATTGATGAAACGAAAAGGGTTTTTAAAGGATATTCTTAGCTTTCCACCAATATAAATTATGCTTAACTTTGAATTTAATAAATAATTATTATTCATTTTCTATTTGAATTATGACTAAAGTCCTTATTGATAGGCTGATTGAAAAACATCTATAGCTTTCAAACGGTTTCAAGTTTTTTGAATCTAAAACATGTGTCACATTCTATGCTTCGCATACAACAGGATTAAAAAAAATTGAATTTCATGAAGTTTTGACCAAGTTAAGGTGGTCTGACATACAAATTTTAATATTTTTTAAAATTTGTAATAAAAATCATAATTAATTATTTACTTGGAAAAAAATTACAAAAAATATGCATCACATCAGGACATGAGTCCTCTACTTATATCTAAAATATTATAAAAAAATATTATCATTTTATTGTGGTTAGGGTGGTCAGACAAACACCTACTTCTTATTTTTTCCTTGAAATTTAAGTACTACCACATTGAAATTTCAAATTTTCATAAAATAGATTTTTTTAAAATAGAACTAGTAGTTTAGAAACTACATTCAATTTTCTATGGATTCCATTTTCACATATTTTTGAAATAATATAGATAACTTATTCAAATTTTTACGTTAAGTTTCCTAACTCTGATTTTTCTAAATTTCATCGCTAATTAAGGGCCTATTTTTTCCATGATGATCCTGCACATACCCATCCTCGTCACTACTCGACCTCAGAATGCCATGACATTCATGTTCTATCTGAAGGATTTTAACCCTGACATCACAGTCTAATTGATGTTAGGAAGCTTTCACCATGACCTTCGATGCTAGTCTTTGTAGAAATCTCTGATGGTCTGAATGGAGAAACAACTTCAAGCACTCTCGTGACACAATTAATGTTGGTTAAACTACAGTCTATGAATGTGCATCCCACTACTCAAGCAAGCGCATTGGGATTTTCCTCAATGGTGGTAGATATTAGGAACATGAAGGACCTCATGTGGACTTTCACTAATGGGTTGGTCATTATCAAATGACAACAAGCGATGCCCCTGAAGCAGACCACACAAACCTGTGGTGGAGGGAAAGCATCTTATTAACATAATCCATATTAAGGATTCTCTAAAGGATGAAGTCAACAAATGACATCCACAAGCTAGATAGTTCCATTCACCATGCAATTATAGATAGTCAAGGATAGCTCGAATAAAGAATTAGTCCTAAGCCAAAATAATTTGGTAAAAGACGAAAATGTTTGGTGTTTTTCATATAGTAATAGTCATATGCCCTGAAATTTCCCAAGGGGGAATATGTAGCAGAGGGTAGTGAAACAAAGAAGCAAGGGCATGCTCCTGAATGTAGACAATTACAAGTCATTCAAAATGGAAAATGTGTGTTTCAAAGCACAAATGCAAGGGATGTCCCTCGAGCAGTAGCTAGACATAGCGCCTAACCAAGCTCTATTCTCATGGCTAGAAGAGGAAGAGGTTGTGTTCACAAATAAAATTTTGATGATTGGTGTTCCACAAGTGTAGTCAAATTAGAGCATAAGGTCAAAAAGAAGGCTCACGAGAGAGTATGTACAACAAGCTTTGCTACATTCTCCGCCATGTCAATCATTTTCGTAGACAAAACCGGCCTCATCGCCTATTGTTTAGCCTTTTCTGAAACTACACAACACATCATTAGAGGAGGTTGAGATGACCAAAATGCCAAGCCCAGTCATGTCGGAATGATTTCTTCTGAAATAAAGAGAAGTACCACCATTTAAGACCAAGGTCCAAATAGTCAGGATGCTTAACGTAGTGGAGCAATTGAAGAAGGTGTTATCCCATGTATCATTGTGGGATGTCATGTCAATTCGAAAACAAAAAACACTGCTTCAAGAAGTGTTAAAAGAAGAAGAGAAAAGTTCACGTGAGGATGTAGTTCAACCAGGCAATCAAAGCAAAGATAACAAATCCTTGCTGCCCCCTTAGGCTCTAAAAGCTACAACTTATGCAAATGATGTAGGCAGCATAAAGGAGAAATAGGTAAGCAGAACAAATCCCACACCTTTCTTTTTAACACTTATAGTGGGAGATAAACTGCTACATAACAATATGATTGATTTGAGGGCTAGCACCACTTTCATGCCAAAACAAGTGGTAGATGCTTTGAAGCTAAAGTATGAGCCTCTCAAAAAGGGAATCATGCAACTAGATGGGAAGAAGGTTCTGATCACTGGACTGATAAAGGACTTGTCCTTGAATCTTTTCTCCTACCCAAGCCAAACAATTACACAAGAAGTAGTAGTGATAGACATTCCACCAGTCTTTGAAATGTGTCTATCAAGAGATTTCACCACAAATCTTGGTGGATACCTAGCGCTTGGATGGTCCCACCTAATATTGAAAACCAAGCATGGGGCAAAGATGAAGATCCCGTATGAATCCTTGCATCCTAAACATATGGCAGATGATGCAAACCTGTGTTTTGGGGATGCATATACCTCTTTTCCCCAGTAGGAGAGATACTATGTAGAAATTCCAAAAGAATAGGGAGATACAATTGGATAGATTCTAGAAGAAGAAGTGTTGCTCAACCAATTCACTAGTTTTGATCCATTTGGTAACTTCCATGCAACAGGGCTGGGCACCTATGTAATTTTTGATGGTGATCAAGTTTTTTCAAAAATGATCAAGGATCAGAATGGATTTAACATGACCTATCTGATAACCATCTATGGACCCTATATTTTGATGGCGCCAAGTGTAAAGCTAGCTCCAAAGTAGGTGTCTAATTAATATCCCTAATGGGATCTGAAACTCTTAGAGCTTATCATTTTCTATTTTCATGTTTGAGTGATGATTTTGAATATGAGGCTTTGGTCCATGGTCAAATCCTTGCTAAAAAAATTGGTGTAAAGAGAGTACAAGTTTTTAGAGATTCAAAGTTGGTGGTGAGCCAAGTCCGCAACCAAGCAACCGTAAAAAATACCTAAATGAAGCCATATAGACATAGGGTATGGGATCTCATCAAGAATTTAAAACCCTTCAACATACAAATAATTCCCCAATCACAAAACAGTATTGTTGATCGGATGGTTCCTAATCATCCACAATTTGAACTAGTTTCTGACCCGACAAAGCAGAGCATGGCAAAAATCATTGTCTGACCCTCAATTCCCGATGAGAAAGAAAATTGGAAAATACTGGGTGATGACATTCAAGAAGCCTCTAACTATCCATCACTAAAGATGAACTTTCTCGAAGACGCAAGGAATGGCAAACAAAGATTCTTTGAGGATTCAGGGGGTGGTAAAGAACTTGATGCCAGAAGCGACTAGAAACTGAAATGCAAAAGGGGAAATCCTTCCAAGAACAAGAAAAGGGTAAAGGATCTATGCTTCAAATATGGTCTCAAAAGATACGACCTAGGCATATTTCAATGTATTGTTGATTTAGTGAATGGATCTAAATCTATTTGATAGAGACAAAGGTTAGTCAACCCAAAGGATGAAACCTTGATGGTACAAGATCTCATCAAGTGGGACAAATCCAGGACCATAGATGTCTTGCCATTGGTAAGGTGGATTTTACGAATGGTGACCAGATCAAGGATTTTCTCCCTATTAGATAATCCCTCAAGATGCAATTGGGTCTATGAAAATGAGTCTGACCAACGTAGGATGACATTTACCACTAAGTGGGGAACATTTGCATATTCAAAAATGTCATTGGAACTCTTTAATTCTAATGGATCTTTTCAATGGGCAGTAAGCATTTCCTTAGAATACTTGATCAGCCAGACTATCCTCATAAATCTAGGCGACCTAACAATCTTTTCTAGATCAAAAAATGATTATTTTAATCACTGAGAAAAGGTTTTCAAGAAATACCAATAGTTCATATTTTCTTTAAATCCATAAAAATGTGTCTTCATCTAGAGTACCTCAAAGAAATCTTTTTAGCTTTCATAATTCAAAAGAAGGAACAACCATAAAGCCTGAAAGGGTCCGAGCAACAAAGGAGTTGTGTTTCCTCCTAGGGAAAATTAATTTTGTTAGTAGATTCATATCAGATGCCATGAGCATTATGTGACTGGTCACCTTGATGTTTTGAGAAAACTTACCTTTTGAATGGAATTCCAAGGACACAACATCTTCTGATGAACTAAAGGAAGCCCTCTCCAAAACCCCAGTGCTGGTTAGCCCAAATTTTTTTGAATTTTTTTTACTTTATGAAAATAGTGGCCAACATAAGGCAATTCTTGTGCTTGCTAGGAAAAATGAGAGGAAAAATGAAGAGCATCCTATTGTATTCCATTCAAGGATCCTGAATGGTTTCAAAGCCATTGTGCAGGGATACATCACCAAAGGCAAAATTTCCAATTTCATCAGAGAGCTAATAGCCAAGTTTGGCCGACTCAAAATTGTTATGTCCAGAAATTCCCTAGTTGTTGTGAAGTTAGGAACAATAATTTTTTTGTCAGAAGTAGGGTTTTCCCAAAAAGCTTATCAAGTTACTACCCACGAGGAAATGAGGTAACAATATCAAACAATAGAAGCCTAATCAGGTTGGACAAGCATATTGGGTCGAAGCAACAAATGGGTTGGCATAAAAACTTGTGAGTTGCTTTGTGGGTGAACCAAATTATTTCCAATCAAATTTTAAGGATATCCCCTTACAAATTGGTGTACAAAAAAGGGGTGTTTACCCATTTCCATAGAAATTCTTGCTTTACAAGTCATGAAAGCTCTAAAGATTAAAAGGGAAAATAAAATGGAGGTATGACTAGAAAAGCTCCTCAAGCTAGAGGAGGATAGAGGAAAAGCTCATGGAGCCATGATCAATTGCCAGCATACGATTGAGCAAGGGTTTGAAAAAAGTGATTTTAACCTAGAATTCAAAAGAGGGAGCTCAATACAAAAGTATGAGAGGCATACTAAAAAAATAGGGCAACACATGAAATTTTAAGCACTATGGAAAAGGCCTTTCTAAATCAGCGCATAAAAAGCAAATAATGTGTATGAATTTAAAGATATGAAAGGAAACACTTTAGATATACCAGTGAATGTTATTTATCTAAAGATTTTCCATTAAAATGAACAGTTCTTTGAAAAAATTTAATAGTTATGTACCACATGTAAAAAATTTGTAGATATTTTGAAATTTTGAGAATAAACAGCCAAAAGAACAATAATGAAACAAAACATCATATTGTAATATATTCATTAGGAATTTATATATAATGTACAGCCCAAGGATCAGAATTGAACATGAAGCTCTCTCGAGTAAAAATTAGGAGTAATGGGTAAAAAGAAGCAAAATGAAGGCAATACACAAAAGATAGGAAAATTAAGCCTCCAATAATCATAGTCGAAGGAAAGGGATCGTCATCGGGTTTTTCTTCTTTTTTCTTCTTTTTCTTCTTCTTGCTCATCTGGATGCAAAAGGAGGGTTAACACATGACACATGTAGGCTATGCAACATAGACCTAGGGTCTACTCTCCATGAATCTGCACTAGAAAGGTGAAGTGCTTCCTCCAGGCAATACTTGGAACCCGCTCCATGCCATACTCTCACAAAAGAAAAGTGGTCATTGACTAAGAAGAAAAATAGTGCATCTCGACTTCTATGGTGCAGAAATCAATCAGGAAGGGCAACCATGGTATGTCTATTCCATAATCCATGTTCCTATGAAGGTCCATAGTGCCCAAAATACCAACACCGAGGATGGCCACTCGCATTATCTTTCCCAACCCTTCCATTAGTGAAATGTAGAACATCTTCTAGCACAACTCAATTATCATGGGCTTGGACACATTCAGGTCCAACAGTGAGGCCACAAACTAGGAAAACACATTGTAGTTGCTCTGAAGCTAGTTCTCATCGGTAATGAAGTCCGCACTAACTACCCACTTGAACGCTACTATAACAAGGAGGTCACATTTCTTCACCAGGCACTTGATTCAGTCACTAGTGATGTCCCTCATGAAGAAATTTTGTGGTCTCTATGGTAGGAGCCGAATAGGGGTTCCAAGGCTAGTAGACATTCTAATAGGAAGTGAATTATGACAGAATAGGAATAAGTAGAAGGCTAGCTAACTTAGAAGACTATGTGTTTGAATGAATGTTGCAAAAGGTGGTGTAGCTATATATAGAAAAGGTGAACCAACAAACCTAACCAACAAAATATCTATTTCTAGCCAGATAATAATGGCAAGTTTTCAGCACAACAAAGCAAGGTAGATAAATCATATGGAGAATCAAATGGAATGCTTTAAGAAATAAATTTGGGCATTGGGAGTAAATGACCTTATACGCCAATTGTTGACATGTGTCCTTTATCATCATCAATGCCAACCAGCCTACTAATGAGAAAAGAAATTCATTAACATGCTAAAACTCTAAAAAATTGATGGTCGTGTCTTTTTAGGGGTACCTTACATCACTTCAGCACGTTTTGAATGACAAAAAGCATGTTTTTCAATGCAAACAAAAAGCATGTTTTTCAATGCAATAAATTAATTTGTAAAAGAGGCAGTGAGGAGAATGTACTAACTCCATCCTCATGGCATTATTGGAATTCCCAAGGGATACGAATTTGATGTTCACACATATTGCCCCGGCGTCAACATTTAATGAACCAATAGTAATGACGTAGTCTTAACTAAATTCATGGGTAAGAGAATTAATGGCACTCAAAAAGTAGTTTTCTCTAAAGAAGTAAAAGGAAAGTGGCCGAAAAAGCTCTTTGCAACCTTCTCATACAATCATGGCGGAAGCATCCACCTCCGGTACACAAGCTCTAGTTCAAAATAGATGGCTTGGTTACATTGATGTTTTTGGGCATTGTTCATTTGCTAATGCCCAACACTAGAGGAATGACCATTCAAACACTATAGAAAGGTCCAACCTACTAAACACATTAAAAGAGAGGTAGTGCAAGACATCACTGATAATTTTTTTGACCCTCAGTTGTCCACCAACCCTAAAAATATTAGGGAAGGTGCATTTTAGAGGATGTTGGAACATGCACCATCAAAGGATTTTGTGTTTTAACTCTAGAATAGTGGTCCACCATAGTTTATGTTTCTTGTTGTAGATCTATGCCCATAGCTAGTTAATGCATGTGCAAAGAGGTTCAATGAAAAAGTAGAATCTATTGAGAGCCATGGGATCAAGATTACCATTTCTGCCAAGGCTATATGAGATATACTATGTTTCCCTGTAAGTTGGGGTGCCAAGAATTTTGATGAGGAGTAGATGGATTCCCTAGGGGAAGACATGTTTGGGAAAATGAGTTTATATGAGGATGAAACAAAGGAGAAGCTACAAAGAGAATAGATTCACTGGTCCCTTTCACACAAGAAATTTAAGAAAGATAAGTAGTTTGTGTTCTCAATGGTAGCCTAGTTTTTTGGCCTCGACAATGATGAGGAAGTCAATCCTTTCTAGTTTTCCCTAGGCCTTGCACTCAAAAGGGAAAAGTTTTTGAGGCATTATGATTTTGTTGAGATAATAGCTAGGAATATCAAAGAACAATTGAAGAATTACCATACTGAGTCCAAGTTTAGGTATTCTTTTGTTTTGGTTCATTTTCTTTTACATCAAAATTTTGAGTGGTTGGGGAGGAATGTATTGGTATCTAGATTAGATGAAAGGGGTTGTCTCTAGCCAGTTTTTGTATGGACCCCCATGCTTTCAAATACAAGAGATTATTATCGATTTGTAGATTATTTTATGAGGCCAATGCTCCAAGATTTGTTGCCTCGCCCTATCAACCGTTTCTCTCAGGAGGTTAGAGGATGGATGGAGAATCCATGTGTCCCATTGGATTATTTCTTTGGTGAAGATTTCACATTTGTCAAGTTCCATAGTTTTCTTGAGGAGGTTTTTCAATTCCCAAGATTTGTAACTGATAGGGTTTTTGGGCTAGAGGCATACCGCCAAGTATCTACCATTGATAGGGTTTATGGTGTTGGAAGGAATAAAAAAAAGCTTTACGATCTTCCTCTCATGATTGCTAAGAGTTGGGTAATACTAACTAAGCAGAAGGTGGAGGATGAGATCACAAACTTACTGGTGGCCTTGGGTTTGGCCTCATTTGTGACAAGTGGGATTATAACCTAAATGTGATTTTCACTTTAAGGCATGAGGTTAGGGAATATTTATAAAGAAGAAGGAACCTGGCTCGAGAAAGCCCAGAGGTATACATTGACCTGGCTTGCTTTTTGAAGGAATGACCAAGATGGTTAAGTTTCTATGAGCCACAAGCAGGATACCAAAGGAATCTCTTGATAAACAAATCTCCCAATACACAATTGAAGAAAAGAGGCTAGTCAAAAAGAAAGAAGTCTACTTTCTAAAGATTATAATAGGAGATGAGATGTCCAAGTGCCCTATTTGGCAACTTTCTAGTCAATGAGGAGTTTGGGGATTTATATGACAAGGAGGTTTATTTTGACAATAGAAATCTCGAGATGAGTCATGAAATCGATGAAGAAAGGGTTCTACCTCAAGTTTCTAGACAACAGGAGCCTGATGGCTAGAAAAATTCAAGGCAAGTAGGTTCACAAGCTCCCTCTACTTTTGGTGCCCAAATTAAAGGAAAAAGGATCCAATGGTCTCCAAAGTCATCTGCCACAGCTATTGAAGGTCATGTTTCAAAAGAATCTACAACCAAAGAATTAGAACATACTAGTACTAGTCATTTGAAATGAAGAAGGATCAAAGACTTGGGTATTCCCAATGTGCTTGTCTAACAAGAAGTGGAGTCTATCGTCAAAAATGCTTCATCAACCATGGCTCAGGTAAGTTTTTCTCCCCCTCTTCTCCCAATTTCTACATCTCTGGTCAACCCCTTACCTCCTCTCATAGAAAGGAATCCTCCATCCTTGACTCCTGAATTGATAATTTTGAATGTGCCCCCTACCATCTTAAGTGAATCCATTGATACCATCTCGCATACTAAGGGAGTGTCATCCACTAAAGCCAATGTTGTGTCATTAATCACCCTATCAAGGGCCCCTATTGGATCTAATGAAACCACCACTTTTCCCATTACTCCCATGCCATCCGATAAAGGGAAAATGCCTCTCCATCAACCTATTTCTATTTTTACCCCTACTAGTTTTTCCCCTAATGAATTTGGCACCCCATCCTTTTCCATGATCACGCTTCCTTTTATATCCCCCATGCTCACACATCTGAAGTGTCCCCTACCGCAACTCTTTTTTGGCTTCCCCTTGGTGCTTTCATTGCAACACAGAGTGTGAATATCCCTTAGACCCTCTAGGGTCATTTCAATCCTACTGAAGAGGCCCAAAAGGACAATAAGCAGAAAACATTGTCAAAGAATGTCGAGAATGTTGCTATAAAGAAGATTGAGGCTTGTTTCAATGAAGAGTGAAACTCTCTACTTATTACCACCATGAAGCCGCTAGTTTCAAAACTCAAAGGGAAAATATAGATGGAATATTATGACATCCATGTTGTGGGCTTAGACTTGAGAAAAACTTGCCCGCGCGATAAGGTTGTCCTAGCTAAAGCTACACAGAAAGTAGTATATGCTGACTATGAGAGGTTGGACATGAGATTAAAGAAGCACGAGGTAGAGTTGGAAAATGTGAAAGAAATAGTAAGCAGATTGGAAAACTAGGTATGAGCCAGAGAAGTTGAAGTGACTTGCATAAGGAAAATTCAAGGCCAGCAAAGGGATGTGTCTAAGTTTCTTGTAGATGTTTGAAGTGAGCGAGTTCAACTTCACACTAAAATTGAAAAATTAAAAGGAGAGTTGAAAGATGTTTGATCCTAAAACTCTGATGATCTTTAGAGAATCCAGGTGGAAGTAGAGGAGTCTAGACAAGAAGTTAGAAGACTAAGTTTTGAATTAGCAAACACTCTTCGGGAAAAATGGCCAAATCGAAGAAAATATAAAGACAAGGGAGGCTCATTTCAATCAGGAGTTAGCTACTTTGCAAGGCTTTGGACCCCTCCTTATGATAAAGAGGTTGATAGCTATGCATTAGGAGTAGATCTCAGCTAGTGTTGTTGTTTTGGGACCCATCTTATAGTTTTTAAGGGATGTTTGGGAACTAAATGCCAAGATTGGGCCAATGACCGATCATTTCATGTAAAAGTGTTCATCATGAGTGGTGGATTCCAAAATATTTATCTCTAAATTGTGCATTTCCACTAACTAGACCCTAGAAAGAGTGGGAATTCTTGATTAGCGGATCACCTCCATCAAGGCCAATGAGATTATCAATTATCATAGGGTTGCGGCAGAATGTAAATATTGTCAGATAGTGCTGAATAAGTAGGTTGTCAAGATTAAGAAAGACTTCAACATCTTGGTTAGTTTTAATTTGCCTCCTCTTCTTTCACTAGATGAAGATGCACTAGCAATGGAACAGGTCAATGATGCAATCCAATGCAAGATCCAAGCCTGAGCAAACATTCAAAGTTCAAGTGTTGTGCCCACAATTGATGATGTTGAGCATGAGATGTATCCTCTTTCTCAACTCTATTATCACTTGGGTGTGTTTTATTTTGGATGGGGGCACATCTCTTTTAAAGAGATTTTCAATCTCAAGCAATTATACAGACAAATTAAAACCCTTGTCCTACCAACTGATGTGAACTGGGAAGCTTAGCATGTCGCTCTTGTTAAACTCCAAGAACAACCAAATGTTGGTAACACAAGGGAAAACAACTAAGAGGGGGGCTGAATCAATTGTCATAGAATTTAAAACTTATTTCAACTTATTAACCTTATTCTCAGATTTGATCAATAACCATGAAAGCATAAATCAACAACACATTAGAAACACACATAACACCAATATTTTTTATGTGGAAACCTTGTTAGGGGAAAAACCATGGTGGAGTTTAGTCCACAAGATTATAACCTATTAAAAGAATAAAGAAATGTTAATGGGGAATGCAAATGCATTCAAGTGCACTACCTAGAGCTCACTGCTCAATTAAAAAAGGAAGACTCATTGTATTACAAAAGAATTTGAATTACATCCATAAGATTTGAACTAAGAAAATAACATATGCTAATGCTTGATATAATTCTAGTTAAGCACATGAACACAATTTCTTCACTATTCTTCACTCTTCTTCACACTTTTTTATGCCTTCAAAATATTTAGAACATTATTCACATGCAACATGCATTCAGATGGTATAAACAATTGCTTATATATATCAGCAACAAGAAATTACATCGCTACATGTTGACCTTAATGAAATAATAAAATGAATAGAAACTGTTAGCCCAAAATGTTAACGATTATTAATGTGAATCAACCAAGGTTGGCCACAACATAGTGAAGACCCAAAATAAAATTCTCAAGCATGAAACAGCTTCAAAAATTATTCCTTGAAGATCCACAACACGCTACAACACCTTGTCAGCCAAGAACATGAAAAACATGAACAAGCAAGAGAAAATATCGAATCACTAGCAGAACGATCAATGCAGACATGCAACATAGATAAAGCATGATCTAGAAACATCCATAAACATCATGAATCACCAGATAAGCATCCACAATGATTGAACTTGCTAAAATCTCATCACCTTCATTCAAGAACATCAACTAAAGCAACAAAAAAATTGTTAGAATACAAATCTTCATAACACGAAAAAATCTTCACATGGATCTCTGAAACTTAATGTGGATAAACTAGATATACTCGAAAAGAAAACCTTTAATCCACAACCTTTGATCATTAATGTAATGACTCACCAATAGATTGAAATTCACTTCACAACTGATAACCTATAACTTATTTCATTACAATTTTCTGAATATCCTTGACATATACAACCTCTAAGACATCAATGCCAAGAGTGTTGACATCAACGCCAACCACATATCAGCAACATAACCACAACATCCAACAATCTCCCCCTTTAGCATTGATGGCAACACATGATGTGAAAAAAACCATCAACTCAACTATCTTCAACACTTAGTCCCCCTTAGGTTCTGACTCTTTTCTCCTCAACAACTCTTCTTCCTCAGATAATTCATAGTTTTTCACATGAATCTTCTCCCCCTTTGACATGAATGACAAAGATCTATTTTCTCCACACAAGCTTTGAACCATATATCTGAACATCTAACTACTCCCCCTAAGTAGTAGCCATCACAACATCAATTTGGATCAAACTATGACCATGAAATGCACAGATTGATGCAAGTTAATGAATCTTAGTTCTGATTAGGAGGGGTAATACCCCTAGCTTCCCTTTGAGATACTCAAAATTATCCTTAGGCAATGAATTTGTAAAGATGTATACAATTTGTTCCTTAGTAGGCACATACTCCAATCTCACTTCCTTTTCACTCACCTTCTCTCTCAAAAAAGTGAAACTTGATAGATATATGCTTGGTCTTTGAATGCAACACTAGATTCTTAGAAATGTTAATTTCACTTGAATCATCATAGAATATAGCAATGGGCTCATCATGCATAACTATGATATCTTTCAACATTTGCTTCATCCACAATAATTGAGTACAATTGTTAGCAACAACAATGTATTCTACCTCTATAGTAGATAAAGAAATAGCATGTTGCTTCTTACTTAACCATGAAATCATCTTCTTACCCAAGAAAAATTCACCACCACTAGTACTCTTTATGTCATCCACATCAATAAAAGCACTCAAAGTAAGATCATCATTTTTAGGATACCACAACCCAAAATCAACTATCCCCTTCAAGTATCTGAAAATCCTTTTCACAATAGTTACATGAGATTCCTTAGGATCAGCTTGAAATCTTGCAACAATGCATACAACATTCATGATATCAGGTCTAGTTTGAGTCAAGTAAAGCAATCCACCAATCATTGATCTATATCTAGTTTGATTTGCTTTCAGAGAATCATCATCTTGTGTCAACTTGCATCCGGTCACTATAGGTGTACCAACTAGCTTTGAATCTTCCATACCAAACTTCTTTAGCAATTCTTTCACATACTTAGATTGAGATATGAAGATCCCTTTATCTAATTGAGTAATTTGCAATCCCAAAAAGAATTTCATCTCACCAATCATAGAAATATCAAACTCATTCTACATCTCATTAGCAAACTTCATGTACAAACTATCATCTCCTCCAAAAATGATATCAAAAAAGACTTCAACAATAAGATCTTTATCATGATCAATCTTGAAATACAATTTACTATTAGAATTACCTTTATTGAATCCAAGCTTCAAAAAATACTTGTCCAATCTAGCATACCATGCTCTTGGGGATTGCTTAAGTCCATACAATGCTTTCTTCAATTGACAACCCATGTCTCCCTAATCAGTCAATTGAAATCCATTAGTTTTCTCAACATACACTTCTTCCAATTTTCCATTTAGAAATGCTGACTTGACATCCATCTGATAAACCTTGTAGTTTTTGTAAGAAGCATAAGCAAGAAATAGTCTTATAGCTTCAATCCTAGCAACAGGGGCAAAATTTTCTTCAAATTCAATTCCTTCCATATGTGAATATCATTTGCACACCAATCTTGCTTTGTTTCTAACAAATTCACCTTTCTCATTCAACTTGTTTCTAAAGACCCATTTAGTTCCAATTACATTTTTTTCCTTGGGTCTAGGAACAAGAATCCATGTATTATTCTTCTCAATTTGTTGTAGCTCTTTTTTCATTGCTTCGGCCTAATGTTCATCTTTGCATGCTTCATTCACACTATTAGGATCAGTATTTGAAATCAGAAAATATTCTTCAACAATCTTTCTCCTAGTTTGAACACCTTTATTCTTATTACCTATATTATGATCTTTTGAATGATTTAGTCTTACATAGCTTGGATTGTTAGGATGTTCTTGAACTTTTGGATCTTGTGATCTCTCTTCAGTACTTTCACTAGTTCCTTCCTCTTGATTTTCTTGATTCACCAGAATGATCTGAACTTGATTTTGAGTCTATACATTCTTTCCTATGACTAAACTATTATTCTAATCATTTTAATCATACCCATAGGTTCTGGATGGTCTAGCTATGTCTTCATCAACCTTGACATTTTCACTTTCAACTACTTTCCTCAATCTCTTGTTGTAGCACCAGTAGGCCTTGCTCTTTGTAGAATAACCAAGAAAGATTCATTTGTCACTCCTAGCGTCAAAATTTCCTATCTCTTCATCTCTTCTAATATATCATTTACTCCCAATGATTTTGAAATATCTAACTGTAGGCTTATGACCAGTCCATAGCTCAAAAGGGGTCTTGCCATAATCAACTTTGACTTGTACCTAGTTGAGGATGAAAATATTAGTATTCACAACTTCTCTCCAATAGATATGAGGAACATTTCCTTCCAGAATCATAGTCCTAACAACATCTTGAATTGTCCTGTTCTTCCTTTCCACAAATCCATTTTTCTAAGGGGTCCATGGGGTAGATAATTGTCTCCTTATTCCATGCACTTCACAAAAAGAATTAAACTCATGAGAAGTGAATTCTCCACCTCTATCTGATCTCAGACATTTAATCTTCATACTTGTTTCTATCTCAACCATAGCCTTAAAAGTCTTGAATTTCTCCAAAGCTTCATATTTCTCCCTTAAGAAGGTAACCCTCATCAATCTAGAGTAATCATCAATAAGTAACATGAAGTACCTATCTCCTTTTAAACTTCTGATTCTAGAAGGACCACACAAATTAGTATGAACAAGCTCCAACACTTCTTTTGAACAATATTGTTTGCTCCAAAATGAAATTCTAGTTTTCTTCCCTAACTGACATTCCTTGCATATAGTATTAGTAGGCTTTACCAACTTAGGAAGATCTCTCACTGCCTGTGTAGAACTTATCTTGATAATATTGTCAAAGTTTACATTACACATTCTTCTATGCCACAACCAACTTTCATCAACTTGAGCAATTAGACAACTTTTACTAGTAGCATTTAGGTGAAAGATGTTACCTTTTGTTTTTGTACTTGAAGCAATCACATTTTTAGAACTTCCCAATATTCTTTACTTACCATTCTTGAATTAAATATTGTATCCCTTGTCAATCATCTATCCAACACTTAAAATATTTGCTTCAAACCTTCCACATATAGAACATCATCAGTATTATTCTTACCGTCAAGAGAAATGGATCCTCTGCCATGGATTACACCAGCTTTGTCATCACCAAATCTTACAACACCACCATCATACTTTTCCAGACTCACAAAATTTATTTTATCACTTGTCATGTGATGAGAGCATCCATTGTCAATCACCCATTCATCTTTCTCTTCAACTCAAGCAGCTAGGGCTTTCTCCACATTTGAGTAACTAACATATTTAGTAGTGGTAGGATCATTTTCCTTGATAGCAATAAATACACATTCATCTTCACTTGCATTCCCTTTATCAAATTCATCATATGTCACACCTTCATCAACATCATAATAGCACTTTCTTTGAAATCTAGGCTTGTTATGTCTTGGCCTAGGGACTCTTTCCGGACCCCTTGATGCAAAATGACCTATCTTATTGCAAGAAAAAAAATTAATAGGCAATTTTCCTTTATACTTACATTCTCCTCTAGCTTCTCTCTTGACAATAAGTGCTTCAAGCTCCTCTAGCTTTCTCTCCTCTTCTTCAATCTCTCTCATTTCCTCCTCATAATTGAATACCTTTCTAGAAGAACTTCCTCCCGGATCATATCTTTGTTTATCTTTTCTGGAGGTAGTAGCCTTGAATGTAGATTCTATATTAGGAAGAGCATCACCAAATTCACTCAACTCAAAAGCAATAAGCTTACCAATCAACATATCTTTGGTTACATTTGTTACAGTCTGGAGCTCTTCAATAGCAGTAGCTTTGACTTTGTATTCATCAGGCAAGGATCTAAGCACTTTAGCAATAGTCTTTGATTCTTCCAACTGCCCACCAGCACATTTGATACCACACACAAGTTCATTCACTCTTTGCATGAAAGTATTGGTGTTTTCATCATCACCCATTCTCAACATTTCATATTTCCCTTTCAAAATTTGTAACTTAGCAATCTTTACATTAGCATCACCTTCATACAAAGTTTCCAACTTTTTCTAGATCTCATAAGTAGTCTTCAGGTCCATAACATTTGTCATCTTAGAATCAGTCAAGGCACTCAACAATGCTTCCTTATCCCTAATATTGTACTTAGCATCCCTAATCTCAGCAGTCGTAGTAGGACCATTATGAGGAATAACATACCTATTGTTTGTAATGCTCTAGTAGGGTTCACCAATGCATATCAGATGACACTCCATTCGAGTCTTCCACAGAGAATAATTTGTTCCATCAAATCTTGGACTATCCTTCTTGTATGTCACCATCTCGAATCACCTCAAGCTATTAAACTTCTTCCAATGAACCTGCTCTGATACCAATTGTTGGAAACACAAGGGTAGACAACTGAGAGGGGGAGTGAATCAATTGTCGTATAATTTCAAACTTATTTCAACATATTAACCGTATTCTTAGATTTGATCAATAAACATGAAAGAATAAATCAACAACACATCAAAAACATACATAACACCAAGATTTTTTATGTGGAAACCCTGTTAGGGGAAAAACCATGATGGAGGTCAGTCCACAAGATTATACCCTTTTAAAAGTATAAATAAATATGAATGGGGAATGCGCATGCATTCAGGTGCACTGCCTAGAGCTCACTGCTAAATTACAAAAGGAATACTCATTGTCCTACAAAAAAATTTGAATTACATTCACAAGATTTGAAGTGAGAAAATAGCATCTGCTAATGCCTGACATAGTTTCAGTTAAGCACATGAATAATTATTCACTCTTCTTCACACTCTGCTCTGCCTTCAAAAGATATAAAACATTATTCATGCACACCATTTATTCAAATGGTATTAAAAATCTATTATATATATCCGCAACAAGAAATTACATCACTACATGTTGGCCTTAATGAAATAATATTAAAATGAATACAAACTGTCAGCCCAAAATGTTAAAGATTATTAATGCAAATCAACCAAGGTCAGCCACAACATAGTGAAGACCCAAAAATAAAATTCTCAAACATGAAACACCTTCAAAAATTATTCCTCGAAGATCCACAATACGCTACAACACCCAGTCGACCAAGAACATGAAAACACATGAACACGCAAGAGAAAATATTGAATCACAAGCACACTGATCAATGCAAACCTACAAAATAGAGAGAACATGATCTAGAAAAATCCACAAACATCATGAATCACTAGAGAATCATTTGCAGCAAATAAACTTGCTAAAATCTCATCACCTTCATTCAGGAACATCAACTAAAGCAACACAAAAACTATCAGAATACAAGTCTTCATAACACAAATAAATCTTCATGCAAATCTCTAAAACTTAACATGGATAAACTATATATAATCAACAAGAAACCATTTAATCCACAACCTCTGATCATTAACATACTGAACTCACCAACAGACTGAACTTCACTTCACAATTGATAACCTGCAACTTATTTCATTACAATTTTCTCAATATCCTCGACATATACAATATCTAAGACATTAATGCCAATAGTGTTGACATCAATGACAACCACATATCAACAACACAACCACAACATCCAACTCTAGAGGCCTAGGTTCATATATTCGCAAAGGGAAGACCCCTATGAGTCACTAGAACTGTGAAGCATTTTTTCCCTGGTCATTTTCATTTTTGGCTTGTGTAGAGGTTTTTAGTTTTGGGTGTCCCTGTGTTTCAAGAAAATTATCAGAAACATGTGCAATACACCACGTGTTGGTTGTGCACCTTTCATCTCTCCTCTTCCTTTTGGGAGAAAGTTCGGGACATGTGTTAACTTTTTGGGCATTCTCTTGGGAGCTACATTCATAAGCTCGAAGGTTTCCATGTAGCTGAAAAATCACCTCTTCGTCGCGGATAGTTTTCCTCTTCTATGGAGTAATATGTTTTGGGAGTTCGTTAGACCTAGTTGGATTTTCTTCCTTTCTTCTTTTATGATGATTTTTTGGGTCAGTGCCTCAGGATGATGTGATCAGTCAACAAGACCTCTTGCCAGGCTGTTATTTCTAAGATTTGATCATCTACAAGCCCTTATCTTTGTTGAATAACTAGAAGACATAAATGGAGTAGTTGAGAATTGATGATCAAAGATTTTTTGCAGCCTAACCAAGGATCCATGATCATATTGCAAGCTATCAAGTGACGACATCTAGCAGTAATTACTTCTATGCTGAGGTAGTTCTTTCTTCTTCTGGCAGCTATAAAACCAAGGTGGCAACATAATAAAGGGTTGGATTCCAATTAGCGGTTTCTTGAAAAAGAAAAGTTTCTTTAGTTTTCTTAATATTTTTAGAATAATTTTTAGAAACAAGTTGCATAACTACTTTATTCTGGCATGTTATATCTATTAAGGTTTAAACTATTGTTGGATTGGCATCTGACCTCTGTTTCAAAGTTCATTTGATAATTAGAGCATGAACTATTGAGGAGAATTTATTGATACTATGCATGTATGGCCTTTTTCAAGCTTTCTTTCTTTATATTGTCATTTTGAATAAAACAATGTGTCTTGCAAGTTGAATCTAGATAGTTTTAAGTAGTGGATTTCTATGTTGTAGGCTTGTATTGTAGAATAATAACTTAGGAAAACTGGATTATGTCATTGGACTTCTCTATTTTTTTGAAAGTTGTTATTTTATTATACTATGTCATATTAGGAGATAGAGTTCATGTGATTTCTGAGATATTGTTCTGATAATTGTAAGAATTCTTTATGTTTGATTGGACCTTAATGAACACTTCTTGCAGAAAGATTTGAAATTCTACATTGTGATTAAAGTTAGCCTTTGTTGTTCATTCTCTTTCCAACAATGGAGGGTACTAGTGTTCTATGTCTATTTATATCACTTGTAGGAATGATTTAGGTTTAAAATGTTGTAAAATATTTGGCGCATCACCTTTTATGTTTACATTTCCTTTTCCCCTTATCTCAAAACCCCCAAAGAAGAGCCGAATTTCTATAAAAATCTCGGAGGTATTTAGTGAGATGCAATTTGTCCCCCCACTCGCCAAATTTCCCATAAGACTGTCAGAGAGATGCAAGCTTTGATGATCAATAGTATCTATAAGGTATTTAGGACTTATAAGATTGAATCTATGTGATAATGATTGTATTTACATACACTTTTTTCTTATATCTTTTTATGGTACTACAATGAATTATATTATTTACCACCCTCATTGAAGAGTAAAGGCACTTCTAGTAGGAAGATGATTGAGGATTGGGCGTAGCCTATTGTTGAAGGTAAATAAATTAAATGATGCCACCCCTCCTTACATTTGTTATAGAGACCATGTTGCTTGCACTTTAAAAGATGAAAAAGATAGTGGATCTTACAATATTCTATTAAATTGAAAGTTAAACTTTTATATGGAGAATTATCACTTGCATGTACTTGATAGGACAACAATCTCAATGTTACTGTATATTACATATTTTCATCCTCAAACTTGAAAAATGTCGATCCATACAAGTTATTAAATGTATATCATCTTTTTACCTAAGCTTAGAATATTCATGGTCGAGTTTATTGTTTTAAGTATTTGTTCCTTTTGATGAAAATAGTTAGATTCTTCTAGTCAAATTATTTATTTTCTAAAGTATTAATATGTTTATTAATTTTAATATGAAATGTTGTTACATGTGGTTTGAGAGTTAGGTTTAACCGCTAGGATCTATGAGCCTACTAAAACTAGTAAAAATATCAATGAGTTAAATATATCTGCAAATCTAGGCTAACCCATAGTGTATTTTCTCTATACATAGAGATGAGAGGATCCAACTTTGAGACACTAACATTAACTATGGATCATCTAGAATTAAAAAGGGAAAAAAAGTGTTACCTAATACTAAAAGTAAACCAAAACCAAATAAACCCTCAATAGTTTGTGAAACATCATCTAGGTGTGGGTGCAATGGCACCCTTTAGTATGTAGGTAGTAGAAGAGTACCTACATGTACATATTACCACTAGTAGTTTGGAAATTTTTTTATGATGAAGAACCAAGGAATTCACATCATAATAGTGTCTTAAAAGTTGTAATAGAAAATACTTTATTATAATTATGGATGTGTAATTCCAATTATTTTAAAATTAAAATAATGTTATTTTTCTTTCTTTGAAACCATGTGATGTTTAAACATCCTACTAATAGAAAATATAATAATATTTTTAGATGTGTTTCTTGCATTAATGCACCATAGCTTGGTTGTACCAAGATAGTCTGGTACAAAAAATGATGAATTTAGGAATTGGTTCTAATATTTCAAATCTAAATAATAATGACCCAACTACTAAGCTTTATCAATTTCTCACTGCATTAATGAAACTAGAAAAATAATACCAACCTTAGAGCAAGATATTTGAGGACCCCAAGAGAATGAAGAAGAAGTTGAGAAATATCACAATCATAAAATAAATGAGAGGTACAATGTGTTGAAAAAAGGTGAATTGAAGCTAAATATGAAATTATGTATACAAATTCAAATATGAAAATAATATTAACCAAATCAAATTTATGTATGTGGTTGCATATTCAACACAATAGAAAAAATATGCAAACTATATGCAACACTAGATTTACAAGGAGAAACCATTTCTGAAAAAATATCCACATGAGAAGAAAGGGAAAGAATATTATTAATATTCAAAGGAGAAATACATAATAATACAATTCACGATTGATCTCTGATTAATATGACAACACCCTATTACTTACAGGAAATAAACATAATACTGCCATCCAATGGTTCCATTGTTTAGAAATTATGGGAAGTAAAACCACAAATTGTAAACCAAACTACAAGGCAAGAAACCACTTGCAAAAACCCATTCCGCCTTCTTGGAAAACCAAAATACATGACAAAATATTTAATAATATTCACATGGCTCTAATATCTTATCCCATAACTAATTCATTTTTTTCCTTTTTGGATTCTTCAATTACTCTTCCCATTCATGGAACACCAATGGAAAACCTTTCTTTTTCAAATATTGAGCATCCCACACATGAATTTTCATATTCCCCAAGTGGACACCTAGAAGAGATATTTACCATTATTTCATGGAACTCTATCGACACA
This sequence comes from Sequoia sempervirens, assembly GCA_007258455.2. NCBI lineage: Eukaryota > Viridiplantae > Streptophyta > Pinopsida > Cupressales > Cupressaceae > Sequoia > Sequoia sempervirens. The sequence goes on along the minus strand of VDFB02000007.1, from coordinate 163,925,700 downwards.
TCTATCTCTTTGAAAATGTAATTACAATATGTCATATAAAATACAAACTATAATATCCCCTATAACACTTTCAAAACAACATGGGGACACATAAATGACATGATAGTTCTTTTAAGAAAAATCCACTTCCTTGAGTATTTTTATGCTTTAATGGTGATCAATGAGTTGATTTATAGGAATTTCAGTGTATGTTCCTAAGGTTTTCTATAAAAACCCCTAAGCCTAGGAAACACCATTGCAGTTTTGTTTTAATTTTGCATTGTTTCCTACACCCCATTGCCATATCTTTTGTCCCCTTCTTCTTAGAAGCCTATTGTTTCTATTTTTGAATATTTTAATCTATCTCTAAAAGGTACTTATGCTTTTTTGGGTCCCATGAGACATGAGTCGACATATCACATAACTCTTTCATTTTGCAGAAGCAAGAACTATTATTTTCTTCCTCATGTGAGTTTATAAAATGCTCTTTAAAAATCTTAGTGGGAGTAACATGTAAGGGTCTTCAACCAATCAAATTTTCTAATTCAATTTTCATTCAATGTTTTAAAATTCCTCACAAAGTCCCCTTTGATCATGCTTTGGGGTCCCATTTTCCAAATAGTCTTAAGTTGCTTTTAAGGAACGTTTTATTAAAAAAAAATTAGTATCAAACTAAGGCTTTGCATCATGAGATCCTTGGTTCCAAAAATATTAGCCCCTACAAAATTACAATATTCTTTTATTTCAAGTAAAAGATATGGATATCACCATTTCATGTAAGATATAACCTTCACAAAGTAATGATTGTTTGAGATTTCCTTTCCCCAAGTTTATGAAATCATGACTCATGTCATTGAGGGTTGAATTTAAGTATTTCATAAAGGAATGCATTGTTGGGAAGCTTCAAAATGATTATATCTCTTTTCGCATGTCCCCAAAATTGTGACACATGTTGGTGTAATTAATATTTAATTACACTTGCATAACTTTACTTAGGTAATACTTAATTCCTAAGTTAATTAATTCTCTTCTTTATCTTATTGAGCTATCTTGTTGCTCAAGATAAGATTAGGGTTATGCATCTTTGCTTTTATAAAGCAAATCATATCTTGTAATTAAGAATTCCTAAATAATAATTATTTGCACATCTTGCAAATCTCTGGTTTTTTTTTTTTCTCTTCTGTGGAAGGTCTATTCTAGTTTACAAATATGATCTTGGTTTCTAACATGGTATCAGAGCCTTGATTTGCAACCCCTTCTTAGATTTTTGAGAAAATCATTGCAGGGTTCATTCAAGATTCCTCGAGGGTATTATGCCTTGATTTCATCTATGAGGCATTTTGAATTAGATTAGGCCTCACCATTGGATTCAGAGTGCTAGAAAAAGTAAGGATTGGCTTTTGTTTTGTAGATTTTGGCCATCATTTGCCAGATCTGTGAGGGTTTTAGGTTGAGATATTTTTTGCAATTTCTGAAAGTAGCGGATTTTTTAGAGTAGTTTGGACAGAAACGGAGGTCACCATGTTCACAGTGGCCAAAAACCCTAAAAATTCCATTTGTTTCATCGATTTTGGTGCAGTTGATTTGGGAGGAAATTTTTTTTTGCCTGGGGGGTCGTACGACCTCCCTAGCATGCGTCCCGAGGCATGTTTTTTAAAAAAAATAAAAAGATTCTCAGTTTCTGCACTCGCCACCACCACTGCGCCACCCAACGGCCATCGGGCGATGCCTAGCTCATCCGCCCTTGGCCCGTTTTCAGCTCCGCGAGCCACCAACAGCATAGGCCATGGTCATATGGGGGACCGGGCACTATGCGCCTAGCCCCTGCCCAGCTGCCCAACCCCTTATGCATACCCGACAAGTCACATGGGTGACTAGGGGCTCTACCCTAGCCCCAAATTTGCCAGCCCTTGGTCATGCACAAGACCAAGGGCTAATTTTTTTAGCCTCCTGGGCGCCTTGCAACCCTTATTGGGCATTTTGGAGCAGTTTTTACAAAATCGGGCATAACTTTTGCGTACGGTGTCCTTTTTTCGTAAACGAGATACCATTGGAAAGATGATTTTGACGCAAATCCAGTGTGAAGGTGTATTCTTCTGATTTTTCTCTAGATTTATTTTTTAGGTCCTTGAACTCAGATGTTTTTTTCACTCCGGAGGGCATATCTTTTGATTTGGTGATCCTTTTTTCATCATTCTTGCGGGGTTGGAAAGTTGGTTTAGTCCTCTACACAGATCTAAGGTATTTTTGTATTTTCTATTTATGCACATTTAGGAATCTCTCCTTTTACAATCATTGGGTTATTGTAATAAATGAATTGAGATAAAGTTCCATCAGGGGGGTTTCTTGCATAATAATTTGATTAGGGTGTGAATACACTTTGATCTCCATATTCCTCTTGATTTGATGATAGCTCGCATGGGTTATATCTGGTTTCTTAGTTTCTTTTTGCCACATTTTTGCTATTTCTTGACACATATAAGATTCATCGGTTCACACTTCAGTTGAGAGATTATGTTTCTTGATCCGCATTAGTTCAGATCCTTCTCAGTTTGAGGGCCATGTTTTTATGGTTAATGTTCCAGAGTCTTTATGGTACTCCTTCTCATGGAAGATTTTTAGTCTCAGTTTGGCATTGACATTGAGATACATGGTTTCCAGATTATGTCATCATCTCATCTACTGTTCCTTCACAGATTCCAGGGTTGTTTCAGTTTGTGAGTTTTCCAGTGTTCTATGGCATCAGGTCTATTGTCGCATTATTATGATTCTATTTTTGGTTTCAATTGGAGATAGAAGTATCTTTCCTTGCTTGTTAGATTGTAGTTCCAGTGTTACTCGACAGTGTTCTTCCAATGCTTCTTTGCAGCAGTCATCTCATTGTAGGGGGCTTTTGTCCCACTGAGTTTTCCTTCTCTACCTCATTATTGCATTTGTACTTGGGTACCTGATCAGGCCTTGTTTTCGGGACCCATTCATGCTTTCTTGCATTTATCTTAGCATTTAGGTGCATGATTTTTTAGTCTCCCTAAGTTGCACTTATGGGGGGGTGTTGGTGTAATTAATATTTAATTACACTTGCATAACTTTACTTAGGTAATATGTAATACCTAGGTTAATTAATTCTCATCTTTATCTTATTGAGCTATCTTGTTGCTCAAGATAAGATTAGGGTTATGCATCTTTTCTTTTATAAAGTAAATCATATCTTGTAATTAAGAATTCCTGAATAATAATTATTTGCACATCTTCTTGCAAATCTCTGCTTTTTTGTTTTTCTCTTTTGTGGAAGGTCTATTCTGGTTTGCAAATATGATCTTTGTTTCTAACAACACATGTCTTGGAGTTGTTGAAAGAAAAGAGGTTTTCTTTTTCACAAAAGGGATTTTGAATTCCTATGATGTTGTTGATTTTATAGGATCAACGGTCCACATTTAAAATCAAGAACAACAACTACTAGTTAAATATTTGAGCACGTGTGCTCATTGATGATGCATTTGATCTGCAAATACCTAATTTTTCTTATGAATTTGGTTAATTACATGTTTCCAATTTATTCAAAGCATAAAGCAAAGGTTGAAAAGATTTTCACTATGAATTTTTGAGTGAGCTATGGTTTTTGATGTCATTTCTAGGGTTTGCAGAAATCTTTACACCTGTAAGTGATTCCAGACTCTTTCTCTACAAAATTGATTTCAAAAAAATATATTTAGATCTAAGGAAGTAATTTAGGGTTTAAGAAGTTCTAAGTTGTTATCTTCAAATAAAAATATTTGTAAATTCTTTTCAAAGCCCTAGTAATCAATTATGTTAAGCCATGGTTGGAACCTCTAGAGGAGATAATCAAGGATTGGATGATGAAATTATGGCTAAATTTTCAAGGTCTTCAAAGTGACCTAGGGTTGATCAAGGGTCTGGGATTTTTTTGGATAGACTTACAGATTAAAACAATTGTTGTAGAGATGCCATTATTCCCATTCATGGCTATGCCTTATTTAAATATTATTTCAAAAAATATTTCACAAATAGGCCAATTTCAAATATTTGGAGAATGAGATTTGGGAAATTGATAAGCCCTAACTTTTTTATTAATGTTGACCTAATTAAAGTTGTGGCTAGGGAATACAACCCAAATACTTGGGGCATTTTTAATAGCAAGGGTGTGATCCTATTGACTAGAGACAAAGAATGTATATGTAAATTTTTTGATTTGGACATGAATGCTCAATTTTCCATTGACCTAGGGGCATTGATGACTAAATATCACAAGTTAAAATGTAGTTATAGAGTAAAATGGATACCTAGTTTAAGTCCTAGAGGGACAAAAAGAGAAATTTAGAGGTTTACTGGAGGTGACTTGGAGCTATTCAATTATGATATTTTTGAAGATTACTTTTAGAAAACTTATTTTTCTCTGTGTTAGGTACTAGTAATTTATTCTAGGACTCAAATTCCTATGAATATAATGGTTTTACCTATTGGAATCAAGAGTAGGGATGTAAACAAAACATATTATTATACGTGGTATGTTTTAGGGGAGTTTCACAAGGCTTTAAGTTCCCTAATCAAGAATTCCAACATTGTCCACTTCAAGTAGTATTCCTTATTATTTCATGTGTTACTTTATGTTGGGAAAAAGATTTGGGACCCTAAACTAAAGGTCAAAACCTTCAATGAACATGGAGTTGTGCTCCCTATTCAAGAATGGGTGTACATTTGGGACAATAATTGTCAAACTTCCAACTATTATATTTTTTAGCAATATTTTGTTAGAAGTGTCCTCAAGAATTTGGGGTTTGCTATTAGTAGGGGTCTATCTATAGAAATAAGGATATTTTTTAGGCTAAAGCAGCTTCAACCAAAGTCAGGGTTTTACCATAATTGGGGAGATTAGTTCTTCCATTCAGACTCCACTAATCAAGGTTTATGGTTCCCTAGTGGCCCCACATATTTTCCCTAAATTAGTCTCTCACATAATTCCAACATTTTTATTTTTTTAGGAATTGTAGGCATCGTTAATAGATACATTGAGATAAATTTCCACTCTTGTGTATTTTTTTAGAGATTTTGCATATCATGGTGTGCCTTATTTTATACTCAAACCATATTATAAAGTATCATAGTGGGAACTATGTAGTGCCTTAGTTTTTCCATCACACCTTTGTCAAGTGAGTGTCCCTTACATGAAAATAATGCATCCTAGTGATTCTTACCTCATGCACATATTCCTTGTTTTACACACCCTTATCTTAGTTGTAGGTACTATCTTGTGCATGTTTTGATGTTGTTTCTTCTCCCTTATCAACATTATGGGGGGTAAGTGCACAAAGTTGACTCAATTAAGATGCCACATTTTTTACCTTTAATTGAACATATGGACATTTACTTTCTTATACATTAAGTTATATTTTATGTATATAGTTTCAAGATATTTGAGAGTGCTTTCAAATCTCTTGGAGTTATAATACTAATTCTAGTTTTTGGAAGATCTTATAATTTTTAGACTTTTTCAAATTTCAGTAATCAAGAGGTCAAATTTTAGTAATCAAAAAGTTGTATCATATTTCTCTATCTCACCCATTGTTATCTCTTATGCTCTAGACCTCTCTCTCTCTCACTCACTATCTCCATCCCTTTATCTAACTCTCTCTCCCTTGAGCTCAAGAACTACCTCTCTCTCTCTCTCCCTCTATCTCTATCTCTCCCCTATTTATCTGTCACTCTCTCCTTCCATTTATCCCTCCTCTTTGTACTTTTATCTATCTCACCTTGGTGTCCCTCCCTCCTTCTCCCCTCCCTCTCTAATTCTATCTATCTCACCTCTCTCTACCTTAATACATCGCCTTCCCTCCTCCATCATCTCTCTCTCCATCCCTCATTCCCTCTCTCTCTCAATCTCCACACCTTCCTCCCATTTTTGTATCACATCTTGGTGCACATCAAAGAGAGATAGAGAGAGGAGGGAGGGTGGAAAAGAGAGGGGAGGGAGGGAGAGGTAAATAGGTATAGGTGAGATAGATAGAAGTAGAGAGAGAAAGAGAGTGGTGAGAGAGAGAGGGAGTGATGGAAGGAGAGGTAGGTAGAGAGAGATGGAAATAGAGAGTAGAGAGGGAAGGAGAGAGGGAGGGAGAGAGAGTTGAGAGAGAGAGGGAGGGAGGGAGAGATAGAGAGAGAGAGAGAAGAGAGTGGTAGGGAGTGATGGAGGGACAGGTAGGTAGAGAGAGGGATAAGGGAGATAGAGGTAGAGAGGTAGGTAGAGAGAGAGTGGTAGGGAGTTATGGAGGGAGAGGTAGGTAGAGATATCGAGAGGGGATATAGTGATAAGTAGAGAGGGAAGGAGAGATGAAGGGAGAGATAGGGATGGAGAGAGAGAGGTGAGAGAGAGAGCAACACAGAGAAATAGATAGGTAGAGAGAGGGAGGGGGAGATAGAGAGAAGTAGAGAGGGAAGGAGAGAGAGAGAGAGAGGGAGGTAGGGATGGAGGGAGATAGAGTTGATATATGGAGAAATAAAGAGAGAGAGAGAGAGAGAGAGAGAGAGAG
>VDFB02000007.1:163821218-163918752 GCA_007258455.2 Sequoia sempervirens | reverse complement strand
TGATATTTGCATTTGATACTTCATATAGAAGATTATAATGACTTGATTCGAATGATTCAATAGGCTTGTGAAATTATATACATGTGATTTCTTATCTAATTGTCTATTTTGATCTTGTGTTTCCAAATTTAAAAGAAAATGATAGCATGGTTAAACATATAAAATGTAATTGAAAAGGCATGCTTGAAGGATAAGATAACCACTTCATTTAAAATAAAATCAGTATTCAAATAAAATAATATTTTATTCTTTGCTTGGAAGTGATTGAATATTATAATATTATAAAAGTAAAATAGAGATAAATAAATAAATATATATATAAGTGTGCATACATATGAATAAATATATATGTATATATAAATACACTCATATATCTATACATATATATATGCACACATATATAAATATATATATACATATTCCATATAAAATTCAAATATGGATCAAAATTATAAAATCATTACTATTAATTTCAAATAAAATCAAATGAGGACATAATGGATGAGTGGTTTGTATTCAAATTTAAGGCCAAGTTAATTAAATTTGAATAGTGGGATAGAAAATTAATGCCAATTATGAATGAAACGACCCCCATATCAATGCGAATAGGTAAAGAAGGAAAATCTTTCCATTTTGAAAGAGGAATCACTAGCAAAAATCAGGTAGTGGCAACAAGTATCTAGGGGGAAAGAAGGCAAGTGACTTGACAATGTTGGGAACCAAGGGAAAGAGCTAAGGAAAATATTTGGTCTAGAGGTAAATTAGTTTTTTGTTTACAAACATGCTTGATTTATTAGAAAACTCTATTCCCAAACTTGAAATTTCTTTTCAGTATGTTGATTCTTTTAGAATCAGTGGTAGATTATTAAATATCTTAAAGGTGCAAGTGTATTTGGCTTAGAGGCTGGTTTTTTTTTATGTAAGATCGATCATTTTCTTGTTCTATGATATCAGGGCCTTATCGAGCATCATTGCATGCTTTAAACTTGTGCATTTTTCACCCTATCAACATGCTAGTTGAGCATGGTTGAGTTATGTTTACATATCATTATCAGCCTCAATTTGTAATCCATGCATGTGAGTTTGATTAGCCATTTTATGGCTATTTAGATGAAATCCAAAGAGCAGAAGTTTTGTGTTATTTAAAACAATGTAAAAATAGTTGATCGTTTCCTCTAGGGAAAAAAATGTATTACCTCTGTATTATTTTTCATAGTATTTGATCTCCCTATCGGCTAGGCTAAATAAGGGATGATACACCCTATGGTTGTATGGATTAGATTAAAATCATAGAGCAATAGATAATCGTTGTTGTTGTTTAAGTAAGTCGCATTGTTCACCACAAACGATGGAGGAACGGGTATATCATTCCATTTGTGTATTATGATGTATTGATCTATAAGATCAATTAACTACATGTCATTTGAGCATAAGAAATTTATTACATGTCAAGCTATGTATGTTGTTAATCAACATTTATCCAAGATTGACTATGATCATGTTTATGGTAAAACTAAATAGTCGTTCGACTGTTGGTCATTCATTTGAACGATAGTGGCTTGAACATTTATTTTTATTCTTTTATTTTGCAGTCACCAATAGAAAAATAGGTTTTTCTATAACGTGAGAAATTATGAAAACATTCCAAACTCTTATGCTTATTTTAGTCTTAAAATGATAAGCATGTCATTCAATTTATTTATTGCACAAAGAGTACTAGTATTGTTTAAATATTTCAATACCAAAATGATGGAAACTCTGTTCGTTTGAATGGTGTATTAGATAGTCTGAAACTGTTAATGAAATATATTAGAATAGTAACCTATAAAACAACACTTGTTTTTCTACAAATAGAATTATTTTGCTACAAACAACATTGTTTTGCTATAAAAAGTATTGTTTTGCTACAAACAACATTGTTTTGCAACGAACAACATTGTTTTGCAACGAACAACATTGTTTTGCAATGGACAACATTGTTTTGCAATGCACACCATTGTTTTGCAATGAACATTGTTTTGCAACGAACAACATTGTTTTGCAAAGAACAACATTGTTTTGCAACGAACAACATTGTTTTGCAACAAACAACATTGTTTTGCAACAAACAACATTGTTTTACAAGAAACAACATTGTTTTGGTACAAGAAATATCATTTTTCTATAAACAACATTTTTTTGCTACCAAAACATTTGTTCTGCTACAAAAAATATTTGTTTTGCTACAAACAATATTTGTTCTGCTACAAATAACATTTGTTCTACTACAAAAAGCATTGGTTTGCTACAAACAACATTATTTTGCTACAAACAATATTGTTTTGCTACAAACAACTTTGGTTGGATACAAAAAACATATCAGTATGTGGAAACTATTCAAACATATCTATTCTCATTTCTTGAAAAGGAAAATTTACATTTTGTATTACTAACAAATGATATGTCAATCTATAAGATTATTTTGCATGGAAGCAATCTGTTATAATGGTTTTTATTTCAGAACATATGTACAAAATAATAACTTAAGTCGACACATATATGTGTATGCACATAGACCTTCATCTACGTACATACACATACTTGTGACATACCTTCTTTTGTTACTTATTTAATTCATTCTTAAATGAATACTAAATTACATTGAATATCGTGACATGTGTATAAAATGAATGGATAATGTAAAAGAATAGATCTAATTGATTTTTTTTATTTTTATTTTAAATTGAGGAAATAAGTAGACTGAATTACTTTTCCAAAGATATGTGTGTAAAGAATATTCTCTTGTTTGAATAAAATAGCAACATGTAAGTAGACTAGAGCACCTCAGGGTAGATGCTTCTAGAGGGTAGATAGTTGCTAAGGAATAACTGTGTTGTTGAAAGTTACCTTCTAGGATGGGTACCGAAATGGGGAACAAAGAGTATAGGTTTTTGCTTTATCCAAAACCTATCTTTTGTTGTTGCAACTAAATTTATATGCTTGGCCAAGCAAATATCCCATTATGTATGTATGGAATTTATGATAACACTCTCTACCATTCCTAGCATAGATCTTGCATATTTCTAAATCATAGATAGAGATGCATGTTGATGTTTGGGCATGCACTAGATTCCACCTTGTAGATTGTTCTCTTGCTAAAATTTTCATGCAAGGTTAGGTATTCTTTAATTTGGAAGAATCCTGTGGAAGAGTAAGCTTCATGGTTGGGCGGTAAAATGCTTTAACCATGTTCTCATCCACTAATGGAGGTGAGCATCAAGAGGAAACCTTGGATATTTTCATGATTAACATGGTCTACGATGTAACCTTGATGTGAAATTGTATATTTTATTGACTTTGTGACCGAATGAGCCAAGTCAACTTGGATATTGTAATTTGACATTTGGAAATGAATACATATTATTACAATTCTTATTTTAATTAGAAATATGTTACTATGATTCAAAATAGTTGCTTAGTTATGAAATTTTAAAATTAAATATTTATAATATCATTTGCAATAATATAATTAAGTAATAATTAGAATGGGTTATTACACTTGGTATCAAAGCTTAGGGTTCAACTCTAGGCCTTTTTATTCCACAATAGCCGTGACTAGGGGATAGTTGACCCTTTGACTAGAATTGATGTGTCCTAAGGATTGACCAAACCTAGATTGAATGCAAGTATGGGAAGGCGTGAGTTAGGAAGAAAGAAAGGGAAGACTGTTAGGACCTTGAACAAGACAGTCATAATGGAAGAAAACACCAAGAGTGAGGTTCATCTTGAGATTCCTGACGATGATACTCTAGCACAATCCCTCACTCGACTTAAGCTAGAGAGAGGCAAGAAGATTGAAGAATCAAAGCGAACTCCTAAGATTAGTAAGCTTTTTGCCATCAGAGATTGGCCTCTAGGGTGTGAACCAAACACACCCTTTCTAACTAAAGAGGAAAAGGAGAGCTTGTGTGCTCAACCTTCCTCTTCTGAGAAAATTGATGTAAATTATGATGAGGACCCAAAGGAGTGTCCTCTCTTTGAGAATGATAAAATTGACTAATGTAACAAGAAGCTTTTGTAAATAAGGGTCTATTGACCAAAACCTAATATAAATAAAGAAGATGTTAGTTTTGGTGTGTACAAATGGAGAACTCAAACATGTTTTTTTGTGTATGAATGTGTATGTCCTTAATGAATGAGTGATATATGCATGTGATGTAGAGTTATGTGAATAAGAATGTTTACTCATAGAACCCAGTGTTAAGTTATGATAGACATGAAATGTGATGTAGGTCAGGTGTGAGTTGGTATGGTGACCACCAAGCAAGATACATGTGGTAGTAGGTTAGAAAATGGGCCAAACAAGTGGCTATAATAGATTCTAGAGCTTCTGAGTAGGCAAGAGGCTCGTATGGATCACATAGAACATAAGGTCTGAGTGGCACACAAGGACTGGGTTAATAGGAACATGGAAGTCAATTAGCAAGAAGGCAATCTAGGAGAAGGCCCTTGATGTTGAATTGAGGAAGAACTAAGAAAGGATCTCATAAGTTTGATGGTGTAATGATGGAAAAAGTACCCCTAACATGGCCTTGATTTGGTGTTGCAATATTTCTAACATATTTGCATTAGGTCTTGGGCCCTTGTGAATTAAATGACCTTATTGGTTCCTTATTTGGAGTGTTGCAAAGTGTTGTAACACACTTTCACACACTAGTAGAATTTGGAAAATAAATGACTAGGTGACCAAATCTTTTAGTCACAACAACTAAAAATAACTAAATTCTACTCATTTTTTGTAACTCAGCTATAAATGAGTAAATAAGTGACTAATTTGGTCGTTGACTAAAAAAATATTTAGTCACAAAAATAAAAATGACTAAATAGTTAATCATCGAATCTAAATTAGACAAAATTTAAAAAGAAAACAATTTGACCAATTATTAGTGTGATGTATTGGCTCAATTATTCACATTCATTGAAAATTAATTAATCTCACTTGACCTTGCTTCATTCATTCATTATAGACCTCCCTTGACCTTGCTTCATTTGTTCATGGAACCTCGAAAGATGGGGGTATAGTGAATTGTTATTAAGTGTTATCACACCCACTTTCAAAGCGATTCCATTCAAGGATAACCCTAGAGATCTCAATGCAAAATACAAAGAGATCTTGCAATAGGGTTGTCCTAGGGGCTAAAAGTAGACTAATAAGGGGTTCACCACCCAATTTAGACTTGGAAAAGATAATGAAATGCAAGGTGCAACTCTAAACCCTAATTGAATGTTATGCACAATAAAATGACCTAGAAAAGTGAATAAAATGAAATAGAAAACTAAAGATAGGAAGGTGCGCACCTGGGAATCTAGAAATGACTGGATGGAGGTCAAGAACATTGGAAACTTTGACTTTATGTTGACTGGGACTCATTCACCAAGCTGGGTGAATTAGACTAGTTTTTGGAAAATTGTGCGAGAACATGAATTTTCCAAAAGGGTATCGAGATATGCAAAAACCCAAAAATTGACTATAATTGGAACTCATTTGTCGGGTATGTGCAGGATCATGATGGGCCAAATAGTGGTGATATGTAAGTGATATCACGGCCCATGTGGCTGATGACCTTTTTTTTACCCAAAACTGATGAAATGAAAAGGGTTTTTAAAGGAGATTCTTAGCTTTCCACCAATATAAATTATGCTTTACTTTGAATTTAAAAAATTATTATTATTCATTTTCTATTTGAATTATGACTAAAGTCTTAATTGATAGGCTAATTGGAAAACATTTATAGCTTTCAAACTGTATCACATTTTTAAAATCTAAAACATGTGTCACATTCTATGCTTCACATACTATAAGATTAAAAAAAATGAATTTCATGAATTTTTGACCAAGTTAAGGTGGTCAAAAATACGAGTTTTAATATTTTTTAAAAGTTGTAATAAAAAATTCATAATTAATTATTTACTTGGAGAAAAATTAAAAAAAAATATTCATCACATTGGAACATGAGTGTTCTACTTATATCTAAAGTCTTATAAAAAAATATTATCATTTTATTGTGGTTAGGGTGGTCAGACATACACCTACTTATTTTTTCTGTGAAATTTAAGTACTACTGCATTGAAATTTCAAATTTTCACCAAATAGAATTTTTTAAAAATAAACCTAGTATTTTAGAAACTAAATTCAATTTGCTACAGATTCTAATTCTTACATATTTTTGAAATAATATATATAACTTATTTAAATTTTTATGTCAAGTTGCCTAACTCTAATTTTCTTAATTTTCATTGCCACTTAAAGGCCTATTTTTTCCATGATGATCCTACACATACCCTGCCAAAAGTAGTGAATCAGGCCAGTTAGGCTTTTCTAAAACTTTAAAATCTAATCCTTCTCTTCTCTATCTGCTTTATTCTTCCTGAGTGATTTTTGGATCTGAATCTCTTATTTGCAACCTATAGGTCTTCTCCAATGTTCTCCAAGTATTGATGACAACTTTGACAACTTCGAATGATTTGTAAATTTTCTCCAATCTTTCTCCTTAGGAAATATACAACCTAGACCTATCAATCACACACAAAGGACAGGGGAAAATGTTATGGGGTTAGTGGATAGGGGTTTTCCTTGGTCAAACCCCATTTTGGAAATCAATCCTTGAAATGAAATCAAATAAGAAGAGAAAATGATGTATGAACAAATGAAAATGTTGCAACTCACCAAACCCTTGCAATAAAGTGCTACAAACATGCTTGAAATGGCTTTAATGGATGTAGATTTTGACTCTTGCTTGAATGAAACACTTGCTTGAATCACAAAATAAAATACCACAATTGCTAGCACAATAAAAATCATGATGCATGAAATCTTTCACATGACGATTGATGCTTGAATGCTACTCTAAAATGCTTGATAATATTCCCTTGAATTCCCTGTAATGCTTTTGTGAATGCTTGAATGCTCTTGTGAACTCAACTTTGCTATAAGAATGCTCATTCAACTTGTTGGGTGTAAAATGAATGAAAGAACCTTGTATTTATACTAAATTATGCAAGAATTCTTGAAATTACAATACTACAAGCCAACATCAGATATAGGAGGATAAAATTTCATCATAAATTTGAATTAATTTTGATTTTGGGCCACATGAGACTCATTTTCCCATGGTGGGAAATGAGTGGACCACCAGGCTTAATCTTTGGGACCAATTTTAAAAATTCCTAGAAATGTGTGAAACTGCGTTTAGGACCAAAAGATCTAGGTGGGTCTCATTCGCCCAAGGTGGAAAATGAGTCCCAGATCACTAAATCTTGGCCATTCAAACCTAAAACAATTGAATTATGATTGGCTAATGATTGACATCATGATTATCCCCGAAAAGATGCAATGAATGAGGCTTGTGGATGCAAAATAGGGCCAATTAAAGCACAAGAAAGGCCAATTATTAATGACAAGTCTAGAAAAGTATGAAAATGTGTTACAATACTTCACAAAACTTTAGAATAAGGAAAGATTAAGGTTTATTTTGATTAAAAATAGGTTCATTGGGTTCAATTAATTAATAAAACCTTAGAAAAGTGTGAAAGTGTGTTACAACACTTCACAACACTTTAACAAGGTACATTTAAATTCATTAGTTCACCAAGGCCCAAGACCTAATGTGAATGTTTCAATCATATTACAACACTAAATCAAGGCAACATTAAGACTAACTCACAAGGAGGGCCCAAACAAGCCAAAAAAAATAGAAGGGATACTTTTTTGTGACTACATTTAGCCACCACTTTAGTGAGAGGATGAACCTACTTCAAACTCACACTAAAGTAGACAAACACACATCCAAATGGATCCAAGTGTACCAATACCAGTAAGATGAGATGATAATAATCAAGTGGGTGTGATCAAGCCCATAAGATCAAGATCTCATGGAAAACCAACATAGGCACAAAAGAACACACATGAAAGTGATATAAAGAGCAACAACAAAGCACAAGCATGCACTGCCAAAGATGAAAGAGAGAAAAGGTAAAAATAAAAGAGTCGTATCAAGCTTCAATCGTTTGTCCATTGTGATGTGGATCAGATCTAGGTTGTTTTTTCAATAAAATGCATACTCTCTCTATGGCAATGGAACTCCTGGCTATCCACTAGGTGAGAAGTACAAGAAGGTGAGAAACATACACTCATGGATGGTATGCACTCACACACACACACAAGTAGCTATGGGGGAAGTCATGTCTCACCAGAGTTATAACTCTTGATAAATTTAATAAGGTGCCACATAAATATGGTTTTTGAGCTTCATGAGACAAGAAAAACTTCATATTCTTGGAGCTCATGAACAAGCAAGATGGCTCTACAGGCATGCAAATTGTGTTATGCAAGGTGGCCATTTAACTACAAATGAAAAATAAGGAACGTTCAAAGGAGTCTTTCTTAGTTCATGCGAGGTATTTAACTTAGGAAATATTGCACCTAATGTCTCCAAGAGAGGACCAATCAAAGAATAGAAGATTAACAACTTAGGGGATGTAGTGTGTCACATCAAGCCACTAATAGGAATGTAATATGCTAAGAGAGATCATGATCTTGAAGAAATCACACTCGATGCCATCCACAAAGTGAAAACACATCATATGAAGTAAGAAGGTTGCACCATAAACCATGAAAAGGGAAAATGAAAAAGAATAATACCAATGTATGCCCCCACTTTAAAGAAATTGCCAAACACCATACTGTGATCAATTACTTTAAAGTAGAAAATGATAAATGCTAACAACAAAGAAGACATGAGAGCCAATTTGGAAATCCATATGCCAAGTCATATGTTTCCAAGTAAAGCCACATCATCTAAGAGAAAAAGAAAAGAGAGGTGTTGCCCCCAAAATGAAAACACCAAACACATAATGGATCTATGGATTTGGGGTTAGTACGTTCTTTCTACAATATTTTTAAATATCTTGGAAATATCATCATTCCCCAAACACACAAAAAACTTGGAGAATGACACAAAGAGAGTGAAAACAAAGAAAAATCTTTAGGGTCAACATAGAAGAGACATGAATGCCTCGACGCCTTGCATCATCCCCAAAAGGAAAAAATAAGACAAATGAAAATAAATAATGAAAAGAAGATATTTTGGGTCAACATGGAAGAGACATGAATGTCTTGATGCCTTGTGTCATCCCCAAAAGGAAAACACAAAACAAATGAAAAAGATAAAGAAAATTAAAGGAAAATCCTTTTGGGTCAACATGGAAAGGAAGTGAATGTCTCGATGCCTTGCATCATCCCCAAAAGGAAAACACAAGACAAATGAAAAAGATAAAGAAAAGTAAAGGAAAATACTTTTGGGTCAACATGGAAGAGACATGAATGTCTCAACACCTTGCATCATCCCCGAAAGGAAAACACAAGAAAAATAAAAGTAAAGGAAAATCCTTTTGGGTCAACATGGAAGAGACATGAATGTCTCGATGCCTTGTGTCATCCCCAAAAGGAAAATACAAGAGAAATATAAAAGATAAAGAAAAGTAAAGGAAAATATTTACAACATAGAGAAGAATGAAGGTACAAGTAGAAGAATGTCACAAAGAGAGAGAGCACCAAATAGAACATCACAGGGGATCACATCATATAAATGCAATCACAAAAAAGAAAAAGAAATAATGCAAAAGACTAGTAAGGCACATACGATTCAACCTAAAGAAGGTCATCCACCTCGAAATAATGTTCATTGTATACTAAAGGTAGACAACTTGCCAAAAGGACAAGATCAAGTGTTGAACTAGGAGTAGCACCAGGTTCAACACTCTTTGTAGGAGATTTGTCATCTAATCTCATGGAAGAGGAAAATAACGTATTCAATTCATTATTCACCTCTTCGTCAATTTTAGCAACCTCGTCATCGTCATCCAAGTTAATCACAACAAGAGGTCGAATGATAATGTCTATGGAAGAGTTCAACTCTTATTGTTGTTGTTGTATTGGATTGTTTTGTTTTGGAGTGGGGGTAGCTCAGTCATCATACATTGCTTCAATCAAGTTTGGATCTTGATTTTATTTTTTTAATTCTTCATGTAACCTACGAGAAAGGGCACGATGTCTACACCTACGCTCTCTAGCACCTCTATTTCTTTTAGTTTTTTTTTCAAGTTTCTTTTTTGTAGGAGCGGGTTGGTCAACCATAGGTTTCTTTTCATACCTAAGGGGAAGAAAGGAAGGAACCACAAGAGGTTGTTTGACCACTTTCTCTTTGACTTTGGCTAAATGTTTTATTCTAGGAGATGTGATGGGGTTGTTTTCATTATCTCTCGATCTTTTGTAGGATGTAGGTGAAGGTTATGTCTTAGGTTGGTCTTGTTTGTTTGTAATTTCTTTAGGTTCAAGCATGGTTTTGTCAAGTATAGTAGGCTTGGTGGTGGGTGGAGACATGTTTCAGAGGGATAATTCTACTATTTTCTTTTCCTTGAACTTTTGATAGGACAAGAAAAATAAATCTTCTCATGGTTTTATAGGTTCCATGGGCCCTAGCCAAAACAAATCTAAGGAAAAGTTACCTTTAGAGGACAACAACTTAAAGCCACTATGATGGACGGTGAATTTTTCATTGTCAAAGGGAAACTTTAAGAATTTGTGCACAACTGAAGGGAAAAATTTCATGGAGCGAAGCCATGGATAGCCTAGCTTCACACAAAACTAGTCTAACTATGAGATGATGGAGAATGAGACATCTAATGTTTTCTGCCCTATTTGTAATGGAAGGGTGATCAATCCCATCGTAGGGAAAAAAAAACCATTGTGTGTCTTGATCCATGCTTTCTATTTATTTTATATATTTTGATAGAGCTCATGCAAAAATAAGAATTCCTCAATGATCACATTCTTTCCACAAGTAGGATCTATTAATAGCCCATTAGTGGGCTTGTCATACATTCGGCCAACTATGTAAAGAGGACCATCAGGTGCATGTTTAAGTACATCCTTAGAGGAGAAAGAAATGTCAAGAGGATTCTTAGTTTGACACTTACAAGGGATGAAGTCTATCACTCTTGCCATTTCATCTATAGGATCATTATTGATAGGATCATGTTGAATAGAATCATTGTTATCATCATTTGTATCAACATTCATCACATCATTCTTTGTAGTTTCACTGGCTTTGAAAAATGAAATGTTATGTTTAGGCATTGGGTTGGTAAAGATTTACAAGTTTTGGTTAGGATGGGAAACAAACTTATTTCCTTGATCACTAACACCTCCAATGGAAGGATGACTGGAATTATTGAGGCATTGCAAAGGATGTTTAAGGTGCTTGCAATGTTCTCTGTCATGTCTGTTTTATCAGTGGCAATGGAAATAAGCATTTGATCTAAAGCTCAGGGGTAAAGGCTTATTAGGATCATGTTTTTTAATGGGAGGAAAGGTAATCATTTGTTGTTCTAAAAGTTGGGTCATTGTGTTGTGAAGGGTATCAGATAAGGGAGTGGATTGTCTTTTTGGGCCCCCATAGTTAAAGGGTATCACAACTTTAACAAAAAATACTTGGTTATTGGGATTTTGAGTTTTTTTTTTTAGGGGGATTGAATTGAAGGAATCTTTTGTTCTATTTTCTAAATGGTTGGGAATTTTTTTGGTTTGCGGGCTCAGCTTTATTAGTTTGGTTAGAGCTAGACTTTGTATCTCGAATACTAACCAAATTTTGATAATCATGGAGGGAAATACATAAGTGCATGAAGGATGGGAATTTCATCATTGTGAGCTTGTCTTAAATCTTGCTTTGAATTTTTTCTATGAACATCTTTTGACAGTGAGGGTAAGGAACCTTGACATTGATTTGGGAATAAAGCGATAGATAGCGTGAGATAAAGTTAGTTATCTTTTCTTCTTGTTTTTGCTTACATATCATCAAATCGACCAAGGTCATCTTAGGATTCATATGCACTTGGAAATGGTTTACAAATTCCTCAACAAGTTCATTGAATGAATTGATTGAGTTTGGTAAAGAGGAGAACCATTCCAAGGCAGTATCTTTCAAGGACCTAGGAAAAAGGTTAGCTAGAAGTTTATCATCAAGGACAAAGTCACCACATAAAGTAGCATAAGAATTAACATGGTTAGAAGGGTCTCCCTTCCCTCCATATTTCTCAAATCTAGGCACCTCTACACCTTGTAGCATTAGTGTTTGCAATATCTCCAAGGGAAATGGGCTACTTTTGACATAATATGTAGGTAGGCCATTTTGATTTTGGTTGATGGTGGAAATTTGTTTTTGAAGGGATGAAATAGTTTGGAAGAGTTAAGTTATGAGCTCGGGTCATTTGTGTTATGAGATAGAAGTGAAAATGGTGAATAAGTGTATGTGTTCGAGAGACAAGTGATTGGAATGCTTATATGTGGTAAAGTAGTAGGAGATATGATGTGTGATGCCACAAAGGAACTAGGGATGCTAGCAGAAATACCCAAGGAAGGAATCACATTACTAGTTGGTTGCATTGTTGTTGTGACTTGAGGGTTGGTATAGGTAGGTATAGAGGCAATTGTTGTAAGAGGAGAAATTTGAGTTCCTCCTTGGTTTGTGACATTTCTTGTAGGCAGAGGACAACTAGTGGTTGAGGTGAGGTGTTTTCCAAATATTTGAACTATATTTTTCACAAGGTCAAGTCCATCTTCACTTTCAAGCATGTGGTGAATGTTGTCTATAGTAGGGATGACAGTAGTTGAAATTTTTTCATTTTGTACTTGATGTCGCAAGTTTTCTAGGTCCTCATGAATTTGAATTATGTTTTCTTGCAGGACATTATCATTCCTTGTTTCAACTTGCATACTACTTGAAGGAAAAGAGTTGTTGAAGATGTTTTCCATACGTAGTGTACTAATGTCAATACTAGGAGTGAAAGAGTTGGACAACCCAAGATCCACAATGATTGTGCTATTGTGGGATGATATAAGTATCAAACTTTGTCTCACTACAGTATTAGAAATAAGACACCAAATACTCATACAAGGGCTAGTAAATGTAATATGAATGCAAAGCTAAGCACAATGAAATGCTTATAACAAAAATTTTGGAAACAAAAACCAAAAGGCGATAACAAAAAATAGAAATTCAACAACATACTTTTGAATGCTAGAAAATGTAGTACAAAATATGCAAAGGGACTGATTCGGCCAAGGTGGCGAATGAGTCCCAATAGGGATTTTTTTCAAAATTTTCATAAATTTTCAATTGAATTTTATGCTTTTTATGTTTTATGATCTGTATGTGAGATGAAAATGCAAATTTTGAATGATTTTCAATGAAATGAGGTGCCAAAATGCAAGCTAAATGAGCTTTCACTAATGCAAAATTTGAAACCCTAGAATGTAAGTTTACTAATGCAAGCTAGATCTAGGATGTTGATGGACTCCAAATCAAAATTATGATGTTCTAAAGTTAGGTTCACCAAAATGGAACCTCTAAAAATGGGGGTATAGTGAGTGGTTATTAAACTTTTAAAGCTATTCCACTCAAGGATGACCCTAGAGATCTCAATGCAAAAGAGAAAGAGATATTGATATAGGGTTGTCCTAGGGGATGAAAGTATACTAATAAGGGGTTCACCACCAAGTTTAGACTTGGAAAATACAATGAAATGTAAGGTGCAACTTTAAACACTAATTGAATGCAATGCATTATAAAATGACCTAGAAAAGTGAATGAAATGAAATAGAAAACTGAAGACATGAAGATGTGCACCTAGGAATTTGGGACTGACTAGATGGAAGTTAGGAACACTAGAAACTTTTACTTTAATGATGACTAGGATTCATTTTCCAAACTGGGTGAATCAAAAGGGTATCCAGATCTGTAAAAACCTGAAAATTGATTGGAACTGGGACTCATTCAGTAGAAGTGGTGAATTAGTCTAGTTAGGCTTTTATGAAACTTCAAATATTGATCTTGCTCTTCTTTTTTTGCTCTATTTTTTCCTGGGTGATTTTCAAATCCGAATCTTTGATTTGCAACCTGTAGGTCTTCTCCAATGTTCTCTAAGGATTTGTGATAACTTTGACAACTTTGATGTTGGAAAAATAAGGAAAGACAACTGAGAGGGGGGTTGGTAAATCAGTTGTCACATAATATTTAAAATTTTCAAACTTAACTTAACTTAATCTTAGATTTGATGAATTAACAATAAACCACAAATAATCAACACATTAGAAACACAAAGAACACCAAGATTTTTATGTGGAAACCCTGTTAGGGGAAAAACCATGGTGGATGTCAGTCCACAATATTATACCATATTAAAAGTATAATGAGGAATAATGGGAATGTACATGCATTCAGGCACACTGCCTAGAGCTCACTGCTCAAATATAATAGGGCTCACTGCCCAAAGAAGAACACTATCTTATAGAAATTCATATTAGATCCACAGGATATGAACTGAGAAAATAGCTTCTACAAAACCCTGATTATAGTTTCAGTTAAGCACAGAAACACTCCTTCACACTTCATTCAAACTTCTTCACACTCTGCTCTACCATCGATTGATTAGATCACTATTCACACACTTGCTCTTTCTCTGGAACTTCTTCGCTATATAACTTCACAAAAACAACCACTCTTATATATCCGCAACATGGAATTACATCAACAAATTTATTGGCCAAAATAAAATATAAAACATATACATAATGTTATCCCAAATTTACAAGTAAATTTTCAATGTGAATCAAATAGCATCGGCCACAACATAATGAAGACTTAAAACAATATCCTTGAGTGCACAAAACATTCAAATTTTAATCTCCAAGGATCCACAACATGTTACAACCACCATGTCAGCCAAGAACATAAAGACCAGAACACACAAGAGAAAAAATCACTGACCACAAGCACACTAATCAATGCGGACATGCAACAAAGATAGAGCATGATCTAGAACCATCCAAAAGCACCAAGAATCATTAGAGAAGTATCTATAGCAACTAAAATTACTAGAATCACATCAAGTTCAATCAGGAACTTAACTAAAGCCATAGAAAAATTGTTAGAACACAACTGTTCATAACACAATTAAATTTACACACGAACCTTTGAAACTTTTGGTAGATAAGCTAGATACACTCAGCAACAAACCCTTTAGTCCACAACCTTTGATCACTAATGTATAGAACATACCACCATACTAAACATCACTTCACCACTAACAACCTATAGCTCATTTCTTTACAATTTTCTCAATATCCTTGACATATACAGCCTAAAATACATCAATGCTAATAGTGTTAACATCGATGACAACCACATATCAACAACACAACCACAACATCCGAAAATATTCCCCTTTGGAATTGATGGCAACACATGATGTGAGAAACACCATCAACACAACTCTTAATTAGCACTTACTCCCCCTTTGAAATCAATGGCAAAGATAAGCATTATATTTCCACATACAAGCTCTGAACCACATATCTGCATATCCGACTACTCCCCTTGAGTAGTAGCCATAGAAACATCAATCCGGATCAGTTTATAGCTATGAAGCACACAAATTGATGTAAGTAAATGCATATCTAGTTCTTATTAGGAGGGGTAATCACACCTAGCATCTCTTTGAGATACTCAAAAGTATCCTTTGGAAATGGCTTGGTGAAAATTTCCACAATCTATTCTTTGGTAGGAACATACTTCAGTCTGACTTCTTTCTCACTCACTTTCTCCCTTAGGAAGTGAAACTTGATTGATATATGCTTGTTCTTAGAGTGTAGCACCAGATTCTTCAATATGTTTATTGCACTTGAGTCGTCATAGTATACGGAAATAGGCTCATCATATACTACTCTAATATCTTTCAACATTTGTTTCATCCACAACACTTAAGTACAATTATTTGCAACAACAATATACTCTACCTCAACAATAGATAGGGAAATAGAATTCTACTATTTAGTCAACCAAGACAACAACTTCTTCCCTAGTAAGAAGGCACCACCACTAGTGCTTTTCCTATCATCTACATCTCCTTCCCAATCTGCATCAGTATAGGAACTCAAGGTAAGATCATCATATTTAGGATACTAAATCCCAAAATCAACTGTTCCTTTTAGGTATCTAAAAATTCTCTTTACAATAGTCACATGAGATTCTTTCGGATCAGCTTGATATCTAGTAACCATACACACAACATTCATGATGTTTGGTCTAGTCTGAGTTAAGTAGAGCAATCTGCCAATCATTGACATGTATCTTGTTTTATTTTTCTTAGGAGAATCATCATTCTATGTATAATTGTATCCACTTACCATGGGTGTACCAACAGGCTTTGAGTCTTCCATGCCAAACTTCTTCAACAACTCTCTCACATATTTGGACTAAGATATGAAAATCCCATTGTCTAACTGAGTGACTTGCAATCCCAGAAAGAACTTCATCTCTCCAATCATGCTCATTTCAAATTCACTTTTCATTTCATCAGCAAAATTCATACATAGATCATCATCACCTCCAAAAATAATGTCATCAACAAGGACTTCAATAATCAACTCTTTATCATGATCCAACTTAAAATACAAGTTGTTAGCAGTACCTTTATTAAATCCAAGCTTTAGTAAGTATATATCTAGTCTAGCATACCAGGCTCTAGGAGCTTGCTTGAGTCCATACAAAGCTTTCTTCAATCAGAAAACCATGTCTTCCTTATCAGTTAGTTGAAATCCATCTAGTTGTTCAACATATACCTCTTCTTCTAACTCACCATTCAGAAAGGCTGACTTCACATCCATTTGATAGACTTTGTAGTTCTTATATGTAGCATAAGCAAGAAATAATCTTACAACTTCAATTTTGGCAATAGGGGAAAATTTTTCTTCAAAATCAATACCTTCCATTTATGAATACCCTTTACATACCAGTCTTTCTTTATTCCAAACCACTTCACCTTTTTCATTAAACTTATTTTGAAAGACCCATTTAGCACCAATCACATTTTTATCTTTAGGTATGGGAACAAGAATCCATGTATCATTCTTTTCAATCTGAATCAACTCTTCCTTCATAACTTCCATCCAGTGTTCATCATTATAGGCTTCATTAATTTTTAGGTTCAGTCTTGGAAATTAGACAATACTCTTCTACAATCCTTCTAATCTACACACCTTTATTCTTATCTCCTATAATTTGATCTACAATACTCTTCTTTTGCACTTCCATTTGTCTCTCCTTCCTGACTTTCTTGATTTATCAGAACAACACGAACTTGATTCTATGTCTGAGCATTCTTCCTTTTGTCTGTACTGTCTTATTGGTCATTTGAATCATATCCATAGTATCTAGATGATCTAGCAAAGTCTCATCAACTCTAACATTTTCACTTTCAACCATTTTTCTCAATCTTCTATTATAGCACCTGTAAGCCTTGTTTTTAGTATAGTAACCTAGAAATATTTCTTCATCACTCCTTGCATCAAAATTGCCCTTATCTCTCTTAATATAACACTTGCTTCCAAAGATCTTGAAATATTTAACATTAGTCTAATAACCAAACCACATATCAAAAGGAGTCTTATTGGAAATACCATTGACATTTACCCAGTTTAGAGTGTACACAATAGTACTTACAACTTCTTTCCAATAGATATGAGGCACAGTTCCTTCCAACGTCATTGTTCTAGTAGCATCTAGAATTGTTTTGTTCTTTCTCTCTACAACTCCATTCTATTGAGGGGTTCGGGGAGCAGATAATTCTCTTTTGATTCCATGCTCTTCACAAAAAGAATTGAACTCCCGGGAGGTGAACTCACCACCTCTGTCTGACCTTAGGAATTTAATCTTTAGACCTATCTCATTCTCTACCATAGCTTTGAAAATTTTGAACTTCTCTAATGCTTCACATTTTTCTCTTAAGAAAGCAACCCATATCATCTTAGAGTAATCATCAATAAGCAACATAAAGTACCTTTCTCCTTGTAGACTTCTAATTCTGGAGCGAATGCATAGATCAGTATGCACTAGCTCCAGTACTCCATTAGAATGATGTTATTTTCCTCAAAAAGAAACTTTAGTATGTTTTCCCATCTAACATTCCTTACATATTGTGTTAGTAGGCTTCACTAGCTTAGGTAGATCTCTTACTACTTGAGTGGAGCTTACCTTCACAATGTTATCAAAATTCACATGACATAACCTCCTATGCCATAACCAGATTTCATCTACTTGAGCAATTAAACAACTTTCATTAGCAACATTCAAGTGAAAAATGTTACCTCTTGTCTTTGTACCTGAAGCAATTACATTTCTAGAGCTTCCAAGTATCCTACATCTTCCATCTTTGAACTAAAGATCGTAACCCTTGTCCACCATTTTTCCAACACTCAATAGGTTATGCTTCAAGGCTTCAACATAAAGGACATCATCAGTGTTATGTTTACCACCAAGACAAATAGATCCTTTGCCACAAATCACACCAGCATTGTTATCTCTGAATCTTACAACCCCACCATCATATTTCTCTAGACTTAAAAATTTTCTTTTGTCACCAATCATATGATGTGAGCATCCACTGTCAATAACCCACTCATCCTTTTCTTCAATTCAGGTTGTAAGAGCTTTCTCAACTTTAGCAGGTTCAATAGCCACTAGACTATTTTCCTTAATAGCAATGAAAACCCATTCATCTTCATTTCCATTTTCTTTATCAGATTCTTCATCATTCACACCTTCTTTAGCATAATATAATTTCTTTTGAAATATAGGTTTCTTAGGCTTAGACCTAGGAAATCTTTCAGGACACCTTGAAGCAAAATGACCTATTTTACTGCAAGAGAAATATTTAATAGGAAAATTTCCTTTATACTTACCTTATCCTCTTCCTTCTTTCTTCACAATCAGTGCTTCTAGCTCTTCTACCTCTCTTTCTTCATCTTCAAGTTGTTTCATCTCTTCCTCATACTTGAATGTCTTTCTAGAACTCTCTCCCTGATCATATCTTTGCTTTTTTATTTTGAATATAGAGGCCTTAAATGCATATTTGGTCTTGGGGGTAGAATTACCAAATTCACTCAACTCAAAGGTAGCAGGTTTACTAATCATCATATCTCTTGTCACATTTGTTACTATTCTGAGCTCTTTAATAGCATGATCCTTTGATTTGTAAGAGGGAGGCAATGAACTAAGAACTTTAGCTACAATTTCTTGTTCATCCAAGGTACCACTAGCACATCTAATACCCATCACAAATTCATTTACTCTTTCCATAAAAGAAGAAATATTTTCATCTTCACCCATCTTCAAGGTTTCATACTTACTTTTCAAACTTTGTAGCTTAGAAACCTTCACAAGTGCATCTCCTTCATAAAAAGTCTCTAGCTTCTTCCAGATCTCATAAGTTGTCTTCAAATCCATCACATTTTTCATTTCTGAATCCTTTAAAGCACTCAACAAAGCTTCAATAGCCCTGATGTTAATCTCAACTTCTTTAATCTCATCAAGAGTGGAAGGACCATTCTGAGGAATAACATATCTATTCTCTATAATCTTCTAGAAGGGTTCACCAATAAACCTCAAATGACATTCCATTTTGGATTTCCATAGAGAGTAATTTGTTCCATCGAATCTAGGACTGTCCTTGTATGATGTAATCTTGGATCACCTCAAGCTTTTAAACTTCTTCAGAGGAACCTTCTCTAATACCATTTTTTGGCAAAACAAGGACAGACAACTGAGAGGGGGGCTAAATCAGTTGTCAAATAATATTTAAACTTTTCAAACTTAACTTAATCTATGATATGATGAATTAAGATTAAACCATAGATAATCGACACATTAGAAACACAAAGAACACCAAGATTTTTACATGGAAACCCTATTAGGGGAAAAACCATAGTGGATGTCAGTCCACAATATTATACCCTGTTAAAAGTATAATGAATAATAATGGGAATGCACATGCATTCAAGCACATTGCCTAGAGCTCACTGCTCAAATATAAGAGGGCTCACTACCCAAAGAAGACACACCATCTTAATAAAATTTGGATTAGATCCACAGGGTATGAACTGAGAAAATAGCTTCTACAAAATCCTTATTATAGTTTTCGTTAAGCACAAAAAAACACCTTCACACTTCGCTCAAACTTCTTCACACTTGGCTCTGCAATCAAATGATTAGATCACTATCCGTACACTTTCTCTTTCTCTGGTACTTCTTCACTACATAACTTCACACAAACAACTTCTCTTATATATCCACAACATGGAATTACATCAACAACTTTGTCAGCCAAAATAAAATATAAAACATATACACAATGTCGGCCCAAATTTACAAGTAAATTTTCAATGGGAATCAAACACCATCGGCCACAACATAATGAAGAATTAAAACAATATCCTTGAGTGTGCCAAAAATTCAAATTTTAATCTTCAAGTATCCACAACACATTACAACTACCATATCGACCAAGAACATAAAGACCCAAACATACAAGAGAAAAAATCACTGACCATGAGCACACTAATCAATGCGGATGTGCAACAAAGAGCATGATCTAGAACCATCCAAAAGAACCAAGAATCATTAGAGAAGAATTGACAACAATTGAAATTACTAGAATCACATCAACTTCAATTAGGAACTTAAGTGAAGCCATAGAAAAACTGTCAGAACACAACTGTTCATAACACGATTAAATCTACGCGCAAACCTCTAAAAATTTTAGTGGATAAGCTAGATACACTCGGAAACAAACCCTTTAGTCCACAACCTCTTATCACCAATATACAAAACATACCACCATACTGAACATCACTTCACCACTGACAACTTGCAACTCATTTCTTTACAATTTTCTCAATATCCTCGACATATACAACCTACTATAAATCAATGCTAATAGTGTTGACATCAGTGACAACCACATATTAGCAACACAACCACAACATCCAATATTTGAATGATTTGAAATTTTTCACCAATCTTTCTCCTTAGGAAATCTACAACCTAGACTTGAAAATCACACACAAAGGAGAGGGAATAATGTTGTGGGGTTAGTGGATAGGGGTTTTCCTTGGTCAAACCCTGTTTTGGAAACCAATCCTTGAAATTAAATCAAATAAGAAGGGAAAATGATGAATGAACAAATGACACTATTGCAACTCACCAAACCCTTGCAATAAAGTGTTGCAAATATTCTTGAAATGGTTGCAATGGATGTAGACTTTGACTCTTGCTTGAATGATGTTGATCTTGAATGAAACATTTGCTTGAATCACAAAATCCTTCACCACAATTGTCAGCACAATAAGAAACATGATGCATGAAATCTTTGACATATGATTGATTCTTGAATTCTGCTCTAAAATACTTGATAATCTACCCTTGAATTCTCTTGTGAACTCAACATTGCTTTAAGAATGCTCATTCAACTTGCTAGGTGTAAAATGAATGAAAGAACATTGTATTTATACTCAATTATGTAAGAATTCCCAAAATTATGACACTACAAGCCAACATCAGATCTAGGAGGATTAAATATCACTAGAAATTTGAATTAATTTTGATTTTGGGCCACACAAGACTCTTTCATCCAAGGAGGCGAATGAGTCCCACTAGGCATAATTTTTGTGACCAATTTTAAAAATTCCTAGAAATGTGTGAAATCGGATTCGGGACCAAAAGATCTAGGTGGGACTCATTAACTCAAGGTGGTGATTGAGTCCCAAATCACTAAATATGGGCCATTAAAACCTAAAACACCTGAATTATGATTGGCTAATGATTGGCATCGAGATTATCCTTGAAAAGATACAATAAATGAGGCTTGTGGATGCAAAATAGGGATAATTAAAGCATAAGAAAGCCCAATTAATAATGACAAGCCTAGAAAAGTGTGAAAGTGTGTTACAATACTTCACAACACTTTAGAATAAGACAATATTAAGGTTTTTTTTTATTAAAAAGAGGTTCATTTGGTTCAGTTAATTAATAAAACCTTAAAGAAAAGTGTGAAAGTGTGTTACAACACTTCACAACACTTTAACAAGGGACCATTTAAATTCATTAGTTCACAAGGGCCCAAGACCTTATGTGAATGTGTCACACATTACAACACTAAATTAAGGAAACATTAAGCCTAACTCATAAGGAGGTCCCAAACAAGCTAGGAAAAGTAGAAGGGATACTTTTTCCATGACTGCAGTTCATTGTAGACCTTGCTTCATTCATTAGCCTAGCATGAGGCATTTTGATTAGTTATAGAAGCTACTTGCATGGGCAATAAAGATTTAGAGAGGACTTGGAGGCTTTTAAAAAGGAAAGGAAGGAATTCAGAGTGTGCTACAATGAATTTGAATTCATCGAGTCCCTTTGTAGTGAAATCTGATTTAGGGATGCCCTTTATAGCGAATTCAGAGGTAATTCAAAACCATCATTACATTAAACAAAAAATTTGAAATTCTCATTACAATCTCATGCTATTAATAATGTTCTATTGTTCTTAATAATGTTCTATTATAATCTTTCCACCATCCTGGTTTATAATGTGTTCAAGATAAATATAATAAAATTTGGGTGTTAGTGCCAAAATAGAATTTCTTCAAATAATTTTGATACATTTTCATTGTAAGCACAAATTGTTCTTGTGCAAAGTAAACACATCATGCATCTAAAAAAAGATGTTTCCTACAATAGCTTGTTGTACCTATGTAAAGATTTCCTTTACAATATCAAATTGACATATTTCAACTAGCACAATGGCTGCCACATTTGCAACATAAACATTTCCTGGTCTCTGTGCCAACACTTTCCATTGGCTATCCCATTTGCAGCATAAACATTTTCACTACAAGTGTAGACTAACCTTGTGAAAAGTAAACATGTGCTAGATTTACCTAGACATTAGGCATTTGAACAAAGATGTTTCTTGTAGTAGCTTCTTGTACCTGTGTAAAAATTTCCTTTGCAATATCAAATTGACCCCTTTCAGTTAGCACAATGGCTGTCCAATTTGTAGCATAAACATTTCCTGGTCTCTGTTCCAACACTTAAGTGGCCCCTTTTATGACATTAAGATCCTCTTGAGTTATTATTATACTCCTATTTTCCAAGAGAAAAATCCCCAAGGCCCATAGGAAATGAATGATGAGCATTTGAGTTTCAACTTGGCTTCATTTCAAAAAGGGGACATTACATTGTACAAGATTTTTTTAACAACAAAATAATTTAATCCACCTATTTGGGGCTGTAAAATAAAAATAGATGAATTAACATATTTTCAATTATAGGTTCTTTTAATCTAGAATCTAATAGAAAGATAAAGCATAATACATTGAAGGACACATAAAATGTTCTAAAATAAAAACTAAAATAGGTTGCCCATAAAAAACAAGAAATATGAAAAATGAAAAGATAACATATAGATGAGTCATTTGAGGTTTCTGATAAGATATCATTTAACTATGTCAAATGGATTTGGAAGGGACAAATCATATTTGATTAACTAAAATTTTTAGGTAGCTTATCCATTGTCATTGTATGCATTATCTTCTCTTGGAATCTGTTTCTACAATGCACCAAGCCTAGAATTGATTGGGGATGCACTTAAGGTGGATAAAAACTCATCAAATGCTTTATGTATACTTGGAAACATGGAATTGAAAATAGATGACTGACTTAAAGAAAAAGAATCAATTAAAGTAGCACGCCAACTTGTCTTGGTTGATGAAGCAAAATGAAAAGTTGATGAAGAATGAAGGATTTAGATGGAAAGGAGAAAGCAAGAGGAATAACTTCAATGGGTGATGCAACAAGAAGAGAAATTTGAACATGTGAAGGAATTATGGAAGAGTAAGCATAAGGACATGGATAATGACAATGATGAGGCTGGTTAGTTTAAGAAGAAACAAAAGAAGAAAAAGAAGAAAAAGAAGGATAAAGACCACAAGGCTTATGATTCTTATATGGAGGAACTTGATGTTGCCATGGAAGATGAGGAAAATTATATGAGTGATAAGGCACAAGATGATGTATAAAATTCCCAAGATCTTCTTGCAACTGCAGGTCTAGAAGACTCTGATGAAGGTGAGACAAATTCTCCAATTTCAATAAAATCATGAAGGAGACATGCATACTCTAATTCTGAAGATGACAAACCATTGCAGAATTTTTGTTTGAGAGAAGATGATCCATATGATGATGATGTCTAGGCTTCATGAGATTTAACCAAACCTAGCTCCTATTTTCAAAGAGAAAATCCCTGACATCATGGGAAATGAATGATGTGCATTTGAGTTTCAACAGATTCCAAGTGAAGATGATGCATACAATGATGATGGATAGGCTACCTCAAAATTTTATTTAATCAAATATGATTTGTCCCTTCCATATCCATTTGACATATTTTTTAAATGAGATCTTATTAAAAACCTCAAATGAATCATTTGTATTTTATCTTTTCATTTTTCCTCTTTTTTTTTTTTATGGGAAACCTATTTTAGTCTGTTGAAACTCAAATGTTCATCATTCATTTCCCATGAGCCTTGGGGATTTTTCTTTTGGAAAATAGGAGCTAGGCTTGGTTAAAGCTCAGGAAGCCTAGACATCATCATCATATCAATCACATTCTCTCAAACTCTATTTCTACAATGGTTCATCACCTTCATAATTAGAGTATGCATGTCTCCTTCATTTTTGTTGAAACCAGAGAATTTGTCTCACCATCATCAGAGTCTTCTAGACTTGCAGCTGCAAGAAGATCTTAGGAATTTTCTGCATCATCTTGTGCCTTATCACTCATATAATTTTCCTCATCTTCCTTGGAAACATTAGGTTCCTCCATATAAGAATCATAAGCCTTGTGATCCTTATCCTTCTTCTTTTTCTTCTTTTCCTTCATTTATTTCTTCTCTGACTGACTAGCCTCATCATTGTCATCATCCCTATCCTTACACTTACTCTTCCATTATTCCTTCACACATTCAAACTGATCCTCTTGTTGCATCACCCACCAAAGTTATTCCTCTTTCTTTCTCTTTTCCATATGAATCCTTCATTCTTCATTAGCTTTTCATTTTGCTTCATCAACCAAGACAAGTTGGCATGCTACTTTAATTATTTATTTTGCTTTAAGCCAGTCATATATTTTTAGTTCCATGTTTCCAAGCATACATAAAGCATTTGATGACTTTTTATCCACCTTAAGTGCACCCCCAATCAATTCTAGGCCTAGTGCATTGTAGAAATAGATTCCAAGAGAAGATGATGCATACAATGACGATGGATAAGCTACCTCAAAATTTTAGTCAATCAAATATGGTTTTTCCCTTCCAAATCCATTTGACATAGCTAAATGAGATCTTATAAAAAACCTCAAATGAATCATCTGTATAATGTTATCTTTTCATTTTTCCTCTTTCTTTTTTATTATGGGAAACCTATTTTAGTCTTTATTTTAGAATATTTTCTATGTTCTTCAATGTATTATGCTTTATATTTCTATCAGATTCTAGATTAAAAGAACCTATAATTGAAAATATATTAATTCATCTATTTTTATTTTATAGTACCAAATAGGTGGATTAGATTATTCTGTTGTTAAACAGATCTTGTACAATTTAATGTCCCCTTGTCAAAATGAAACCAAGTTGAAACTCAAATGCTCATCATTCATTTCTCATGGGCCTTGAGGATTTTTCTTTTGGAAAATAGGAACTAGGTTTGGTTAAAACTCATGAAGCCTAGACATCATCATCATATGGATCATCTTCTCTCATACTCTATTTCTGCAATGGTTCATCATCTTCAAAATCAAACTATGCATGTCTCCTTCATGATTTTCTTGAAACTGGATAATTTGTCTTGCCATCATCAGAGTGTAGCTGCAAGAATATATTGGGAATTTTATGCATCATCTTTTCCTTAACACTCATATAACTTTCCTCATCTTCCATGGCAACATCAAGTTCCTTCATATAAGAATCGTAAGTCTTGTGGTCCTTATCCTTCTTCTTTTTCTTCTTTTGCTTCTTTTATTTCTTCTTAGACTGACCAACCTCATCATCATCATCATCCCTATCCTTACACTTACTCTTCCATAATTCCTTCACATGTCTCTCCTCTTGTTGCATCACCCACCAAAGTTCTTCCTCTTGTTTTCTCCTTTCCATCTAAATCCTTCATTCTTCATTAGCTTTTGTTTTTCTTCATCAGCTAAGACAAGTTGGAATGCTAATTTAATTGTTTTTTTTTCTTTAAGCCAATCATCTATTTTCAATTCCATGTTTCCAAGCATAAAAAAAACATTTGATGATTTTTTATCCACCTTAAGTGCATCCCAAATCAATTCTAGGTTTAGTTGGATCTCATTCTGAGCTTGAGCCATGGCTACAAGATGTAGATATTCATCCACATAATCAGGAAACTTGAACAATTTTAGCCTATATTAAAGATTTACTTTTTTAGTATCATGTAGTTGTTCAAACAACCTAGCAAGATTAAAGTGTTGTGAGTTTATCCCATGGTAACTCAAGTGAAACACCACCTTCTTCTAGTCGATGAAATAATTCCATATCCTTAAAGCACACAAAAAAATTGCAAAATTGGCATTGGGCCCTTTATTTATGAATTCAACCCAAATGCCATTTCCTAATGCCTCCATAAATTTTTTTTGATCCAACTCTAGTTCCTCATGCTCAAAATAAAGAACCCCAATATTGTCTAACAAATCAATGGGTACTTCTTCTCTGCTCTTCTATAGAAGATAATTTTCTTTCTTAAGAGAATCTAAGGCTGCACTAGGGTCCGTCTTGATATTAATTAGTCACCCATCTTGATAAGCACATGAGCATCATGTGGATCTATGTGAGTTTCCTTTTTTAATATCAAAGCCTTCTTTGCCTACCCTTGTTGAGCATATATATGTTCTACAACTTTAAAGCTCTCATAGTTCTTAGGGTGGACCTCTAGAACCTTTTCAAATTTTGAGAGAGAACTCTTAAGATCTCTCATCTTGAATTGAACCTATCCACAAAATCCTATGGCCTATGGCTTTCCTTGATTGATGCATTATAGTAGAAGCCAATGGTGTCATAATCACCTTTACTATGATAAGATCGTGCAAGATTATAATATGAATGATATTTTATGAGAGGGTGGTTAGTTGAAAAAAAGCTATCTTAGTCAACTCTTCCACAAGAAAATGTTGCCCTGTGAAGAAAAAATGGTTTGCTAAATGATTCAATGTCATTGCATAGTATGGGTATAATTCAAAGGGTCTACACATATTTTCCATTCCTTCATGAACACTACCTTTTTCACTAATTATGAGAACCCTACAATTAAAAAATGCCCAGAACTAACCATAGAGATTTTTCCCCATTTCAAATAGCAAAATTGCCAAAAAAATATGTTTAAAACCTACAAAAAAATGCAAATAAAATCGCGCTGATTTTTGTGCCAAAAAAAAACCATGAGACCATAGCTTGTTGCTTACTATTATTCTTTGATATATTTTATACAAGCATCCATAGCTTATTTTAAATCACATGTTTTAGGCTTTTATTCATAGCAGCAAGGTAGTGAACTATTTGATAAAATGCTTTGGTAGACATGTATGAAAAATGTAGTAGCATAGACAAGGCAATGAACTTTGGAAAAAAATCCTCAAATAAATGTGGCCTCAATGTAATGGAATTCCATGACGAATTCCATGACAAGCGAGTTGTTATGGATTTCCATGGCATTCCATCACCATGAGACCACATTTCTTTGAGGCATTTTTTCAACAGTTCACTACCTCATCTATGTTATTGCTTACTATTATGCTTTGATAGATTTTTTCCAAGAATCCATAGTTTATTTGAAAGCACTTGTTTTAGGATTTTAGCCATAGCAACAAGGTGGTGAATTGTTTGATAAAATGCTTTGGTAGACAATATGTATGAAAAATGTGGTAGCATAGAAAAGGTAGTGAACTTTTTGAAAAATTTTCTCAAAGAAATGTGGTCTCATGGAATGCCATGACAAGAAAATGCAATTGGTAGCTACTCCTAGTTATTTGTTATGCAATGTGAATTAATTACATAACTAATTAGGTTGACTTTGTAAAAACTATATTGTAATTGAAACTTTGTCATCTATCAGCATCTAGTTATTAGTTATGCAATATGAAGTAATGCTTTGAGTTTGAAAGATGTGCAATGCAATGCAATCAGAAATGTAGGTGATCATGAATAAATAATTGATACCAATTCATAATATATCCCTATATTCCAACCTAAAATACATAAAAAATACAATCATACATAGTATTATCAACAAATAATTAAGACCAAAATTCGAGCACTAGATTAAATCTTCTTTTCCATTGATTACTTTAAATAGATATTACAATATAACATAAGTATCCTAATATATGTTTCTATAAATTCCTATGATGATGATATCAAAATTAGATCTTGGTTTCTCTTTTATAAGAGAAGCAACAATCTTTAGACTTTTAAAAAATATGGAATCTTTTCAAAATTCATGCCTCTTCGTATAAACTAAACAAAACATTAGTTTTTCTTAAAACATAAAATAGAGAAAGTAGATAACTAATGAATTCTGTAGCACTCATGACACCATAGTTCTTTAATCTCCATAAGGCACCCATGATCACTGAAGATCTGTTCAAGGTCCTTTCTCCATATTAGTGTATCTGAATGTGTGGTTCTTCCACTGTGACAGCCCCAAGGCCTACTGTTCAAGGGTGGAACCAAATACTTCTACTCCCACTCGTACACTGTATAATCATGTGGCCATTTGTATTCTTGAATTTTCAATATATTTGCATGGTGAATCTTCCATCAGTTGTCTATTCCAGCCATGATAAACTTAGAATATCCAACATCCAATGCTATTACTCCATCCATGATTAAGTAGAACATGTCAAGACTCAACTCACCATCCTTTTGTATGTGAGTGATGCACCATGGAACAATTTGGCCAAATTCACTCTTCCATTCATTGAGGTCCTTCAAGTTATAATTTTTCAATATTTTTGGTACAAACCACTAATTCAAAGTATGAAATGAATCTATTCTTGTTCTGATCTTTTGGTTCTCTTCTTGTATATGTTGGAGTTCATCTATAACTATTTTGGCCATCTTCTCTATAGATTTTAATGCTATAGGATCCTTAGTACTCCTTTGTAAGATTCTACACAAGGTTACCAATGTGTGGTGTATGGGATACCAATTCTTAAAATGGGGATCCAGTACGGGTACATGTATTTTCACCTAATCAATTTCCTATGTTAGCGAGTTGTAGCAATCATACACACTATCCAACTTATCCACAATTAGCTTTATCCTATGCTTGAGGACCTTCTCTGAAACTTTGCAGATTTGCTTATTCACTCCTTCCTTACCCTCATTATTGGCTTTCTTTAACTCTTCAATCTCCTATCTAAGAATGCTCACTTGTTTAGTAGAATCACTTTCTATATCAATTGGTGGAGCAAGAGGATGTCGATATAACATTATTTCCTTTTTTTGTGAGGGGATTGCTCCTTTCAAAATTTCCTTCAACTTCACATTTTCCATGAGAAATTTATTGATTTCATCATTTAAAATTTTTTGTAGCTTTTCATACTCTCCCAATCTAGCTTTCGTCTACTTAACTACAACTCAGGTGAACATAGTTGAATGCATTGTCATAGTTGTAGCTTCTAGAGGAGATGTATTCTTTAATGTTTCCACCATAGCTATCCCTTTCATTTCTTGCACTACATCTAGTAACCTTGGTTTTTGTCTACTATTTTGTTTGGCCCAGGATTCCAAGGTTTCAATCTTAGGGTTATAACATGTGCCACTTACCCCTTCATCTTAGTCAAACTTAGCAATCAACATTGGGTCCTCCTATTTTCTCACTTGATCAAGTAAATTTTTTTTATTTAATTCCATACTAGGGAAAATAAGTATATTGCTTGTCAAAATCATCTCTTTAGCCTCTTGTGGGATGACATCAATATTATCAATCCTTAATTCATTAAAATTCTGGGCTAATATCTGGTCATGCTCAGATTCCTTAGCTCCCATCTTATTTATTTCAACCCTCACTTCAAACTCTCTCATTTTCATCTAATCCAAAAGTCTTTAAATTCAGGGATTTTGATAAATTCATCATCTTCCAAGAACTTGAGAGATGCAACTACCCTGTCATCCTCATACATTTATCTTTCTCCTTGTACCTCAATATCATCTCTAGCTTTAGGCTTGTGGTCTTCAATTTCAAACATAGGTTGGTCCACTTCAACATCATCCTTGAAATGTCTTAACACATTAACTTCTTCTTCTATATCTCCAACTTCCTCACTTATTTCATAGGAAACAAGTGGGTCTATCTCTTGCATCTTTTGTTTTTTAGAAGGTAGTTATTGAGGAGGTGATCCTAGAGAAGCATGACATATCGAAACAGTATCCAGAGTTGGTTATGTATTTACAATACCACTCGGCCTTTTGGGAGACAATTTAGAAAGTCTCTCTGTATCTGTTGTAGTGTTAAATAATTCATGAAACTTACCAATTATCATATCAATCCTCTTGAGAGGATTTTCTTCCTCTACAAAATACCCCAAGAAATAACTATGCTTCATCTTTCTTTCTTCCTCAAGCCTTTTCATAATTTCCCATTTTCTCCTCCTCTCATATACCTCTTGAGGAGTGAAACAATTTTTTATTACATCTTATTCATAATCAATCTGGTGAGTAACCATATCCTCGTTAAGGATAGTGTGTCTTACAAAATTCATGTGACCCTCAGGGTCAAAAGCTCTATCCTTACCAAGCTCTAAAGAATACCTTGTTTTTAGATAATTTTTTAACTCTTCTAGTGTATTAGATCCCACTGATAGTTCCCCACATGTTGTCAAATTGGGTAGAAATGTACCCTTCCTTTGTTTATTCATGACATCCCTTTCCATCCATAGAATCTACCACATGAACTCTAAAAGGATAATTGAAGGGAGACAAACTTTAACAATATATGTGGGGCCTGTGGGCATCCATAAATCCTAATTATTATGGTATCTGGTAGAAAAAACCAATCACTAAAGTTATGAGTATGGCCTTGCTTATGTTTCAAAGCCAAAGATCTTAATAGTTGTAGCACATGTGTATGTAGCCTTGGTGGTTGGTAGCCAAGAACTCTCATAATTATGTACACTAAGTCATCATCAAATATCACATAATTTGAATTCTTACATTTTTTGTCCCATATATAACACCATAGTTGCACTAGCAACAAATTCCCCTACTTGTCAATCTAACCCAAATAGATCCTTTTTCTCCATCTATCTTTATTCTGGTATAATATTTGGTGGCACAACAAATAATATTTCCTGAATGTTATGGGGGCTCTATTTTCCCTAACTTGAAGAAATCCTTCATGCAATGCTTTCTCAATATATGAGGAAAAATCATATTCAATGTTTGTCTCATGGGTTTGGATCCTCATAGCCATCATCATTAAACTAACTAGCATTCACTCTTTTTCATCTATCCCAAGTACTTGACAGAGAGAAAAGTAGGTTTTCTTGAAATAAAATTGGAAATCTAAGACATCAAATGGTTCAGTAGTAGAAGGGAGTATAGGAATCACCCTATTGTTCACACCCCTTTTCATGTAAATGGGGACTTCATCACTTCTATGGGTTCTCCTCAATCTAGTATATTCTTCTTTACTTCTTTGCAAATCAATTTTAGTCTAGGCTTGTTTTATTAGGTCAAAGCATTCAATGATGACCGCTTTAGTCAACCCAACTAATGGTGAACCATCTAGAAATCTCACAGACCTAGTAGCAGGATGATAACTCTAAGCCAATACTCTGATGAACTCTATATATATATATAAAGTTTGGGACAATTAACTTGGAAAAATCTAATGCCCATGGATTTGACACTAGAATCTTGCCCTCCCTTTTTTCATAAAAAAACAAGAACAGTTCCCACCCAGAGATAGGGATAAGCTCATCTCTACAATCATGAGCCACATCTTTAAAAAAATTCTTAAATCTTCTCTCAATTGATTTAGGTAGTATATCCAAGATAAACTATTCTAAGGACCTCTTTTTAACCTTAGATTCTTCATTTTTAGTTTCAAGTTCTTTCTTCTTGGCTGACATGATGTCCTTTTTAGTTTTACGTTCTTTCCTCTTGGGCAGCATGATGCTTAACTAGCTTACTTCTCCTATACTTCTAAAATGTAGAATTACAAACAATCTTGTAAGTGTGAAAAACGTAATTCATAGTTTAACTATCTTAATTCTCCTATACTTCTGAAATGTAGAATTCCAAACAATATTTTACTCATAAAAATTAATTCACAAGAGTTTTGTGCACTTACCCAAGTTACGATGCTTGCAGAGCTTAACCTCCTCAAACTCCCAACTCCTCACATGATAGTTTTTGCAAATGAGTGCAAAAAGAATGTTGAATTCTTGGTTTAATGGCTTCTAAGCTTAGTCATGTCAATATTAATATCAACCTTATGTCAAATATTTTTCTCATAGTTCAAGTTTGAACATGCACCATTGATTTTACATGATCGTATGGTTGATGTGATTTGTGCATTTAATACCACTTTATCACCACCACTTTCTATAATTGCCATGGGATAGAGGGGTATAAACCATTATACCGCATGCTTGTTTGAATTTCACCATGAGGGAGCAGAATCTTTACCTCTATACTGCAAGCTTGACTTGTTTAACCCATGGTACTATGGTTTACATTAACGGTCACATATGGCTTACCACCATACTACATGATTCATCACATCCTTCTATGGTATAGCAGTTCATACCACCCTCCCGGATTCCTTTATGATCTTCCTTGTCGGATGGCAGGTTATTCCCCACTATGTTGCACCCTTCATTTTTCCTTCTCATATTATGGCATTTTATGATGTATTTAAATTCTCTCATACTTCTCAACCGTGTCCTCATCATAATACTTCCATGGTATGGTGGTAAATATCTTCATGTTGTCTGTTACACACCGCCAACCCACCAAGGGTTTAGATTACTACTAAGGGATTATGGTAACAGACTGTTAATGGATTTGAAATATTTTTGTTTAAGTATATATGATGAATTTTTGGCTTTGCATAGCTCTTTTAGTGTCAATTAGATCTAAAAAATTCATATGTTCAGTAAAAAATAAAAAGGAATATAAGAGTCAAGTCTTGGGTCATGGAGCTCAAGGTTAATTGTGATGATGGAACTAGGAAATTTTTTAAGGTTCTAACACACATCATGATGAAATAGACTATATTTTTCCTTCATCTTTCTTGTGCTATATTTTTATGAGTTCTTGTCTTGTGAATATATCCCTAAGGAATTTTTTTTGGATACTTGTAATTGTAAACATCTTCTTCATTTTTTACTACAAATTATTTTTAATCTATAAACTAAATTCTATTTTAAGTTTCCATTTGCAATTATCCGTGGATTGGAAAGTCAACAATTATAAAATTATAAACTCAATAAATTTTTATTGATTCAAGTTGTTGGTTTATACATTATTATTTGTTTGGACTTCAAGAAATGAAGACAAGGACTGCAAGGCGCAAATTATATGATAGTGATCATAATGCTGAAATTCTAGTGACATAATATGAGTGCACACGTACTAAAAAAGTGGCCAAGAATAATGAATATTTTTTGAGTCTTTGTTTGAAAAGGAAAGTTGTAAATCTACTAAGTAGTATATTATTTGTTTAATAGTGTTTAATGAAATTTTATAGACAAGAGCTTTATGTATATAAGACATAATATGATTTTGTTTTTGTTTTATAGGCAACAAAAAGAGTGCAAAGAAAACATGGAGAAAAAACAAAAGGAAATAAAAGATATAGTGTCACCATCTCGTAGAAGCCAATGCTTTTTGGATTCAACAAATTTAATTGGTGAAAATGATAGTTGTGATGATGTACAACCTAGTGTAGCACATGGTGATGTGTAACCTAATATAGCACATAGTGATGTGCAGCCTGATATAGCACATGGTGATGTGCAACTTGATAGAGCACATGGTGATGTGCAGCTTGATATAGCACATGGTGATGTGCAACATTATGATAATCTCTTAGGACTAAGTCTAAGAGAGATTATTGAAAAACATTAGGGCAAAGTAACAATAGGTCTGCAGATGTTTTTTCAATATTAAAGGATGTGTTTAATGATGTGGAATCTGCAGAGACTGGTACTTATCTACCTACTAATGCCACACCTGATGTGGCCAAGGAGCATGAAGTTCCAGTTAATGAAATTCATTAATAGAGACCACTAGTTGCATCCATTGTGCCTCAAAGTGCACCTATTGCATCTAGAGCTTTGATGGAACTAGTGGATCATCCAGAAATACTGGTAGTGGTAATCTAATAGAAGATGTGGATGCTTCTTTCAAAAAACAAAGATTGAGTCAAGATTTGTATAGATCTATAGAGAGGAATGAAAAAGAAAGAAAATTAGAAGGAAATAAGCCATTCTTGCTTGAGGTATCAAGAGATGGTGAGCCCATTGGGCCAAATGTTGCAAAGCAGGCCACCGAGTTGGGTGTAAGATTTAGGGCCCATTTAAATATTTACAAATCAAATTTTGCAAAGCGAGATCCATGAGTTGTGGAAAATTTTATACAAAAAATGGAAAATGGTTTTGAGACTACCAGTGGACAAATCTCTAGAAAATATTACAAGCAAAGGATGAGAATTTTGATGAACAATTATAAATACAATTGTAGAAAAACAATCATGTCGGTTAAAGAGAGGTTCAACTCTCTAGAGTCTATCTTCCAAAGAGCGAGAGGCATTGATAGAAAGTATGCATTCCAAAGAATATTTGGAAAAGACTATGATCCATAAAATTTTCTTTTGGACAAATTTATAGCTTGCATTCTTTACTTGACTATTGATTGCTTTGTATTTTTTTTTGCACAATGGTTAAACCACATGCAAAGAAATTTTATCAAAGAAATAGGAAAACAAAAACACCTTCATGGTGTCAATAGAGCTTTTGATATTGATAGTGATGAAATGGACAAGAATGCACAACATAGTCATCTTAGTTATCCTGAAGTTGGGGTAATTAATATAATAGTTGTTAGTTATATGCCCTCATTTTTTGTCATTCTTCATGCTTAAAATGTTCTTTTGGACAAAAATTTATAGCTTTTGTATTATTTACTTGACTTATATTACTATTTGTATGATGATTAAACAACATGATGCAGAGAAATTGTATTAAAGGACAAAAAGAAAAGGGCCTTGTTAATAGAACTCTCTACAAAGCTGGACATCCAACTTAATGTCTGCAATGACGTTGATAGTGGTTATGATGATGAACTCTATGATCACATGCACATGATATTCATAGTGGTAGTCATGCTGAACTTGAGGTGAGTGCTATGGAATCACATGCAAGTATGATGTGGGAGCATCTAGGGTGTAAGAGCAATCTTGCATCACCCAAAAAAATGTTGTTTCTTTTCAATAAGGGCTAAATTTGGCAAGGTTACTATTTTAGTAAGTTTGCATTTATGCACGATTGGACACTAAATCTTACAAAGACCTTTGAAATGGTAAATTAAATCCAATGGTGAATAAATCACTTCAATACCATTTTTCATTTGAACGATATTAAAATTTTAATTTTCAAAAATCCTAGTAAAAATCTTCACAGTCAATTTTGAGGCACTTAGAGGCTCCAGATGGGCCTGAAAATTGGTGGAAAATGAAAGTAGTTGGCCTTTAGGCCCTATTTTGTAATAGAAAATCTGATGGTTGGATCAAAATTTATGACCCCACGAATTTGTAATACCAAAATTAATAAAATTTTAAAATATCTTACAAAGGAAGTTACACTTTCTAGAAGATTCTAGGGTGGTTACACCATCCAAATAAAGGATGTAAAGGGGGAATATAGAGAGAGGCCAGAGTAGAGTAGATGGTGGCTCTGATTTATAGATTTATGTAATCAGAAATCCCATGTGATGGAAAATATAATGTTGTAATTTCATTTTCATTTAAGTGATAATAGAAAATATTTGCTTTCCTTCTTGCATTTTGTTTGTGCCATTATCTTTGTTTTTGTGAGTTTTAGATTGTAAGGGGAGTACCCTTCATCAAAGTAAGTACTATT
This sequence comes from Sequoia sempervirens, assembly GCA_007258455.2. Taxonomy (NCBI): domain Eukaryota; kingdom Viridiplantae; phylum Streptophyta; class Pinopsida; order Cupressales; family Cupressaceae; genus Sequoia; species Sequoia sempervirens. The sequence goes on along the minus strand of VDFB02000007.1, from coordinate 163,882,605 downwards.
CAAGTAAGTAATGTTTTTAATTATGTAAATAAGGGTAATCATTACCTATTTGATAGAAGCTAGTTAGAATAGTAGTGAAGTGTAATTAGCTAGTATACATAGATTATGGAAATAAGGGATAACATATAACTTACATATGGAAGCTTAGAGCTTAGTTGTAATAGAGTGTTTTGTAAAAGCACATACAAAAACTGATTTGTTCCAAGACATAAGACATTACATGGGTATGTGTAGGATCATGATGGGCCAAAAGTGGCAATATGATAGGTATGTGGCTAACAATTTTTTTTACTCAAAATTGATGAAATGAAAAGAGTTTTTAAAGGAGATTCTCAACTTTTCACCAATATAAATTATGCTTTACTTTGAATTTAATAAATAATTATTATTCATTTTCTATTTGAACTACTAAAGTCCTAATTGATAGGTGATTGAAAAACATCTATAGCTTTCAAATGGTGTCACATTTTTTGAATCTGAAACATGTGTCACATTCTATGTTTCACATACTATAGGATTAAAAAAATGAATTTCATGAAGTTTTGACCAAGTTAAGGTGGTTAGACATACAAGTTTTATATTTTTTAAAAGTTGTCATAAAAATTCATAATTAATTATTTACTTGGAAAAAATTACAAAAATATCATATCGAAAATGAGTCCTCTACTTATATATAAAATATTATAAAAATATTATCATTTTGTTGTGGTTAGGGTGGTCAGACAAACACCTACTTATTTTTTCCAAAATTTAAGTACTATTGCATTGAAATTTCAAATTTTCACCAAATAATTTTTATTTTATTTTAAAATAAACCTAGTATTTTAGAAAGTACATTCAATTTTCTATAGCTTTTATTCTTACATATTTTTTAAAAAATATAGATAACTTATTCAGATTTTTACGTCAAGTTGCCTAACTCTGATTTTTCTAAATTTTTCACCACTTAAGGGCCTATTTTTTTCTTGATGATCTTACCCATACCCACATACAGTTGTTAAAAACAATATAATGTGTGTTTTATATCTCAATATAATGTGTATTATTTTTGTTTTTGCAAAAATTTATTGATAAACTCCAAGAAGGGGATAAAGTTGAGGTGTTGGATCCATATGATGGTGTTGCTGCAGGCATTGGGTAGATTCACTCACTATCTATTGTACATAGAGTCAAATTGAAAGGAACACGAGATGCAAATGTAAGTATTTTATAGGTCTCAAGTACAACATGCCCCTTCCTCACCCAAAAAAATAGATGGAGTTTTCCTTTTGAAAAAGAGAGAAGGGACCTTCACATAGTGGCCATTAAAATATTTGAAAAAAATCACAAAGTGTCAGTCGTAAGTGCAGAAGAGAAAAAGAAGGGTTAGCAGCAGCAAAGTGTGGAGAGTGAAGTTGTAGACAAAGAATGTATTGAGCCTGAATAAGTTGAACCAAAACAAAAACTAGAAAATCTAATTTGGGTGTACATTTTGTGAGTAGAACAAAGAATGTTCTATTTTACTACACCTATAATGTAAAACCCCTTGATTATGTTTTTCTCTTTTTGTTTGGGTTTCGTTCATTCAAACTGATCCATTATAAAAGAGGTGATATGTTGTTGTGTAAGCAGTAGACATAGAGCACATGAGTGCAAAAAAAGAAGTAAATACATAGCAAATAAAGAGGTGTAGAGAAGAGTAAAAGTTGTAGAGAGTGCAACATACATGTATGTGCAGTTGCAAATAAGTTACAACATAGAATTGTCATCAAAATTGTAATATCTTGCATAAGCAAAAAAAAGGCATTGTAACTTAATTTTCTTAGTCAGAACACCGAGAAACACACTTTTTAATAGTACATTTTTCAAAGAAAAGACACATTTTTGTCTTGTATCTACTGTAAGAACACATTTTCTCAATAAAATTTCAATATTTTTCCTTCTTAATAGTCATTTCATTATGTGAAAATGAATGATTGACTATGTTTTTCTATGTTTAAACCTTAATTAAAGCATTGTCTTATTTCCAGCACTTATAGGCAGAAATTAGTGAACAAAACAAATTAAATAAACTACCAATTGACAAAATATACTACCAACTGACATAAATCAGTGAATAAATATGACTAAATATAATGATTATGCAATTAATAAAAAATGTATCAATATACCTACCAGTTGACAGAAATCAGTGAACAAAAATAATTAAATAAACTATCAAATTGATCAAAATGATGATTAAAATTAATGACTAAATACACTACAAATGGATGGAAATTAGTGAATAAAAATGACTAAATAAGTGACTAGTTAGCATCAATCAATGACTAAATTAATGACAAAATATATTAGCGAATAAAAAATGACTGAATAAATGGCTAGTTTAAAACAATCAATTACTAAACACACTACCAAATCAATCAAATTAACAAATACATCAATGACCAAATCAATGACCAAGTCGATCAATCAGACAACTAAATCAATGACCAAATCGATCAACCAAGCGACTAAAATAGTGACCAAATCAATCATCTAAGTGACTAAAAATGGTTTAGTCATCAATTCAGTTGCATTATAAATGACTGGCAATAAACTACTATTGGTCACGTGACCATGTTTAGTCATTTATAAGTAGTTTTTAGTAGTTTTTTCAGTCACATATTTTTTTTTGTACTAGTGATACTTTTCTAGGATTTTATTAAATAATTGGGCTTCTTTATATTTTAATTGTCCTTATTGTGCATCCACAAGCCTCATGTAATTTATCTTTTTGAGGATAATCCCAACATAAATAAAAATTCAATCATAATCTAGGTGTTTTTAGGTTGTGTGGCTCAAATTTAGTGATCTAGGACTCATACGCCACCTTGGTCGTATGAGTCCCACCTAGTTTTTTGGGTCGTAATCCTGGTTTTACACCTTTCTAATCATTTTTGAAAATGGTCCCATAAATTCTACCTAATGGGACTCATACGCCACCTTGGGCGTAGGTGTCTCGTGTGGCCCAAAATTAAAATTAATCTAATTTTTTCATGGGATTTTATCCTCCTAGATCTGATGTCGGCTTGTTGTGTTGTAATTTTGGGATTTTTTGGATAATTAAGTATAAATACAAGTTTCTTTCACTCATCTTCACCTAAGCATTCAAGATATCATTCCAAGAATTCAAGTATTCATGCATATAACGCGTATGAGTTCACAAGAGAATTCAAGTGTTTACAAGAGAATTCAAGAGCATTCAAGGGAAGATTATCAATAATTTTAGAGCATTATTCAAGCATCAAGCATCATGTCAAAGTCTTCATGCATCATTTTTTTCTAGCTAATAATTGTGATGTAGGATTTTATGATTCAAGCTAGCATTTCATTCAAGATCTACATCCATTGGAGCCATTTCATACATGTTTGCAACACTTTATTGCTAGTGTTTAGTGAGTTGCAACATCATATTTGTTTTATTCATCATTCTCCATTCCTATTTTATTTCATTTCAAGATTTGATTACCAAAATGGGGTTTGACCAAGGAAAACCCCTTTCCACAAACAAAACAACACTTTTCCCTCTCTTTAATGTGTGATTTGCAGGTTTTGATTGAAGACACATTGAAGAGTAATTTTGGAGAAAGTTTTAAAAGTGTCTAAAGTTGTCAAAGTTGTCACCTTGCATTGGAAATACTTGGAGGACTTTTACAAGTTGTAAATCAACATTTCAGATCTAGAAATCAATTGGGAAGCATAGGGTAGACCTTGAAGACTAGATTCAGACTTTGAAGCTTTAGAAAACCCTAACTATCTACTAATATTCCAATTTTGGCATATGAGTCCTAGTTTAGGTCAATTTTTAGGTTTTTACAAATTCATATACCCATTTTCCAGATTCTTGTTTCTGCATAGAAACCTGGATCTGGGATTGATTCACCTAGCCTATTGTATAAGTCCCAATTAGCATTAAAGTCACTATTTCTAGCATTTCAAAGCTCCATCTAGTCATCTTCAAATTTCTTGGTGCACACATTTCATCTTGCAACTTTCTATTTTGTTTTACATACTTTTCTAGATCATTTAGTGAAGCATTGCATCATATTAGGGTTTACCATTACATCTTGCATTTCATTTTTCTTTCCAAGCCCTAGCTTGGTGGTGAACCCCTCATTAGTTTACAATCATATCCTAGGAAATCCCTATTGCAATATCTCTTTTTGCTTTGCATTGAGATCTGTAGGGTTATCCTTGAATGTAATTATTGGAAAGTGGGTGTGCTCTATGTTCTAAACCATATGAAAGCACCTTACCCCATTTTTTGGCATTTCATTTTGGTGAACCCGCATTTAGAACATCATAATTCTGATTTGTTGTGCATTATCATCCTATATCTTTCTTGCATTAACATTGCATTAGGATTTGCATTAGTTAATTGGCATTCTAGGGTTTCTAAATTTTGCATTAGTGAAAGTTCATATAGCTTGGATTTTTGGATCTTAAATCATTGAAAATTATAAAAAATTTACATTTTCACTTAGGTTATAGATCAAACAACATAAAATGCGTAAAAAACAATTGATTTTTTTTTTAAATAAAAAAACCCTTACTAGGACTCATACGCTCCTTTGGGAAAATCTATCCTAGTGCATATTTTGCACTGCAATTTTAGAATTCAAAGCTCTATTTTTGTGCTCTTGTTTTCTATTGGTACCTTCCTATTTTAGCTTATAGAGTTTTTGTCATTTCATTGTTCTTAGCTTATATTGTAGGGTATGTGCAGGATCATGATGGGCCAAAAAGTGGCAATATGATGGGTATGTGGCTGACGACTTTTTTTTTACCCAAAATTAATGAAACAAAAAATGGTTTTTAAAGGAGATTCTCAACTTTCCACCAATTTAAATTATGCTTCACTTTGAATTTAATGAGTTATTATTAATTTTCTATTCAAATTACGACAAAAGTCCTGATTGATAGGTTGATTGAAAAACATCTATAGCTTTCAAATGGTATCACATTTTTGAATCCAAAACATATCACATTCTATGCTTCACACACTATAGGATTAAAAATAAAATTGAATTTCATGAAGTTTTGACCAAGTTAAGGTGGTCAGACATATGAGTTTTTATTTTCTAAAAGTTGTAATAAAAAATTCATAATTAATTATTTACTTGGAAAAAAATTACAAAAAATATGCATCACATCGGGACATGAGTCCTCTACTTATATCTAAAATCTTATTAAAAATATTATCATTTTATTGTGGTTAGGGTGGTCAGACAAACACTTCTTATTTTTTCCCTGAAATTTAAGTACTACTGCATTGAAATTTCAAATTTTCACCAAATAGATTTTTTTTTTTTAAACAAACCTAGTAGTTTAGAAACTATATTCAATTTTCTACAGATTCTATTTTACATATTTTTTAAATAATATAGATAGCTTATTTGAATTTTTACATCAAGTTGCCTAACTTTGATTTTTCTAAATTTTTTGCCAATTAAGGGCCTATTTTTTCCATGATGATCTTGCACATACCCTGCAGTTGCATTCATTTTGCATTAAGTACCCCTTGCATGAGTATTTGTTATCCTATTCCTAATACTGTAGCAAGATGAAGTTTGAGACTCATGTCATCCTGCAATAGCACAATCATCGTGGATCTTGGGTTTTCTAGCTCTTTCACACCTAATATTGACACTAGTACACTAGGTATGGACCATACCCTTAACAACTCTTTTCCTTCAAGTAGTGTGATGCATGCTAAAACAAGGATTGATAGTGTTCCACAATAATACATAATCCAAATTCATGAAGATTTAGCAAACCTACAACATCAACTACTGCCATCCCTACCATAGATAACATTCATCACATGCTTGAAAGTAAAGATGGACTAAACCTTGTGAAAAACATAGTTCAAATCTTTGGAAAACATTTCACCTCAACCACTAGTTGTCCTTTACCTACTTGAGCAATGTCACAAGCTAAGCAAGAATTCAAATTCCTCCTCCCACAACAATTGCCTCAATTCCTACCTATACCAACCCTCAAGTAACAACAACAATGCAACCAACTAGTAATGTGATTCCTTCCTTGGGTATTTCCGCTAGCATCCCTAGTACCTTTGTGGCATCACACATCATATCTCCTACTAAGGTCTTACCACCTATAAGCATTCCATTCACTTGTCCCTTGAATGCATACACCCCTTCACCTTTCTCACCTCCATCTCATAACACATGCAATGACCCTCTCATAAATCAAATCTTCCAAACTATTTCATCCCTTCAAAAATAGATTCCCACCATGAACCAAAATCAAAATGGTCCACCTACATATTATTTATTTCATTGTCCTTGGGGATATTGTGAACACCAATGCCACAAGGTGTAGAGGTGCATATATTCAAGAAATATGGGGGAAAGGGAGATCCTTCTAATCATGTTAATTCTTATACTACCTTATGTAGTGACTATTTCCTTGATGAAAAACTCTTGGCTAAGCTTTTCCCTAGGCCCTTGAAGGATACTGCCTTAGAATGGTCTTCTTCTTTATCGAATAACTCAATTCATTCATTAAATGAACTTTTTGAGGAAATTTTCAACCATTTCCAAGTGTATATGACCTCTAAGATTACCTTGGTTGATTTGAGGAGATGCAAGCAAAAAGAAGAAGAAAAGATAACTGACTTTATCTCACGCTAACAATCGCTTTATTCCCAAACTGATGTCAAGGTTCCCAATCCTCACCTTTAAAATATGTTCATAGAAATTTTGAAAAAGATACAAGATAAGCTTACCATGATGAAATTTCCCTCATTCATGAACTTGTGTACTGCCCTCCATGATTATCAAAATTTGGTTAGTAGTCGAGATACAAAATCCATCTCTAGCCATACTAAGAAATCCAAGTCCACAAACCAAAACAATTCCCAACCTTTTAGAAAATAGAATAAAGGTTTACTTCAATTCAACCCCCTCAAAAAACAACTCAAAATGTCAATAACCAAGTAGCCATTGTTAAAGTCACGATATGCTTAAGCTATGGGGACCCACAAAGAAATTTCACACACTTACTCGATACCCTTCACAACACAATGACACAACCCTTGGAATAGAAAATGATTACCTTGCCTCATGTTAAACAACCCGATCCTAATAAACCATTACCCACAAAATATAGACCAAATTCTTACTGCCATTATCACTAACAAAATGGACATGATACAAAACAATGCAAGTGTCTTAAACATCTTGTGCAAGACCTCATTAATTTCAATCATCTTTCTATTGGAGGTGTTAATGATCAAGGAAATAAGTTTGTTACCCCTCCTAACTAAAATTTTCAAATCTTTACCAACCCTATGCCCAACCATAACATTTCATTTGTCAAAGCTAGTGAGACTACAATGAATGATGTGATGAATGTTGATACAGATGATGATAACAATGATACTATTTAAAACGATTCAATCCTATATATGATATGGTAGGAGTGATAGATGTCATTCCTCACAAGGGATGAACTAAAAATTCTCTTGATTTATTTATCCTCACAATATATACTTAAATATACACCCGATGGTCCTCTTTACATATGTTGGTTTCTTTTTACACTGTAACCATGTTTGTCTCCTAGTCTACCTATGGGACTACCAATCCCAATCAAGGGCAACTTGAAGGACCTAGAACAACTGACGAGAACTTTAAGAAACCTCCTACACTTTGGGCTCTACAAGACCGGGAGGGTGATCCCTTAATGTGTTTACAACCTCTGCACCATTATTATAAACAACATTAACTTTACCAGATAATCTCACTTAATAGCTCAACATAATAGGATAATACTGAAATAAATTGGATGTTTATTAGTAATATCAACTACTTGGAGCATGAGATAACTACAATACAAGGTAGTATAAGATAGTCATTGATTTTCAATTTGTAACAAGCTCTAGGCAAAGACAAGCAAATACTGAATCACATGGGTAGTTACAACTTAGACTAGTGCCATATATCTATTGGGTAGGAGTCAAATTCATGAGCATCTAAAGGTATATGATAGATTTAACACATAAGATATGAAATCCTTGATGACATTGCATTACAATCTCATCAATTTGTATTCTAACTCAAAACTACTTACCAAATCCTTATACAATACATATCTGCCTATAACCCCATTCAAGCATTTTAATTAATTCTTTGAATTAAAGCCAAAACAAGGATCATACACACCACAACAGTGAGATGGATAAATCAATGCTTGGTTATTTTATTCAAGGTTCAGATATATAAGTACAATGGAGAGACATGAGCGTGAATTTTTCCTTTTAACTCAAATGCTAGTACTGTTATACAACATTAAATCTCCATGAACTCAAGACCTGTAACAGAATGACTCAAAACCTAAATTGCACTTCTTCTTGAAAAACATTAGACTTTACAAGTTGCTTTGCAACTTCACCTAGACTCAACAAAATTTGTCTAACTTGCTCCCATACTTCTGGCCTTGAAATAATTTTTATAAAGAATGAAGGAGAAAACAAGCATCAGGCCAGAGAGTACATGTGTCATCAACTAATTGGAACACCTGGAAAAGAGTTGATGCAGCAATAAATATCACCAGAAACCCATGCCAAGACTGCCATTAAAATAGAAATGGAAATCCACCGCAACCGCAACATCTGACTTAGTGATTAATTTGTGCTAGTAAATGTCCTTCCTGCCATTAAAACTCACCTACTCACTTGCACAAACAGCTCCAACCATGTTTTGATCGCGACTTTAAATTCCAGCCGTTGATCCTCCAGTTGAATCAAATCATCGAATGGCTGCCTTCAAAACTAGTTGACACCATCGCCAGTGTGGCAGATAAGGGCCCATCATGCCATAAGCTACTAAGGAAATTCACGTGGTGGTCACCCGCAACATCACAATCACTAAAGCTCATGCAACTTTGGATCTCATGATGGCAAGCAACCGTCGATCTCTATCATTAGTGATCTCATCCCTTTAACACAGTCGTCGGCCTTATCATTAACTATCGAGCACCTTTTCTACTAAGATTATAACATCTTCGTCGATTTGCAGCACGTGCACCTTGCAAGCACTTTAGTAACCCGCCATTTTATTCCTTTGACTCCATCGGTTGAGACATGTCGTAGATGCCCACGATATCGTGATCGGTGAAAACTTGGCAACTATTGATCACGCAATACGGGTGACCGTTGATTAAATGACAGTTGATCAATGGCCATTCAAACGTTAACCCCTCCCCCTGGCCACTCTGGATTGGAGACGTCTCACCCGCAAATCTCTATTGGGAGCATTTAATGAATTCCTCCACCTTATCGAATATAATATTTTAAATTTTTTGCTAGGAAGCAATAAAACATTTAAAATAAATCACCAGTGCTTGAAAGCTTCCCCGGGCCCCACCCTGTACATGTCGCAACATCTTGCCACTTCGTGAGAATTAAAAGGTGAGCACCTTCTAAGTGTGAGATAGTGGGCAAAGGCTATGATCAAATGACAGTTGGGCGATTGTCACGCAGATTTCATCCCCCGGAGAGGACATGTGGTGCTCACTCGTGATATCGTGATCACTAAAGTTGTCGCAACTCCCTATCATGCGATGGTGGGCAACCGTCGATATCTGAAAGAAAATGATCAATGACAACATGAACTCCATGCTTTCTGTGAAATAAAACATTTATTAAAGGATAAGGGGACTTCACTAGGCTGACAAGAAACAATGACATAAGTTATTTTTAAAACAATTCTGGGCGAGGCCAACCCAGACAAAGGAAAATGGAAGAAAATCCCATATAATACATAAAATTTAAGTTTTAAAACTATTCCAGAAGAAAATCCCATGGAGGAAATAAAATTTAAAATGAGGGGACTCGGCCTAGATGAACCAATGGGGCACAAGTTGTTTTTAAAGATCCTCAAAAAGTAACAGCGGAATAGATCCTCAACCAAGGTGTAACATAAACATTAGGGTTCTACATGAAAACAAGGCTAAAACCCCAACCCTCAGGAATTTTGACACCATGAAAAACCAGTTGACACTAGGCAGGGCAAGAATGGGACATAAGGAGCAAAATTTTTGAAGTTCCAACAACATAACCGACTGAATCTATGATAAGTGCAATAATGGGATATTGATAGATCCTGTATGTGGAGAGAGTGTGATCACCGAGGAATTCTTACTTCTACATGAACTAGAATCAATATATATATGATACACTTAAAACATGGATCAGGATGCATTATGGTTTTGCTTGCCCTACGATGGGATTGATCACCTTACCTTTACAAATGGGACCGAAAACATCATATATCTCATTCTCCATCATCTCGTAGTCAGACCAATTTCATGTGAAGCTAGGCTATCCTTGGCTTAGCTTCATGAATGCAGTCCCTTTAGTTGTACATATATATTAGGATTTAGGTGTCATCAACATTGTAAATTCTTTAATTAATTATTCTCCTAAAGTGTTTTCTACATTTACCATAAGAGGTGAAACCATTTGACCAACGGTGGTGAAGGAGACAATGTAAATGTAGTGTTACCTTTACTGTTTCTCATTTAGGAAAAGGATAAAATAGCTTGGTGTCCCACTTGGAATCTTCTAGAATGAGGTTGTTTGGTTGTTGTAAGAGCATCTATGACATGTATGATGGTTTTCATAAGATGCTATGATAGTATGACAGATTCCTATGACAAAATATGTTATATTGGACCCCAGGTACCCATGCATAAGTGATGCCTTATGACAACTATAAGAGCATTTGTAAGAGGCTATTCTTAGCATGTCATGATCATTTCATGAAGGGAGGCGTGATTTTTGTGAGGAGGTATTGCTTCCTATTGTTTGGTGAAAGCATGGCTAGAGTTATTTATGAATTCAATTTTGGAGGTTTGCAAGGTAGCAGGGTGCTATAGGATTTTACATGGATGATAAGAGAAGTCTATTGCTGCATGTAATGTTTTAGAATATTATTAATATACTTTCCTGTCTTTTGGTGGTGGACTTTTTTCCCTTCAGGATTTCTCCACGTAAATTTGTTGTTGCATGTGTTATGATTCTTCTATCTCTCTCTCTCATTCTTTCTTCACACTAAGGCTAAAGGTTAATCTACATATTTCAGATTTTCATTCACTTGTTTAAGTTCATATTGCAATCTTTCTTCACCTTGATGTTCAACATTTGGTATCAGAGCTAATGGTTTTGTTAAGGAAGGGACACTTTCCTTTTAAAGTGTTGAAGGTTTTTTGCTACAGTGGAAGCTTTTGTGTTGTGAGTTTTTCAGATTTTTGAAAGATTGCATACCATGGCCTCCACCTCTCATCAAGATATTGAGAAATTCAATGGAACTGGTTACGAGATGTGGAAGTTGAAACTGGAGGATCTCCTTGAGGAGAGAGATTAGTGGTTACCAATTTCAATTGATACGAATCCATCTACTTCAGCCTTGTCAAATGAATATTGGAAGAAGTTAGACAAGAAGGCTAGAGGGACCATTCGGTTGTGTCTCACTGACTCTGTCCTCCTGAATGTCTATTCAAAAGACACGACATACAAGCTTTGGAAGAAGATAGGTGAAATCTACCAAACTAAGAGTTTATCTAACAAGTTTTATCTCAAAAGATGTTTATATTCATTAAAGATGAAGGATGGTGATTTTATTGTGAAAAATTTGAATGCTTTTAATTTGATTATAAGTCAGCTTGCATATATTGATGTTAAAATAGAAGATGAGGATAAATGTATTTTATTGATTTTCTCTTTGTTGGAATCTTGGGAAAATTTAATTGTTGTTATAAAAAGTGGTAGTGTAGAACCTAAGATGGATAATATTATTCCCATACTTCTTTCAGAGGATATGAGGAGAAAGACCATGCATAATGGCTCCCAAGATGCCTTGCATGTGTGAGGTAGGCCAAAGAAGAAAGGGCCTAAAGGGGATAAGAAGAAGGATAAGTATAAAGGATGATCTAAGACCCCTGGAAAGAGAAAAGTGAAGTGTTGGAATTGTGGTAAAAGGGGACATGCGAAGAAGGAATGTAGAAATAAGCAAATGAATGTAGATTCCTCCATAGAAAAGTCCTCTGATAACGGTGATTCTGATGCTTTGATTATTTCATCTAGCATAGTTTGCAATGATGCTTGGCTTATTGATTTAGGTGTTTCCTTCCATATGACTCCTCATAAGGAGTGGTTTTCCACATACAAAGAATATGATGGAGGAGAGGTCTTCATGAGTGACAAAAGCTCACAAAAGATTGTCGATAAGGGAAAGGTAACGTTGTGTTTCAATGATGGGAGGGTTAAAATCCTTGATGATGTTTTACATATTCTAGGACTTACAAAATGTTTAATTTTGGTTTCCAAGTTGAATGATTCTAGAATGCATGTGAAATTTGACAAGCCTGGTTGTAGGATGTTAAGGGGAAGTTTGGTGGTTGCTAAAGGATCTCAGACAGGGAATCTGTTTATGCTACATGCCTCTACTTTTTGTAACTCCTCTTGTATCTAAGGGTAAAATTTTAGGTTAGATTATTAAGCATCAATAAAGCATATAAAATAAACCCAAAGACCTATCAAGAACAATGAAAACTAAAAATAAGAACAATTATACCTATCATTTGTAGGAGTTTCCATGATTCACCTTGATAGTACCTTATAACTTATGGATGGTTGCCCTCAGATCAAACATGTGAGAAATTCTTTGACTATGAAAATGTCCTACACAAGCTTTGAAGGATTTAAAATAAATGTCTATGTCTATGCCTATGACAAAATGACTCTAAAATGCCAAGATAACTCTAAGCATTAATGTATCAAAATAACAAAATTCATGTGTCTAATGTAAAAATGTGAGCAAAATAGCATTTTATAAAAAATGCAATTTTGAATGGATGGAGGAGATCGACTTTTGATAGAGACCTAAAATTAGAGGACAAGATTTAATCTGACAATCCCTAATCAGGGTTAGGGAAAAATCATTAAGTGAGTGTTCGAGATGTCATCTGAGAAAATCAAATCAGCGGTGGAGAATAAATTGGATAATTAATTAGAAAAATAAAGATTTTCAAAAATCAAGAAGATAAAAACTACCTGATTTGTGAGATTCAAAAAATCAAGAAGATAAGAGTTGAACTGAAGATGAGATTTGAAAAATCAATAATCTGCTCAATTACTTGATTTTTGGAAGAAAGTTACCAATTTTAATTAAATCAACTCAAAATATGGATTTTGTGAGATAATAAATAATCGATTTTAAGATTATTTACTAAAATGAACTATTAGTTAAGAATGTGATATCATTTTAAATAATTTTATTTATTTAAAATGAGGGAAATGTTAATTTTGACAATTAAATAATTAAAAATAATTATTTAATTTAGAAGATATGATTTAATAGTTAAATAAAATAATAAATTCATTTAATTATGAGAATTAGTGACATATTAAATAAATAAATGAAATTCATTTATTTAATAATCAGGAAGAATAAATGAATAAAGGTAATTAAATAAATTAATAAATTTATTTAATTGTAAAAATATAATAGACCCTTAGTGACGTATTGAATAAATAAATAAAATTTATTTATTTAATAATCATGAAGAATACAAGAGACATGAATTAAATAAATAATAATGTATTATTTAATTAATAGCTGAATGTGGACCAAGGACATAATTAAATGTCATAATTATGCTAGGATGAAAGTGGTAAAAATAGAGCTTGCAGGCCTAGGTCATTTTTAAGTGTCTGCATTTAGCCCCTCTTTGTCATAATGTAGCATGTCGCATTGTGACAAAGAAAATAAGTCAAAAATATGCCCCAATGCAAAATAGGATGAGAAAGAATGATAAGGGAGGTAGCGGTATGCCCCCTCGAGAGGACATATAGGTTCCAAGAACATGAGTGTGCTCTCAAAATTAATGAGAAGACTAGAATATGAAAAGACAAAGAAATGTTAGTGCAAAAGATATGGATGATGATATGGATGCAATGCCTATATGAGATGGGGGAGAGAAGATGACAAGACTAAAGAAGATGCATGTTAGTTCCTAGACCAAATCCTTCAAAACATTACCATAGGACTTTTTTATATTTATTGCTCTTAATCATCACTAGGCAGATTGTTGTGCTGACCAAAAAACATCGTGATATGACATAAATTAAGGTGTGCAAGGTCGTACCATCACATAAGACAAGCAATCACATACAAGGATAATCATGAATCATACTAAGAGTGTTGTTACCCCAGTCTTTTTGTCATTACCAACCACCAGTAAAAAGGACAAAAAGGACAAATCATGAAACGTCATTGCTTCTCTAAATCCTATTTTGAGGACATCCTTGAGAAACTAGCAACATGATTGTCAAAATAAAACAATAAAGCCATTATCATGATACATTTTTGTTTTTCTAAATCCTGAAATCAGGACATCACTAAGAAACTAGTAACATGCATGTCAAGAGACAAGACAAACGTCATGATATGTCACTGCTTCTCTAAATCCTATTGTTGGGATCTCACTGAAAAACTAGTAACATGATAAAAAAAATCCAAAGACAAGATAAGACAATCATGATACGTCGCTTCTTTTCTAAATCCTCTTGTCAGGATCTCATTGAAAAACTAGTAACATGATGAAAGCCAAAATACAAGACAATCATGATACGTCACTACTTTTCTAAATCCTGTTGTCAGGATCTCACTGAAAAACTAGTAATATGATGAAAGCCAAAAGACAAGATAAGAAAATCATGATATGTCACTGCTTTTCTAAATCTTGTTGTCAGGATCTCACTGAAAAGCTAGTAACATGATGAAATCCAAAAGACAAATGCCAAGTGTTTGCCAAGTGTGTCTGGATTCTGAGTGTTTTGATGTTAAGATGTCAGGTTTGATGATTTCGAGATTCCAAGGTGTCATGTTTTGATGATGCCAAGATGATGAAATACCAAAGATTGTTAGATTCAGGAAGGACACATCCTTAATAATGTTGATGTCGAGAGGATTAATCCCTAAATGTCAAAAGGATCCCTCAAAAATGTCGGATGACAATGACGATGCCTAGGAAGGACACATCCTAAGGCATAAATGATTGAGGCTATTCTTCAGAAGGACTCATTTGAAAGAATAACCAAGAGTTGATAGTTTGATAGAGTTTGACTGAAATTTGACCTAATTTGACTTGTGTTGTCCATATGTTGATTTTCTTTGACATGCTGATGTGTTTGTCATTTTCGAAAAAATAATTGTCATACTTTGTTTTAATGAGTTGTTTTGTTTGGAAAATGATTTGTCTTGACTTCAAGACTTTTGACGTGTGTTCCAGTGTAATGCCATGCACCCTAATGGATTGACCTAGTGTGGCCTCGGAGGCTCATCGACAGATGGCCTTGGCTACGTCATACACTCAAAGACCTTGTAGTTCGACACAAATAATGACTTTGTCTTGATGACCAAAGATTGCATCATGATTTTATTTTGACAAACCTAAAGGGAATGACCTAATGTCTCGGGGACTCAAATATGAGTCTTTCCTACATAGCGAATGCACAAAGACAACGTAGTTCATACAAATGACAAAGACTGACTATTTTGACAAATTTGACAGGAATGACTTCGTTTTTGAGTTTTATAGACATTTGACTTTGTTGGGGTTTCCTTAGGACATTTTTCAATTTTTCTTTTCTTTTTTCGATTTTTAGGTCTTTCTTCAAGATATTTTGTGATGTTTTTGTGTTTTTAAAAGATATTTTATGATGTTTTTGTCTTTTTTTCAGGACACTTTATGATTTTTTTGTCTTTCTTCAAGACACTTTATGATGTTTTTGTCTTTTTAAATGGTTTAAGAGGATCATGACAAATGCATGTGACTAATTCCTACACATGAGAATCCATGGACAAACATGATTGTGCCCCTAGTCAAGTTGAATACCAATTGATAGGTGATGACAACGTTGTTTGACGTGGGAAGGATATCCTGAAACAATGTGAGGATGACGATAATGTGACAAAAGTATCGAGGTCTACAGCCAGGCTAGGAAAAAAGGCAAGTAATGTTTTGGATAATTTGCTTATATAGATTACACTTGTTGCATTTGGAATGACTTGGTTAGGACTAAAAGGGATGATAGAGTATCCTTAGACTGTTTGACAAGGGAAAGCCAAGATAGGTGACATACATGAAAGGATGAGAGGTGGCCTTGGTAAAGGACGAGAGAGATGAGACTAAGGGAATTGTCATATGATTTTCAAGGACTATGTCACATAAAGATAATGAGGTTATGTCAGTAATGACATGACATTTCATAGATACCAAAGGATAGGCATGTCAAAAGTTTTCCCAAAGCATGATTTATGTGTGCCAATTTTATGTCAAGACCAAGGTAGGTGAGAAAAATTGGCAGAAATGATAGTGCTTAGATGGACGTAAATGTCATGAGGAAGGCATGGGAAATGAGACAACTTTCCCCCAAGTTTAAAAGTCCACATAGATGATTTATTTTACACATGATGCCTATTTTCCAGGTTTTCATCATGATACTTATCTAGGGTGCCTGTTTGCCAGGATTTCACCATTGGATGAAATTTTTCTCTTTACTATTTTCTTTACTTTTTGATTGTTTTGGTGTCACCAAGACACTTGTTTGCCAAGTTTTCATCAGGGTGATGATGTTTTACATTTTTCAATTTTTTTTGTATTTCTAATTTTGTGGATAGCCTAGATGCTTTAGATGACCACTGATTGTTCTGAATCCACTGAGGGTGCCAATGTAGAGACTGGTGCCATGATATGCCAATAATGACCTTGCTGAAGGAGTTGTCTTGTTAGGATCATAGCGCTTGCATACAACTGATCAATTTCATTGTGATCCTTTCTGATACTAGAGTTGGTCTTATTAGAATACACACATCGCGATAGAGTGCCATGAGAGTCCTTATGGTAAAGAGTTGCTTCCAAGATGTGATGGATGTGTGACGTGGGATTTTTGGACTTTAGACGAGATGTATGATTATGACATTTGGAACGAACACCTTTAGATTCCTTGCTTGATGACCATTTTGAAGGAGGTGGACATTTGTTGTATGTGGGAGTCCTCTTGTCTTGTGGCTCCACATTGTAATTAACTTGTCCTTTTGACATATTTTCTTTGCTTGATCCAATTTTCTTTGGGATCCATTTTAATTTCATTTGTCCACTTATTTTTTTGTCTGATTCGATGGCCTTTAACATTTGATTTTTGACTTTGTAAGACTTTTGTCTTTGTTGGTTCCAAAGGGAAGGTTTAAGATGTTGAGAATGACGGTTTATGGTGTGGGTGGATGAGGTGTTGGCAACAATCTTATGACAAGGATTTCTCATGGACTCCATTTTGATGTTTGTATCTGACAAGGTTTCCCCCATTATCAAGGAGATTCCACTGACATCGTTAGAGTTGATGAATGAAGAATAGCCAAGACCTTGATGTTTGTAATTTTCCTGGAGCTGTATTGGTTCTTGAATGCCTTGCTCGTGTATGCCTAGTCCTTTTCCTTGATATTGCATGCTTTGAAAAATTCTATTTTCCATGGGGTATTTATTGTTTGAAAGCAAGATGCTAACCCAGCATGATATATGTGGATATTGTCACTTGTAATGTTCTCATCTGCGAGAAAGCCTGCTCTGATAAAGAAAGATGACCCCAGTTGATAAATTTTCTTAGCTTTATTTTCATGTTGGACATATTTCAAACTGATATCTTTGGTCTGATCTTGTGACATGTTAGGTTCAGTTGATTCTATTGGTGATTCCAAGTCCCATGAAGTTAGCTATAGCTTCATCATTTGCAAATATGTCCATAGTGGAAGAATATTTTTCTGGAGGAAGATCGTTTATGGGTCCAATGGAGGCAAATGTCTCATCTTGGAAAGTGTCGATAGACAGGGCCTGAATAGGTTTGTCAAGTGTTTTATCATAAATGGCATAAGGGTCAAGGAGTGGATCATTTTGGATTTCTTGGTCAATGGTAGGGTCTTGGTCAAAGATGGGGTTGTCATGAATTTGGACTTCTTGGTCAATGGTAGGGTCTTGGTCAAAGATGGGG
Organism: Sequoia sempervirens; assembly: GCA_007258455.2. Taxonomy (NCBI): domain Eukaryota; kingdom Viridiplantae; phylum Streptophyta; class Pinopsida; order Cupressales; family Cupressaceae; genus Sequoia; species Sequoia sempervirens. The sequence goes on along the minus strand of VDFB02000007.1, from coordinate 163,864,511 downwards.
TTGTCATGGATTTGGATTTCTTGGTCAATGGTAGGTGTATTTTGGATGTCATGATTGTCTTGAAGGACTTCTTGAATGAAATTTAAGATAGGTTCATGGGATGGACCACCTTGTTCTTGACATGAGGGTGACATTATAAGGTCATGCTTTGGGATTTCATTTTGACATGTATCCTCAAGTTTAGACAATGGGATGTGCCTTTGAGTAATGATTTTTTTTTTATGATTGGATGTGGCTTGTGAGGGGGTGACTTGGAAAGGATTAGTGAATGAAGGATTAGGATAGGACATGGGGACTTGGACTGGACTACTATTTGAAAGACTAGGATATGACATGGAGACTTGGACTGGATTGGTGTAAGGTTGAATAAAATGGGATGTGGAGACTTGGACCAGATCGATACGATATGATGTGGCAATGTGACATGAGTTGGTAGATGGTATATAAGGCATGTAGACTTGGATGGGATTGGTAGGTGAAGGACTAGCATATGACATGGAGACTTGAAATGGACTAGTGGACAGTTGGCTTCCCTTGTCAAGGTTAGGATAAGGGTGATACGTGGATGTGTGTTGGAGATTAATGCCAGGATTTATGTTAAGTGACTATTGATGGTGAGGGTAGATGGACGGAGGACTAGGACTCATGGATTATTGGTACGAAGGACATTGATTTTCAGTTTGGAGGAATTGTCTCCTAAAGTCTAAGTCTTGTTGGTATTGACCTCTATAGAGTAATTGGTATTCAACTTTACTAGCAAGCCTATCAATATTTTGTCGAAGGGAAGACAAGGTGGTGGATGTCATGATGTTGTTAAATGCAAAGTGATAATGATGTTTGTCTAAGGGAAATGACTAATGCAAGATGACGAGGTTGTCAAAGCAAAAGTGTCAAATGAGGACTACGACTATAATGCTAATGAAGGACTAAAATGATTAATGCAAAGTCTAGGTTCAAAATGAGGACTAAGATGAACAATGCAAAGTCTAAGTTCAAAATGAGGACTAAGATGAACAATGCAAAGTCTAAGTTCAAAATGAGGACTAAAATAGACAATATTTGGAGAAAGGTTTGCCTAACCACTCTAAGCTTGACTTATGTCTCAATTTTGGTTACACAAGGACTTGCTAAGGGGACTAAGTGACAAGGTCAAAATGACAAGTGAGCCTGCCTAACTAGAATATTGAGTTGGAGGTTCTCACAAAAGGACAATGACTGAAAAAGAGGAGTAATGACTATGTACCAAGATAACCTAGTTTTGAAACAATGGTTTTGCAAAGTGTGGTGAGTTAGCCTAATCCAATGGACATTTTGAGCAATTTCAAAGCTGATTTCTAACATAGACCTCTTAGAAAAAAATGTTTGACAATAGACTGAGATTGTTTATTTTTTATGTTTTTTTGAAAAGTCTAAGTTGTCTAAGGTTGATTGTTTGTGTCCATATTTGTGAATGTTGTGTATATTGTTTGAAAATCTAGAAAACACTTGACAAGCACAATGTTTTGAGTGTAAGCAAGAACAGATAATACAAGTACAATCATAATAGGCCAATAGGCTAAGGGTTTGTAAACATGATATAGCCCACCGATATACCCTGGATTGGTGCTAAACACCCTTCCTTCTTGAGAGCGGATAGTTTAGAAGTTTGGTGGCACTAGCTCCCCTCCATGGCTCATTAAAGTCATTCGAGCACACCAACTTCAGATTCTTGGGTAGTGGCTTCCTAAGAATTTTTATCTCTACTCAAGGGGATCAGTAGTGAGTGTCTTTGAGCATGATACTATACCCTGCACTATACCAAGCAACGGCTAAAAAATGGTTGGCCTCTAAAATAGTGGGTGTTTAGTAAGGGCATTTTGTTCGTAGGGCATGATCCATGTGGTGAGAGTCCCCTTTTGGATCCATCTTATCGGAACCATACGCGTGATTCTTGGGCTTTCCCCAAGAATCCACTTTTATATACCAGCTGGAAGTCCCTCAAGTTCAGGGTGCTACCGATCTGAGTCATCCTAGGGTGAGTACTTTTTTCCACCAAAATAGACCCAAGTTCTAGAGTTAGTAATTATTTCTCTTACACCCAGGATCACTTGAAAGTGCAAGGGGAGAGGATACTTCGATTACTAAGTCGTAAAGGGTGTATAAAAAAAAAAAAGGTCTGGTTTTTTAATCACCAAGTTTTCATAAGGTGAGAGAATAATCACCTACCATTTTGCAAACACAGTCAGACAAAGTAGAAAAACATGTTCGTTATAAGTGCACTAAAAGGAAATGTGTTTTAATCTAAAAAACAGACAAGCACATTGTTTAGTAGTGAGTCTTCAACATTCAAACCTGCAAGACCACAAGTTAGGAGTTTTATCCACCAATCTTGGACCCACAAAATGTAACCACCACACGCTGCAAACAAAGATTAGTAAAAAAATTTAAATGAAAACAACAAACAAAAATAGTGATAACTTTCTCAAAACTAAACAAAATTTTAAACTGTAGATATCCATGGAAAGCTAAGACATGGACCTTCAAAACCTAGAAAATGTTTTGCAAAATCCTATAAGACTAAAGTGTTATAAACAAAAGAAAACTCGAGTTTTAATAGCTAAAGCTTATAAAACTATGATCACTAAAACGGCCATAACTTTCTCAAATCTTAACAAAATTTTAAACCATTTGAAGTTCTGAAAAGCTGAGAACAAGACCTAAAAAACCCAGATAATGGTTTTAAAAGATTTTATTCTCCTATTTTTTCTGTGCTCAATAGAATATGACAAGATTTTATATGAATTATTGGCTTTAACCTGCAAAACAATGAAAATAAACAAGAAAACACACAAATTTCTCTACAAAAATGTTGGGTTCACCAATGTATCTAAGGGTAAAATTTTAGTTTAGATTATTAAGTATCAATAAAGCATATAAAATAAACCCAAAGACCTATCAAGAACAATGAAAACTAAAAATAAGAACAATTATACTTGTCGTTCATAGGAGTTTCCATGATTCACCTTGATAGTACCTTCTAGCTTGCGGATGGTTACCCTAAGATTGAACGTGTGAGCAATTCTTTGACTATGACAATGTCCTACACAAGCTTTGAAGGATTTAAAATAAATGTCTATGCCTATGCCTATGACAAAATGACTCTAAAATGCCAAAATAACTCTAAGCATTAATGTATCAAAATAATGAAATTCATGTGTCTAATGTAAAATTGTGAGAAAAATAACATTTTATAGAAAATACAATTTTGAATAGACAGAGGAGATCAACTTTTGACAGAGACCTAAAATCAGAGGACAATATTTAATCTGACAATCCCTAATTAGGGTTAGGGAAAAATCATTAAGTGAGTGGTCGAGATGTCATCTAAGAAAATCAAATCAGTAGTGGAGAATAAATTGGATAATTAATTAGAAAAATTAAGATTTTCAAAAATTAAGAAGATAAAGACTGCCTGATTTGTGAGATTCAAAAAATCAAGATGATAAGAGTTGAACTGAAGATCAAATTTGAAAAATCAATAATTTGCTCAATTACTTGATTTTTGGAAGAAAGTTACCAATTTGAATTAAATCAACTCAAAATATGGATTTTGTGAGATAATAAATAATCGATTTTAAGATTATTTACTAAAATGAACTGTTAGTTAAGAATGTGATATCATTTTAAATAATTTCATTTATTTAAAATGAGGGAAATGTTAATTTTGACAATTAAATAATTAAAAATAATTATTTAATTTAGAAGATATGATTTAATAATTAAATAAAATAATAAATTCATTTAATTATGAGAATTAGCGACATATTAAATAAATAAATAAAATTCATTTATTTAATAATTAGGAAGATATTTAAATGAATAAAGGTAATTAAATAAATTAATAAATTTATTTAATTGTAAGAAGATAATAGACCCTTAGTGACGTATTGAATAAATAAATAAAATTTATTTATTTAATAATCATGAAGAATACAAGAGACATGAATTAATTAAATAATAATGTATTATTTAATTAATAGCTAAATGTGGACCAAGGACATAATTAAATGTCATAATTATGCTAGGATGAAAGTGGTAAAAATAGAGCTTGTAGGCTAAGTCATTTTTAAGTGTCTACACCTCTTTTGTAACTAGCATTGAAAATGCATGTATGTTGTGGCACCATAGATTGGGACACATTGGTGAAAAAGGTCTTAGGACCATACTTGATAAGAAACTAGTAGACGATATTTCTAATTATTATGTTGGTAAAAATGATTTATATGAGGATTATGTGTTTGGTAAACAAAATAGGTCATCATTTCCTAAAGGAACTAATAAAACTAATGGATTGTTAGAACTAATTCATTCGGATGTATGTGGTCCAGTGGATACAGATTCTTTGGGTAGATCTAGTTATTATGTTTCCTTCATTGATGATAACTCAAGATATACTTGGATTTATTTTATGCATACAAAATCTGAAGTTTTCACCAAATTTAAGGAATTTAAGGTATTGGTTGAAAAGCAAATAGATTATAAGATAAAAGTATTGAGATTTGGCAATGGGGGTGAATATTGTTCTAAGGAATTTGATGAGTTTTACAAAAATGCAAGAATTGTTAGGTAAAAGACTACACCTTACACACCCCAACAAAATCAGGTAGCAGAAAGAATGAACCATACATCAATGGAAAGAGCTAGGAGCATGTTAAGTAGTGCTAAGCTAGATAAATTCTTTTGGGAAGAAGTTGTTGGTATTGCCTGTTATTTAATTAATAGATCTCCTTGTAAAGCTCTTGTTGATAAAATACTTTATGAAATGTGGTTGGGTAAAAAGACTTCAATTTCATATTTAAGGGTCTTTGGTTGTGAGGCTTTTGTTCATGTTCCTAAAGAGAAGTGGTCTAAATTGGATCCCAAATCTTAGAAATGCATCTTTGTAGGTTATGGTGAAAATGTTAAAGGTTATAAAATTTGGAATCCACTAACACGAAAGATGATATTTTCTAGAGATGTTATTTTTAGGGAATTTAGAGCTAACTCTGAAGATGAGCAACCAAAGGAAAAGTAAAAAACAATGCATTTTGAAACTAAGCAAGAAGATGCACATGTGGAAGAACAAAGAGATGGACAAGAAGATGGAGAAGAAGAAGAGAGTTCTAAAGAATCTGTTGTAACAGAAGAATTTGAAAACAATGAGGATGAACATGAGGAGGGACCTCTTACTCCACCTTTGATAAGGTCCACAACACAATGAAATTTAGTTGACAGGTATAGCCCACCTAATTTTTGTTGTAAATTTTCTTTGTTATGTACTGATGATGAACCTAGATCTTTTAGGGAGGCCCTCTCTTCATAAGAATGTGAGTCTTGGATGTAGGCCATGCAGGATGAGATGATGTCTTTGAAAAACTATGGCACCTGAGATCTTGTTAGTTTTCCCAAAGGAAGAAAGGCCATTGGTTGTAAGTGGGTATATAAAAAGAAGTTTGGTGCAAATGGTAAGTTGGAATGGTACAAGGCTAGATTAGTGGCGAAGGGCTACTCCTAGAGAGAGGGAGTTGATTTTGGTGATATATTCTCTCTTGTTTCTAAGTTAACTTCTATTAGATTCCTTTTATCCATTGTTGTTGCTTATGATTTAGAAATAGAAGAAATGGATGTTAAAACTGCTTTCTTGCATGGGGATCTTGAGGAAGAAATTTATATGGAACAACCTGACGGTTTTGTTGTGAAAGGAAAAGAACACTTGGTTTGCAAGTTAAAATGGTCTCTATATGGTTTGAAATAGTCACCTAGGATGTGGTACCAAAAGTTTAATTCCTTTGCATTAAAGTTGGGTTTTATTATAAGTGAAGAGGATCGTTGTGTTTATTTTAAAGTTATTGATGATCAGATACTAATTATTGTCTTATATGTGGATGATATGTTCATTGGTAAAAATAAGGCAATGATTAAGGAACTTAAAACTCAGCTTTCTAGCACATTTGATATGAAAGATTTAGGGGCTGCTAAATATATTATTGTGATGGAAATCATTAGGGATCAGGCTCATAGAAGGCTTTGGTTAAGTTAGAGTAAGAATGTTAACACTATTTTGTAGAGGTTTAATATGCAAGACTATAAATTAGTAAATATTCCATTTCCTGTTGGTACTAAGATAAGTTTTGACATGTGTCCTAAATTGGATTATGATATTGATGAAATGTCTAAAGCTCCTTATGCTAGTGTTTTCAAGAGTTTAATGTATGCAATGGTTTGTACTAGACGAGATATAGCCCAAGTAGTGGGAGTTCTAAGAAGGTTTATGTCTAACCCTGGTAAAGAACATTGAAATTTTGTTAAAAGGGTATTTAGATATTTGCGAGGCACTTCTGATTACTGTTTGGTTTATCATGGTACTAACAATATTGATAAATCATTGGACATACAGGGTTTTTTTGATGTAAATTGGGCAGGTGACTTGGATAGTCGAAGGTCCACTAGTGGCTATGTGTTTACTTTGTTTGGAGGTGCAGTGAGTTGGATGAGTAAAAGACAACCTAGAGTTTCTTTTCCCACCACTGAAGTAGAGTATATGGCTACTACACATGCCTCTAAGGAGGTAGTTTGGTTACAGAGACTTGGTAATGGTATTGGTTTTGATTGTTAGATAGCGAGGATCAGATGTGATAGTTAGAGTGTCAAATGTTTAGCTAAAAATCCTATGTATCATGCTCGTACTAAGCATGTTGATGTTCAAAATCACTTTGTGTGAGAAATGGTTGAGAATGGATAGGTTTTCATTGAAAAATTTGACACTTTGGATAATGTTGCAGATTCTCTTACGAAGCCAGTCACCACAGATAAGTTCTCTTGGTGTAGAAAGACCATGGGTCTTGATCACTATAATTAATTCTATGTAATTGTATCTCTATGGGTGTAGTTTACAATGTATGATGTCAAGTGGGAGAATGTTAGGATTTAGGTGCCATCAACATTCTAAATCCTTTAATTAATTATTCTCCTAAAGTGTTTTCTACATTTACCCATAAGAGGTGAAACCGTTTGACCAACGGTGGTGAAAGAGACAGTGTAAATTTAGTGTTACTGTTACCATTTGTCATTTAGGTAAAGGATAAAATACCTAGGCATCCCACTTAGAATCTTCTAGAATGAGGTTGTTAGCTTGTTGTAAGAGCATCTCTGACATGTATAATAGTTGTCATAAGATGCTATGATAGTATGACAGATTCCTATGATAGAATATTCTATATTGGACCCTAGGTACCCATGCATAAGTGATGCCTTATGACATTTGTAAGAGCATCTGTAAGAGGCTATTCTTAGGATGTCATGATCATTTCATGAAGGGAGGCATGAGTTTTTTGAGGAGGTATTGCTGCCTATTATTTGGTGAAACCGTGGTGGTTTTCATCCATACAAATTTCTTTAAATAAGGGCCTTGAGCTAGAGTTATTTATGAATTCAGTTTTGCAGGTTTGCAAGGTAACATGGTGCTACATGATTTTACAGGGATGATAAGAGAAGTCTATTGTTGCATGTAATATTTTAGAATACTAGTAATATACTTTCCTCTCTTTCAGTGGTGGAGTTTTTTCCCTTCATGGTTTCTCCACGTAAATATTTTGTTGCATGTATTATGATTCTTCTATCTCTCCCTCTCATTCTTTCTTCACACTAAGGCTAAAGGTTAATCTACATATTTCAGATCTTCATTCACTTGTTTAAGTTCATATTGCAAGCTTTCTTCACCTTGATGTTCAACAATAAATGCTTTAAGCTTCCCTTTGACAATAAAATTTCTGCCATCCATCATAGTGGCTTTAACACATTGTCCTCTCATGGAAACTTTTACTTAGATTTCTTTTGGCCTAAGCCTATAGAACCTATCAAACCACAAGAAGATTTCTTTTTTCAAATCCTACCAAAAGTTCAAGGTGAAGAAAATAACAGAATTATGCCTCTGAAACATGCCTGAACCTACAATTGAGCTTACTATCCTTCATGAAACCATTATTGAACCTAAAGAAACTACAAATAATCAAAACCAACCTAAGACAAAACCTTCACCTACTTCCTACAAAAGACTAAGAGATAATGAAAATAATCTTGTCATGCCTCCGAGAATAAAACAAGTTTACAAAGTCAAAGAGAAAGTGGTTGAACAACCTTCCATGGATCCTTTTGTTCCTCCCCTTAGGGAAGAAAAGAGACCTATGGTTGATCAACCTGTTCCTACACAAACACAACTTGAAAATAGAACTAAAATAAATAGAGGTGCTAGAGAGCCTAGGCATATACGTCATGCCCTTGCTTGAAAGTTAAATAAAGAAAACAACAAAGAAAATAAAAATTCAAACTTGACTAAAGAAATGCATGACGAGCCTCCCACTTCATTGAAATAGAAGGATTCTATAATGCAACCACAACAAGAGTTGAACCCTTCTTTAGACATTATTATTCAACCTCTTGTTGTGATTAACTTAGATGATGATGAAAAGATTACTAAAATTGATGAGGTACATAATGATTTGAATACTCTTTTTTCCTCTTCTATGAGCTTAAATGAAAATTCTCCTAAGAAGAGTGTTGAACCCGGTGATGGCCCTAGTCTGGGACTTGATATTGTCCCTTTCACTAGTTGTCTGCCTTCAGTATACAATGAACATGATTGGGATGTTGACGACCTGATTTAGGTTGATTCACATGTGCCTTACAAGTTTATTTACCTTATTTGTTTTTCTTTTGTGTGATTGCATGTTGTATATGCATAAATTTGGTCATGTCTGATTAACCCTGGCATTTAATTAAATATTTATTATTTAATTATTTTCTCTAAAGTCATCTACACATGATTAAATTTAATTAATTTAATTATATTGTTCATTTAATTTATTCTGCTGTCATGATTAAATAAATCAATTTTTATTTAATTATTGCCATTCACATATCTACTTGATTAATTAAATAAACACTTCATTTATTTTAATTAATTATCACTTTTTGAATTTAATTAAGTCGTTTGATTTAATTAAATTTAAATATTTATTTTCGAATCTTTCTTCTAATTAATTAATTATTTCATTTAATTAATTCATTTACATATCATTTCTTAAAAAGTTTAATTAAATATATTTATTTAATTAAATATCTTCCATATCTTTTCAAAATCATAATTAAATATTTTATTTAATTATGAAATATGCCATTATTCTTCAAATCTAGAGTAAATATTCTATTTTAAGAAAAATCTCCATGTCACCCATAAATGAATAATTGAATTTAATAATTCATTATTTATCTTCTTTGAAATCTTTCCATAATCTCACAAAAAGATGATTTTTACAATTCATCTTTATCATCTCATCTTATCTCTTTTTTGAAAAAGGAAACAAATCCTGCTTTCTGGTTTTCTTCTATATTCCTCTCCAGTCTTATCCATCTTCAACTATTTGATTTGCCAAGAATTTTCACAGTTGTTGATTTCATCAGCTAATCAGAATCTTTCAAAAACTTTATAAATACCTCTATGAATCCAAGCATTGGTTACACTGACACGCTTGCATACACTTGCATTCACGTACACATGTTATCTAGGATTAATCAATTTTAGCAATTGTCATATTTAGCAATCATCATACTTTAGCTATCATGTTTAGTTTTGTTAATTGCATCTTAGCATAAGCATGCATTTATTTCAAATCTCATTCTCTAGGAGGTCATTTTGTTGAGCCTAACGTATAATCTACGAGCAAGATAGATTCAATGAAACACTGGAGATAGAGGACAATAGGACACTTTCAAAGGAGTTACGAGTTTAAGAGTTTTCTTTTCTTTTAAATTAGTTTCCTTTGATCTAATTTTTTATTGGTGTGTTTAATTTGTTAAATATTTTGCACTTAAAATTGATCACACATTTTTTATGCCCACCATGGGGCCTATGCCTCATTTTTAACATTTGCTTGCAGGTTTTCTAACAGCCTTTTACATTCTGGAATTCGGCTTTCCATCAAAGATTCTCGTTTTAGCACTTCTGTGGTTTTTTTAGTGTGTCCAGGGTTTCTAATGGCATTTTTGTAGGTTTTTCGGTGCATCTAGGAACTGTTTTAGCACATCCAGGAACTATTTCGGCACTTCCAAGAATTTTATCTAGTGCATCCAAGGAACAAAATAGTGCATACGTCTGGTACATTTCATTAGATTTTTTTAAAATCTTGCATTCCTAGATTAAGCGCATATAATATTTATTTTAGCGCATTTGGGGTTTTTTGTAGCGCTTTTATAGTCTGTTTTGGTGCATTTGTTGTTTATTTTAGTGCATATACATAATATTTTAGTGCTTATAGTTTGTAATTAAATAGAGTTTTGAGTTTGATGCCCTCCGTAGATAGAACTTTCTCTGGTTAAAAAGAAGCAACCCTAGGATAGTCACATCTAGATAAAATGAATCAATCCTAGGATAGACATGAAATTTAAAATGAAGCGATCTAGGATAGTCACCACATAATGATTTTGTAGTTAAAATTGAACAACTTGTTTTTCTGAAGCAAAATATTCACTTAGATTAGATCATTGTGATTTGGGTTTTAAAAAAAAAAGAACATTTGTTTACTATGTCTATGGCAATAGGTCTATGCTCTCCCCTTGACTGGGTGATTAGAATACCAGACTTTCCTTTTCAATTTCATGCAAATTTATTGCTTTATTACATCCTTTAGAGAGCCTACTCTTGTGGGAAAAAGTACTCATCCAAGAGGAACGACTCAAGTGGGTTCAAGCCAAAGCCAGGCTATTCCACCCCACTATAAAATTTAAATAAAATCTAGGGAAACCCTCTTTTTCCAGTAGTGTGCAGGATAACCATCCCCAAAACCTTTGTTATAAAGGTTGGCAGGTCTCCTGAGGGAGTTTATTATTGCCGCACCGAATGGAAATCCTTACTAAGAACCTAGTGTAGTAGCTAGCTGAAGTCAGTTTCTGAACATCATAATAATCACAGTGCAAGGGGAGGGAAGAAACTACCCCCAAGACACTCACCATATAACTACCAAGGATCATTTACTTAGGGGATCCAATATCCACTTCCATCACTCTGAGTACGTGCCTAGAAAAGAAAAAAACATAGGTGCCCCTTTAGGGGTGACACAGTTGTGTGAGTCGATGCAGTTCTAAGATGTGGGTTGTTGATTATTATGATGACCCACTTGAGTGCTAAGAGTGAGTCTTCCTAAATTGTATTTCATGTGCTAAACCTGTGAAAACACTTTTTGAAAAAAAATTTGATCATACACTTGATGTTTAGTGTAGGGTTTAAAAACAACTATTTTCAGAATGTTTGTTGTGTATTCTATCACATTAACTCAAATAAAAGATCATCCAAAATGAACATGCAAAAGTTCAGCTAAAAATTGTTCTCAATTGTTTAGAAAATCATTTTGAAAACCTATTTTAGCGCATCTAGGGAGTCTTAGCGAATATAAGGTCTATTCTAGCACATTTACTAGTTAGTTCAGCACATTTGGAGTCTATTTTAGAGCATAGGCTGAGTATTCTGCAAATATTTTTTGGGTAACTGTCGAGAACATTTTCTAAAGCACATTTGAGACATATTATAGTGCATTTGAGGGCTATTGTAGTGCATCTGATTATTTCTCTTGTGCATATGCATGTTTCTGCATCGCATATACAAAACAGAGTAGCGCATCTGTCATTTTCCAAAATCTTCACTTTTGATAGATCTGAGTTTATAACATCCTTGTTCTGGTAACATATCAACACTTCTCTCATGCTTAGAGAGTGGAAATCAATCAATTTTTTTAGGAAATCGATTGTTAATAGGATCAAGAAACCTAAGAAACATTTAGGTTACAAGAAAACTTTACAACGAAGAAAGTTTTTGTATAAAAGTCAGAATGTCTTACTTCATTACCATGAGTTTCTTAATAGGTATGAAGATTTTGTTAGGGGATTTACTGATGAATACGCCGTAGATCCTTTAGATTCACAAGCTTATTTTTAGAGACGAGCTCTATCACAATGGCACAATCATAATCAACCTCTTGACTTCAATTGTATACCACAACCTTCTATTGAATATCCAACACATCCAAGTCAAATTCTTCAGTGAATTAGGCTATACTTATCGTTCTCCAAAAGCAAGGATCAAAATCTTTGAAAATGCACCTTTCAAACAATTTTTTGATTGTTTGATTCAACTTCCTCAACAGGATTCTGATATCCTTTATCATTGAAAGCCAAAATCAAGAATTAGGAACATCTTTTGATCATATCATAAGATTTTCATCTTATCAAATCAAAATATCATCATTTGTGCATTTATCCAATTGTGATCTAAGTCTAGAAGAATGTTTCAAAATCGTATGCCTATTTTTACAAGATCTCAATATAATAAACTGAAAGAGGATATTCAACAAGAAGGTCATACCTGAAGAACTCAAGAAGAGGGTGAGACTAGTAATACCCTTTATAGTGTAAGTCATAATCCCCTTTTTAAAGATAACATGGGTGAAAGAGAAAAGAATACATTCCCTTTCAACAGGGATGGGAGAAAAAATCTTATGGAGAGTGATGATGAACGAGATGAAGAACATCTTAGAGAGGCTGAACAAGATCCAAAATTCCACAAAGCCTTAGAAAATATTTTGGAGCATAATAAAGAAAAATATTTCTTGTATCTAGCTGACAAAGGAGCTAAATTACCCTATAATCTTGATAGTGAGAATATAAGAGTAATCCTGATGAAACACCCTTATCTGATCTTAGTGCCTTGACTCAGCAAGTTAAAACATTACAAGGACAAATTAAGGATCTACAAGGGGGAACCACAAAAAATACATATGCTCTTGATGGCATCTGTCCTTATCCTTTTGACAAACGTCTCAACATGATCCCATTTCCCAAACATTGTGAAATCCCAAAGTTCAGTCGTTACAATGGGAAATCATATCCAATCAATCATATTAGGGACTTCTAAAATATGACTTTAGAGTTTGCTCATGAGGACACATACTTGATGTGTTTGTTTCCTAGAAGTCTTGAGGCCAATCTATGGAATGGCTATCAAAAATCACACCGCCCGTCAAGACATTTGAGGAATTGATTAATGAGTTCATATCACAATATTCCTACAACATACAACATCAAATAACCATGATTGATCTCTACAAGGCTAAATAGAAACCTGGTGAACCATTCATTACATTTCTTCAAAGATGGAGAAGGTTGTTCACTAGATATCCCCACCACGTTCCTGAAAAGGAAAAGATCATCACTTTCATAAACAACTTAGATCAAGAGATGAGCTATCATCTTAATCTTCATTGTCCCCCCTCTTTCCAAAAATTGATTGAAAATGCCATCACCATCGAAAGTGCTTTGGTTCCGAGAGGGATAATCAAACTTGATAAAGACAATCCCAACTCATCAAATCACCACAATGACAAATCTAAGTTTTGGACTCGTAACAAAAACATGGTAAATGATGGTGTTGTAGATGCAAATCATGTCTCAACTAAGCCATTTGTTCTTAGTGCTCCAAGTGCTCCTTGCAACAATAACTATAACAACATCAACTCAGTCACCAATCAAGGAAACAATCCTCCTCCTCCAAGGAATAACGTGAGTCAAAATTTTACTCCCAACCAAGGGAATGTCGATAATCAAGGTTACTATGGAAGCAATAACAACAATAATGTCTTAGGAATTCCCTTGAATGAAAATCCACAACGATCTTCATTCTTTTCTAGCAGAAGAACTTTTACTCCACTAGGTCAATCTCTAGAATCTACCCTTAAAGAGTTGATGGAAAAGAATGTTATCACCTTACCGCCTCAATAAAATTTTGAACCCAATGTGAAACCTCCATCATGGAATGATGCATACTATTGTGAGTATCATCAGTGGAAGGGCCATCACACAAACAATTGTCAAGCCTTAAATAATGGAATCCAAGACTTGATAGAAAATGACACCATTAAGGTAGAAGGACATCAACAATCAAACGAAGAACAACAAGCATTTCACAATCCTTTACCAAATTATCAAAAGAGTGTCTTCTAGAAAAAGTGTGAATCGTATCAATAATGATCATATAATCAATCATATCTACACTAACGATGAGCGGATCAATGTTATAAAAGTCAACGAAAAAATGGAATATAGGGAGGTCAACGCAACAACCAAAGCACAAGCTAAAGTTTTCTTAAAGGGTTCTTCTTCAAAATCCATTGTACCCCTCCCTCAACATCAATATGACTTAGTCAATCAACTTGGAAAAACTCCTACTCAGATTTCCATCTTAGAACTCCTAAAGATTTCCCCAACACACAAGGAAATTCTAGAAAAGGCCCTTGTTGAAACAATTGTATCCACTGATCTGGATGTGGACCGATTTCAAGCCATGGTAGGACACTTGTCCTCACCCACATTCCTCTTGTTCTCTGAAAAGGATGATGTTTCCATAACTCATCCCCATAATTCATCGCTATACTTAAAGGTGATGGTCCACAAGTTTCATGTCAGACGCATCCTAATAGATGGAGGTGTCGGTTTGAACATATATACCATGAAGTTAGTTTGGGATTGAGGATATTCGGAGGACTCTATTGACCCTAGAAGAAAGATCACTATTAAATCCTATGATGATGAGGAAAGAGCATCCAAGGGTTTAATCATGTTGCCGATCAGAGTGGGACCTGTTATCAAGAATACTTTATGCAAGTATTAGACCATGATCTTGCATACATCTTATTGGGTCATCCTTGGATCCATGAAATGCAAGTTGTCTCGTCCACATATCATCAATGTCTTAAGTTTCCCTATGACGGATAGGAGATCACAATACCAGCTGATAATTCACATACTCATACTTGTGCCAACATCAAAGCTAGTCAAGAAACTTTGGTTCCTAACAATCGAGAAGCTCCTGCTAGTACTTCTCTCAAAGTGGATACGTAAATCAATCAGTTAACCAAAATCTTTGACAAGCAACTATGGTTTGGGGACAATGGAGTAGGGTAGTACTCTCTCTTCCTTGTGAATCTACCTATATCACCTCGATCACATGGACAACCATCTATTATACAACAAATATCCGTAGCATCCATGTCAACGCAACCTCCAACAAGGCCAAATACAAAGTTTAATGGACGTTTTATCAAAGAAAAATTCCACATGGAAGATCCTACGGATAGAGAAAATTTAAGTTGGCTCTATAAAGATGAAGATGAAATAATTCTTAATATCAAGCTGCCAACTGATAAATATGGTAAGGGGTATTCAATCATGCAAAAGATGGGCTATGATGGTAATGGTCCTATCAGAAAGAGAAAAGAAGGAGTAGTTGAGCCTATTGACCCTCCAGGACTGGCTACAAAAGATAAAATAGGACTAGGCTATTAAACAACATCCAAGTAGTCGCATGATATTGTCCTCACTTTACAAGAAGTTTATGATACAAGAGAAGTTTGTTTGACAACAATTCAGAATTTCATGGATAATAACTCTAACACAAATTCTGGTGAATATAAATGGGACACCATCTACAATGATGAGTTTTGGAGGGACAAAAAGGTTGATATGGTACACAGGTACACCCCAAATATAATCATAGGAGAAGAGTTAGGGTCCTAACCTCAAGAATTCAGACTACAAGGTGACTATAATTCTAGTGATACCGAGTTAGATTTAATCGAACAAGATTATTGTGATAACAGTACCATCATTGATTTTCCTCATACCTCAGATCCTACAGTCAACACTGTTATGACCATAACCATAGCTGATTTCATGCAACCCAATGACCTGCTACCTTTGATCCATCCCGATCTCATTGACTGGGATTCATCTGAACCTATCAATATACCTATGTTTCCAAGTGATGAATCTATCATAAATTTCCTTTCCGCAAATGACACAAATGATTGTTCTACTAGTGATTTTTAGTATAGAGTCTTTAATCAGGAGAGTGTCAAGTCTCCTAACTGCAAAAGTAAAAGTCAAAAAGAAAGATCTAATGGTGAAAACCAGAATTTGGCAGTTTGGATCAAACAAAAGATAAAACAAAGAGCATATCGGATGGTGAAAACCTTTTTAAGGCACCTGATGATGGGATATTTGACACTCTCCCAGAGCATTATCATGAGTGATCACCTATCTTGATTGAGCCTACAAAAGTAGTAAATCTTGAAACTATAGAAAAATGAAGGATTCTATAGGTAGTTGCATCAATGATAGATAAAGAAGTGTTAGAGTTCATGGAATTTCTTAGAGCAAATCAAGTCAACTTTACCTGGTCTTATGCCGACATGCCCGATATTGATCCTGATCTTATAATGCATCACTTATCTATTAAACTAGGGGTTAAGCCTGTGAAACAAAAACTCAGAAAGATGCACCCCCATGTTGCATTATTGGTTAAGGAAGAACTAAGAAAACTCCTTGAGGTGGGTTTCATAAGATCAATTGACTACACAGAATGTATCTCTAACATTGTTCCTGTATCTAAGCCTGACAAAAGTGTTAGAGTGTGTACAAATTTTAGAGATCTTAACAAGGCATGTCCTAAGGATGACTTCCCTCTTCCAAGAATTGATACCATAGTTGATCTGATGGCTAGCCATTCCATGTATTCACCAATGGATGGTTTTTCTAGTTATAACCAAATAAAGATTGCACCTGAGGACCAAGACAAAATAGCTTTCACATGTTCGTGGGGGACTTACTGTTAGAATGTTATGCCTTTCAGTTTAAAGAATGTAGGGGATACATACCAAAGAGCCATGACTACAATCTTTCATGACATGATCCACACATTCATGGAAGATTATGTAGATGACATATTGGAAAAGTCATACACAAGAGAAGGACATCTGAAAATATTGTCCAAAATATTTGCAAGATTGGAGAAGTTCAAAGTTCACCTCAATCCCAAGAAATGTGTTTTTGGGGTCACATCTAGAAAACTCTTAAGATACATAGTATCAGGAAAAGGAATTGAAGTAGATCCTACCAAGGTATAGGAAATCATGGAAATGACTCCACCAAGGAATATCAATCAGTTGTGGTCATTACAAGGATGACTTCAATCTATATGAAGATTCATTGCACAACTAGCAAATAAAAGCCTACCTTTCACACATTTACTATATAAGAATGTTCCTTTCAAATGGGATGATAAGTGCAAGATGTCCTTTCAACAAATCAAGTAGTACCTAATGAACCCACCAGTTCTAGTACCGCTAAATCCAGACAAATTGCTTATCTTATATATTGCCACAATAGAGACATCTTTAGAGGCATTATTAGCACAAGAGGACTCTATAGGAAAGGAACGTGCAATTTATTAGATCAGTCAAATGCTAATAGGTCATGAACTCAACTACACTTTCATCGAGAAGGCTTTTCTAGCAGTAGTCTTTGCCTCACAGAAATTTCGGCACTACATTTTAACTCATACAATCAATCTTGTTGCAAAGATTGATCCACTCAAGTATCTGTTAAGCAAGGCTACATTGACAGGAAGGCTAGCAAAATGGGTCATGATCCTAAGTGAGTTTGACATCCATTATGTTAATGGAAAAGCAATCAAAGGCCAAGTTATCATTGATCAACTAGCTGAAGTACCACTACAAGTAGAGTATCCCATGCATATCAAATTTCCAGATGTTGATGTCTTCACTGCAGAATCAAAAAAACCATGGTCTTTATATTTTGATGGTTCTTTCACTCAACATGGATTGGGGGCAGGAATACTCTTTGTCACCCCTCAAGGAAATACCATCCCTTGGTCATATAGGCTAATGTTTCCATGCACTAACAACATATCCAAGTATAAAGATTTGATCACTGGACTAAAGATCACATTGGAATGGAGAATCACAAAATTACAAGTCTACGGTGATTCACAGTTAGTCATTAATCAAATCAATGATGATTATCAGACCAAGGATGACAAACTTTTGCCATATAAGAAGATGGTTGACAATTTCAAGAAGTACTTCATAGATATCAAGTTCATATAGATTCCATGACTTGATAATAAAGCAGTTGATGCCATGACCATGATTGCATCATTGATACAACTCCCAGAACATTAGGCTCGCTATGAATTTCTAGTGGAACAATCATTTGTACCTACCTATGACACCCCTAAAAGCCAAATAATTTGCCACTTAGTAGGATCCAATTCACCTTGGTATGGCAAGATTTATGCCTACCTAAAAGATGACATCTTACCACCTGATTTATCCCATAACCAAAAATGTAATTTTATTCGGCAATCCTCTCGCTATACCCTTATCACTGACACTCTCTATCGCCATGGTCTTGATGGTACTTTACTTCAATTTCTTGAACGTGATGAATCTAACAAAGCTTTACAAGAAGTTCATGGTGGAATTTGTGGTACTCATTCAAGTGGACTAACCTTATCTAATAAATTGATTAGAATGGGTTATTACTGGCCGAATATGGAAAGGGAATCATTCACTTTTGTAAAGAAGTGCTCTAAATGTCAAATACATGGAAATCTCATTCATGCTCCTGCACAAGAACTACAACCGTTCACGCCAACCTGGCCATTTTCTCAATGGGGGTTGGATCTAGTTGGGAAGATTCATCCTTCCTCATCGAATAGACACAAATTCATCATCACAACAATAGAAAATTTTACCAAGTGGATTGAGGCAATACCTCTCAAAAAGGTCACCGACAAACAAATCTCATCTTTTATACTCAACTATCTCATTTTTCGGTATGGTATTCCCAACTCCATCATTACAGATAATGGATGGCCATTCAAGAATCAGGATGTTGGTGAACTTTGTGAGTGATTTCATATTCAAAACAGATATTCAACACCTTACTATCCAAAAGGGAATGGCCAAGCAGAGGCCTCGAACAAAATAATACTAAAAATATTGAAGAAGACTGTGAATGATGCAAGGAAAGATTGGAACGTTCAACTCAATCCCGCCTTGTGGGCCTACAGAACTAGAATCAGAATGCCAACAGGAGCAACACCATTTTCCCTTGTCTATGGAGTAGAGGCTATACTTCCTCTAGAAGTTGAGATTCCCTCACTTAGAGTATCACTGAAAGGTCTCACAACAGATGGTGAATATAGAGTTTCTTGGCTATAGGAGCTAGAACTCCTTGATGAGAAGAGACAACGAGTAGCCGATCATTTGAAAGAATATCAACAAATGATGTCTCACAGCTATAATCACAGATTCAAACCTCGTACCTTCTAGGTTGGTGATCTTGTTCTAAAAGAGAACCCACGAAATCAACAAGACAAAGAGAAGAAAGGGAAGTTTGAACCTAATTGGTTGGGTCCTTACGTGGTCATAGTAGTATATGGTTCAAGAGCATACAAGTTGTCAACACCAAAAGGGGACCTATTTGATGAACCCATCAACACCATGCACCTGAAAAAGTATTATGTATGAAGTAGTTATCATCATCCAGAAAATGTCCTGAAAAAATACAAAAACAGAAGAAAAAGTCCTGAAAAAATACAAAAATAGAAGAAAAAGTCCTGAAGAAATACAAAAACAGTAGAAAAATTCCTAAAAAAAATAAAAAAAATAAAAAAAATTGTCATAGGGTGAAAAACCTAGCAATAGGTAGTCTATTGACAAGGAAAATGTAATAAAAACTAATAGTGAAAATCTGGAAAATAGATGCTATTTGTAGCTCTCCATCTATTAGTTCATGTTCCGCACTTAGCTTTTACGCCTTCATTTTTGCACATCTTTCCATTATCTTAGGGTTGTACCATAATTATGCTACCATCATTTTCCTAGAGCAATAACATCTTACCATGTCTTGATTATTGTACATATTCCTTTCGGCAGGTTATGTTAATATTGGGGGCAAACACTGACATACTGGGGGCAACCAACTTTCTGGTTTTTATAGAAACAGCTAGACAATGACATAAAATCCAGTCATACAAATAAATAATCAAATCACATGAACAACTATTCAATCATTGATTTGTATCACAACAATTTTCAGCAGGTACCATGTCATGAATCATATCTAGATGATCTAAAATCTAAATAATGTTTGGAATAGCAGTATTATATTTTGAACAATAGTTGTTTTTTATTTTTGATATCATCTCTCTGGAGCACACTCGATCATGAATTGAACTAGAGTGGCGAGGAAAGAGGATGATTTTTCTTTGTCTATTGTCTTGAGGTTAACTATCAATCTATTGTAAATATGTCGTGATACATGATTTCCAAAGTTTATCATTGATGGCAGTTCCAAATTTTGCATCAGAAGATGGTTAGTCTATGTCTATTTATGCAATAAATGCTTAGGTCATCTTGGTTCAATTATACCTCGATGCTTGTGTTTGCTTGCTATATCAAAAATCATGAAAGTTGTACTCAGGTCATCATTGGTGCTAATTTCCCCTTTGATGCTTGTACATACTTCCAACATTTTAAAATGCTCTATGATGATTCAACAAAAGGCTCAACAAATAGTTGGTTTTATTTAGTTGCATTTCATTTAGATCAATGTACATGTCTGCATATTGGATTCACATCAGAGTTTTGAAAGACTAACAAAAACATCAATGGTTGTCATGTCTCTTTGGACTATTTGTGGAGGAAATTCAGACATTTGTTTCATCCTCACCTTTCATCTTCATTATCATTTCGTTAATTATTATCATTTCATATAGGTCTTATCATTTATCATCTATCATCATCATTTCATATCATTTGAATATCTATTCTATATTTTCATATCACCTTTATGTTCATATCATCTATCATCTTCATATCATTAACATCTTGTCACTTTCTTATCATTTTACACATTTACATCCTATTTATCATCTTTATTACCATTTCATATTTTTATCTTTGTTTTAACATTTCATTTCTTTCATTATCATTTATTTCATTAACATTTCATTTCCTTTCATTATCATATCTTATCATATCATTATCACTAATTTCATTATCATATCTTATCATATCATTTCCTCATGTCATTATCACATTTTCCCATTTATCATTTTATCATTTCATTATCATATTTTCTCATATCATATAGTTTGACATTTATCGTTCATTTTCATATAATTTAGATCCTTTCTCATTTATTTATCCTTCATGATGCATCATCATCTCATTTATCATATTTCATATCATTGATCATTCTCATTTTTATCATCTTTGTTTCAATCCTTTATCATTTCATACCATTCATTTATTCATTAGGCATTTTCATATCACTTTTATTATCATCTTACCCATCATTGTATATATACGTTTCATTTTCATTTTACACAGTTGCATACCATTTTATTATCTTTATTATCACTTTAGTTATCATTTCATTATAATCTCATTACATCTCATATCATTACATTTCCTCATCTCGTATCATTAAATTTCATCTCATTTATATATATATATATTCATTTTGTTTCAATTCATCCCATTTCATCATCATATCTCATTACATTTTTATATCATTTTTATATTCATCATATCATCTTCTCATCATTATCCTTCATATCATTATCGTTTATCTTTTATCATCTCATTATATCATATCATTTCTTTTCCTCACTTTTTTTTCATAATTTATTTTATTTTATGATTACATTTCATTTCATTTTATCATCTCATCATTCTTTTGCATTATCTTTCATCATCATTACAAATCATTATATTTCATATCATATCATTTATCCTTTTATCATACATCTCATTATTATTAATCATTTCAATTCATATCATTACTAATATCTTACATTCATATCATATCGTTAATCATCCATATCATTTTTCATATCAATTTATATTACAAATTCATGATGCATATCATAAACATAATTTTTTTCCATCATATTATCATTATTTACTTGCATTTGAAAATCCAAGAACAAGCATTCCATACATACATTTTCATATCATTTTCCAAACCACATTTTTCATAAAACATATCAAATAACCCATGGCATTGACATGCACCTGCATAACATCATTAGTATGCATCATCAATCATTTTCATCATCATCATAAAAACATCACATCAAATCATTCTGCATACCATGTTAGTCATCAAATCATTAAAATCTATATCAAAATCCATATCCCATATAACATCATCACATTCCAAACACATCTTCACCAAAACTCATTGCCGCTGCATATCATCGCTCATAAAAAAAAATGAATAAAAATGTCCAATGTCCAATGAAACTGAAAATTCTAGAGAGATACATGAGATATGATCAAGCATAAAGTACATACTCCAAAATAATGATATACATCAATAATCTTGCATTAATATAAGTCATATATCAAGGTTGGCTGGTCAAGACCCCTGATGGAGCTGGTCTAGCGGATGGTCGTCTACCATTGCCCCTACATCGGGATCTCGTCGAGGCCCTGTGACTCCTCTAGTCTATGGCGTAGACTATGATCTCCTTCTAGTCCAACTATGAGACTGTGGGTAAGGCTCTCTAGCCATCTCAAATCCCTCTGCAATAGCCTCTCACATAGATGCACTCTCCACCAGGCCCATGAGTCTCTATGCCACACCCTCTGCCTCTGCTACCCTCTGTCTAAGGGAATACCTCTCTACTATCAACTAGGCTACCTATGGTTCTAGGGTAGGAGGAAGTTCCTGCATCTATGCCTGCGCCTATGCCTGTGACTGCACAATTTGTGCCTTTAACTGCACTGTCATACTTTGTGCCTGAGCCAACTAGCTCTGCAACTATGCCTATTGTCCCTACAATGTCTGTACCTGGGCCTGTAGAGTGGCTATTTGTGCCTGCTAAGATGTCGAAGTGACCCTGATTATTGTCTGAAATCCAATCCCAATCCTTGACCTCTCCATGATCTGAACACTTCCTAATAAGTCTGGCGTCGGTCTCACTGGCACCTACTCCTCCCCTCCACCATCTCCACCATCATCCCCATCATCACCATCTAAGCTATCCTCCTCCTCTCCTCCACCAACTTCCTGCTCACCACCTACTACATCCTCCTAACTCCTACCCCTTGGCGGTGCCACCAAAATGGGCATTGGCTCATCTGGACATGTCAACTGTGGAAATGTATGTGTATGATAATAAACTGAGTACTCATCGAACATACTAGCATCAACAATATCCCGCCTGTCATCCCATGCCTTAGGCACTAACGAAGTATACTCTGTATATGTTATCTGATATGAAATGTCAGGTCCCCATCCTGCCTCATCCTTGCTCTATGCATAGTGAGAAGCACCCTGAAGCATCCCCTATGTAAATCCAAACTGTCACTGCACCTGCAATGCCAAAAATCTCTCTATGATGAAGGGGTCCTCCCTATCAAAAATTGAGGAATATATACAAATGACATCTCTAAATGATCTATATCCCATGGCTCGCAATTTGTGTATGGCCACCATATCACTGCATCCATATCATCAAGGAACTGTCTCTAGTAATCCAACTTGCTTAGCTTGGGCTAGACAAGGAACATAGAATATGCATACACATATGGTCTGCCTGATGGCCTCACTTTGGGACAAGCTGGTCTCATCATAGTAATATGCTCCCATGCCAAGATCTAGAGTAGTGTAACACCACATGATAAACTAGATGAACCTCTATAAACCACCTGATGTAAGTCATGATATAGGTGAGCCAACATGCAACTCCCCCAGGCATATCTTCGTGGTTGTACCAGCATTTGCTCAAGGATCCTCTCCCATCCAACTGATAGTCCCTTTGACCAGCAATCTAGACAAAGGAGACCTCCAATACATGCACCCAAAACTGTTGGTAAGGTTGGATACCCCTTGAAGTCTTCCCATGGCACCTAGTACCCTGCTATCTACATGTCACCATACACTCTCCTTAGTGCATCTGTACCACCTAGCTCCTTGTGATCATAAAACACAAGGGCACCTATCACTAGAATACCCAAAATCCTATAAACATCCTTAGGAGTCATAGTCAACTCACTTGTCAGCAAATGAAAGGTGTTATGCTCTGAATGCCACCACTGCTAGTGTGGTCAACAGTCCCCTGTTGACCCAAATTGGAGGCATGGACAACAACGATCCCAATCCACATACCCCTATTAGCTCTATATCATCTGGTGTCAGCTCTGGTATCTGATCCCACCCCACCGAGTGGCGCTCCCTAATCTGGAGGTTTTTGATAACCTCCTATTTTCGGTTATGACAAGGACAATCAATCAACATCCTATCAATGATTCAATCTCAATCAAGAAAATCAATCTAATTCATGTTTATCTATCAATGACCCATATCAGTGACCTGTATTAGTGGACCCATATCCAGTGACCCATATCAAGTGTTCTATCTAGGTGACTCATATCATACAAATAATGCACAATCTATCTATCTGAATATCACATCAATCTACTCTATCATCAATTACTATTTGTTTTCTTTTTCAAGAATGAAAATTTATGAACAATCAAAACATCATTCTATTTTTATTTTCATCATTAATGCAAATATGTTTTCAATCAATCATCTACTATTTTTTTTCTATCGCAGAAAGAAAATTTATCTATATCAATCATTTACTCTCTTTTTTTCATTCAGGAGAGACAAAGTTATCAGTTGTCTACTCTTTGATTTCTACTTTGGGAAACAAAGTTATCCATTCTTTATCAGATTTTTCTATCCATATCAACATGATGACAAGCCCATTTTTATATCTATTGACCAAAGAAGCAATAAACATCATCATTTTCATTAAACAGGCACATTTCCTAAAAGCACTAACTTGTGGCCTCTATGCGCTAAAACCCTGTATGCACTAAAGTTTCCCCCAGATGCTCTCAAACTCAGATGCGCCATTTGGCACACTAGATGCGCTAAATCATTTCCTCTATGCACTATTTCCCTAAAATCTCTAAAACTCTAATCAAAAGTGCCACTTTATTCACTAGATGCGCGAAAACCCTATAAGCGCTAAATTGTTTCCTAGATGCGTTAAAGTACTACTTTTTCCTACAGCATCCTATAAGCACTATTATATCTATTGGATGAGCTAAACTAGCTTTTGCAATGAAAATGCAAAAAAAAAATTGAATCCTATATGCGCTACAAAAATCATCGAAAGTGCTAAAACACTTCCTAAAAGTGCTAAAACGGCCTGTAAAAATCTAAATCCGTAGAAAAAAACATGACAAACTAATTCAAAATAGAAAATTTCAAAACAAAATGGGTTGGATTGATTCACTAGTGGTCCATAAGCCGCTGGTCTCTGGTATCGGCAGGTCTGCTCGAATCTATGTTTGTGGTAAGGAATCTCCATCTCGCCACGTCACTATCAGAGCACAAGGTTTCTCAAAGTAAAAAGGTGCAAATGACTTATCCTTTTCTTCCCTTTTACCTTTCAAAGGTCAAACAAAGGTGCATTTTTGTGGCATGTTATTTTATTTTCATCTTTTTTTTTATCTCACCTTGACCTTACTTTTTCAAACTGGGGCATCTTTATACATCATTTTTTGAGAGCTAAATCACTAAATTCACATCAAGCTCAAAATTTCATCATCAAATCAAAATTTTCCAACATTATCAAAACTCATATCCTCGTCATCAGTGATTTACCTCTCGAGGGGGCATCATTAATA
This sequence comes from Sequoia sempervirens, assembly GCA_007258455.2. Classification (NCBI taxonomy): domain Eukaryota; kingdom Viridiplantae; phylum Streptophyta; class Pinopsida; order Cupressales; family Cupressaceae; genus Sequoia; species Sequoia sempervirens. The sequence continues at coordinate 163,838,868 of VDFB02000007.1, read as the reverse complement.
TCGGCATAAAAACATATCAAATTCAAATTAGGGGCAAAATCAAACACAGTAAAACTTTTAAAGCTGGAATATTTTTCTTTGAAGCAATCGTTTCACACATCAGTTCAAAGAGGGGAAAAATGTATATGCATAAAATTGGTCATGTCTGATTAATCCTGGAATTTAATTAAATATTTATTATTCAATTATTTTATTTAAATTCCTCTACATATGATTAAATTTAATTAATTTAATTATATTGTTCATTCAATTTATTCTACTGTCATGATTAAATAAATCAATTTTTATTTAATTATTGCACATTCACATATATACTTGATTAATTAAATAAATACACTTCATTTATTTTAATTAATTATCACTTTTTGAATTTAATTAAGTCTTTCAAGTTAATTAAATTTAAATATTTCTTTTCAAATCTTTCTTCTAATTAATTAAATATTTCATTTAATTAATTTCATTTACATATCATTTCTTAAAAAAATTAATTAAATATTTTATTTAATTATGAAATCTGCCATTATCCTTCAAATCTGGAGTAAATATTCTATTTTAAGAAAAATCTCCATGTCACCCATAAATGAATAATTGAATTTAATAATTCATTATTTATCTTGTCTAAAATCTTTCCATAATCTCACAAAAAGATGATTTTTACAATTCATCTTTATCATCTCATCTTATCTCTTTTTTGAAAAAGGAAACAAATCCTATTTTTTAGTTTTCTTATATTTTCCTCTCCAATCTTATCCATCTTCAACCGTTCGATCTGCCAGGAATTTTCATAGTCGTTGATTTCATCAGCCAATCAGAATCTTTCAAAAACTTTATAAATACCTCTATGAATCCAAGCATTGGTTACACTGACATGCTTGCATACACTTGCATTCGCATACACATGTTATCCAACATTAATCAGTTTTAGCAATCATCATATTTAGTAAGCATCATACTTTAGCTATCATGTTTAGTTTTGTTAATTGCTTCTTAGAATAAGCATGCATTTATTTCAAATCTCATTCTCTAGGAGATCATTTTGTTGAGCCTAGCGTATAATCTGAGAGCAAGCTAGATTCAATGAAACAGTGGAGATAGAGGACAATAGGATGCTTTCGAAGGAGCTACGAGTTTAAGAGTTTTCTTTTCTTTTAAATTACTTTCCTTTGATATAATGTTTTATTGGTGTGTTTAATTTGTTAAATATTTTGCAATTAAAATTGATCACACACATGTGAGTATTATGATTGCTAGTGTTGTTATGTTTGATGTATCTCTCTCTTTGTGATATTCCTCTATTTGTATCTTAATTCTTCTCTATGTCATAAATCTTTTATCTTTCACCTTTTATATTTTTCATTTTTCTTCTATTTTCCTTTTGGGGATGACCCAAGGCATCAAGACATTCATGTCTCCTCCAAGTTGACCCAAAAAAAAAAAAATTCTCTTCCATTTTCTTTGTCTTTTGTTTTCCTTTTGGGTATGATGCAAGGCATCAAGGTATGGTGCAAGGTGTCAAGACAATTTGTTTTCTAACAACTTACATTTCTAGGTGTTCTGCATTACACATTCATGCCTCTTGGGTATGGTGCAATGTGTTTTCTAACAACTTGCATTTCCCTTATGTTTTCCTCTTGGGGATGGTGCAAGGTGTCGAGACATTCAAGTCTCTTCCATGTTGACCCGAAAGGCTTTTTCTTTGTTTTCACTCTCTTTTGTGTCATTCTTATAGTTCTATGAGTATTTGGGGAATGATGACAGTTTTGAGCTCTCTCAAAACATTGTAGCAAGAACATACTCACCCCAAATCCATAGATCCCTTATGTATTTTGATTTTTCATTTTTTGGGGGAAACCCCTCTCTTCTCCTTTTCCTTTCTCCATGATGTACCTTCATTCGGAAATATATGACTTGGAATAGGGCTTTCCAAGTTAGCTCTCATGTCTTTTTTATTGTTAGCATTTATCATTTTTTACTTTAAATTAATTGTTGATTGTAACATGGATTTTTGGCATGTCCAAGATCTTTCTAGCACTCTTAGGGTTTTTCACCTAGAAGGAGAAAGATGGACCAAAATGCTTATGTCTACACTCGAAGTCAATGCAATATGGATGGAATATGCTTAGATTAGATAAAATAAATGCAGAAAACTAAAGAATGATATTTTATTCAATGAAAACTAGGGAAATTCAAGTTGTTAGAAAACACATTGTGTAATGTAGAACACCTAGAAATGTGAACAAAACTGAATAGAAATGGATGAGACTAGAAGTGTGCACCTGGGATCTTGAAGGAGGCTATAAATGACACTTGAAATGTTGTTTATGTTGATTTTCAAGCCTGGTGGGACTCATTAGCCATTTTGGGCCAATCAATCCCAGTTCTACAAAACTATGTCGAAACCTATTTCGGATAAAAGGGTATCTAAAAATGCAAAAAACCAAAAATTGACCTTGGAGTGGAACTCATTCACCTCCCATGGAGAATGAGTCCACTTTTTAATTTTTAAATATTCAAAGGTGGAATCCAGAGCTCTTGGCCTACACTTTAACTATCTACAAGTGTCCATTACAAGGGCTATTTTGACAGCTAAGATACCAAGAGATAAGGAAATAAGGTTTAAATTAAAATTTAGTGGTTTATTTGATCAATTTAAGCCTCAAGATGCACAATATGGGTTAATAGGAGCCTATTAGTGATGATGTAAAGGTCAATTAGGACTTGGGACACAAAATTCAATGTGAAAGTATGATTAAATACACTTTACAACACTAAAATGGGGTCCACATAGCCTAGGAAGGCACAAGAACCAATGTGAATGTGCAAGACACATTACAACACTAGTTTAACATTAATTTTAACTTATAAGTCTTCTAGATTGATGTGATAATACTATTAAAAATATTTAATAATTTTGAGTTAGGTGAAAAAGGGTTTATTAAGTCTAGAAAAGCATGAAAGTCCTTTACAACACCTTTACAAGACATCAATAAAAGCATGTTATTCAGTTTACAAGGGTCCAAGACCTAGTGTGGATGCATAAAATGCCTCACAACACTTGAATCAAGGCCTTATTAAGTCTATTTTATCATGAATTATTCCCATGTCAAGCAAGAGGTCCTTTTTTCTATGGTACATTTAGCCCCCACTTTAGTGAGAGGATGAACTTGCTTCAAACTCACACTAAAGTAGATATTCAATAGATTCAAATGTACAGATGCAAATGATAGAGAATGAAAAAGATCAGAGGAGGATGTGCAAGCCCCCAAGATCAAAGATCCTAAGTCAAACCATCAAGATACAAAATCATGCAATGGAAAGAAAGAGAAAGATGAAAATAAGGTGGATCATGCTTTGATCATTTGTCCAACTAGTTGTGGATCAGATCTAGGTTGTTTGTTCAAGAAGATGCATACTCATTCTTGCGTGACAAAACTCTTGGTTGTCTGTTAGGTGAGAAATTCCAAAAGGTGAGAAACATACGCTAGTTGGTATGCACTGACAAACACATAGGTGGCTATCGGGAAAGTCGTGCCTCAGAATGGGCTTCCCACTCAACCATACTAAAGTTATATCTCTTGATAACTTTAATAAGGTGCTATAAAGAAGATGATATCATTTCAAGCTCTATGAAGTAAGCAAAACTTCGTATGCTTGATACTTATAGACATTGTTAATGTAGAATACTGTAAGGATTGTTCAAAAGTATTTTTCTTAGTTCATGCAAGGTCTCATCTTAAGGAACATCATGCTCAATGTCTCCAAGAGAGGATAAGTGAAAATGATCTCATCTTGTTTCCAAGAGAGGACAAGTGCAAGGTCTCATCCTAAGCAACATTGTACCTAATGCTTCCAAGAGAGGAAATCGCAAGAAAAAGAAAATCACACAATGAAATGTGAGTGGTGATGTATGCCCCCACTTTAAAGTGGTTGCAAACACCAGTACTATGAGCAATTTCTTTAAAGTAGAAGAAGAAGTTATGAGTGCTTACTCAAAAATCCATATGCCAAGTCATATGTTTTTGAGAAGCTACGTCATGAAAAAGGGTAGTATGTCACATGCAAGCCAACTTAAAGTACATTGTCCATATCCCAAGCTTTCTCTTATATGTTCATGAAATGTTAATGACTAGCCAAAGGAGGCAACGACTAGTGACACACAAGGAGAAGGCTACTAAAACCCTTGCTCCCACTGAGTGCAGGACAAAGGTAAGCTGAAATGATTGAGGAAATGTAGGCGAGAGTGAAAATCGGTATCAATTAGAGGAATTAGGTGCCCCCCATAGAGGGAATCATATCAAACTCCTTAATATGTTGGATTTTACGACTCAAAGCTTTACATTTATTAGTGGAGTGACCATTAACTCTATGATATGAATAGAATGAAGTCTTATAAGAGCATTTCTTTCGAGTTCTGGGAGGGAGGGTGATCAAGTGATCTTGAAGGAATCTTGACAAGATACCCTCTTGATCAATGGTAGAAGGTGGTCTTGTGGCTTGCATCAAAGATACAACTTGCTTAGTAGAAGATGTCATACTTACACAATTTTCTCTATATTTTGAGAGTTTATTCTCACTCGTATAGGAGGAGGGAAAATATATCAGATGAAAATCATTGGTATCTTGTGAGATGACATTGACATTAAATGAAGAGTTCATTGTTTGTGTCATATTGTGTAAAGGATGATGTTCAAGACCACTAGTGTCAAAGAGTTCAGGATGGGTGAATGTTAAGGATGATTTAGGAGTATGTTGTGTGAGATTTTTGATGTTGAGTGAAGGTTTGTTAATCTTGATCAAAGGACAATAACCAAGACCAAGATTCATTTTTTGTGTATTAGGCTCTATAGGGTTCTGGATACCTTGTTCTCGAGCACCACATCCTTTGCCACTATATACAAGTTTTTTCATAAGTTCATATCCTTTTTGAGAAATTTGCTTCATTGCTTTTGGATTGGGTGATGGTTGGTCATAAGCACCATCAAAGGGGTCTATGTAGTTTTCTTCTTTGTCTAAAGTGGTCAAGGCAGATGCTTTGGAAAGGTCGTCCAAATTTCATGTGGACATTATTGTTGTGTCTTTGTCCTTATTATAATTTTGGTGGATGATTTTGTACTCACCCATGAAGTCATGTTTGAAATCCAACGAACCTTAATCATATTCTAATAGCATCGTGACTTGTTCAATATGTTGTTGTTTTTCTTTTTGTGTGGGTTCCACTTGTGTGGTTGGTGTTAATGTGTTCAAGGGGTTCTCTTTGGTTTTATCAAGTAGCATGACACTACAAGGCTCATGATTAGTTAAGTGTGTACACTTTGTTGTTGTAGATGTATTTCATTTTACGATGAAGAGTGGAAGGCACACCATTCATTGCATGAATCCATGACCTACCTAGAAGAAGGTTATATGAAAGATCATTAGGAATAACATGGATTGGTGTATCCAATGTGGCCACTCAAATTGTAAGAGGTAAAGTGATCACACCAAGTATTTATTGAATGAAAACTAGAGAAATGCAAGCTGATACAAAACACATTGTGTAATGCAAAACACCTAGAAATGTGAACAAAACTAAATAGAAATGGATGAGACTAGAAGTGTGCACCTGGGATCTTGAAGGAGGCTAGAAATGACACTTGAAATTTTGTTGATGATGATTTTCAGGACTGGTGGGACTCATTTGCCATTCTGGGTGAATCAGTCCCAGTTCTACAAAACTGTGTTAGAACCTGTTTCGTACAAAAGGGTATCTAAAAATGCAGAAAACAAAAAACTAATCTTGGAATGGGACTCATTCTCCACCCAAGGTGAATGAGTCCACTTTTTAATTTCTGAATATTCAAAGGTGGAAGCTAGATCTCTCGGTCTACACTTTGATTCTCTATAGGTGTCCACTTCTGAAACTTTGATTTTTGAACCTGAAAATGAGTTTTTGTTGATATTTTGACTTGTTGAATGAAGAGAAGACTTAAGAAACCTTGCAACTTGATTATTAATGATTTCCAAGTTTCCAAGATGCCTAAATCTGCAAACACACAAGACAAGAGAAAGACATGTTGAATGTTAGGGCATGGGGGTTTGCCTTGGTGAAACCCCTTTTAGGTAATTAAACCAAAATGATGAAAGAATGAAATGACAAATGCAATAATGGAGTTGATTACCTTTCCATGATATTTTTTCTTGAATTTTTTCAACAAAACATGAAGAATCTTCCCTTGAATGTCTAAAAATTGATGTCTTAATGCCTTGAAAATGTGAATCCCTAACTTGATTTACTTAAGATGGAAGAATGATGGATGAATAATGAAGAATTATTTTTATTTAGGATTTATATACTTATATTTATATGCATTACACCTTATTTTGTCATTAATCAGATCCCTAAAGCCGACATGTAAAAATATTAAACTTAAATTTCACTTTTTCCCGCTGAAAGGTAAAAATTGGGCCAAATGGGACTTATTCGCCACCCATGGTGAATGGGATCCACCTGGATGGGATTGATTCACCATGGATGGTGAATGGGTCTTACAAGGGCCATTTTGACAACTAAGATACCAAGAGATAAGGAAATAAGGTTTAAATTGAAACTTTATCATTTATTTGATCAATTGAAGCCTCAAGATGCACAATATGGGTTAATAGGGGCCTATTAGTGATGATGTAGAGGTCAATTAGGACTTGGGACACAAAATTCAATGTGAAAGTGTGATTAAATACACTTTACAACACTAAAATGAGGTGCACATAACCTAGGAAGGAACAAGAACCAGTGTAAATGTGCAAGGCACAGTACAACACTAGTTTAACAATAAGTTTAAGTTAAAAGTCTTCTAGATTGATTTGATAATACTATTAAACATATTTTATAATGTTAAGAAGGGGGAAAATGGTTCATTAATTCTAGAAAAGCGTGAAATTCCTTTACAACACTTTACAACACCTTTACAAGACATCAATAAAAGCATGTTATTCAGGTTGCAAGGGTCCAAGACCTAGTGTGGATGCATAAAATTCCTCACAACACTTGAATGAAGGCCTTATTAAGTCCATTTTATCATGAATTATTCCCATGTCAAGCAAGAGGTCCTTTTTTTTCTATGGTACACTCGTAGTATGGTGTTTAGCAATTTATTTAAAGTGGGGCCATACATTGGCATTATTATTTTGCATTTTTTCTCTTCATGGTTCATGGTGTAGTCCTCTTACTTTATGCGATGTGGTTTTTTATTTTTGGATGGCATTGGGTGGAATTTACTTCAAGAGCATGATCTATCTTAGCATATTACATTCCTCTTAGTGGCTTGATGTGACACACTACATCCCCTAAGTTGTGAATCTTCTATTCTTTGATTGGTCCTCTCTTTGAGACATTAGGCACAATGTCCCCTAAGTTAAGACCTCACATGAATTAAGCAAGAATCCCTAGAACATTCCCTATTTTTACATTTTATTTTTTAGTTATATGGCCACCTTGCATAACAAACCTTGCATGCCTATGGAGCCATCTTGTTTTCTCATGAGTTCCAAGCATACAAACTTTGCTTGCCTCATGAAGCTCAAAGTTTATTTTTGTGTGGAATTTTATCAAAGTTAGTAGGAGGTATAACTTTGGTATGGTTTGAGGAGAAGCTAAATGAGGGCATGACTTTCCCTTAGCCACCCATGTGTGTGTGTGAGCATATACCAACCATGAGTGTATGTGTCTCATCTTCTTGGATTTCTCACCTAGCGGATAGCCTAGAGTTTTGTTGCCTTAGAGTGAGCATGCATTTTGTGAACAAATATCCTATATCTGATCCACATTGTGTTGGACAAATGGTCAAAGCTTGATCCACCCCTTCTTTTACTTTTTATTTTCTCATTGTCTTTAGCAGTGTATGTGTGTACCTTGTTGTTACTCTTTATATCATTTCCATGTGTGTTCCCTTGTGCCTATGTTGGTTTGTCATAGGACCTTGGTCCTGGGGGCTTGCACAACCCTCTTAATCATGGCCTTCTTGTCTTACTAGCATTGGTGCATTTGGACTCCCCTTGATGTGTGTTGGTCTACTTTAGTGTGAGTTGGAAGCAAGTTCCTCCTCTCACTAAAGTGGAGGATAGATGTAATGACAGAAAAACTACCCCCTAATAGGGCCTTGATTTGGTGTTGCAATATGTCTAACATATTCAAATTAGGTCTTTGGTCCTTGTGAATTAAATAAGCTTATTGGTGCCTTAGTTGGATAGTTGTAAAGTGTTGTAACACACTTTCACATTGGGCTTCTTTATGCTTTAATTGGCCTTATTTTACATTCACAAGCCTCATTTAATACACTTTTTGAGGATAATCCTAACAAAAATCAAAATCCAATCATAATCTAAGTGTTTTTAGATTGTGCGGCTCATATTTAGTGATCTAGGACTCATACGCCACCTTGGGCATATGAGTCCCACCTTGGTTTTGGGTCTCAATCCTGGTTTTACACCTTTCTAAGAATTTTTTAAAATGTTCCCATAAATTATGCCTAATGGGACTCATACGCCACCTTGGGCGTATGAGCCCTGTGTGACCCAAAATTCAAATTAATTCAAATTTTTGGTGGGATTTTATCCTCCTAGATCTGATGCTGGCTTGTGGGTATGTGTAGGATCATGATGTTGGATGTTGTGGATATGTTTGCTAATATGTGGTTGTCATTGATGTCAACACTATTAGCATTTGATGCATTGAAGAATGTATATGTTGAGGATATTGAGAAAATTATAAAAGAAAGTATTCCTGGTTCCCAGTGGAACTGTCCAGGTCAAGAAGGTGTTGTGTTCTATACATTGAAGATTAGTTGATGCAGATTTAAGGGTCTAATGTTGAATTTTTGTAGATCATCCATCAGAAGTTTTAGAGGTCCGCGTGAAGTTTTGAGTATGTTGTGATCTAAAAGTGTGTTGTTGTTCTTTGTCAGTGTTCCTAAATGAAGTTTGTGTAATTCTCATTTTCTCAGTTGTTATGGATACCTCTCTATTGTTTCTTGGTGTTATGTGGTGTCTCTAGATCACTCTCTATCTTTGTGGTACATCCACATTATTTGAAAGAGTTCGTGGTTGAAGATCTTTGTGTGCATGTTAATTTTTTCTTGTTTCTAGCTAACATGTTGGTAGCATATTGTGGATCTTAGAGGTGTAATTAATTAAAGTATTCCTATGTTGGAGATATTAATTTTGGTCTCCACTATGTTGTGGCTGACCTTGGTGGATATACATTAAAAGTTTGTTTGTAAATTTGGGCCGACATTAAAAATGCATATCTTTTTCTTTGCCGATCAAGAAGTGATGGAATTTCATGTGGCGGATATATAAGGGTGATTAGTTCATTGTTGATGAGGATGCTTCATGTGCTCCTATGTGTGTATGTGCAAATATCATTTGATTGTTGAGCAGAGTGTGAAGAAAAATGTGAGAAGTGTGAAGAAGTGTTGAGTTTAATTGGAATTGTAATCAGGCTTGTGAAGAAGTTACTTTCTCAGTTCTCAAATTTTGGATTGTTTTAATCCAAGCTCTATTGTTGGACAATGAGTCCACTTTTGTAATTGAGGAATGAGCTCTAGGCAATGTGCTTGAATGCATGTGAATTACCCTTATTATTTATTTTATACTTCTAGCAGAGTATAATCTTGTGGACTAACATCCACTGTGGTTTTTCCCCAACAGGGTTTCCATGCAAAAAAAAAACTGTGTAGACTTTATCTCTCTAATGTGTTGATTGTTTATGGTTAATTGATTATTCATCATATCTAAGATTAAGAAGATTTAGAAGAAGAGTTTTAGTTTCTATCACAACTGATTCACCCCCCCTCTTAGTTGTGTGTCCTTATTGTGCCAACACATGATGGGCCAAAAAGTGGTGATATGATGGGTATGTGGTTGATGACATTTTTTTAACCCAAAATTGATGAAAAGAAAAGGTTTTTTAAAGGATATTCTTAGCTTTCCACCAATATAAATTATTCTTTACTTTGAATTTAATATTATTGTTCAATTTCTATTTGAATTATGACTAAAGTCCTGATTAATAGGCTAATTGAAAAACATTTATAGCTTTCAAACAGTATCACATTTTTTGAATCTGAAACAGCATGTGTCACATTCTATGCTTCATATAGTATAGGTTTTTTTAAAAAAAGTTGAATTTCATGAAGTTTTGACCAAGTTAAGGTGGTCAAACATATGAGTTTTTATATTTTTTAAAAGTTGTAATAAAAGACTAATAACTAATTATTACTTAGAAAAAAAATACAAAAAAACATGTGTCACATCCGGACATGAGTGCTCTACTTATATCTAAAATATTATAAAAAAATATTATCATTTTATTGTGATTAGGGTGGTCAGACAGACACCTACTTATTTTTTCCCTAAAATTTAAGTACTACTGCATTGAAATCTCAAAATTTCACAAAATAGATTTAAAAAATAAAAAATAAACCTAATAGTTTAGAAACTACATTAAATTTTCTACAAATTCTATTCTTACATATTTTTGAAATAATATAGATAAATTATTCAAATTTTTACGTCAAGTTGCCTAACTCTGATTTCTCTAAATTTTTGGCCACTTAAGGGCCTATTTTTTCCATGATGATCCTACACATACCTTGTACTCTTGTAATTTTGAAAATTTTTGCATAATTAAGTATAAATACATATTTATTTCACACATTTTCACCTAGGAATTCAAGATATCATCCCAAGCATTCAAGTATTCATGCATTTAGCAAGTTTGAGTTCACAAGAGCATTAAATTGTTTACAAGGGCATTCAAGAGTATTCAAGGGTAGATTATCAAAAAATTTAGAGAATTATTCAAGCATCAAGCATGATTTCAAAGTCTTCATGCATCATGTTTGTTTTTTAGCTAACAATTATGATTTAGGGTTTTATGATTCAAGCTAGCATTTCATTCAAGATCTATCACATTCAAGCAAGAGTCTAGATCTACATCCATTGGATCCATTCCATGCATGTTTGTAGCACTTTATTGCTAGGGTTTGGTGAGTTGCAACATAATATTTTTTTCATTCATCATTCTCCATTCCTATTTTATTTCATTTCAAGGTTTGATTACCAAAATGGGGTTTGACCAAGGAAAACCCCTTTCCACTAACATTTTTTTTTTCCCTCTCTTTAATTTGTTATTTGTAGGTTTTTATTGAAGACACATTGAAGAGTAAGTTTGGAGAAAGTTGTTACCTTGCATTGCAGATACTTGGAGGACTTCTAGAGGTTGTAAATCAGGGTTTCAGATCTAGAAATCAATTGGGAAGCACAGAGTAGACCTTGAAGACCAGATTTAGAATTTGAATCTTCAAAAAAAACTAACTAGACTAATATGCCAGTTCTAGTGTATGAGTCCTAGTTTAGGTCAATTTTTAGGTTTTTACAGATTCAAATACCCATTTTCTAGATTCCTATTTCTACACAAAAACCCAGATCTAGGACTGATTCACCCAACCTAGCGTATGAGTCCCAGTCAACATTAAATTCACTGTTTCTAGTATTTTAGAGCTACATCTAGTCATCTTTAGATTTTGAGGTGCACACATTTCATCTTGCAAATTTTTGTTTTATTTTACATACTTTTCTAGATCGTTTAATGAAGCATTGCATCATATTAGGGTTTAGCATTACCTCTTCCATTTCATTTGTCTTTCCAAGCCCTAGATTGGTGGTGAACCCCTCATTAGTTTATAATCATATATTAGGACAACCCTATTGCAAGGTCTCTTTTTCCTTTACATTGAGATCTTTAGGGTTATCCTTGAATGAAATAATTGGAAAGTGGGTGTGCTCTATGTTCTAAACCATACGAAAGGACCTTACCCCATTTTTCATCATTTCAAATGATAAAGCCATCAAACCAGGAGCTGAGGCATGGAACATTGAGATGGAGAAATAATTTGGAATTCCTAACCTATCCAACCAAACTAAAGCGACATGGGATACATATCAGCTTTTGAGAGAAGCAACTACTTGGTGGGATAATGAAATGATTGAAAGGAACCTTAATACTATTGAGATTACATGGGAACTCTTCCTCCAATATTTTAGGAAGAGATGGTTACCGTAGTTCTTTTTCAACAAGAAGGTGATAGAATTCCAAAACCTAACTCAGGGGAGCATGACTATGACCCAATATTAGGAAAAGTGCACCAACCTACTAAAGAATGTGCCCCAATATCAAAGAGATGAACATTTTTTGTATCTAAAAGTTTATATTAGGACTTAAACCTCACATTGGAGAAAAAGTGAATATGCATGATCCCCTCACCATGAATGAATTCTTCCTGAAGGCGACCAAATAAGAGAAGAAAACTACAACAGTTATCCAATTATTGCAATAATTCAAATCCTAAGTTGTGGTTCGAGAACAAGAAGTTTCATAAATGATCTAGGAGGATCAGAAAGACCTTAAAATTTCATAGTCCCAAAATTTGAAAAACCAACATCATTGGATAGAGCTTTCCAACATGATCCTAACACAACTCTAATCATGTCAAAAGGATACCATATGTGAAATTTATGCTTGGTCAAAGTTTGGCAGGGTTAGAGATCCTAGATGTTGACTCAAGGCTTAAAAAAATATCATCTCCAAATTAGACGAAAATAGCACCAAGTTGAAGTGCTCATCGAGATAATTTCAATGCCACTTGAATCGTGTCAAACAGAGCCCATATTAGTGAGATATGGACAATCAAATTTATGTAGAAAAACATTGACCAGCTAATAATGATGACATCATCATGTTGACATGGCAGGCACAGTGGTAGTGATGGCATGGCATCTATACAGGTGATGTGGACTAGCCAGAGGGTGCCACATGGTCAATTAAAATGGATGAATAAGAAATGAGGTAGAATTAATTGGAGAAGCATGGATTGACACATGTCTTCCACATGGTCCAATGGTTGGGTGCCACATGGACTCCACTAGGTGAATGGTTCAGACAAGTTTGTTCAAAAATGTGGGTTGGGGGATTCAAACCCCTAACCACTCACCTCCTACTTTTCCTCCTAACCACTACACCACGTAGACTTCTCTAGCATATATTGGGTGACAATTTTATTTATACAATAAATAAAGAAAAATCTAAAAATAGGGGCTTAGGTGGTTTGAACCTCTGACCTCCCATATACTATATGGGCACCTAACCAACACACTATGCAAGATTTGCAAGATATTTTGGCATTTTATTCTATTTAAAATGAAACTAAGCCATTTTAAGACAATAAAATAGCCTAAATTCATGTAAACCATGATTAAAAGGTAAGCCCATAAAGATAGGGAGGCCTAAATTTTTATTAAGGGAGGCCCAAATTTTTAAGATTTTAAATTAGGCTAAGGGATTAATTTAGAGATATGGAAAATATTTGAAAATAATTTGGTTAAGCCCCTTATTTGGAATATGTAAATATATATAAGGGGGAATTTTTTCTCTTAAAGGGGCAATGAATTTTATTTTGAGAGGAATTTGGGAAAAATAATTTTGGAGATTGATGTAAACACAAAGACTTGGTATTTTTTGTATTCTTTACAGTGTAATTGGGATTTTAAGGCATTTGAAGCCTATCCCTTAGATGCAAGTAAAGGGGAATACAAAAGAGTATTTAGGTGTTGAGAAAGACTGTGAGATAAATTGTAATGTAGGTCTAAAGCTTGGATGATGTACAAAGGCAATTAAAGCTTGGTGTCATTAATAAAGCAGTCCTACATTGAGAAGTGGGACCAGAGACATAGCTCGAACATATGGGTGAACTTCCTTAAAAAATTCCTTATCATCTCTCTATTCTCTCTTATTTCTTTCAGTATTTAATTCCTTCTTTGAATTTTAATTATGACATTTAAGTAATTAGTTAATGTTATTAGGTTGTGTAAAATTTTAAGTGAACTCAATCTTGTAATTTCAATGGTTAAATAAACATAACCATGCAATTTTGTTTTATGATCAGGAAAATCTATGATTGGGGTTAAGTGCAAGTATTTTGTAAACCTGTTAATTATAGATCAATAAAGGAGACAAGAACCATCAGATCCATAATCTCTTGAGAGGGGAAGTGAGTCACAAGAGAAAGGTGAATATGGTAATGGTGGAAAGAGCAAGAAGGAAAATAATAGCAAAGGAAAAGATTACCAAAATTAGAAGGGCTTTAGAGAGGATAAGCCAGGAGGTCACAAAGGGATCCATAGTGGTCGAAGTCATGAAGGGAAGTAAAATACCAACAGTCTTAGCATCATCAAATCCTAGCTATAGTGGATAACAAGTAAGTAGAGTATCAGGCTTCACCAATATAGGTGATGGGTAAGCTCTATGGTTAAACCGTCCCTATTTTAATTTATACCGAAGCTACTAAATGTTTCATAGACCCTAGAGTAATATCCAAGATACCTATTAGACTTGGATATATGGAAAACTCATGTATAGTCTAGTATGGTAACCGAGTAGAGTGAAGGGTAGATACTTGTCTCTTTTGTAGTGAGTTAGAGCTCCCAACCTTCCAAACCCAAGTACTCAACTTGTATGTGGCAGCTTTAGGTTAATACGATGTAATTTTGGGGATAAATTGGTTAACTAAGCATAAGTCTATAGTGAACTATAAGGATAAGGTAGTTAGTTTCCTGGATGATTATAGAAACCCAGTTGAGATCTATGGGATGCAAAGACCCTTAGAACTTAGACAGATCTCTGCTATGCAACTAAAAAGGGCTCGTCAAAAGGGGTGTGCTATTTATGTTGTGCATATTAGTAACCCTGACAACAAGGAACCATATTTAGATAACTACACTCTTCTCAAGGAGTTTTGAGATGTATTCCTTGATGAACTCATGGAGTTTCCTCTGAAATGGGAATTTTACTTCTTTATTGATCATGTACTAGGAGATGAGCCTCAATCCAAATCACCTTATCAGATGACCACCACAAAACTCTATGAGTTGAAGGCCCAATTAATGGAATTATTGAAAAAAGGGCTCATAAGATCCAGTGTGTCCCCTTGGGAAGCACTAGTTATCTTGTGAAAAAGAAGGATGAAACCTTGCATCTATGTATAGACTATCAGATGTTGAACAAGGTGAACATCAAGAATTAATTCCCACTCCAAGGATTGATGAGTTGTTTGACCAGATGAAGGGAGCGACAACATTCTCCAAAATCGATCTCAGGTTAGGATACCATCAGTTGAGAATAAAGGAAGAAGATATTCCAAATACTTCCTTTCAAACTTGGTATGGATATTACAAGTTCACTGTGGTACCTTTTGGTTTGACCAATGGACCTATAGCTTTCATGAACCTCATGAATAGTGTGTTTAGAGAATGTTTGGATGAATTTGTTTTGATTTTCATTGATGACATCCTAGTTTAATTAAAGTTTGTAGAAGAGAATGATAGCACTTGAGGATAGTTTTATAGCTTCTAAGAGAGAATAATTTTTTTTGGAAGCTATCCAAGTGCTCATTTTATCAATATGGGGTGTACTATCTAGGCCATATTATTTTAGTTGAGGGAGTCTCTATAGACCCTAAGAAGATCAAGGTGATCGTGGAATGGCTAGTGCCTCAGAATGTGTCAAAATTTTGAAGCTTCATGGGCCTTGTAGGATATTATAGAAATTTTGTGCAAGGGTTCTCCCAGATTGCATCTCCAATCACGTCACTCCAACGAAAGGGAGCACATTTTGAATGGACCGAGAAGTGTGAATAGGCATTCCAACTCCTTAAGGAGAGGCTCACAATAGCACCAGTGCTAACCATCCCCAATCCTAATGGAAGATTCACTATAATCATAGATGCTTCAGGAGAGAGATTGGGAGTAGTACTAATGCAGGATGGACAAATGGTAGTGTATGAATTGAGGAAGCTTAAACAAAATGAAGTGAATTATGCACCACATGATCTAGAGTTGGCCACAATAGTTCATGCCTCGTAGATGTGGAGGAATTACCTCTTAAGGAATCCATTTGAGCTCAAGACAGACCACTTGGTACTTAGATACATTTTTACTCAACCAAACCTTCATGTGTGACAAATAAGGTAGTTGGAATTCCTTAGTGAGTATGAATTTGGAATTGTGTATATAAAGGGGAAAGAGAATAGAGTGGCTAATATTCTTAATAGATGAAGACATCTGGTAGCCATGATCTTAAAAAGATCTAACCTATGACAACATGTGATACAACATTTTATGGGGAATGAGCACTATGAAAGAGTGAAGAGCGCCCTAGCAAAGAATCCATCATATCCTCAATTTGATGGGTATGATATAAAATCAGATGGTATTTTGAGATATCAAAGAAGAATGTACATACCAGACTCTAGAGAGTTGAGGAAGTTGGTTCTAGAAGAGGTTCATAATGCACCTTATTCAGGACACCCTAGAGTATCTAAGATGAACACAAAATTGAAAACTCTATACTTTTGGCCTAAACTCAAGAATGATGTAGTGGATTACATAGCGAAATTCTTAGAGTGCTAGCGATTCAAGGCTATGCATGCACATCTAGTGGGGCTATTGTATCCTCATGACATATCTGAGTATAAATGGTAGGTGATCAGTATGGACTTCGTACATGGGTTACCCTTGAGCAAGTATCAACATGATGTTATCTTGGTTGTGATCAATAAGTTGACTAAGGTAGCACACTTCATCCTAGGAAACCTTAAGGATGGATCATTGACCCTAGTCAAGAAATTTCTTCAGGATATCTTCCATTTACATGGAGTTCCAGATAGTATCATTTTTGATAGAGACACCTAGATGACCTCAAGATTTTGGACAACCCTAAATGTCGCATTGGGAGCCAATTTAAATTTTAGCTCAGCTTATCATCCTCAAATTGGTGGGTAGAAGGAGAGGGTGAATCAGGCAGTCGAAGACCTCCTCTGAATGTACTGCATGGACCAACAATATAAGTGGGAAGAATACTTACCATTGGTTGAGTTTTCAAACTAAATATTATCACACATCTCTAGGTATGGCACCGTTCAAAGCTCTTTATGGGTGAAAGTTTCATACACCCATAAGTTGGGATAGATTGGAAGATAGGATCATAGTAGGACCTAAAATGCATATGGAGATTGAAGAACAAATGAGAGTTATTAAGGGAAGACTGAAGGAAGTCGTAGACTGACAGAAGAGTTATGTCAATAAGAATAGAGCTCTTGGACAGTTTGTGGCAAGGGATAAAGTCTTCTTAAGATTTAGGCCTAACAAAAGTTTCATTTCCTTTGGAAAGTCTTCCAAGTTAGCCCCAATATATGTGGGTCCGTTTGAGGTCTAGGAAGTGATCAACCCAATTGATTATAGACTTTCTCTACCAGCTATTTTTGCTCGACTTCATAATGTGTTTCATGTTTCTTTGCTTAAGCCATATCATCTTGATGTATCTAATGTGCTTGATTGGAAATCCTTGTAGGTATAGGACCCAGGAGTGGTGCTATTGGAGCCTATTAGAATCTTGGATAGATGCAATGTTAAGTTGTAGAGCAGAGAAATTACTTATTTTAAGGTCCAATGGGACCAATATTTAGAATATAGTGCTACTTAGGAGTATGCAAAAGAAATAGAATGCTCCTTCTCACATTTTCTTTTTTAGAAAGAGACTTCTAATAAAAAAATTTTGAAA
>VDFB02000007.1:163775310-163821118 GCA_007258455.2 Sequoia sempervirens | reverse complement strand
TTTGAAACTAAGCAAGAAGATGCACATGTGGAAGAACAAAGAGATGGACAAGAAGATGGAGAAGAAGAAGAGAGTTCTAAAGAATCTGTTGTAACAGAAGAATTTGAAAACAATGAGGATGAACATGAGGAGGGACCTCTTACTCCACCTTTGATAAGGTCCACAACACAATGAAATTTAGTTGACAGGTATAGCCCACCTAATTTTTGTTGTAAATTTTCTTTGTTATGTACTGATGATGAACCTAGATCTTTTAGGGAGGCCCTCTCTTCATAAGAATGTGAGTCTTGGATGTAGGCCATGCAGGATGAGATGATGTCTTTGAAAAACTATGGCACCTGAGATCTTGTTAGTTTTCCCAAAGGAAGAAAGGCCATTGGTTGTAAGTGGGTATATAAAAAGAAGTTTGGTGCAAATGGTAAGTTGGAATGGTACAAGGCTAGATTAGTGGCGAAGGGCTACTCCTAGAGAGAGGGAGTTGATTTTGGTGATATATTCTCTCTTGTTTCTAAGTTAACTTCTATTAGATTCCTTTTATCCATTGTTGTTGCTTATGATTTAGAAATAGAAGAAATGGATGTTAAAACTGCTTTCTTGCATGGGGATCTTGAGGAAGAAATTTATATGGAACAACCTGACGGTTTTGTTGTGAAAGGAAAAGAACACTTGGTTTGCAAGTTAAAATGGTCTCTATATGGTTTGAAATAGTCACCTAGGATGTGGTACCAAAAGTTTAATTCCTTTGCATTAAAGTTGGGTTTTATTATAAGTGAAGAGGATCGTTGTGTTTATTTTAAAGTTATTGATGATCAGATACTAATTATTGTCTTATATGTGGATGATATGTTCATTGGTAAAAATAAGGCAATGATTAAGGAACTTAAAACTCAGCTTTCTAGCACATTTGATATGAAAGATTTAGGGGCTGCTAAATATATTATTGTGATGGAAATCATTAGGGATCAGGCTCATAGAAGGCTTTGGTTAAGTTAGAGTAAGAATGTTAACACTATTTTGTAGAGGTTTAATATGCAAGACTATAAATTAGTAAATATTCCATTTCCTGTTGGTACTAAGATAAGTTTTGACATGTGTCCTAAATTGGATTATGATATTGATGAAATGTCTAAAGCTCCTTATGCTAGTGTTTTCAAGAGTTTAATGTATGCAATGGTTTGTACTAGACGAGATATAGCCCAAGTAGTGGGAGTTCTAAGAAGGTTTATGTCTAACCCTGGTAAAGAACATTGAAATTTTGTTAAAAGGGTATTTAGATATTTGCGAGGCACTTCTGATTACTGTTTGGTTTATCATGGTACTAACAATATTGATAAATCATTGGACATACAGGGTTTTTTTGATGTAAATTGGGCAGGTGACTTGGATAGTCGAAGGTCCACTAGTGGCTATGTGTTTACTTTGTTTGGAGGTGCAGTGAGTTGGATGAGTAAAAGACAACCTAGAGTTTCTTTTCCCACCACTGAAGTAGAGTATATGGCTACTACACATGCCTCTAAGGAGGTAGTTTGGTTACAGAGACTTGGTAATGGTATTGGTTTTGATTGTTAGATAGCGAGGATCAGATGTGATAGTTAGAGTGTCAAATGTTTAGCTAAAAATCCTATGTATCATGCTCGTACTAAGCATGTTGATGTTCAAAATCACTTTGTGTGAGAAATGGTTGAGAATGGATAGGTTTTCATTGAAAAATTTGACACTTTGGATAATGTTGCAGATTCTCTTACGAAGCCAGTCACCACAGATAAGTTCTCTTGGTGTAGAAAGACCATGGGTCTTGATCACTATAATTAATTCTATGTAATTGTATCTCTATGGGTGTAGTTTACAATGTATGATGTCAAGTGGGAGAATGTTAGGATTTAGGTGCCATCAACATTCTAAATCCTTTAATTAATTATTCTCCTAAAGTGTTTTCTACATTTACCCATAAGAGGTGAAACCGTTTGACCAACGGTGGTGAAAGAGACAGTGTAAATTTAGTGTTACTGTTACCATTTGTCATTTAGGTAAAGGATAAAATACCTAGGCATCCCACTTAGAATCTTCTAGAATGAGGTTGTTAGCTTGTTGTAAGAGCATCTCTGACATGTATAATAGTTGTCATAAGATGCTATGATAGTATGACAGATTCCTATGATAGAATATTCTATATTGGACCCTAGGTACCCATGCATAAGTGATGCCTTATGACATTTGTAAGAGCATCTGTAAGAGGCTATTCTTAGGATGTCATGATCATTTCATGAAGGGAGGCATGAGTTTTTTGAGGAGGTATTGCTGCCTATTATTTGGTGAAACCGTGGTGGTTTTCATCCATACAAATTTCTTTAAATAAGGGCCTTGAGCTAGAGTTATTTATGAATTCAGTTTTGCAGGTTTGCAAGGTAACATGGTGCTACATGATTTTACAGGGATGATAAGAGAAGTCTATTGTTGCATGTAATATTTTAGAATACTAGTAATATACTTTCCTCTCTTTCAGTGGTGGAGTTTTTTCCCTTCATGGTTTCTCCACGTAAATATTTTGTTGCATGTATTATGATTCTTCTATCTCTCCCTCTCATTCTTTCTTCACACTAAGGCTAAAGGTTAATCTACATATTTCAGATCTTCATTCACTTGTTTAAGTTCATATTGCAAGCTTTCTTCACCTTGATGTTCAACAATAAATGCTTTAAGCTTCCCTTTGACAATAAAATTTCTGCCATCCATCATAGTGGCTTTAACACATTGTCCTCTCATGGAAACTTTTACTTAGATTTCTTTTGGCCTAAGCCTATAGAACCTATCAAACCACAAGAAGATTTCTTTTTTCAAATCCTACCAAAAGTTCAAGGTGAAGAAAATAACAGAATTATGCCTCTGAAACATGCCTGAACCTACAATTGAGCTTACTATCCTTCATGAAACCATTATTGAACCTAAAGAAACTACAAATAATCAAAACCAACCTAAGACAAAACCTTCACCTACTTCCTACAAAAGACTAAGAGATAATGAAAATAATCTTGTCATGCCTCCGAGAATAAAACAAGTTTACAAAGTCAAAGAGAAAGTGGTTGAACAACCTTCCATGGATCCTTTTGTTCCTCCCCTTAGGGAAGAAAAGAGACCTATGGTTGATCAACCTGTTCCTACACAAACACAACTTGAAAATAGAACTAAAATAAATAGAGGTGCTAGAGAGCCTAGGCATATACGTCATGCCCTTGCTTGAAAGTTAAATAAAGAAAACAACAAAGAAAATAAAAATTCAAACTTGACTAAAGAAATGCATGACGAGCCTCCCACTTCATTGAAATAGAAGGATTCTATAATGCAACCACAACAAGAGTTGAACCCTTCTTTAGACATTATTATTCAACCTCTTGTTGTGATTAACTTAGATGATGATGAAAAGATTACTAAAATTGATGAGGTACATAATGATTTGAATACTCTTTTTTCCTCTTCTATGAGCTTAAATGAAAATTCTCCTAAGAAGAGTGTTGAACCCGGTGATGGCCCTAGTCTGGGACTTGATATTGTCCCTTTCACTAGTTGTCTGCCTTCAGTATACAATGAACATGATTGGGATGTTGACGACCTGATTTAGGTTGATTCACATGTGCCTTACAAGTTTATTTACCTTATTTGTTTTTCTTTTGTGTGATTGCATGTTGTATATGCATAAATTTGGTCATGTCTGATTAACCCTGGCATTTAATTAAATATTTATTATTTAATTATTTTCTCTAAAGTCATCTACACATGATTAAATTTAATTAATTTAATTATATTGTTCATTTAATTTATTCTGCTGTCATGATTAAATAAATCAATTTTTATTTAATTATTGCCATTCACATATCTACTTGATTAATTAAATAAACACTTCATTTATTTTAATTAATTATCACTTTTTGAATTTAATTAAGTCGTTTGATTTAATTAAATTTAAATATTTATTTTCGAATCTTTCTTCTAATTAATTAATTATTTCATTTAATTAATTCATTTACATATCATTTCTTAAAAAGTTTAATTAAATATATTTATTTAATTAAATATCTTCCATATCTTTTCAAAATCATAATTAAATATTTTATTTAATTATGAAATATGCCATTATTCTTCAAATCTAGAGTAAATATTCTATTTTAAGAAAAATCTCCATGTCACCCATAAATGAATAATTGAATTTAATAATTCATTATTTATCTTCTTTGAAATCTTTCCATAATCTCACAAAAAGATGATTTTTACAATTCATCTTTATCATCTCATCTTATCTCTTTTTTGAAAAAGGAAACAAATCCTGCTTTCTGGTTTTCTTCTATATTCCTCTCCAGTCTTATCCATCTTCAACTATTTGATTTGCCAAGAATTTTCACAGTTGTTGATTTCATCAGCTAATCAGAATCTTTCAAAAACTTTATAAATACCTCTATGAATCCAAGCATTGGTTACACTGACACGCTTGCATACACTTGCATTCACGTACACATGTTATCTAGGATTAATCAATTTTAGCAATTGTCATATTTAGCAATCATCATACTTTAGCTATCATGTTTAGTTTTGTTAATTGCATCTTAGCATAAGCATGCATTTATTTCAAATCTCATTCTCTAGGAGGTCATTTTGTTGAGCCTAACGTATAATCTACGAGCAAGATAGATTCAATGAAACACTGGAGATAGAGGACAATAGGACACTTTCAAAGGAGTTACGAGTTTAAGAGTTTTCTTTTCTTTTAAATTAGTTTCCTTTGATCTAATTTTTTATTGGTGTGTTTAATTTGTTAAATATTTTGCACTTAAAATTGATCACACATTTTTTATGCCCACCATGGGGCCTATGCCTCATTTTTAACATTTGCTTGCAGGTTTTCTAACAGCCTTTTACATTCTGGAATTCGGCTTTCCATCAAAGATTCTCGTTTTAGCACTTCTGTGGTTTTTTTAGTGTGTCCAGGGTTTCTAATGGCATTTTTGTAGGTTTTTCGGTGCATCTAGGAACTGTTTTAGCACATCCAGGAACTATTTCGGCACTTCCAAGAATTTTATCTAGTGCATCCAAGGAACAAAATAGTGCATACGTCTGGTACATTTCATTAGATTTTTTTAAAATCTTGCATTCCTAGATTAAGCGCATATAATATTTATTTTAGCGCATTTGGGGTTTTTTGTAGCGCTTTTATAGTCTGTTTTGGTGCATTTGTTGTTTATTTTAGTGCATATACATAATATTTTAGTGCTTATAGTTTGTAATTAAATAGAGTTTTGAGTTTGATGCCCTCCGTAGATAGAACTTTCTCTGGTTAAAAAGAAGCAACCCTAGGATAGTCACATCTAGATAAAATGAATCAATCCTAGGATAGACATGAAATTTAAAATGAAGCGATCTAGGATAGTCACCACATAATGATTTTGTAGTTAAAATTGAACAACTTGTTTTTCTGAAGCAAAATATTCACTTAGATTAGATCATTGTGATTTGGGTTTTAAAAAAAAAAGAACATTTGTTTACTATGTCTATGGCAATAGGTCTATGCTCTCCCCTTGACTGGGTGATTAGAATACCAGACTTTCCTTTTCAATTTCATGCAAATTTATTGCTTTATTACATCCTTTAGAGAGCCTACTCTTGTGGGAAAAAGTACTCATCCAAGAGGAACGACTCAAGTGGGTTCAAGCCAAAGCCAGGCTATTCCACCCCACTATAAAATTTAAATAAAATCTAGGGAAACCCTCTTTTTCCAGTAGTGTGCAGGATAACCATCCCCAAAACCTTTGTTATAAAGGTTGGCAGGTCTCCTGAGGGAGTTTATTATTGCCGCACCGAATGGAAATCCTTACTAAGAACCTAGTGTAGTAGCTAGCTGAAGTCAGTTTCTGAACATCATAATAATCACAGTGCAAGGGGAGGGAAGAAACTACCCCCAAGACACTCACCATATAACTACCAAGGATCATTTACTTAGGGGATCCAATATCCACTTCCATCACTCTGAGTACGTGCCTAGAAAAGAAAAAAACATAGGTGCCCCTTTAGGGGTGACACAGTTGTGTGAGTCGATGCAGTTCTAAGATGTGGGTTGTTGATTATTATGATGACCCACTTGAGTGCTAAGAGTGAGTCTTCCTAAATTGTATTTCATGTGCTAAACCTGTGAAAACACTTTTTGAAAAAAAATTTGATCATACACTTGATGTTTAGTGTAGGGTTTAAAAACAACTATTTTCAGAATGTTTGTTGTGTATTCTATCACATTAACTCAAATAAAAGATCATCCAAAATGAACATGCAAAAGTTCAGCTAAAAATTGTTCTCAATTGTTTAGAAAATCATTTTGAAAACCTATTTTAGCGCATCTAGGGAGTCTTAGCGAATATAAGGTCTATTCTAGCACATTTACTAGTTAGTTCAGCACATTTGGAGTCTATTTTAGAGCATAGGCTGAGTATTCTGCAAATATTTTTTGGGTAACTGTCGAGAACATTTTCTAAAGCACATTTGAGACATATTATAGTGCATTTGAGGGCTATTGTAGTGCATCTGATTATTTCTCTTGTGCATATGCATGTTTCTGCATCGCATATACAAAACAGAGTAGCGCATCTGTCATTTTCCAAAATCTTCACTTTTGATAGATCTGAGTTTATAACATCCTTGTTCTGGTAACATATCAACACTTCTCTCATGCTTAGAGAGTGGAAATCAATCAATTTTTTTAGGAAATCGATTGTTAATAGGATCAAGAAACCTAAGAAACATTTAGGTTACAAGAAAACTTTACAACGAAGAAAGTTTTTGTATAAAAGTCAGAATGTCTTACTTCATTACCATGAGTTTCTTAATAGGTATGAAGATTTTGTTAGGGGATTTACTGATGAATACGCCGTAGATCCTTTAGATTCACAAGCTTATTTTTAGAGACGAGCTCTATCACAATGGCACAATCATAATCAACCTCTTGACTTCAATTGTATACCACAACCTTCTATTGAATATCCAACACATCCAAGTCAAATTCTTCAGTGAATTAGGCTATACTTATCGTTCTCCAAAAGCAAGGATCAAAATCTTTGAAAATGCACCTTTCAAACAATTTTTTGATTGTTTGATTCAACTTCCTCAACAGGATTCTGATATCCTTTATCATTGAAAGCCAAAATCAAGAATTAGGAACATCTTTTGATCATATCATAAGATTTTCATCTTATCAAATCAAAATATCATCATTTGTGCATTTATCCAATTGTGATCTAAGTCTAGAAGAATGTTTCAAAATCGTATGCCTATTTTTACAAGATCTCAATATAATAAACTGAAAGAGGATATTCAACAAGAAGGTCATACCTGAAGAACTCAAGAAGAGGGTGAGACTAGTAATACCCTTTATAGTGTAAGTCATAATCCCCTTTTTAAAGATAACATGGGTGAAAGAGAAAAGAATACATTCCCTTTCAACAGGGATGGGAGAAAAAATCTTATGGAGAGTGATGATGAACGAGATGAAGAACATCTTAGAGAGGCTGAACAAGATCCAAAATTCCACAAAGCCTTAGAAAATATTTTGGAGCATAATAAAGAAAAATATTTCTTGTATCTAGCTGACAAAGGAGCTAAATTACCCTATAATCTTGATAGTGAGAATATAAGAGTAATCCTGATGAAACACCCTTATCTGATCTTAGTGCCTTGACTCAGCAAGTTAAAACATTACAAGGACAAATTAAGGATCTACAAGGGGGAACCACAAAAAATACATATGCTCTTGATGGCATCTGTCCTTATCCTTTTGACAAACGTCTCAACATGATCCCATTTCCCAAACATTGTGAAATCCCAAAGTTCAGTCGTTACAATGGGAAATCATATCCAATCAATCATATTAGGGACTTCTAAAATATGACTTTAGAGTTTGCTCATGAGGACACATACTTGATGTGTTTGTTTCCTAGAAGTCTTGAGGCCAATCTATGGAATGGCTATCAAAAATCACACCGCCCGTCAAGACATTTGAGGAATTGATTAATGAGTTCATATCACAATATTCCTACAACATACAACATCAAATAACCATGATTGATCTCTACAAGGCTAAATAGAAACCTGGTGAACCATTCATTACATTTCTTCAAAGATGGAGAAGGTTGTTCACTAGATATCCCCACCACGTTCCTGAAAAGGAAAAGATCATCACTTTCATAAACAACTTAGATCAAGAGATGAGCTATCATCTTAATCTTCATTGTCCCCCCTCTTTCCAAAAATTGATTGAAAATGCCATCACCATCGAAAGTGCTTTGGTTCCGAGAGGGATAATCAAACTTGATAAAGACAATCCCAACTCATCAAATCACCACAATGACAAATCTAAGTTTTGGACTCGTAACAAAAACATGGTAAATGATGGTGTTGTAGATGCAAATCATGTCTCAACTAAGCCATTTGTTCTTAGTGCTCCAAGTGCTCCTTGCAACAATAACTATAACAACATCAACTCAGTCACCAATCAAGGAAACAATCCTCCTCCTCCAAGGAATAACGTGAGTCAAAATTTTACTCCCAACCAAGGGAATGTCGATAATCAAGGTTACTATGGAAGCAATAACAACAATAATGTCTTAGGAATTCCCTTGAATGAAAATCCACAACGATCTTCATTCTTTTCTAGCAGAAGAACTTTTACTCCACTAGGTCAATCTCTAGAATCTACCCTTAAAGAGTTGATGGAAAAGAATGTTATCACCTTACCGCCTCAATAAAATTTTGAACCCAATGTGAAACCTCCATCATGGAATGATGCATACTATTGTGAGTATCATCAGTGGAAGGGCCATCACACAAACAATTGTCAAGCCTTAAATAATGGAATCCAAGACTTGATAGAAAATGACACCATTAAGGTAGAAGGACATCAACAATCAAACGAAGAACAACAAGCATTTCACAATCCTTTACCAAATTATCAAAAGAGTGTCTTCTAGAAAAAGTGTGAATCGTATCAATAATGATCATATAATCAATCATATCTACACTAACGATGAGCGGATCAATGTTATAAAAGTCAACGAAAAAATGGAATATAGGGAGGTCAACGCAACAACCAAAGCACAAGCTAAAGTTTTCTTAAAGGGTTCTTCTTCAAAATCCATTGTACCCCTCCCTCAACATCAATATGACTTAGTCAATCAACTTGGAAAAACTCCTACTCAGATTTCCATCTTAGAACTCCTAAAGATTTCCCCAACACACAAGGAAATTCTAGAAAAGGCCCTTGTTGAAACAATTGTATCCACTGATCTGGATGTGGACCGATTTCAAGCCATGGTAGGACACTTGTCCTCACCCACATTCCTCTTGTTCTCTGAAAAGGATGATGTTTCCATAACTCATCCCCATAATTCATCGCTATACTTAAAGGTGATGGTCCACAAGTTTCATGTCAGACGCATCCTAATAGATGGAGGTGTCGGTTTGAACATATATACCATGAAGTTAGTTTGGGATTGAGGATATTCGGAGGACTCTATTGACCCTAGAAGAAAGATCACTATTAAATCCTATGATGATGAGGAAAGAGCATCCAAGGGTTTAATCATGTTGCCGATCAGAGTGGGACCTGTTATCAAGAATACTTTATGCAAGTATTAGACCATGATCTTGCATACATCTTATTGGGTCATCCTTGGATCCATGAAATGCAAGTTGTCTCGTCCACATATCATCAATGTCTTAAGTTTCCCTATGACGGATAGGAGATCACAATACCAGCTGATAATTCACATACTCATACTTGTGCCAACATCAAAGCTAGTCAAGAAACTTTGGTTCCTAACAATCGAGAAGCTCCTGCTAGTACTTCTCTCAAAGTGGATACGTAAATCAATCAGTTAACCAAAATCTTTGACAAGCAACTATGGTTTGGGGACAATGGAGTAGGGTAGTACTCTCTCTTCCTTGTGAATCTACCTATATCACCTCGATCACATGGACAACCATCTATTATACAACAAATATCCGTAGCATCCATGTCAACGCAACCTCCAACAAGGCCAAATACAAAGTTTAATGGACGTTTTATCAAAGAAAAATTCCACATGGAAGATCCTACGGATAGAGAAAATTTAAGTTGGCTCTATAAAGATGAAGATGAAATAATTCTTAATATCAAGCTGCCAACTGATAAATATGGTAAGGGGTATTCAATCATGCAAAAGATGGGCTATGATGGTAATGGTCCTATCAGAAAGAGAAAAGAAGGAGTAGTTGAGCCTATTGACCCTCCAGGACTGGCTACAAAAGATAAAATAGGACTAGGCTATTAAACAACATCCAAGTAGTCGCATGATATTGTCCTCACTTTACAAGAAGTTTATGATACAAGAGAAGTTTGTTTGACAACAATTCAGAATTTCATGGATAATAACTCTAACACAAATTCTGGTGAATATAAATGGGACACCATCTACAATGATGAGTTTTGGAGGGACAAAAAGGTTGATATGGTACACAGGTACACCCCAAATATAATCATAGGAGAAGAGTTAGGGTCCTAACCTCAAGAATTCAGACTACAAGGTGACTATAATTCTAGTGATACCGAGTTAGATTTAATCGAACAAGATTATTGTGATAACAGTACCATCATTGATTTTCCTCATACCTCAGATCCTACAGTCAACACTGTTATGACCATAACCATAGCTGATTTCATGCAACCCAATGACCTGCTACCTTTGATCCATCCCGATCTCATTGACTGGGATTCATCTGAACCTATCAATATACCTATGTTTCCAAGTGATGAATCTATCATAAATTTCCTTTCCGCAAATGACACAAATGATTGTTCTACTAGTGATTTTTAGTATAGAGTCTTTAATCAGGAGAGTGTCAAGTCTCCTAACTGCAAAAGTAAAAGTCAAAAAGAAAGATCTAATGGTGAAAACCAGAATTTGGCAGTTTGGATCAAACAAAAGATAAAACAAAGAGCATATCGGATGGTGAAAACCTTTTTAAGGCACCTGATGATGGGATATTTGACACTCTCCCAGAGCATTATCATGAGTGATCACCTATCTTGATTGAGCCTACAAAAGTAGTAAATCTTGAAACTATAGAAAAATGAAGGATTCTATAGGTAGTTGCATCAATGATAGATAAAGAAGTGTTAGAGTTCATGGAATTTCTTAGAGCAAATCAAGTCAACTTTACCTGGTCTTATGCCGACATGCCCGATATTGATCCTGATCTTATAATGCATCACTTATCTATTAAACTAGGGGTTAAGCCTGTGAAACAAAAACTCAGAAAGATGCACCCCCATGTTGCATTATTGGTTAAGGAAGAACTAAGAAAACTCCTTGAGGTGGGTTTCATAAGATCAATTGACTACACAGAATGTATCTCTAACATTGTTCCTGTATCTAAGCCTGACAAAAGTGTTAGAGTGTGTACAAATTTTAGAGATCTTAACAAGGCATGTCCTAAGGATGACTTCCCTCTTCCAAGAATTGATACCATAGTTGATCTGATGGCTAGCCATTCCATGTATTCACCAATGGATGGTTTTTCTAGTTATAACCAAATAAAGATTGCACCTGAGGACCAAGACAAAATAGCTTTCACATGTTCGTGGGGGACTTACTGTTAGAATGTTATGCCTTTCAGTTTAAAGAATGTAGGGGATACATACCAAAGAGCCATGACTACAATCTTTCATGACATGATCCACACATTCATGGAAGATTATGTAGATGACATATTGGAAAAGTCATACACAAGAGAAGGACATCTGAAAATATTGTCCAAAATATTTGCAAGATTGGAGAAGTTCAAAGTTCACCTCAATCCCAAGAAATGTGTTTTTGGGGTCACATCTAGAAAACTCTTAAGATACATAGTATCAGGAAAAGGAATTGAAGTAGATCCTACCAAGGTATAGGAAATCATGGAAATGACTCCACCAAGGAATATCAATCAGTTGTGGTCATTACAAGGATGACTTCAATCTATATGAAGATTCATTGCACAACTAGCAAATAAAAGCCTACCTTTCACACATTTACTATATAAGAATGTTCCTTTCAAATGGGATGATAAGTGCAAGATGTCCTTTCAACAAATCAAGTAGTACCTAATGAACCCACCAGTTCTAGTACCGCTAAATCCAGACAAATTGCTTATCTTATATATTGCCACAATAGAGACATCTTTAGAGGCATTATTAGCACAAGAGGACTCTATAGGAAAGGAACGTGCAATTTATTAGATCAGTCAAATGCTAATAGGTCATGAACTCAACTACACTTTCATCGAGAAGGCTTTTCTAGCAGTAGTCTTTGCCTCACAGAAATTTCGGCACTACATTTTAACTCATACAATCAATCTTGTTGCAAAGATTGATCCACTCAAGTATCTGTTAAGCAAGGCTACATTGACAGGAAGGCTAGCAAAATGGGTCATGATCCTAAGTGAGTTTGACATCCATTATGTTAATGGAAAAGCAATCAAAGGCCAAGTTATCATTGATCAACTAGCTGAAGTACCACTACAAGTAGAGTATCCCATGCATATCAAATTTCCAGATGTTGATGTCTTCACTGCAGAATCAAAAAAACCATGGTCTTTATATTTTGATGGTTCTTTCACTCAACATGGATTGGGGGCAGGAATACTCTTTGTCACCCCTCAAGGAAATACCATCCCTTGGTCATATAGGCTAATGTTTCCATGCACTAACAACATATCCAAGTATAAAGATTTGATCACTGGACTAAAGATCACATTGGAATGGAGAATCACAAAATTACAAGTCTACGGTGATTCACAGTTAGTCATTAATCAAATCAATGATGATTATCAGACCAAGGATGACAAACTTTTGCCATATAAGAAGATGGTTGACAATTTCAAGAAGTACTTCATAGATATCAAGTTCATATAGATTCCATGACTTGATAATAAAGCAGTTGATGCCATGACCATGATTGCATCATTGATACAACTCCCAGAACATTAGGCTCGCTATGAATTTCTAGTGGAACAATCATTTGTACCTACCTATGACACCCCTAAAAGCCAAATAATTTGCCACTTAGTAGGATCCAATTCACCTTGGTATGGCAAGATTTATGCCTACCTAAAAGATGACATCTTACCACCTGATTTATCCCATAACCAAAAATGTAATTTTATTCGGCAATCCTCTCGCTATACCCTTATCACTGACACTCTCTATCGCCATGGTCTTGATGGTACTTTACTTCAATTTCTTGAACGTGATGAATCTAACAAAGCTTTACAAGAAGTTCATGGTGGAATTTGTGGTACTCATTCAAGTGGACTAACCTTATCTAATAAATTGATTAGAATGGGTTATTACTGGCCGAATATGGAAAGGGAATCATTCACTTTTGTAAAGAAGTGCTCTAAATGTCAAATACATGGAAATCTCATTCATGCTCCTGCACAAGAACTACAACCGTTCACGCCAACCTGGCCATTTTCTCAATGGGGGTTGGATCTAGTTGGGAAGATTCATCCTTCCTCATCGAATAGACACAAATTCATCATCACAACAATAGAAAATTTTACCAAGTGGATTGAGGCAATACCTCTCAAAAAGGTCACCGACAAACAAATCTCATCTTTTATACTCAACTATCTCATTTTTCGGTATGGTATTCCCAACTCCATCATTACAGATAATGGATGGCCATTCAAGAATCAGGATGTTGGTGAACTTTGTGAGTGATTTCATATTCAAAACAGATATTCAACACCTTACTATCCAAAAGGGAATGGCCAAGCAGAGGCCTCGAACAAAATAATACTAAAAATATTGAAGAAGACTGTGAATGATGCAAGGAAAGATTGGAACGTTCAACTCAATCCCGCCTTGTGGGCCTACAGAACTAGAATCAGAATGCCAACAGGAGCAACACCATTTTCCCTTGTCTATGGAGTAGAGGCTATACTTCCTCTAGAAGTTGAGATTCCCTCACTTAGAGTATCACTGAAAGGTCTCACAACAGATGGTGAATATAGAGTTTCTTGGCTATAGGAGCTAGAACTCCTTGATGAGAAGAGACAACGAGTAGCCGATCATTTGAAAGAATATCAACAAATGATGTCTCACAGCTATAATCACAGATTCAAACCTCGTACCTTCTAGGTTGGTGATCTTGTTCTAAAAGAGAACCCACGAAATCAACAAGACAAAGAGAAGAAAGGGAAGTTTGAACCTAATTGGTTGGGTCCTTACGTGGTCATAGTAGTATATGGTTCAAGAGCATACAAGTTGTCAACACCAAAAGGGGACCTATTTGATGAACCCATCAACACCATGCACCTGAAAAAGTATTATGTATGAAGTAGTTATCATCATCCAGAAAATGTCCTGAAAAAATACAAAAACAGAAGAAAAAGTCCTGAAAAAATACAAAAATAGAAGAAAAAGTCCTGAAGAAATACAAAAACAGTAGAAAAATTCCTAAAAAAAATAAAAAAAATAAAAAAAATTGTCATAGGGTGAAAAACCTAGCAATAGGTAGTCTATTGACAAGGAAAATGTAATAAAAACTAATAGTGAAAATCTGGAAAATAGATGCTATTTGTAGCTCTCCATCTATTAGTTCATGTTCCGCACTTAGCTTTTACGCCTTCATTTTTGCACATCTTTCCATTATCTTAGGGTTGTACCATAATTATGCTACCATCATTTTCCTAGAGCAATAACATCTTACCATGTCTTGATTATTGTACATATTCCTTTCGGCAGGTTATGTTAATATTGGGGGCAAACACTGACATACTGGGGGCAACCAACTTTCTGGTTTTTATAGAAACAGCTAGACAATGACATAAAATCCAGTCATACAAATAAATAATCAAATCACATGAACAACTATTCAATCATTGATTTGTATCACAACAATTTTCAGCAGGTACCATGTCATGAATCATATCTAGATGATCTAAAATCTAAATAATGTTTGGAATAGCAGTATTATATTTTGAACAATAGTTGTTTTTTATTTTTGATATCATCTCTCTGGAGCACACTCGATCATGAATTGAACTAGAGTGGCGAGGAAAGAGGATGATTTTTCTTTGTCTATTGTCTTGAGGTTAACTATCAATCTATTGTAAATATGTCGTGATACATGATTTCCAAAGTTTATCATTGATGGCAGTTCCAAATTTTGCATCAGAAGATGGTTAGTCTATGTCTATTTATGCAATAAATGCTTAGGTCATCTTGGTTCAATTATACCTCGATGCTTGTGTTTGCTTGCTATATCAAAAATCATGAAAGTTGTACTCAGGTCATCATTGGTGCTAATTTCCCCTTTGATGCTTGTACATACTTCCAACATTTTAAAATGCTCTATGATGATTCAACAAAAGGCTCAACAAATAGTTGGTTTTATTTAGTTGCATTTCATTTAGATCAATGTACATGTCTGCATATTGGATTCACATCAGAGTTTTGAAAGACTAACAAAAACATCAATGGTTGTCATGTCTCTTTGGACTATTTGTGGAGGAAATTCAGACATTTGTTTCATCCTCACCTTTCATCTTCATTATCATTTCGTTAATTATTATCATTTCATATAGGTCTTATCATTTATCATCTATCATCATCATTTCATATCATTTGAATATCTATTCTATATTTTCATATCACCTTTATGTTCATATCATCTATCATCTTCATATCATTAACATCTTGTCACTTTCTTATCATTTTACACATTTACATCCTATTTATCATCTTTATTACCATTTCATATTTTTATCTTTGTTTTAACATTTCATTTCTTTCATTATCATTTATTTCATTAACATTTCATTTCCTTTCATTATCATATCTTATCATATCATTATCACTAATTTCATTATCATATCTTATCATATCATTTCCTCATGTCATTATCACATTTTCCCATTTATCATTTTATCATTTCATTATCATATTTTCTCATATCATATAGTTTGACATTTATCGTTCATTTTCATATAATTTAGATCCTTTCTCATTTATTTATCCTTCATGATGCATCATCATCTCATTTATCATATTTCATATCATTGATCATTCTCATTTTTATCATCTTTGTTTCAATCCTTTATCATTTCATACCATTCATTTATTCATTAGGCATTTTCATATCACTTTTATTATCATCTTACCCATCATTGTATATATACGTTTCATTTTCATTTTACACAGTTGCATACCATTTTATTATCTTTATTATCACTTTAGTTATCATTTCATTATAATCTCATTACATCTCATATCATTACATTTCCTCATCTCGTATCATTAAATTTCATCTCATTTATATATATATATATTCATTTTGTTTCAATTCATCCCATTTCATCATCATATCTCATTACATTTTTATATCATTTTTATATTCATCATATCATCTTCTCATCATTATCCTTCATATCATTATCGTTTATCTTTTATCATCTCATTATATCATATCATTTCTTTTCCTCACTTTTTTTTCATAATTTATTTTATTTTATGATTACATTTCATTTCATTTTATCATCTCATCATTCTTTTGCATTATCTTTCATCATCATTACAAATCATTATATTTCATATCATATCATTTATCCTTTTATCATACATCTCATTATTATTAATCATTTCAATTCATATCATTACTAATATCTTACATTCATATCATATCGTTAATCATCCATATCATTTTTCATATCAATTTATATTACAAATTCATGATGCATATCATAAACATAATTTTTTTCCATCATATTATCATTATTTACTTGCATTTGAAAATCCAAGAACAAGCATTCCATACATACATTTTCATATCATTTTCCAAACCACATTTTTCATAAAACATATCAAATAACCCATGGCATTGACATGCACCTGCATAACATCATTAGTATGCATCATCAATCATTTTCATCATCATCATAAAAACATCACATCAAATCATTCTGCATACCATGTTAGTCATCAAATCATTAAAATCTATATCAAAATCCATATCCCATATAACATCATCACATTCCAAACACATCTTCACCAAAACTCATTGCCGCTGCATATCATCGCTCATAAAAAAAAATGAATAAAAATGTCCAATGTCCAATGAAACTGAAAATTCTAGAGAGATACATGAGATATGATCAAGCATAAAGTACATACTCCAAAATAATGATATACATCAATAATCTTGCATTAATATAAGTCATATATCAAGGTTGGCTGGTCAAGACCCCTGATGGAGCTGGTCTAGCGGATGGTCGTCTACCATTGCCCCTACATCGGGATCTCGTCGAGGCCCTGTGACTCCTCTAGTCTATGGCGTAGACTATGATCTCCTTCTAGTCCAACTATGAGACTGTGGGTAAGGCTCTCTAGCCATCTCAAATCCCTCTGCAATAGCCTCTCACATAGATGCACTCTCCACCAGGCCCATGAGTCTCTATGCCACACCCTCTGCCTCTGCTACCCTCTGTCTAAGGGAATACCTCTCTACTATCAACTAGGCTACCTATGGTTCTAGGGTAGGAGGAAGTTCCTGCATCTATGCCTGCGCCTATGCCTGTGACTGCACAATTTGTGCCTTTAACTGCACTGTCATACTTTGTGCCTGAGCCAACTAGCTCTGCAACTATGCCTATTGTCCCTACAATGTCTGTACCTGGGCCTGTAGAGTGGCTATTTGTGCCTGCTAAGATGTCGAAGTGACCCTGATTATTGTCTGAAATCCAATCCCAATCCTTGACCTCTCCATGATCTGAACACTTCCTAATAAGTCTGGCGTCGGTCTCACTGGCACCTACTCCTCCCCTCCACCATCTCCACCATCATCCCCATCATCACCATCTAAGCTATCCTCCTCCTCTCCTCCACCAACTTCCTGCTCACCACCTACTACATCCTCCTAACTCCTACCCCTTGGCGGTGCCACCAAAATGGGCATTGGCTCATCTGGACATGTCAACTGTGGAAATGTATGTGTATGATAATAAACTGAGTACTCATCGAACATACTAGCATCAACAATATCCCGCCTGTCATCCCATGCCTTAGGCACTAACGAAGTATACTCTGTATATGTTATCTGATATGAAATGTCAGGTCCCCATCCTGCCTCATCCTTGCTCTATGCATAGTGAGAAGCACCCTGAAGCATCCCCTATGTAAATCCAAACTGTCACTGCACCTGCAATGCCAAAAATCTCTCTATGATGAAGGGGTCCTCCCTATCAAAAATTGAGGAATATATACAAATGACATCTCTAAATGATCTATATCCCATGGCTCGCAATTTGTGTATGGCCACCATATCACTGCATCCATATCATCAAGGAACTGTCTCTAGTAATCCAACTTGCTTAGCTTGGGCTAGACAAGGAACATAGAATATGCATACACATATGGTCTGCCTGATGGCCTCACTTTGGGACAAGCTGGTCTCATCATAGTAATATGCTCCCATGCCAAGATCTAGAGTAGTGTAACACCACATGATAAACTAGATGAACCTCTATAAACCACCTGATGTAAGTCATGATATAGGTGAGCCAACATGCAACTCCCCCAGGCATATCTTCGTGGTTGTACCAGCATTTGCTCAAGGATCCTCTCCCATCCAACTGATAGTCCCTTTGACCAGCAATCTAGACAAAGGAGACCTCCAATACATGCACCCAAAACTGTTGGTAAGGTTGGATACCCCTTGAAGTCTTCCCATGGCACCTAGTACCCTGCTATCTACATGTCACCATACACTCTCCTTAGTGCATCTGTACCACCTAGCTCCTTGTGATCATAAAACACAAGGGCACCTATCACTAGAATACCCAAAATCCTATAAACATCCTTAGGAGTCATAGTCAACTCACTTGTCAGCAAATGAAAGGTGTTATGCTCTGAATGCCACCACTGCTAGTGTGGTCAACAGTCCCCTGTTGACCCAAATTGGAGGCATGGACAACAACGATCCCAATCCACATACCCCTATTAGCTCTATATCATCTGGTGTCAGCTCTGGTATCTGATCCCACCCCACCGAGTGGCGCTCCCTAATCTGGAGGTTTTTGATAACCTCCTATTTTCGGTTATGACAAGGACAATCAATCAACATCCTATCAATGATTCAATCTCAATCAAGAAAATCAATCTAATTCATGTTTATCTATCAATGACCCATATCAGTGACCTGTATTAGTGGACCCATATCCAGTGACCCATATCAAGTGTTCTATCTAGGTGACTCATATCATACAAATAATGCACAATCTATCTATCTGAATATCACATCAATCTACTCTATCATCAATTACTATTTGTTTTCTTTTTCAAGAATGAAAATTTATGAACAATCAAAACATCATTCTATTTTTATTTTCATCATTAATGCAAATATGTTTTCAATCAATCATCTACTATTTTTTTTCTATCGCAGAAAGAAAATTTATCTATATCAATCATTTACTCTCTTTTTTTCATTCAGGAGAGACAAAGTTATCAGTTGTCTACTCTTTGATTTCTACTTTGGGAAACAAAGTTATCCATTCTTTATCAGATTTTTCTATCCATATCAACATGATGACAAGCCCATTTTTATATCTATTGACCAAAGAAGCAATAAACATCATCATTTTCATTAAACAGGCACATTTCCTAAAAGCACTAACTTGTGGCCTCTATGCGCTAAAACCCTGTATGCACTAAAGTTTCCCCCAGATGCTCTCAAACTCAGATGCGCCATTTGGCACACTAGATGCGCTAAATCATTTCCTCTATGCACTATTTCCCTAAAATCTCTAAAACTCTAATCAAAAGTGCCACTTTATTCACTAGATGCGCGAAAACCCTATAAGCGCTAAATTGTTTCCTAGATGCGTTAAAGTACTACTTTTTCCTACAGCATCCTATAAGCACTATTATATCTATTGGATGAGCTAAACTAGCTTTTGCAATGAAAATGCAAAAAAAAAATTGAATCCTATATGCGCTACAAAAATCATCGAAAGTGCTAAAACACTTCCTAAAAGTGCTAAAACGGCCTGTAAAAATCTAAATCCGTAGAAAAAAACATGACAAACTAATTCAAAATAGAAAATTTCAAAACAAAATGGGTTGGATTGATTCACTAGTGGTCCATAAGCCGCTGGTCTCTGGTATCGGCAGGTCTGC
The DNA here is from genome assembly GCA_007258455.2 of Sequoia sempervirens. Lineage (NCBI taxonomy): Eukaryota > Viridiplantae > Streptophyta > Pinopsida > Cupressales > Cupressaceae > Sequoia > Sequoia sempervirens. Next base: position 163,800,891 of record VDFB02000007.1, on the reverse strand, counting down.
TCGAATCTATGTTTGTGGTAAGGAATCTCCATCTCGCCACGTCACTATCAGAGCACAAGGTTTCTCAAAGTAAAAAGGTGCAAATGACTTATCCTTTTCTTCCCTTTTACCTTTCAAAGGTCAAACAAAGGTGCATTTTTGTGGCATGTTATTTTATTTTCATCTTTTTTTTTATCTCACCTTGACCTTACTTTTTCAAACTGGGGCATCTTTATACATCATTTTTTGAGAGCTAAATCACTAAATTCACATCAAGCTCAAAATTTCATCATCAAATCAAAATTTTCCAACATTATCAAAACTCATATCCTCGTCATCAGTGATTTACCTCTCGAGGGGGCATCATTAATATCGGCATAAAAACATATCAAATTCAAATTAGGGGCAAAATCAAACACAGTAAAACTTTTAAAGCTGGAATATTTTTCTTTGAAGCAATCGTTTCACACATCAGTTCAAAGAGGGGAAAAATGTATATGCATAAAATTGGTCATGTCTGATTAATCCTGGAATTTAATTAAATATTTATTATTCAATTATTTTATTTAAATTCCTCTACATATGATTAAATTTAATTAATTTAATTATATTGTTCATTCAATTTATTCTACTGTCATGATTAAATAAATCAATTTTTATTTAATTATTGCACATTCACATATATACTTGATTAATTAAATAAATACACTTCATTTATTTTAATTAATTATCACTTTTTGAATTTAATTAAGTCTTTCAAGTTAATTAAATTTAAATATTTCTTTTCAAATCTTTCTTCTAATTAATTAAATATTTCATTTAATTAATTTCATTTACATATCATTTCTTAAAAAAATTAATTAAATATTTTATTTAATTATGAAATCTGCCATTATCCTTCAAATCTGGAGTAAATATTCTATTTTAAGAAAAATCTCCATGTCACCCATAAATGAATAATTGAATTTAATAATTCATTATTTATCTTGTCTAAAATCTTTCCATAATCTCACAAAAAGATGATTTTTACAATTCATCTTTATCATCTCATCTTATCTCTTTTTTGAAAAAGGAAACAAATCCTATTTTTTAGTTTTCTTATATTTTCCTCTCCAATCTTATCCATCTTCAACCGTTCGATCTGCCAGGAATTTTCATAGTCGTTGATTTCATCAGCCAATCAGAATCTTTCAAAAACTTTATAAATACCTCTATGAATCCAAGCATTGGTTACACTGACATGCTTGCATACACTTGCATTCGCATACACATGTTATCCAACATTAATCAGTTTTAGCAATCATCATATTTAGTAAGCATCATACTTTAGCTATCATGTTTAGTTTTGTTAATTGCTTCTTAGAATAAGCATGCATTTATTTCAAATCTCATTCTCTAGGAGATCATTTTGTTGAGCCTAGCGTATAATCTGAGAGCAAGCTAGATTCAATGAAACAGTGGAGATAGAGGACAATAGGATGCTTTCGAAGGAGCTACGAGTTTAAGAGTTTTCTTTTCTTTTAAATTACTTTCCTTTGATATAATGTTTTATTGGTGTGTTTAATTTGTTAAATATTTTGCAATTAAAATTGATCACACACATGTGAGTATTATGATTGCTAGTGTTGTTATGTTTGATGTATCTCTCTCTTTGTGATATTCCTCTATTTGTATCTTAATTCTTCTCTATGTCATAAATCTTTTATCTTTCACCTTTTATATTTTTCATTTTTCTTCTATTTTCCTTTTGGGGATGACCCAAGGCATCAAGACATTCATGTCTCCTCCAAGTTGACCCAAAAAAAAAAAAATTCTCTTCCATTTTCTTTGTCTTTTGTTTTCCTTTTGGGTATGATGCAAGGCATCAAGGTATGGTGCAAGGTGTCAAGACAATTTGTTTTCTAACAACTTACATTTCTAGGTGTTCTGCATTACACATTCATGCCTCTTGGGTATGGTGCAATGTGTTTTCTAACAACTTGCATTTCCCTTATGTTTTCCTCTTGGGGATGGTGCAAGGTGTCGAGACATTCAAGTCTCTTCCATGTTGACCCGAAAGGCTTTTTCTTTGTTTTCACTCTCTTTTGTGTCATTCTTATAGTTCTATGAGTATTTGGGGAATGATGACAGTTTTGAGCTCTCTCAAAACATTGTAGCAAGAACATACTCACCCCAAATCCATAGATCCCTTATGTATTTTGATTTTTCATTTTTTGGGGGAAACCCCTCTCTTCTCCTTTTCCTTTCTCCATGATGTACCTTCATTCGGAAATATATGACTTGGAATAGGGCTTTCCAAGTTAGCTCTCATGTCTTTTTTATTGTTAGCATTTATCATTTTTTACTTTAAATTAATTGTTGATTGTAACATGGATTTTTGGCATGTCCAAGATCTTTCTAGCACTCTTAGGGTTTTTCACCTAGAAGGAGAAAGATGGACCAAAATGCTTATGTCTACACTCGAAGTCAATGCAATATGGATGGAATATGCTTAGATTAGATAAAATAAATGCAGAAAACTAAAGAATGATATTTTATTCAATGAAAACTAGGGAAATTCAAGTTGTTAGAAAACACATTGTGTAATGTAGAACACCTAGAAATGTGAACAAAACTGAATAGAAATGGATGAGACTAGAAGTGTGCACCTGGGATCTTGAAGGAGGCTATAAATGACACTTGAAATGTTGTTTATGTTGATTTTCAAGCCTGGTGGGACTCATTAGCCATTTTGGGCCAATCAATCCCAGTTCTACAAAACTATGTCGAAACCTATTTCGGATAAAAGGGTATCTAAAAATGCAAAAAACCAAAAATTGACCTTGGAGTGGAACTCATTCACCTCCCATGGAGAATGAGTCCACTTTTTAATTTTTAAATATTCAAAGGTGGAATCCAGAGCTCTTGGCCTACACTTTAACTATCTACAAGTGTCCATTACAAGGGCTATTTTGACAGCTAAGATACCAAGAGATAAGGAAATAAGGTTTAAATTAAAATTTAGTGGTTTATTTGATCAATTTAAGCCTCAAGATGCACAATATGGGTTAATAGGAGCCTATTAGTGATGATGTAAAGGTCAATTAGGACTTGGGACACAAAATTCAATGTGAAAGTATGATTAAATACACTTTACAACACTAAAATGGGGTCCACATAGCCTAGGAAGGCACAAGAACCAATGTGAATGTGCAAGACACATTACAACACTAGTTTAACATTAATTTTAACTTATAAGTCTTCTAGATTGATGTGATAATACTATTAAAAATATTTAATAATTTTGAGTTAGGTGAAAAAGGGTTTATTAAGTCTAGAAAAGCATGAAAGTCCTTTACAACACCTTTACAAGACATCAATAAAAGCATGTTATTCAGTTTACAAGGGTCCAAGACCTAGTGTGGATGCATAAAATGCCTCACAACACTTGAATCAAGGCCTTATTAAGTCTATTTTATCATGAATTATTCCCATGTCAAGCAAGAGGTCCTTTTTTCTATGGTACATTTAGCCCCCACTTTAGTGAGAGGATGAACTTGCTTCAAACTCACACTAAAGTAGATATTCAATAGATTCAAATGTACAGATGCAAATGATAGAGAATGAAAAAGATCAGAGGAGGATGTGCAAGCCCCCAAGATCAAAGATCCTAAGTCAAACCATCAAGATACAAAATCATGCAATGGAAAGAAAGAGAAAGATGAAAATAAGGTGGATCATGCTTTGATCATTTGTCCAACTAGTTGTGGATCAGATCTAGGTTGTTTGTTCAAGAAGATGCATACTCATTCTTGCGTGACAAAACTCTTGGTTGTCTGTTAGGTGAGAAATTCCAAAAGGTGAGAAACATACGCTAGTTGGTATGCACTGACAAACACATAGGTGGCTATCGGGAAAGTCGTGCCTCAGAATGGGCTTCCCACTCAACCATACTAAAGTTATATCTCTTGATAACTTTAATAAGGTGCTATAAAGAAGATGATATCATTTCAAGCTCTATGAAGTAAGCAAAACTTCGTATGCTTGATACTTATAGACATTGTTAATGTAGAATACTGTAAGGATTGTTCAAAAGTATTTTTCTTAGTTCATGCAAGGTCTCATCTTAAGGAACATCATGCTCAATGTCTCCAAGAGAGGATAAGTGAAAATGATCTCATCTTGTTTCCAAGAGAGGACAAGTGCAAGGTCTCATCCTAAGCAACATTGTACCTAATGCTTCCAAGAGAGGAAATCGCAAGAAAAAGAAAATCACACAATGAAATGTGAGTGGTGATGTATGCCCCCACTTTAAAGTGGTTGCAAACACCAGTACTATGAGCAATTTCTTTAAAGTAGAAGAAGAAGTTATGAGTGCTTACTCAAAAATCCATATGCCAAGTCATATGTTTTTGAGAAGCTACGTCATGAAAAAGGGTAGTATGTCACATGCAAGCCAACTTAAAGTACATTGTCCATATCCCAAGCTTTCTCTTATATGTTCATGAAATGTTAATGACTAGCCAAAGGAGGCAACGACTAGTGACACACAAGGAGAAGGCTACTAAAACCCTTGCTCCCACTGAGTGCAGGACAAAGGTAAGCTGAAATGATTGAGGAAATGTAGGCGAGAGTGAAAATCGGTATCAATTAGAGGAATTAGGTGCCCCCCATAGAGGGAATCATATCAAACTCCTTAATATGTTGGATTTTACGACTCAAAGCTTTACATTTATTAGTGGAGTGACCATTAACTCTATGATATGAATAGAATGAAGTCTTATAAGAGCATTTCTTTCGAGTTCTGGGAGGGAGGGTGATCAAGTGATCTTGAAGGAATCTTGACAAGATACCCTCTTGATCAATGGTAGAAGGTGGTCTTGTGGCTTGCATCAAAGATACAACTTGCTTAGTAGAAGATGTCATACTTACACAATTTTCTCTATATTTTGAGAGTTTATTCTCACTCGTATAGGAGGAGGGAAAATATATCAGATGAAAATCATTGGTATCTTGTGAGATGACATTGACATTAAATGAAGAGTTCATTGTTTGTGTCATATTGTGTAAAGGATGATGTTCAAGACCACTAGTGTCAAAGAGTTCAGGATGGGTGAATGTTAAGGATGATTTAGGAGTATGTTGTGTGAGATTTTTGATGTTGAGTGAAGGTTTGTTAATCTTGATCAAAGGACAATAACCAAGACCAAGATTCATTTTTTGTGTATTAGGCTCTATAGGGTTCTGGATACCTTGTTCTCGAGCACCACATCCTTTGCCACTATATACAAGTTTTTTCATAAGTTCATATCCTTTTTGAGAAATTTGCTTCATTGCTTTTGGATTGGGTGATGGTTGGTCATAAGCACCATCAAAGGGGTCTATGTAGTTTTCTTCTTTGTCTAAAGTGGTCAAGGCAGATGCTTTGGAAAGGTCGTCCAAATTTCATGTGGACATTATTGTTGTGTCTTTGTCCTTATTATAATTTTGGTGGATGATTTTGTACTCACCCATGAAGTCATGTTTGAAATCCAACGAACCTTAATCATATTCTAATAGCATCGTGACTTGTTCAATATGTTGTTGTTTTTCTTTTTTTGTGTGGGTTCCACTTGTGTGGTTGGTGTGAATGTGTTCAAGAGGTTCTCTTTGGTTTTATCAAGTAGCATGACACTAAAAGGCTCATGATTAGTTTCAAGTGTGTACACTTTGTTGTTCTAGATGTATTTCATTTTACGATGAAGAGTGGAAGGCACACCATTCATTGCATGAATCCATGACCTACCTAGAAGAAGGTTATATGAAAGATCATTAGGAATAACATGGATTGGTGTATCCAATGTGGCCACTCAAATTGTAAGAGGTAAAATGATCACACCAAGTATTTATTTTCTTACATTATCAAATACCCTAATGGATAAAGAATTGGATTCAATGTTTGATTTATCGACACCTAGTCTATCGAGAAGGTTCACTCCACACATGAATCCTTTTTGGCTTGTATTGAGCAATGATCATGAATGCTTCATTTTGTTTTTGCACTTCCAAAGGGGGGAGTTCACTTTGGTGGAAAAAAATGTCAACATTTATTCCTTGGATCATGGCTATTATGTCAATGGGTTTCACATTAGAAGGGACATGAACTTGTTGCAAGGCTGATTGGATCATGTTGTGATAGTGAGGGGAGGTTTGAATAAGGTCCCATAATGAAATTTCAGTAGGAGTATTCTTTAGTTATTCAACAAGATTTTACTCCTTTCCATTAGGAAGACCTAGTAAGATAGGTCTAGGGAAGATAGGATTAGGAAAAGGTAAGGGTGTGGGGGTTGGTTGTGGTGGTTATGGACTATTTCGAGTGTCATATGTATGAGAAAAGGTATTATAACTCAGCTGCTATGAGACATTATTCTTCAGTGGGTAAAATACAAGTTCGGGTTTGTTTTGAGGTAGAGGTTTATGTGAAGGGGGGTAAAGGATGAGTTGAGGTTGAATAATGTTAACATCCCTTAGAAAGTGAGAGTTTATACCATTATTGTGGTTCTTGTATTGCATCATGATATCCTTCCTAGGAGGAGGGTTTTTAGAATAACTACAAACTGATTTTTCTTGACATTCTAAGGTTGGTTCTTTGAAAAGGACTTCATCACAAGTAGGAGAATGCTCAATGGTTGAATTTTCTTTCTCAATAAGGTTTTTCTTAGGTGAAAGGGGATAATGAAGATTCTCATGACTCTCATTGGTTGTGTTTTCTAACATCAAAGCATCTTCCTAATAGCTAGGGGAGATACTAGGAGAAGAAAAACTATGATAATTATCATGAGCATTTACAATGTCATGCCTTTGTTCTCGAATGTTGTCCAAAATAGGATAGACAGGGGAAGGATCATAAAGATGGTTATTGTAGACCAACATGTATCTTCATCATTTATAATCTTATCTTCCTCAAAATTATCCTCACAATGGAAATTAGGTAAGGTGATGTTTAAGAATGTGTCTATGACTTCATTTTCTTGTGCTAACATATCTTCCCAAAGGGGATGAGGAGAAGGACATACAAGATCCTCATGATTCTCTATGATTGTGTCTTCTTTTTCCAAGATACCTTCATCACTAAAATGAGAGGTATTAGGAGAAGCAAAATTATGATCATCATAAGTATCTATGTTTGTATGCTCTTCTATCACATTATCCACACAAATAGGGGAGATAGGAGAGGGTGTGAGTTTAAGGTTAACATTGCCATTTTCACTCTCTTGTGCTAAGAGACTCTCATAACTAGGACATGCATGTAATGAATGATGATCATGCTTATTGAATATCTCTTTTTTAAAAAATTTGGAGAAGATTGAAATAAACATTTTGAAAGAACAATCTATGCTAACTCAAAATCCAATCTAAAAGGATAAAATGAAATGTAATTTTTAGATGATAATTTATGGATTATGTTGTGTAACAATATGAGAATGCAAACTTGAAATTGAAACCATGCATGAAATGAGCTAATTTTGACTAGATTTGATGAAATGAATGTTATAGAAATGCAGACAACTAATATAGCTAGTAAATGGCACCAAACAAAAGCTAAAAATAGAGTTTTCAGTCCTATAAAGGGTAGTTTCAATGGTAAAAAGGGACCGATTTGCCCAAGGTGGCGAATGAGTCCCAGTATGGACCTTTTTTACAATTTTCAAAAGTTTTTGAGTTAGTGCAATGTTTTTTGAGTGAGATGATGCAAAACTAAATAAAAAATGTAGAATTTCAGAAAATTTACATGAAATTAGATGCCAAAAATGTAACCTAAATGCACTTTTTATGAATGTGAAATTTGAAACCTAGCATGCAAATGAATTCATGCAAACCCTAATGCAAGATTAATGCAAGCTAGATGTATGATGAAGGACTCCAAATTAGAAAAGAAAGTATTTGAAAAAGCAGGTTCACCAAAATCTAACATATATTTTTGGCATCCAAGATCTTTCTAGCACTCTTAGGGTTTTTCACCTAGAAGGAGAAAGATGGGGCAAAATGCTTATGTCTACACTCAAATTCAATGCAATATGGATGGAATATGACTAGATTAGATAAAATAAATGCATAAAATTAAAGAATGATATTATTTATTGAATGAAAACTAGAGAAATGCAAGCTGATACAAAACACATTGTGTAATGCAAAACACCTAGAAATGTGAACAAAACTAAATAGAAATGGATGAGACTAGAAGTGTGCACCTGGGATCTTGAAGGAGGCTAGAAATGACACTTGAAATTTTGTTGATGATGATTTTCAGGACTGGTGGGACTCATTTGCCATTCTGGGTGAATCAGTCCCAGTTCTACAAAACTGTGTTAGAACCTGTTTCGTACAAAAGGGTATCTAAAAATGCAGAAAACAAAAAACTAATCTTGGAATGGGACTCATTCTCCACCCAAGGTGAATGAGTCCACTTTTTAATTTCTGAATATTCAAAGGTGGAAGCTAGATCTCTCGGTCTACACTTTGATTCTCTATAGGTGTCCACTTCTGAAACTTTGATTTTTGAACCTGAAAATGAGTTTTTGTTGATATTTTGACTTGTTGAATGAAGAGAAGACTTAAGAAACCTTGCAACTTGATTATTAATGATTTCCAAGTTTCCAAGATGCCTAAATCTGCAAACACACAAGACAAGAGAAAGACATGTTGAATGTTAGGGCATGGGGGTTTGCCTTGGTGAAACCCCTTTTAGGTAATTAAACCAAAATGATGAAAGAATGAAATGACAAATGCAATAATGGAGTTGATTACCTTTCCATGATATTTTTTCTTGAATTTTTTCAACAAAACATGAAGAATCTTCCCTTGAATGTCTAAAAATTGATGTCTTAATGCCTTGAAAATGTGAATCCCTAACTTGATTTACTTAAGATGGAAGAATGATGGATGAATAATGAAGAATTATTTTTATTTAGGATTTATATACTTATATTTATATGCATTACACCTTATTTTGTCATTAATCAGATCCCTAAAGCCGACATGTAAAAATATTAAACTTAAATTTCACTTTTTCCCGCTGAAAGGTAAAAATTGGGCCAAATGGGACTTATTCGCCACCCATGGTGAATGGGATCCACCTGGATGGGATTGATTCACCATGGATGGTGAATGGGTCTTACAAGGGCCATTTTGACAACTAAGATACCAAGAGATAAGGAAATAAGGTTTAAATTGAAACTTTATCATTTATTTGATCAATTGAAGCCTCAAGATGCACAATATGGGTTAATAGGGGCCTATTAGTGATGATGTAGAGGTCAATTAGGACTTGGGACACAAAATTCAATGTGAAAGTGTGATTAAATACACTTTACAACACTAAAATGAGGTGCACATAACCTAGGAAGGAACAAGAACCAGTGTAAATGTGCAAGGCACAGTACAACACTAGTTTAACAATAAGTTTAAGTTAAAAGTCTTCTAGATTGATTTGATAATACTATTAAACATATTTTATAATGTTAAGAAGGGGGAAAATGGTTCATTAATTCTAGAAAAGCGTGAAATTCCTTTACAACACTTTACAACACCTTTACAAGACATCAATAAAAGCATGTTATTCAGGTTGCAAGGGTCCAAGACCTAGTGTGGATGCATAAAATTCCTCACAACACTTGAATGAAGGCCTTATTAAGTCCATTTTATCATGAATTATTCCCATGTCAAGCAAGAGGTCCTTTTTTTTCTATGGTACACTCGTAGTATGGTGTTTAGCAATTTATTTAAAGTGGGGCCATACATTGGCATTATTATTTTGCATTTTTTCTCTTCATGGTTCATGGTGTAGTCCTCTTACTTTATGCGATGTGGTTTTTTATTTTTGGATGGCATTGGGTGGAATTTACTTCAAGAGCATGATCTATCTTAGCATATTACATTCCTCTTAGTGGCTTGATGTGACACACTACATCCCCTAAGTTGTGAATCTTCTATTCTTTGATTGGTCCTCTCTTTGAGACATTAGGCACAATGTCCCCTAAGTTAAGACCTCACATGAATTAAGCAAGAATCCCTAGAACATTCCCTATTTTTACATTTTATTTTTTAGTTATATGGCCACCTTGCATAACAAACCTTGCATGCCTATGGAGCCATCTTGTTTTCTCATGAGTTCCAAGCATACAAACTTTGCTTGCCTCATGAAGCTCAAAGTTTATTTTTGTGTGGAATTTTATCAAAGTTAGTAGGAGGTATAACTTTGGTATGGTTTGAGGAGAAGCTAAATGAGGGCATGACTTTCCCTTAGCCACCCATGTGTGTGTGTGAGCATATACCAACCATGAGTGTATGTGTCTCATCTTCTTGGATTTCTCACCTAGCGGATAGCCTAGAGTTTTGTTGCCTTAGAGTGAGCATGCATTTTGTGAACAAATATCCTATATCTGATCCACATTGTGTTGGACAAATGGTCAAAGCTTGATCCACCCCTTCTTTTACTTTTTATTTTCTCATTGTCTTTAGCAGTGTATGTGTGTACCTTGTTGTTACTCTTTATATCATTTCCATGTGTGTTCCCTTGTGCCTATGTTGGTTTGTCATAGGACCTTGGTCCTGGGGGCTTGCACAACCCTCTTAATCATGGCCTTCTTGTCTTACTAGCATTGGTGCATTTGGACTCCCCTTGATGTGTGTTGGTCTACTTTAGTGTGAGTTGGAAGCAAGTTCCTCCTCTCACTAAAGTGGAGGATAGATGTAATGACAGAAAAACTACCCCCTAATAGGGCCTTGATTTGGTGTTGCAATATGTCTAACATATTCAAATTAGGTCTTTGGTCCTTGTGAATTAAATAAGCTTATTGGTGCCTTAGTTGGATAGTTGTAAAGTGTTGTAACACACTTTCACATTGGGCTTCTTTATGCTTTAATTGGCCTTATTTTACATTCACAAGCCTCATTTAATACACTTTTTGAGGATAATCCTAACAAAAATCAAAATCCAATCATAATCTAAGTGTTTTTAGATTGTGCGGCTCATATTTAGTGATCTAGGACTCATACGCCACCTTGGGCATATGAGTCCCACCTTGGTTTTGGGTCTCAATCCTGGTTTTACACCTTTCTAAGAATTTTTTAAAATGTTCCCATAAATTATGCCTAATGGGACTCATACGCCACCTTGGGCGTATGAGCCCTGTGTGACCCAAAATTCAAATTAATTCAAATTTTTGGTGGGATTTTATCCTCCTAGATCTGATGCTGGCTTGTGGGTATGTGTAGGATCATGATGTTGGATGTTGTGGATATGTTTGCTAATATGTGGTTGTCATTGATGTCAACACTATTAGCATTTGATGCATTGAAGAATGTATATGTTGAGGATATTGAGAAAATTATAAAAGAAAGTATTCCTGGTTCCCAGTGGAACTGTCCAGGTCAAGAAGGTGTTGTGTTCTATACATTGAAGATTAGTTGATGCAGATTTAAGGGTCTAATGTTGAATTTTTGTAGATCATCCATCAGAAGTTTTAGAGGTCCGCGTGAAGTTTTGAGTATGTTGTGATCTAAAAGTGTGTTGTTGTTCTTTGTCAGTGTTCCTAAATGAAGTTTGTGTAATTCTCATTTTCTCAGTTGTTATGGATACCTCTCTATTGTTTCTTGGTGTTATGTGGTGTCTCTAGATCACTCTCTATCTTTGTGGTACATCCACATTATTTGAAAGAGTTCGTGGTTGAAGATCTTTGTGTGCATGTTAATTTTTTCTTGTTTCTAGCTAACATGTTGGTAGCATATTGTGGATCTTAGAGGTGTAATTAATTAAAGTATTCCTATGTTGGAGATATTAATTTTGGTCTCCACTATGTTGTGGCTGACCTTGGTGGATATACATTAAAAGTTTGTTTGTAAATTTGGGCCGACATTAAAAATGCATATCTTTTTCTTTGCCGATCAAGAAGTGATGGAATTTCATGTGGCGGATATATAAGGGTGATTAGTTCATTGTTGATGAGGATGCTTCATGTGCTCCTATGTGTGTATGTGCAAATATCATTTGATTGTTGAGCAGAGTGTGAAGAAAAATGTGAGAAGTGTGAAGAAGTGTTGAGTTTAATTGGAATTGTAATCAGGCTTGTGAAGAAGTTACTTTCTCAGTTCTCAAATTTTGGATTGTTTTAATCCAAGCTCTATTGTTGGACAATGAGTCCACTTTTGTAATTGAGGAATGAGCTCTAGGCAATGTGCTTGAATGCATGTGAATTACCCTTATTATTTATTTTATACTTCTAGCAGAGTATAATCTTGTGGACTAACATCCACTGTGGTTTTTCCCCAACAGGGTTTCCATGCAAAAAAAAAACTGTGTAGACTTTATCTCTCTAATGTGTTGATTGTTTATGGTTAATTGATTATTCATCATATCTAAGATTAAGAAGATTTAGAAGAAGAGTTTTAGTTTCTATCACAACTGATTCACCCCCCCTCTTAGTTGTGTGTCCTTATTGTGCCAACACATGATGGGCCAAAAAGTGGTGATATGATGGGTATGTGGTTGATGACATTTTTTTAACCCAAAATTGATGAAAAGAAAAGGTTTTTTAAAGGATATTCTTAGCTTTCCACCAATATAAATTATTCTTTACTTTGAATTTAATATTATTGTTCAATTTCTATTTGAATTATGACTAAAGTCCTGATTAATAGGCTAATTGAAAAACATTTATAGCTTTCAAACAGTATCACATTTTTTGAATCTGAAACAGCATGTGTCACATTCTATGCTTCATATAGTATAGGTTTTTTTAAAAAAAGTTGAATTTCATGAAGTTTTGACCAAGTTAAGGTGGTCAAACATATGAGTTTTTATATTTTTTAAAAGTTGTAATAAAAGACTAATAACTAATTATTACTTAGAAAAAAAATACAAAAAAACATGTGTCACATCCGGACATGAGTGCTCTACTTATATCTAAAATATTATAAAAAAATATTATCATTTTATTGTGATTAGGGTGGTCAGACAGACACCTACTTATTTTTTCCCTAAAATTTAAGTACTACTGCATTGAAATCTCAAAATTTCACAAAATAGATTTAAAAAATAAAAAATAAACCTAATAGTTTAGAAACTACATTAAATTTTCTACAAATTCTATTCTTACATATTTTTGAAATAATATAGATAAATTATTCAAATTTTTACGTCAAGTTGCCTAACTCTGATTTCTCTAAATTTTTGGCCACTTAAGGGCCTATTTTTTCCATGATGATCCTACACATACCTTGTACTCTTGTAATTTTGAAAATTTTTGCATAATTAAGTATAAATACATATTTATTTCACACATTTTCACCTAGGAATTCAAGATATCATCCCAAGCATTCAAGTATTCATGCATTTAGCAAGTTTGAGTTCACAAGAGCATTAAATTGTTTACAAGGGCATTCAAGAGTATTCAAGGGTAGATTATCAAAAAATTTAGAGAATTATTCAAGCATCAAGCATGATTTCAAAGTCTTCATGCATCATGTTTGTTTTTTAGCTAACAATTATGATTTAGGGTTTTATGATTCAAGCTAGCATTTCATTCAAGATCTATCACATTCAAGCAAGAGTCTAGATCTACATCCATTGGATCCATTCCATGCATGTTTGTAGCACTTTATTGCTAGGGTTTGGTGAGTTGCAACATAATATTTTTTTCATTCATCATTCTCCATTCCTATTTTATTTCATTTCAAGGTTTGATTACCAAAATGGGGTTTGACCAAGGAAAACCCCTTTCCACTAACATTTTTTTTTTCCCTCTCTTTAATTTGTTATTTGTAGGTTTTTATTGAAGACACATTGAAGAGTAAGTTTGGAGAAAGTTGTTACCTTGCATTGCAGATACTTGGAGGACTTCTAGAGGTTGTAAATCAGGGTTTCAGATCTAGAAATCAATTGGGAAGCACAGAGTAGACCTTGAAGACCAGATTTAGAATTTGAATCTTCAAAAAAAACTAACTAGACTAATATGCCAGTTCTAGTGTATGAGTCCTAGTTTAGGTCAATTTTTAGGTTTTTACAGATTCAAATACCCATTTTCTAGATTCCTATTTCTACACAAAAACCCAGATCTAGGACTGATTCACCCAACCTAGCGTATGAGTCCCAGTCAACATTAAATTCACTGTTTCTAGTATTTTAGAGCTACATCTAGTCATCTTTAGATTTTGAGGTGCACACATTTCATCTTGCAAATTTTTGTTTTATTTTACATACTTTTCTAGATCGTTTAATGAAGCATTGCATCATATTAGGGTTTAGCATTACCTCTTCCATTTCATTTGTCTTTCCAAGCCCTAGATTGGTGGTGAACCCCTCATTAGTTTATAATCATATATTAGGACAACCCTATTGCAAGGTCTCTTTTTCCTTTACATTGAGATCTTTAGGGTTATCCTTGAATGAAATAATTGGAAAGTGGGTGTGCTCTATGTTCTAAACCATACGAAAGGACCTTACCCCATTTTTCATCATTTCAAATGATAAAGCCATCAAACCAGGAGCTGAGGCATGGAACATTGAGATGGAGAAATAATTTGGAATTCCTAACCTATCCAACCAAACTAAAGCGACATGGGATACATATCAGCTTTTGAGAGAAGCAACTACTTGGTGGGATAATGAAATGATTGAAAGGAACCTTAATACTATTGAGATTACATGGGAACTCTTCCTCCAATATTTTAGGAAGAGATGGTTACCGTAGTTCTTTTTCAACAAGAAGGTGATAGAATTCCAAAACCTAACTCAGGGGAGCATGACTATGACCCAATATTAGGAAAAGTGCACCAACCTACTAAAGAATGTGCCCCAATATCAAAGAGATGAACATTTTTTGTATCTAAAAGTTTATATTAGGACTTAAACCTCACATTGGAGAAAAAGTGAATATGCATGATCCCCTCACCATGAATGAATTCTTCCTGAAGGCGACCAAATAAGAGAAGAAAACTACAACAGTTATCCAATTATTGCAATAATTCAAATCCTAAGTTGTGGTTCGAGAACAAGAAGTTTCATAAATGATCTAGGAGGATCAGAAAGACCTTAAAATTTCATAGTCCCAAAATTTGAAAAACCAACATCATTGGATAGAGCTTTCCAACATGATCCTAACACAACTCTAATCATGTCAAAAGGATACCATATGTGAAATTTATGCTTGGTCAAAGTTTGGCAGGGTTAGAGATCCTAGATGTTGACTCAAGGCTTAAAAAAATATCATCTCCAAATTAGACGAAAATAGCACCAAGTTGAAGTGCTCATCGAGATAATTTCAATGCCACTTGAATCGTGTCAAACAGAGCCCATATTAGTGAGATATGGACAATCAAATTTATGTAGAAAAACATTGACCAGCTAATAATGACGACATCATCATGTTGACATGGCAGGCACAGTGGTAGTGATGGCATGGCATCTATACAGGTGATGTGGACTAGCCAGAGGGTGCCACATGGTCAATTAAAATGGATGAATAAGAAATGAGGTAGAATTAATTGGAGAATCATGGATTGACACATGTCTTCCACATGGTCCAATGGTTGGGTGCCACATGGACTCCACTAGGTGAATGGTTCAGACAAGTTTGTTCAAAAATGTGGGTTGGGGGATTCAAACCCCTAACCACTCACCTCCTACTTTTCCTCCTAACCACTACACCACGTAGACTTCTCTAGCATATATTGGGTGACAATTTTATTTATACAATAAATAAAGAAAAATCTAAAAATAGGGGCTTAGGTGGTTTGAACCTCTGACCTCCCATATACTATATGGGCACCTAACCAACACACTATGCAAGATTTGCAAGATATTTTGGCATTTTATTCTATTTAAAATGAAACTAAGCCATTTTAAGACAATAAAATAGCCTAAATTCATGTAAACCATGATTAAAAGGTAAGCCCATAAAGATAGGGAGGCCTAAATTTTTATTAAGGGAGGCCCAAATTTTTAAGATTTTAAATTAGGCTAAGGGATTAATTTAGAGATATGGAAAATATTTGAAAATAATTTGGTTAAGCCCCTTATTTGGAATATGTAAATATATATAAGGGGGAATTTTTTCTCTTAAAGGGGCAATGAATTTTATTTTGAGAGGAATTTGGGAAAAATAATTTTGGAGATTGATGTAAACACAAAGACTTGGTATTTTTTGTATTCTTTACAGTGTAATTGGGATTTTAAGGCATTTGAAGCCTATCCCTTAGATGCAAGTAAAGGGGAATACAAAAGAGTATTTAGGTGTTGAGAAAGACTGTGAGATAAATTGTAATGTAGGTCTAAAGCTTGGATGATGTACAAAGGCAATTAAAGCTTGGTGTCATTAATAAAGCAGTCCTACATTGAGAAGTGGGACCAGAGACATAGCTCGAACATATGGGTGAACTTCCTTAAAAAATTCCTTATCATCTCTCTATTCTCTCTTATTTCTTTCAGTATTTAATTCCTTCTTTGAATTTTAATTATGACATTTAAGTAATTAGTTAATGTTATTAGGTTGTGTAAAATTTTAAGTGAACTCAATCTTGTAATTTCAATGGTTAAATAAACATAACCATGCAATTTTGTTTTATGATCAGGAAAATCTATGATTGGGGTTAAGTGCAAGTATTTTGTAAACCTGTTAATTATAGATCAATAAAGGAGACAAGAACCATCAGATCCATAATCTCTTGAGAGGGGAAGTGAGTCACAAGAGAAAGGTGAATATGGTAATGGTGGAAAGAGCAAGAAGGAAAATAATAGCAAAGGAAAAGATTACCAAAATTAGAAGGGCTTTAGAGAGGATAAGCCAGGAGGTCACAAAGGGATCCATAGTGGTCGAAGTCATGAAGGGAAGTAAAATACCAACAGTCTTAGCATCATCAAATCCTAGCTATAGTGGATAACAAGTAAGTAGAGTATCAGGCTTCACCAATATAGGTGATGGGTAAGCTCTATGGTTAAACCGTCCCTATTTTAATTTATACCGAAGCTACTAAATGTTTCATAGACCCTAGAGTAATATCCAAGATACCTATTAGACTTGGATATATGGAAAACTCATGTATAGTCTAGTATGGTAACCGAGTAGAGTGAAGGGTAGATACTTGTCTCTTTTGTAGTGAGTTAGAGCTCCCAACCTTCCAAACCCAAGTACTCAACTTGTATGTGGCAGCTTTAGGTTAATACGATGTAATTTTGGGGATAAATTGGTTAACTAAGCATAAGTCTATAGTGAACTATAAGGATAAGGTAGTTAGTTTCCTGGATGATTATAGAAACCCAGTTGAGATCTATGGGATGCAAAGACCCTTAGAACTTAGACAGATCTCTGCTATGCAACTAAAAAGGGCTCGTCAAAAGGGGTGTGCTATTTATGTTGTGCATATTAGTAACCCTGACAACAAGGAACCATATTTAGATAACTACACTCTTCTCAAGGAGTTTTGAGATGTATTCCTTGATGAACTCATGGAGTTTCCTCTGAAATGGGAATTTTACTTCTTTATTGATCATGTACTAGGAGATGAGCCTCAATCCAAATCACCTTATCAGATGACCACCACAAAACTCTATGAGTTGAAGGCCCAATTAATGGAATTATTGAAAAAAGGGCTCATAAGATCCAGTGTGTCCCCTTGGGAAGCACTAGTTATCTTGTGAAAAAGAAGGATGAAACCTTGCATCTATGTATAGACTATCAGATGTTGAACAAGGTGAACATCAAGAATTAATTCCCACTCCAAGGATTGATGAGTTGTTTGACCAGATGAAGGGAGCGACAACATTCTCCAAAATCGATCTCAGGTTAGGATACCATCAGTTGAGAATAAAGGAAGAAGATATTCCAAATACTTCCTTTCAAACTTGGTATGGATATTACAAGTTCACTGTGGTACCTTTTGGTTTGACCAATGGACCTATAGCTTTCATGAACCTCATGAATAGTGTGTTTAGAGAATGTTTGGATGAATTTGTTTTGATTTTCATTGATGACATCCTAGTTTAATTAAAGTTTGTAGAAGAGAATGATAGCACTTGAGGATAGTTTTATAGCTTCTAAGAGAGAATAATTTTTTTTGGAAGCTATCCAAGTGCTCATTTTATCAATATGGGGTGTACTATCTAGGCCATATTATTTTAGTTGAGGGAGTCTCTATAGACCCTAAGAAGATCAAGGTGATCGTGGAATGGCTAGTGCCTCAGAATGTGTCAAAATTTTGAAGCTTCATGGGCCTTGTAGGATATTATAGAAATTTTGTGCAAGGGTTCTCCCAGATTGCATCTCCAATCACGTCACTCCAACGAAAGGGAGCACATTTTGAATGGACCGAGAAGTGTGAATAGGCATTCCAACTCCTTAAGGAGAGGCTCACAATAGCACCAGTGCTAACCATCCCCAATCCTAATGGAAGATTCACTATAATCATAGATGCTTCAGGAGAGAGATTGGGAGTAGTACTAATGCAGGATGGACAAATGGTAGTGTATGAATTGAGGAAGCTTAAACAAAATGAAGTGAATTATGCACCACATGATCTAGAGTTGGCCACAATAGTTCATGCCTCGTAGATGTGGAGGAATTACCTCTTAAGGAATCCATTTGAGCTCAAGACAGACCACTTGGTACTTAGATACATTTTTACTCAACCAAACCTTCATGTGTGACAAATAAGGTAGTTGGAATTCCTTAGTGAGTATGAATTTGGAATTGTGTATATAAAGGGGAAAGAGAATAGAGTGGCTAATATTCTTAATAGATGAAGACATCTGGTAGCCATGATCTTAAAAAGATCTAACCTATGACAACATGTGATACAACATTTTATGGGGAATGAGCACTATGAAAGAGTGAAGAGCGCCCTAGCAAAGAATCCATCATATCCTCAATTTGATGGGTATGATATAAAATCAGATGGTATTTTGAGATATCAAAGAAGAATGTACATACCAGACTCTAGAGAGTTGAGGAAGTTGGTTCTAGAAGAGGTTCATAATGCACCTTATTCAGGACACCCTAGAGTATCTAAGATGAACACAAAATTGAAAACTCTATACTTTTGGCCTAAACTCAAGAATGATGTAGTGGATTACATAGCGAAATTCTTAGAGTGCTAGCGATTCAAGGCTATGCATGCACATCTAGTGGGGCTATTGTATCCTCATGACATATCTGAGTATAAATGGTAGGTGATCAGTATGGACTTCGTACATGGGTTACCCTTGAGCAAGTATCAACATGATGTTATCTTGGTTGTGATCAATAAGTTGACTAAGGTAGCACACTTCATCCTAGGAAACCTTAAGGATGGATCATTGACCCTAGTCAAGAAATTTCTTCAGGATATCTTCCATTTACATGGAGTTCCAGATAGTATCATTTTTGATAGAGACACCTAGATGACCTCAAGATTTTGGACAACCCTAAATGTCGCATTGGGAGCCAATTTAAATTTTAGCTCAGCTTATCATCCTCAAATTGGTGGGTAGAAGGAGAGGGTGAATCAGGCAGTCGAAGACCTCCTCTGAATGTACTGCATGGACCAACAATATAAGTGGGAAGAATACTTACCATTGGTTGAGTTTTCAAACTAAATATTATCACACATCTCTAGGTATGGCACCGTTCAAAGCTCTTTATGGGTGAAAGTTTCATACACCCATAAGTTGGGATAGATTGGAAGATAGGATCATAGTAGGACCTAAAATGCATATGGAGATTGAAGAACAAATGAGAGTTATTAAGGGAAGACTGAAGGAAGTCGTAGACTGACAGAAGAGTTATGTCAATAAGAATAGAGCTCTTGGACAGTTTGTGGCAAGGGATAAAGTCTTCTTAAGATTTAGGCCTAACAAAAGTTTCATTTCCTTTGGAAAGTCTTCCAAGTTAGCCCCAATATATGTGGGTCCGTTTGAGGTCTAGGAAGTGATCAACCCAATTGATTATAGACTTTCTCTACCAGCTATTTTTGCTCGACTTCATAATGTGTTTCATGTTTCTTTGCTTAAGCCATATCATCTTGATGTATCTAATGTGCTTGATTGGAAATCCTTGTAGGTATAGGACCCAGGAGTGGTGCTATTGGAGCCTATTAGAATCTTGGATAGATGCAATGTTAAGTTGTAGAGCAGAGAAATTACTTATTTTAAGGTCCAATGGGACCAATATTTAGAATATAGTGCTACTTAGGAGTATGCAAAAGAAATAGAATGCTCCTTCTCACATTTTCTTTTTTAGAAAGAGACTTCTAATAAAAAAATTTTGAAAAATTTGGATTGAATATTATAATGTTTTGACTTGGAAACATTATGATATGATGTTGAAATAGACATATATGTTTGAATTTGATTAAATAGACATCGAGATGATGTCTCTTCCAAGAGGGGAAGGATTTCATGACCCAATTTTTACTGCATTTAAATTATAATATGATAAATTGAATTATTGAGGAAATTCAATATGTTGAATTTAAAAATTTGATATTTATGAAATATTTGAAAGAAGTTGACAATCTTTTGAATATGTGATCTTTGGAACTATCTTATACTTTATCATGATTGAATGTTACTAATGAATTGTGTAAGTGCAAGTGTGTGCAATTGCAGAATAATAAGTTGAAGGATGAGAACATGGTTGAGGTAGGATCGTTTAACCAAATTGAATGGTAAGCTTGATGGAATCTGGGTGTACACACCATAAAAGACATGATAGTTTCATTTGAAACTTCATAAATAAGATTATAATGAATTGATTTGAATGATTCAATAGGCTTGTGAAATGATATACATGTGATTTCTTATCTAATTGTCTATTTTTATCTCGTGTTTTTAAAATTTAAAAGAAAACAATAGCATGGTTAAACATATTTGTATGTAATTGAAAAGGCATGCTTGAAGGATAAGTAAACCAATTTATTTAAAATAAAATCATTATGTGAATAAAATAAAAGTTTATTCTTTGCTTGGTATATTTATATATATATATAATTGCACATATGAATATATATATATATATATATGCACACATATATAAATATATATATATACATATTCCATATAAAAATCAAATATGGATCGAAATTATAAAATCATTACTATTGATTTCAAATAAAATCAAATGAGGACATAATGGACGAGTGGATTGTATTCAAATTTAAGGCCAAGTTAATTAAATTTGAATAGTGGGGCAAGCAATTAATGCCAATTATGAATGAAATGGTCCCCATATCAATGCAAATAGGTAAAGAAGGAAAATATTTCCATTTTGAAAGAGGAATCAATGGAAAAAATTAGGTAGTGGGGAAAAGTATCTAGGGGGAAAGAAGGCAAGTGACTCGACAATGTTGGGAACCAAAAGAAAACGCTAAGGAAAAGCTTCAGTCTAGAGGTAAATCAGATTTTTGTTTACAAACATGCTTATTTTTTAGAAAACTCTATTCACAAACTTGAAATTTTCTTTTTAGAATGTTGATTCTTTTATAATCAGTGGTAGATTATTAAATATCTTAAAGGTGTAAGTGTATTTAGCTTAGAGCCTAGTTGGTTTTATGTAAGATTGATCATTTTCTTATTCTATAATATTAGGTCCTTATCGGCCATCCTTGCATGCTTTAAACTTGTGCATTTTTCACTCTATCGGCATGATAGCTGAGCATGGTCGAGTTATGTTACCATATCATTATTGTCTTCAATATGTAATTCATGCATGTGAGTTTCATTAGCCATTTTATGGCTGTTTGAATGAAATCTGAATAGCAGAAGTTTTGTGTTATTTGAAACAATGTAAAAATCGTTGATCGTTTCCTCTAGGGAAATGACTATACTACCTCTGTTATTCCTTTTCATAGTATTTGATCTCCATGTTGGCTAGGTTGAATAAGGAATGATGCACCCTATGGGTTGTATGGATTAGATTAAAATCACAAAGAATTAGATAATTGTTGTTGTTTATGTAAGTTGTATCATTCACAACGAACAATGGAGGAATGGTATATCGTTACATTTTTTCATTATGATGTATTGATCTATAAGATCGATTAACTACATGTCATTTGAACATAGGAAGTTTCTTACATGATGAGCTATGTATGCGGTTAATTGACATTCATCCAATATCGGCTATTGATCATGTTTATGGTAAAACTGAATAGTCATTTGACTATTGATCATTCATTAGAACCACAATAGCTTGAACATTTATTTTTATTCTTTTATTTTACATTCGCCAGTAGAAACATAGGTTTTTCTATAACCCAAGAAATAATGAAAACATTCCAAACTCTTATGTTTATTTTAGTCTTAAAATTACAAGCATGTCGTTCAATTTATTTATTGTACAAAGATTACTAGTATTGTTTAAATATTTGAAAACCAGAATGATGGAAACTCTGTTCATTTCAATGTTGTATTGGATAGCCTGAAATTGTTAATGAAACATATTGGCACAGTAACTTGTAAACTTCTACAAACAACATCATTTTTCTATAAACAACCATTTTTTGTTACAAACAACAGTTGTTTTACTACAAATAGAATTGTTTTGCTAAAAATAGCATTATTTTTCTACAAACAACATTGTTTTGCTACAAACAGTATTGTTTTGCTACAAACAGTATTGTTTTGCTACAAACAGTATTGTTTTGCTACAAACATCATTTTGCTATATAAAGAACATTTTTTTTCCTACAACAACACTTGTTCTACTACAAAAAGCATTTATTCTACTACAAACAACATTGTTTTGCTACAAATAGCATTGTTTTGCTACAAATAGCATTGTTTTGCTACAAATAACTTTTTTTTATACAAACAACATATCAATATGTGGAAACTATTCAAACTAAAAATTTGTTCTCATTTGCTGAAAAGGAAAATTTACATTTTGTATTACTGACAAATGATATGTCAATCTATAACATTATTTTGAATGCAAGCAATATGTTATAATGGTTTTTATTTCAGAATTTACGCACAAAATAATAACTTAAGTCAACACATATATGTGTATGCACATAGACCTTCGTCTACATACATACACATACTTGTGACATACCTTACATTGTTACTTATTTAATTCATTCTTAAATGAATACTGAATTATGTTGAATGTAATCATCTGACATGTGTATGAAATGAATGGATAATGTAAAAGAATATATCTAATGGATTATTTTTCTGATTCTATTTAAGTTGAGGAAATAAGTAAAAAAAAAAAAAAATTCGTAGATATGTGTGTAAAGAATATTATCTTGTTTGAATAGAACAACAATTCCTAAGTAGACTAGAGCACCTTAGGGTTGATGCTGCTAGAGGGTAGATAGTTGCTAAGGAATAGTTGTGTTGTTGAAAGTTATGTTCTAGGATGGGTGCCAAAATGGGGAAAAAAGAGTATAGGTTTTTTCTTTATCCAAAGCCTATATTTTGTTGTTGCAACTGAATTTATATGCTTGGCCAAGAAAATATCCCGTTATGTATGTATGGACTTTGTGATAACACTTTCTGCCATTCCTAGTGTAGATCTTGCAATTTTTCTAAATCATAGATAGAGATGCATGTTGATGTTTGGGCACACACCAGATTCCACCTTGCAAATTGTTCTCTTGCTAAAAAAATTTGTGCATGGTCAAGAATTCTTCAAGTTCAAAGAATTTTGGGGAAGCATAAACTTTGTGTTTGGATGGTAAAGGATTCAACCATGTTCTCATCCACCAATGTAGGCAAGCATCAAGAGGAAACCTTGGATGTTTTCATGATTAGCATGGTCTATGATGTAACCTTGATGTACAATTATATATTGTATTGACTTTGTGGTTGAATGAGCTAAGTCAACTTCAATATTGTAATTTGACATTTGGAAATGAATACACATTAGTATGACTTTTATTTTAATTAGACATGTGTTGCTATGATTCAAAATGACTACTTAGTTATGTCTTTTTAAAATTAAATTTTCATAATTCCATTTGAAATAATATAATTAAGTAATAATTAGAATGGGTTATTATAGGGAGAGGTAGGTAGAGAGAGTGGTAGGGAGTTATAGAGAGAGAGGTAGGTAGAGAGATGGAGAGGGGAGATAGAGGGATAGGTATTCATGGAGAGAGAGGTAGTTAGAGAGAGGGAGATGGGATATGAAGAGAAGGAGAGAGTGAGGGAGAGGTAGGGAGTTGAGAGATGTAGATGGAGAGACCAAGAGGGGAGATAGAGATAAGTAGAGAGGGAAGGAGATATGGAGGGATAGGTAGGGAGTTGAGAGAGGTAGATAGAGAGACCAATAGGTGAGATAGAGAGAAGTAGAGAGGGAAGGAGAGATGGAGGGATAGGGATAGAGGAAAGGAGAGAAGGAAGGAGAGATGGAGAGAGAGGTAGGTAGAGAGATGGAAAGGGGAGATAAAGAGAATTAGAGAGGGAAGGAGAGATGGAGAGAGAAAAAAATGAAGGGAGGTAGGTAGAGAGATGGAGGGGGAGATAGAGAGAAGTAGAGAGGGAAGGAGGGATGGATGGATAGGTATTGATTGAGAGAGAGCAACAAAGAGAGGGACAGAGAGAGAGGTGAGAGATAGGTGGGAAAGGGAGGGAGAGAGAGGAGAGAGGGAGGGAGAGAGAGAGGGGAGGGAGGGAGAGGTAATGAGAGATAGAGAGAGAGAGATGTGATAGAGAGTAGAGAGGGAAGGAGGGAGAGAGGAAGAGAGAAAGAGACATAGAGGGATAGGTAGGTAGAGAGAAGTAGAGATGGAAGGATATATGGAGGGAGAGGTAGGGATGGAGAGGGAAGTGAAAGAGAGAAACAAAGAGAGAGGTAGATAGAGAGAGGGAGAGGGAGATAGAGAGAAGTGGAGAGGCAAGGAGAGAGGGAGGGAGAGAGAGGGAATGATGGAGGGAGAGGTAGGTAGAGAGAGAGTGGTAGGGATTTATAGAGGGAGAGGTAGGTAGAGAGATGGAGAGGGGAGATAGAGTGAAGTAGAGAGGGAAGGAGAGATGGTGGGAGATGTATAGATGCAAAGAGAGAGGTGAGAGAGCAAAAAGAAGTAGAGAGGGAAGAAGAGAGGGAGGGAGAGAGTGGTGATATATATATATGGAGAGAGAGAGAGAGGGAGGGGGATAGAAATAGGTATAGCAAGATACGTAGGTAGGTAGAGAGAAGTAGACAGGGAAGGACATATGGAGAGAGAGGAGCGATGGAGAGAGAGAGATAGAGAAATAGAGAGAAAGAGGTAGGCAGAGATAGGGATGAGGAGATAGAGAGAAGTAGAGAGGGAAGGATAAATGGAGGGAGAGGTAGGGATGGAGGGAGAGAGAGGTGCGAGAGGTGAGATAGGGAGAGAGAGAGGAGGGAGGGTGGGAGAGAGAGAGAGTGGAGGGAGGGAGAGGTAGGGAGAGAGGTTAGATAGAGTAGAGAGAGAGAGGGATGGAGAGAGAGGTGAGAGAAAGAAACAAAGAACAAGAGGTAGATAGAGAGATGCAGGGATGGATGGATGGAGATAGAGGTGAGATAGAGAGAGAGAGAGAAGAGGATGGAGGGTCTGAGAGAGAGGGAGAGGTAAAGAGGGATAGGTGAGAGAGAGATGGGGGAGGGAGGGAGGGAGAGAGAAAGTGGGATAGGTAGGTAGAGA